>CM019159.1:861523-1513234 GCA_009733165.1 Naja naja
AAGTATGCTTATTTGTAATACTTACTGAAATGCCTATATTAAAAAAAATTGTGGGTGCAGTATGTAAGGAAAGGGTCTATAAATACTCAGGGTGCACAGGACAATTTTATAGCACCCTGTTGTTCTCAGTTACTACTAACCCTGCTACAACATGCAGCTTTTGCCAGTTTTCGTGCAACAACATTCAAAAGACATCAGAAAATGACCTATGGCACTATTACTTCTAATGAGTATTTACATTATAGACCGTTATGTACAATGACTTGGCTTATGCTTTTTTAATTACCACTCATTGCTTTTTAAAGACTTTAAAAATGTGATTAGATCTTGTTTTAGCTTTTTATGTAATTTTTTTGTATTTTTCATTTTTTTGTTATGCCTCATTCCTTTTTGTGGTCATTTTTTGAAGCAAAGGTTGATTAATTGATTGAATGTTTGGAAACATTTAATACATTTAAAGCAATATTCATCAAAACATATAAGGGAGAGTTACATACGTGAATGGAAAAAAATGTGGACATATTTGCATATTTTCCCCAAATTATAGAGCGATTGGAGCTTGGATTGAATGAGATAACAATTTAGGTATCATGCCATTCTATGATCATGGATCAGATGAAAACTGAGCCATATCCTCTCTTACTACAAAACAAGATTATACCAATCTGGGGAGAGGGCTTATCTGTTTCCTCAGAGGGCAATGTGAGTGATGCTCTTTTTAAGCAGGCCAAATAAACCTGAAGTAGGTATCTGAGACAGTCCAGATGATTCATGTATTGTTATGAGAGAGGTTGTAAGTCTACCTATGGGCAGCTTTGAAAATTCAGGGTTCTGGTAACATTAGTTACACAAAGAGGCTCCAGCAAACCTAGATTACAGATACAGACTCTTTCAAAAGATGAATGGTTAAAGAGTGTTATGTATGTAGGTTTGAATGTCATTGGTTAAGTTTGAATTGTTCTTGTAAAATGTCAAATAGGATTGGTTTGAATAGTGTGGGAAAACCCTGCACTCTGATTGGCTGGCAACTGCGGCTGCTGGCTATAAGTAGCAGCCGTAGCCCAGCCAAGACGGGTCCATTCGAGCTGTAGTCACTAATAAACTCTTCACTGAAGCTCTTCGCGTCTGACTCTTCATGCAAACTTAACAAAAAGCACATTTGAAAGCCTCTGTTTGAACACTTCTGTTGGGAGACGTGGGTAATGGATAGCAGAGAAGAGAGGGCTGATCAGGGAAGTCTCCAAACGGAGCACCTATTCAGGTTTCACTTTAAAGTTACCTTTAAGCTATTTTGTTTGGATCGTGCACAGTGGGGAATGAGGAGTGAATCACAATAATAACTGACAGATTGTGTACAATAATCAGCCAAAGTATACCAGCCAATATAGATAATACAGTTAATCTTTTTATCAACTTTCCTTCTTTTTAAGGCACAACCACCCTTGAGAGAGCCAAATAGATCTAGTTGTGATTGGGTTTGGATCTAAGTTCAACACAATTTTATTCTCTTGAATTTCCTTGGAGAAAGGCTAATCATCATGAAGCTGTCATGTTTGATTCTCAATAATACGACGATAGGATGACTAATTTAACTTGCCTTCCGTTCTGACTCTTTCTTTGCTTTCCTCATAACAAAGAGGTGATTCTTCAGCATTTTGTCTGATGTGCCAAATGGAATAAAGTTTTAGGCCTTTGTGGAATTTCTGTAGTTGACAGGAGATGCAGAGATTCTGATTTCCAAACCGAGATTTTGATTCAGTCCCATGTAGAATCACAGGAAATTTCTGAATTTTCATTTTCTCCTATTAATCAAAATAGGGTATATCCATCCTCAAGGTATATCTCCATTATCTGGATGAATATTAGAAAGCAGAAAAAGCTATTACAGTTCAAGTACATTTGGTGTGTTGCTTCAGAAAATCTGCAAGGCTTTCAAAACACTGTTACTGGCCTTATAACAATAAAGTAGAATTCCAGTCCTTCCTGGGGTGTCTGTTTCTGGTCTACCTTGAAGGACTTACATGAACACACACACATCTATGATCCTTTTCTTTTTAAAATATATCCTTCTTCTCAAGGCCTTGTCCTTTCTTGAAGCACACACCTCATCATTTACCATCTACAAAGATGGAATTCCACGTGTTCAGACTTACATTTAAGCACTTTCACATTCATCAAGTTGTAAACCTTTTAGGTGACTTTGTTATTTTCATCAGCTCCAGTACTGCTGAATGTGTGGTTTTGTTTCCTGAACCCTCTGAGCGTGCCAGCTGGCAGGCCAAAAGACATCAATAAAATTACAAAATCGCAATTAAACCCCGTAAATGGATCTCTTCCATCCATCTTTCTGCACCAATCCATCTATCTTTAGGGCTGGGTGCAGTTTCAGCTGGCTGAACCAGCTCTCCATCCATCTCTTTCCCCTTTTGCTCTCAGAAGGAATTACAAGCAACGCGCCTCTGCTTTTCATTGGCAACCAACAGATATCTTATGGGAAAGTAATGAAAACCTTCTTGTAAATAACAAAATATGCCTCAGAGAAGCTTCTTATAAGCAAACCGCTCGGCTTCTTTGGCTTCCTCTCTGGAACTTCCTCCTCCGTTCCGAGATGCCAGCAGGAGGCGTTGAGAGAGCAAAAACAATGACCAGTAAACCCATCTGCCAGCATGAACTCGAGAGCACAATAATCTTCCTCCTCTCCACGGAAGACTCACAAATACACACTTTGTGCCAAAGGAACGCCCCTTCTTTTTTTGTGGAAAGGATAGCCCTCAGACTTCCAATGTGAAAGCGGTTGAAACCAGATTCCAGGGACTTCGATTCCCACAGCCTTTTGACTGTCCCCATAAAGCTGGGCATGCTAGCCAGGCGATGTGTGTGGGTTCTCCTTTATTTTGCTCTGTTTAATTTCAACAGAAAAGAGATATTTTTTTCTTCCAAAAAGGTGTAACAGGACAACTTTTAGATCAGTTCTCAACTGTATTAAGAAAGGTCTTTCTTTCCTTCCTTCCTTTTCTTTGTCCATAATTCTTACATTCCAACTTCTATTTGACAAGATGATAAAGTAAAAAAAAAAGAAAAAAAATGAACAGCATTTGAGTTGAATCTGCCGCAGGGATGAAAGCAGAAGAGGGCTTGTAAACGTTCATTTGTGAGAAATAAGGATCTCAGAGCCATCAAAGCTAGATCAAGTTAAACATTTAATCCAAATACATTTCCCTCCCAGTTGAAATTGGCACGGTCTAAAAGCAACGTGAACTTTGCAGAGTGGGAGGTCTCATGTACCCCTTCAGTTGAAATCCATCAAGTGTTCTTTCCAGCTAATCGCTTTTCAGCTTGCAATGCTGGTAGGGACCTAAATTGTTCCTGCAAATTGACTATGATGGGGCGTTGAGATGCATCATTAAATGCTTGTTTGTTTGTTGCTTTTCTATAATGAGCTTATTCTTAGGAATTCAGGTCAGTGTACATGGGAACTGCTCCTTTTCTCTCCCTCACAGTAGGCCAGGTCCAGAATCACCCCACAAGTTTTGTCACCCAGAGGGGTTTGGAACTTGGTTCTCCTGATGCAAATCCAGCATTTTTAGAAGTTTAATTGGAGCTTCAGGTGTGGATCTGGCCTTTTGCACCTGACAACTGGAGAGCCTTTTGTCTGTTTCTCTGGATGTTGACTCTTCTTCCCTCCAGGAGACACCATCTTTGGGTTTCTTTTGTTGGACTTTTGTCTGTTTTTATGTGTTAAGCCACCCAGAGTCACGGCCCTGCCTAGAAATGGATTTCCTGTCATTTGCAGGGGAAAACGAGTGAAAACAATGACATAACCCAGCATTGAAGCTTAACATTGTCCCCACCCTGGCTGGAAATCTAACACCTAAAACAAACCTTTGGAAATTCCCTCCCTGCCCTTCCTAGTGTTATCGACATAGTAAATCTGACAGCCCCTAATTAGCTAAAACAAATGTAGTCATGAGGTCCCAGGTGAAAAGACAACCTCTCCACAGTGTTGAGAGAGACTCATTCGAAGTGAATGAACTACTCCAGCCTTCTCCAACAGGTATCTTATCTGAAGCTCAGATCCCTGAATCGTCAGCTATGGCCATGATGCCTGGGGGATTCTGGGAGGTTACACTCAGAATCAAGAGGGGGGCCAGGCTGGATCATTAGCACAGAACTGTATGTCTTGAAAAGGACTGAAGAAGGCAGGCTCAAGGAGCAGTCTTTTCCCCCTGTCCATTTTGGATCGTACCATTTGAACCTTGCTTTTACTATGGCAATAACTGACTAATAAGTGGATTTAATGCTCATTTGGTGCCGAGGGAGAGGCTTGGAAAGCAGAGCAGATTTCAGAGAGAAATAACTGCTCCTTCCTTAGTCCGTTCCATCTCCTACCTCCTCCTTCTTCTCCCTCCCCCTCTCCTTTTCTGTCCTTCCTTCCCTCCTTCCTTCCTTCCCCTCCTCCCTTCCTCCTTCTCTCCCTTTCTGTCCTTCCTTCCTTCCTTCCTTCCTTCCTTCCTTCCTTCCTTCCTTCCTTCCTTCCTCTCTCCTCTCTCTCCCTCTCTTTCTTAATCCTGCTTCCCTCCCTCTTTCCCTCCCTCTCTGGCTTCTTGCCTTCTGAAAAGAAAAAAAAATCTATTTTATCTTTTATACTGTACATTAGTCTGTCAATGAATTCACTACTATGTGAACAATATAAGATGCTATTGTAAAATATCATAGAAACTATGGCAGAGGTTGCTGTATCCTTTGATTAGTAGAAAATATTGCCTGGTCAGTCAGCTCTTATGTTTCTTACACCTCCAGCATTAAAAAAAATCGGATATCCATCCGTTTAGATACATTCTTTGGTGAAATACAGTTTCTGATGAATTAACCTTAGTCTCAGATCTGTAGCTACTGCCATGCGCAAGTTCTTTCCTCCTGACTTCTTCCTGATTAGAAGCCATGACACCAAGTCCAATGCCTGTTTCTTTGGTTGTTTTCAACAGGGCCAAAGCAACCCACGCACCTCACCTCTATGTCACCCACTGTGTCTTCTCCAGGGAAGGTGATGGATGAGCTCTCAAACCTGAAAGCTTTGGAAAAAACTGTGAAGACTTGAGATCAAACCTCATTGAGTGTAAATCAAATACAGACCCTCCGACTTCTCCCCCCCCCTTTATTTTGAGATTCCTTGGCATTCAATTTGGTTGACTGATATATTAACTTTCCATCCAGGTGGAAAGATAATTCCAGAGGGGAAAAGAGATATTTTCCCCCAATTTATTAAAAGTCTGGTCTAAGACCGTTAAAGCGGTTTGCCAAGGGACTTTTGGTGATGTTCAATATATATTTATGTTTCATTCATACACAAATGCACACATGAAAAATTCAGCCCAAACTCAATTTCTAGTTATTATTTTAACTTACCCTCTAACATGGGCTTCTTGTAGTCTACATACATCTCATCCACACTTCTCAAAATAAACCTATCTTCAATGCTATTATCCAGATGTTCAGATATCCTGGAATGGGGTTTCTATTTTATCTGTCCCTTTTCACAGACTTTTTATGAGGTACGTGAAGAATGGTTTGCAATGTATGTGTTTCTGTAAAAAGACATGGTACAACCAATTTTTAATAGGTTTAATCAACACAGGTGTGACTGCGGATCAGGGAGGTCTTGCTTATTGTTCCAGAACGTCAGCAACTTCAAAGGCTGTCTGGAAAAAAGGATTTACAGTAATCCTGACTGGTTATCCTCAGATGAAATGAATAATGTAGAAAATATCACCTGGAAGGATTCACCCACCCATCCTGCTTGGCCCAGCATGAAGACGACCTACCAATCATTGGTTAAGGACATGAACGTCCATCATTCTCAACCTGCCCCAGATCAAAGTCTTTCCTTATTTTGTTTCTAAAATGTGATTTTCCAACTTTGGCCTGCACAGGCTGTGCTGAGTGTCCACTTCCAGGCAAGTTTTTCAAAGTAAGCTTATTGGGCAGTTCCTGTGCTGCTGTTTTGGCTACCTACCACGTACCCTTGGACCTTGGACTGTCATGGTTGATAGGCTGATTCTAACATGTCCACCATGTTTTGTAGGTGGGAAGAACTGCACACAATCTCTCTTTCCAAAATTCCTTTGCCTCCACCAGTCTTCTAGGGGAAGTGCGTCAGACCGATGTCTTTTTCTGTTAACACCAGGGTGTCTCTAGTTGTGAATCCCTCCCCTTCTTTCACAGGAATTGGATCAAAAGCACAATATGTGATTTCCAAATCAAAGTAACCAAAAATAAGAAAAAGGAAATACAAATTGTCCCTTTCATTGTTATGCACGCAGGTGCTAAACCAATTACAGGTAGCTGAAAGAAAGACTAGGGTCCCAATAAAATCATAACCACCCTCTTAAAAATCAATCTCCAGTAAAATACTATTCAGGATACTGAAGAGCAATTGATAGTGGTCAGGGCGTGTAGCTGAAAGAGCCAAGGTGGAACAAAGGCACAAGAACTGAGTTTGCATCGAGTACAATAAACTCCCAATACAAAACAGCAGAAACAATTACCAGAGACGCATTCCAGCTATCAGCATTGATCAAGTAGATTAAAGCTCACATCTTTAAAAAGATTGACTGCAAAATGCTTTATTCTTTAGCAACAAAGAATTTATTCTCCCAGCATGCTTTTCCCCTTTTGCTTCTCCCGGGCTCCAGTATCTGGTGTGGACATTGATTGGTTCATCTCTAACTGTGGGTTAATTTGTGTGATTGAAACCACGATGAGTTTCATTTAACTTTTGATGGGTTCAGAAGATTTCTCTAAAAGGAAAAGCAGGCCTGACTTAATTAAGGTTAAAGGAACAGCTTCCTGTTTCAGTCTAATTTCACACTACAATGAACAATGTCGAGGTGTTAACTTCTTTGTTAAAAGTGCCTTGCGTTGCACTGGCAAACCGCTCTTTGGTGTATAATTTGGCGAAAATTCAGGAGATCCTGTCAACTGATATTTTCTGATTTATTTAGTTAATGCATCTGGGAAATGAATTGTGAATAGCACAATGTACTAAAAAGTGAACAAAAGTATGAATAAAGAGAAAGGTTAGACCTGTTTGTGCCTATTCCCCAGGCCTCTTAGATTTCATGAGTGAAAGGTTGGCATTCTTGTAGCCACATCCCCTCTTGATATTCAGTTGCTCACTTGGGTCTCTTTTATTATTGCCAGAAGACCATGATTCCCCACCGCCTGGTCTCCCTTTCACACACATCTTGCAAGCCACTTGCAAGCCATGAGATCATCATTTGCTTCCTATATCTCTTAGTTAGATGCGTACCTTACTTCTTTGGTCAGGAACTCAGAGCAATGAGGCCAAAATTCTGTCTCCTCATTTTGTACCATAACCACAAACCCTGTGAGATGGGTGGATTTTGAGGCAGGACGATGGCTGTTGCTCTTGTTGCTGCAGAGGACTTGAACATACATCTTGGCCTATCCTTCCATTCCCCACCACCCTCCATCAGAACTGATGAAGCTTCCTGGGTGAGAAGAGGGTTGTGGTTGGGGTCCCAGGATGGATATAAATTTCCCAGCGAAAGGAATTAATTTCATTCCGTTCTATAATTCCGTCCTTCCCAAATGTCAGTGAATTCGCTCGATCTTAAATAAGAGAAGCAGAGAAAAGGAGCAGCGGAATGGACAACAAATTTGGAGGATGAACTCATTGTTCCCTCCTGTCAGGCTGGGAAGAATCAGCCCAAATAATCACTTGGCACCCAGGGCAAAGAGCCCATCGCACTCGAGTCCTCAAACCATTTAAGCTGGTGCCTAATGGAGTAGGACATGCCCCACATTTAGCGGGAGGGAGGAAAACAAATAAGAACCAAGAGCTAAGCAAGAGTTGCAGAAACGAAAACACTATTGAATTATTATTACCTTGTGGGTTTTTTCCTCTGGTATGCAAAGAGAAAATTATATTTGTGACAATCCTTCAATAGTGCTTCCATCTAGATGATGTTCTTTGTGATATGTGATGATACACACCATGGGCATCTTCAAGAAAGGTTCAAAAAAATCAAAATGGTGGCCATGGCCATGTAATAATTGACCCACTCATGTGGTGTGCCCTACCCCTTCCTGCGGGCCCTCCTGAGATATGTAGAATTGTTCTACAGTCTTTCTTCCCTCCTTCTCCCACCCTCTCTTCTAAACCCTCTGAGAACATTTTGTCAGTTCCATGTTTAGTCATGGTTTGAATCTAACAGCCCAGGACTGAATGAAAAGCCAGGGTATCTGTGATCCCTCAAATTGGGATCCTCACTGCGGATATAAAAAGAGCTCATTTATGGATCTCCCTTACGCCTGAAGATTTAACCTCCACGCCCATTCAAGACTATTTCTCTCCACCAGCATCGGTTGATCCTGGATGACCAGCTGATCTCAGGTCATCTGAAGAAGAGATGTTGAGGGCCTCCACCCCCAAGTGAGGAGAAATAGGCCTGAAAAGGCTCAAACTATGGAGAACGTTTCTCCTCAAATACAGGAGATACCATCCTGCTTGCCTTTTGCAAAGCATTATCCATCCTTCTGTTCAGGATTGGTTTTCTGGTGGATGCTGGACTGAGCAGCGGTTATTTTATTAATTGTTTTGTGTTCTTTCAGTTTTAACCAGCACAAGTCTTCGTAAGCAAGACAGATACAGAAGCATCTATATAAATCAAATACACCAAACAATAAAGCAAAATAATGCATGAAAAGGGCTAGGGATCAAGTAGCCAGTTCCCAACTCAGTATGTGTCAGCATCAAGAAATGTCTGTGAAAAAGCAACCACAATTTCAGATTCCTTCAACAAGCATATTTTTCTATATATCGAAAGTAATTGTTCCACTTAATTCTATATTGGTCAGGCACTGAAGCCTTTTGTGGCCTCACACTTGAAAAGAGACCTCAGAGAAAGTGGAAGAGTTTATTTTTAATGGTTCTGAACATCATTTTATAAAAGTTCCTTTTAAAGGTTATAACAGGGTAAATTTCAATCCTTTCAACCACATATTTTCCCATCCTTCCATCTGTATATTATAACCAACGTTTTTAGCTCACTTTATCATTCATTCTTCCGCTTGTTCTTCTTCTGTTTTATATTTTAATAAAAGCTTATACTTTAGCAATCACATGTGCATCGTTTGTATATAGTTCTGTTTCAAATTCAATCTTAAATAGTTCAAAACCATAAAATCTTTTATCTACTTTCAGATAACTGTAAACAGTAAAACATAGATATTCATCCCTATAAAGACGGATTGAAGAAATCGAATGTTTTTAGCTTTGAAGGAAGAAAAAGACTGATGGGAACCTAGTAGCATTTTTAAAAGTCTTTGAAAGTTCATCAGACAAAAGAAGATTGAGACTAATCTCACCTTATTCCAGTTTGCAAAAACATGGAATTGTGGATTAAAGTTACAGGAAGTTTCAGTTTCCTGCTCTGAAAGCCATGATTTTGGGAATTCTGGTTTATTTATGGAGCTTAACTCTTGGTTTTTATTTTATATATTTATTTTATAAACAGTTCATTTCCTAATGATGTAATTCCACTCCCCTTTAGCTAGAAATAACTTTTGCAGAAAGCATAAATTCGCTCTGCTTAGAGTTTGACTGTTCTGGTGCAGAAACTAAAGCAAAGGTTTGTCATTTGTGATAGAAATTCAGACTGGACTTGGAATTCTAATACTAGAACATTATTATTAGACATTAGAATGTTCTAAATATTCTATTTTTTATAATAGAGAATATTATATATTATACAATCTTATTATTAGAGATTAGAATATTATTTCTTTTAGAGATTTGGATTGGATTCAGAGTTCAAAATATTAATTCTTACATTTTGACATTCTAATATTTATGGGTAGTTATAATTCCAACCAGAACTGAACCAGAATCATTTGATGCCGGGACTTCCTTCCTCTTCCTTGCCACAGACCCAAGCTTCAATATATATATATAACTCAATGTCCTAACATCGCACATGTTCACCCCGAGGATGTGATCTAACCCAGTGACAGTTGGACATAATCTTTATTAGTTTTACCTTTGGAAAGGTTAAATGTAGGAATGAAACCCGCATGAGAAGGCTTAACTCCGGGGCTGCTGGCGGATCAGAAGAGGGTGGCAGAAGGAAGGTTCCAGAAGCCGAGGAGTGGCCCTCCTGTGATCCCATGCCTGATGTGATTTAACACAGAAGCCCACGTGGCTCTTTTAAGACCTCACTTCTGTTTTCCTAAGGAGCCGCTGCTGAAGATACGCACACAAATTACGATAATACAGAACAGTTGGCAAAAAAGGCCAGCCATGATATCTAATAAAAAAAACCCTGACTATTCCGTAGGCCACGAGGCTCTTCGGTTACCACAAACCATCTGTTTCTACAAGACGCCTGAACCTCATTGGCATCTTGTAGCTGGGCTTTGTGGAGGGGGAAGGAGAGGGAAGAAATATCTTCAAACCTTCCTTTCCATGCTTAGAATTTTCATTTATTAACAAATCTGTTAATAAGCAACATTTTGGATGATCACCTGTTATTAACCTGGATCTGTAGATGTGCTAAATGCATAGTATCTGCTTTGGGATTGGTCCAGTGTGTTGGCCCTTGGAAAAAAGAAAGACAATGTCCATCAGTTTCTAATTGTCTTTTTCTAATGTTAAAACCAGAAGAACTTTAGAATGGCTTGGTCTAAAATGAGGGATTTAAAATAGAAACACATGGGAAAAATATTTGAAGGCTCAACTTATCTTTGATTGACAGATGGAAGGATTTGGTCACTCCACGCCACAAGCCAGAGGAAAGGCACGTGTCACAGTTGTATAATGGGAATATATCTGGGGGAGGGACTTGCCGGTGTTTGTACTGTGACAGAAATGTGGGGAATCCAAAATAAGAGATGAAAAGTTAATGTTTGGATAAGTTGTAAAAATCCAGCTGCTCACTGGATTCTGTTGTACAATCATTCATTTCTCTCTCTCATCTCTCATCCCTCACTCCTTTCTTTTCTTTTTTCTTCTTCTTCTCTTTCTTTCCTTCTTTCTTTCTTTCTCTCTCTCTCCTCTCTCTCTCTCTCTCTCTCTCTGCATGAACTCAAATATAACTTAAAAATTGCTTTAGTAATAATCACTGGGGACATCTTGATACCAGGGTTAGGATGCAAATATTTTTAGTACTGGTTCTGTGGGCATAGCTAGGTGGGCGTGGCTAGGTGGGTGTGGTCATATGATGGGTGGGCGTGGCTTTTTTTTTTGTGCAACACCCCCCCATCTCCATTTTTTTGCCTCCTGGGCCTCAGGGAAGCTTCCTGGGGAGGCATTTTTGCTCCCAGGAGGCTTCCCTGAGGCTCAGGAAGGCAAAAAACAGAGTGCGGGGGGTGGGGCACAGCACACACACAGACCCGCAGCCCTTTTGCTCTCCTGGGTGAAGCAGTAAGACAGCGAGGGGGAACCTGGCACAGCTGATCCTGAGAACAGCTGATCGTTGGGAGGAAAAAAAGAGAAGAAATACCGGTTTGGCCGAATGGTTACATTTTACTTAACGGTTCGCTCAAACCGGGTTGAACTGGTAGAATCCCGCTACTGCTTGTACTTGGTGTGACCAGTATCTGGTCAAAGCTCCAAAATCACCTACATTTGTCTTTTCTTCCTTTCTGATATCACAATTTGTGAAGGGAAGTCTGATTACTAACTCTTTTCATAATAATTATGACTGCTGCATTTTACCCAACATGATAAATGTCATAAATCAAACATTTTAATTTGCATACCTTATCCAAATGTCAGAAACTTAATTTTGTTTCCACAAACGTGTTTCCTCTTTGTACAATACTTTGCTTTTAGGTGAACCTTCTCTGAATTTTTGGACTGCACGCAAAGGTTTCCATCATAAGGAATCTAAAGAAAAAGATCCTCTTTTGGGGCAGCTGGTTACTATATACAGGTTGAAAATAATCCTACGAGCAACAGGGATCCAGATATTGATGTAATTTGCCATATATAGGATTTCTCTCTCTGTGTGTCTCTCTGTCTGTCTGTGTGTAAGACCATATGCCCAATTAAAAAAAATCCACTGTATGTAACTTAATATCAATAGACTGTATATTTGAGAAACATCTTTGAAGTGCCAAATCTGATGATCCAAAACATACGTCTATGGTAAAGATATTTATTCTCTCCGCTGCTGGAATGGTAGCCTTTGGGCAATTGATGGGAGTTTTGTTTTATAATCTGACAAAGCAGATATCAAGTTCTCTAATATATTGAACTGGGGGCATCAGCATTATCTTGACTATATTTTAAAGATCTGGAAGTGTTGTTTTTTTTGCAAGAAGTGCTTCCCCCCCTCTTTTCACTTTATTTCTGTGATATTCATAACTGCTCCTGAAAGTTATTTTTTTTGTTACACTTTTCTTGTCCTTAAGAACCTTTTCCAGGTTTTATTTAATTGCTGCAACCTCGTAGCCTTGTGAGAATCAGCCTAATTATTTCCACAACCTTTCCTTTTCAAACAAAACATCAGTCACACCCAGAGAGCGTACTTCGATGTTGCTTTTAAAACTCCATTTGCAACAGTTCCAGTCGATTGACTGGAAAAGTTTCTGTAAAAGTGTGGCCTTTGTAGGTTTGTGTAAACATCTTTCTAATTTAAAAGGAAAAATGACAGCAGGTGGACAGAAACATGGCTTTTCCCTTCTCTGTGCAGTTGTGGTGATCTGGACTTGTATTTCAGCTAAAAAAATTGACTGAATCTGTGTTTCTAGCAGCTCCCAGATAAACACCAAGGCCTCCCATCCCACTGGGCACTTATAAAATGCAACAAGGCAGAAAAATAACCAGTGAAAAATTACCTGTGTTTGTGACAAGGCTATTTTTATGCTGTCATATTGTCGTACACCTTTAATAATGAAAGCACCTGGTAACAATCTCCCTACCTCTTACCTAAACCAGGAGGAGAATGCCGGTCTCCCTTTGCATTCCCCTTATTGCTTATCCTTGCCCATAATTCCATCTGTTTTTAAAAAAGAAAAAAGCCCCACTATATCCTCCATGCCAAATAAAACACCCCCATACATTCCGCCTTCTTGCTCTCGAACTGCATTCTTGGATAATGGCAGGTAGTTATGGCCCAGCCCAGCACCTCAGTTCCCCGTCAGGAGCACTGGCTCCTTGCTGGGCCACTTCCTCTCCAGCCTGGCTCCCCCAGCACCTTGTGGTGGCAGAGGCCCCTTGGCTTACTCTGGAGCAGAGGAGACCCCTGGTAATGCTGGGGTTTCCCCCCTGCTGTGGACTTTATCCCAATGTTGCCTTTGGTGGGAAGGCCGGCTCCATGGCCTCTGACTCCTTAGCACCCGCTGACCCACTGGCAAAGGGGAGGCTGTGGGGGGCAGCTAGAGAGCTAAGCCTTTCTTCTGCCCCTCCTCCTGCTTTTCATCCTGTTTAGTCACCAAGTTGTGTCTGACTCTTCGCAACCCTGTGGACCACAGCATGATCAGCCACCCCTCCCACATCCTCCATCGTCTCTGGGAGTTTGACCAAATTCACGTTCATTTGCATTGATGACCCTGCCTCACCATCTCGTCCTCTGCCGTCCCTTTCTCCTTTGGCCTTCCCTCTTGCCCAACATCGGGGTCTAAGAGATGGCCAATCTGAAGTCAATTGCTTCGGCTCTTCTACCTAAGCTTAGAGTAGATGCTCTTGAGCATTTCTTCTGGTTGAGCATTTCTTCTGCTCTTCTGGCAGAAGAACATCTCTTCTACTATAGTTACATAGATGGTGGTTTTGTTCATCCTCACAACACATTTCAAGAAATAAGTCTTGTTTCTGTTGTAGCTGTAAAACCTGATTTGCTAATGATTGCTTGGGTAAGATTCCTGAGTTCAAGGATTCTGGGGTACCCACCCAAAATATACATCTTCAACAAGCTTGTGGTAATGACTATATTTTGCATGCAACTTTGGGAGGAAATATGTGTGTATGGGGGGGGCAGCCACTGGAACTTTGATACTGGGTCATAAGTAGCTCTTGGGAAGTCTGTCGTAACATTGAACAGTTGCTAAGCAACTGGTTGTAAATTAAGGACTAGGTAAAGGCTCCCTTCACACATCCATGCTAGTCGTTTCCGGCTCTAGGGGGCGGTGCTCATCTCTGTTTCAAAGCCAAAGAGCCAGCGCTGTCCAAAGATGTCTCTGTGGTCATGTGGCCGGCAGGACTAAATGCCGTAGGTGCACAGAACGCTGTTCCTTCCCACCAAAGGGGTCCCTATTTTTCTTCTTGCATTTTTTTACATGCTTCGAACTGCTAGGTTGGCAGAAGCTGGGATAATGGAGCTCCCTCCATTATTGGCGCTAGGGATTCAAACTGCTGAACTGCCGATCTTTCTGATCGACAAACTCTGTGTCTTCTCCACTGAGACACTGCGTCCCTTTAAAGTAAGGACTACTTGTAACCAAATTGTAGTCAGAAAGCAAAAGAAGGTTTATTATGTATTAATGTGGTATACCACCTGAGTTAACAGCAGTAGTGAAGCCTCATGAAGTCTAGAGGCCAATTCATGCCCAGCTGACCAGGGACATAGTGGTGAGTCCAGGGGATGAAATTCTCTTGTCTTGCCTTTTTCTGGGAACCACTGGTTTTTTTTTTAAAGCCCTGCATTTTTTCTTTTCTCTTGGTTTTTTCCCTTTTTTTCGGTGCTGCTGTTCAAGTTTCTTGTGTTCCCAAATCTACGCCAAGAATACAGTCAACTTTATAGGATTTTCTTAATATAGGAGAATTTATTTAGTTCTGCAGAAAGGTTGATAATTAGAAACAACCCAGAGCATCAGATATTTCACTAATTGTCTATAATGTTTGACCCCTTTAAACCTTTCGTGACAGAATGAAAAATTTCAGCTTAATTGGCTCCCCCCTCAGTGTCCGTTTGTGAAACATATTGCAAAACTGGTGCCAGAAAGCAATTTGAAATCTCTCTGTTTATTTCTCTTAGATATTTTTTTCCCCTTTCTCTCAGAGTTTTTCCCTTTTCAAACTTCATGCCTTCCACACTCAGCCGGGGAAACTTAGGGAAGCTGATGAAGCCATAGGCAAGCTTTTCCAGATGACTGGTTGCAAAATTAGTTGTTTTTAAGATGGGATTGTGGCTTCTTTTCATTCATGAAGTCCTTGATTCATTCCAAAATTATTCTTGTTTGAATTGAACAGTTTTTGGCCTGTTGGCTGTAGTATCCACCTGCAGCTTCAAGGCTGAATCTTGCATTCTTTAGTTTCTTAATAAAGCTTTTATTACTCTTTGTCCTTAACAGAATACCAGAGTACCAGAGTTGGAAGAATCCTTGGAGGTCTTCTAGTCCAACCCTCTGCTCAGTCAGGAGTCCCTATACCAGATGTCTCCAAACTTGGCAACTTTAAGACTTCTGGACTTCAACTCCCAGAATTTCTTAGCTAGCACAGCTGGCTAAGGAATTCTGGGAGTTGAAGTCCACAAGTCTTAAAGTTGCTAAGTTTGAAGACCCCTGTCCTATACCACTCCAGACAAATGGCTGTCCAGTCTCTTCATAAAAGCCTTCAGTGATGGAGCACCCACAGCCTCTGGAGGCAAACCATTGCACTGGTGAATTGTTCCCACTGTTAGGAAATTTCTCTTTCATTCTAGGTTGCTTCTCTCCTTGAGTGGTTTATATTCGTTGCTTCTTGACCTCCATTCCCAAAGTTATAACTTGGTGAAGGACACGTTTTGGCATTCATGGGCCAATTCTCTCTCTTGTCCATCTATAAAGGAGGAGAAGCAACTGGCTGTGCCTGAGCTTTTTGAAAACCTTCATCTCCATGGAACATCTGGCCCAGGTTTAACTGGGGTTTTTTGAGAACTTTTCTATAAATAGCGCTGCATTATTTTTTTTTCTCCCACTTTTAACCTGTTTTTAAAAGTGGGAGAATCCGCTTTGCTTGCTCTCATTTCAATGACAGCTATTTTACATATTCATTTTTGCAACAATCATTCTTGTATTTTTCTTTATCTACAGATCAGCATTCCAGAAATCACCCTTTTCATTTTTCCCAGAATGATAAACTCTTTTCACTTTGTTTCAAAACAACCCTTTTTGTTTTTGTTTGAGTTCCAGTTATTCCACTGAAGGATTAACTTACAAACAGGTCTCATGTTTTCTTTTCTTCCTTCTTTTCTTTTTCCTCTACATCCATTCATTTTCTTAACTTCACTTTTGATACAAACTCTTCCCATATTCAGAGCCTCCTTCGCTAATCCTCGCAGGCTTTGTCAAAAACGGTCATATCAAACATGCTTCTAGATTCATTCCTTGCCCTGGTGTGCATACGGAGACGCTCAAAGCATGCACTTGAAGCAAAACTAATGACTTGCGAACCGAAACTCACCAGTCATCCATTCATTCTTGGCTTTCCAAATGGTCCAAAGGCTTTTTGTACTCTCTTGTTTCCTCTGAGCCCTTGTCTCCTAACAGATTACTTTCCACCCTGGGCTGCGTTCAATCTGACAACACATCATCTCGACACTTCCACTATTTTATAACTTCAACTTGCTTTAAAGGGGTTTTATTTTAAAAAAATCTTGCGTCATTTCAGGCAACAAAATGCCCTTTGTTGTCTTTTTACTTCTTTTCATGCCCATCTAGCTGGGAGGCCCTGGCTCGCTTTGGCTCACCTCAAGGAGTAAAGCAGGTGTCGTCCTTGTAACTGAAGCCATGAAAGGGACATGAAAGTACCGGCTGTGATATCGTAAACGTTTTGGAATTTTGTGCTTGGGAAGGGATGCCTATGGACTACGAGTATCCAAGCACAAGTGGGACTCACAGCAGAGTGGATTTTCCGTGCAGAAAAATAGGAAGGTTTGTTTGTGGGCCAGTCCAAGAGCTTTAGGAAGAAGGCTAGAATGATCTAGTCTAAAAATCAGAGAAATTAAGTCATCTCTGTGATATATCAATTTCACACACATTTTCACTGTCTTTCAAAATCCATTCTTTCTAAAATGACACATACAATTTGCGTCAAAGAAATCCCAGCTCTACTACATATACTATTAATCTCAGTTTCATCCCACTGAAATAAAATTACACTAATTTTTTAAAAAATTTATATTACCAAGTAAAGCAATGAAGGGAGCCCAAAATGACCCCCAGAGTTACTTGCAGTTTTATTTTATTCATGGATGTTTTTTTACCCAGTAACCTGGACCACAACATACAAACACCACTGAAATAGTTAACCTCCACTTAGTTTTTAAAATAGGAATTGCATGGGAGTTTCACTGTGTTATGTAGGAGCCACTGAGCTATTTGGATGCACTGATTTCATCCTACCCACCTCCAACATATTTTAATTAAATCCTCATCTGACCACAATGCTTTTTCTGTTCTGTTTTATAAAATCTCCTGTTTTACAAAAAAAACCCATCCCCCCTGTTCCAAATTGCATTGTGTTGGACAGTTGACCTTCATGATAGGGATGTTTAGCAGTATTTTATTCCAGTAACATTTTTTGGTCAATTTGGATTTGGGCTCCAGCAATGCTTAAATATTAGATACTTGAATAAATACAAGGCCAAATGGCTCACAAGCGCATATATTCCTCTCCCTCCAAAGGGGCAGTCCTTTACCCAACTTCTAAGGCAGAATATGACCACACAATTATTAATAGAAAAAATTTACACACACAAATATAGGAAGTATATAAGGAAACATCTATTTTCCCCAAAGCTGGGAGCCAATACCTGTCTCTGTTTTATTGCCATGCCAATTACATGGATTTCCCACAAAATTTACTCCCAAGATGAAAGAGAACGCATGAGAAATAAGAAAAACCTGCCGTTTTTGGTATCAATCAAAACCTTCCTCCGTGTAAGGAAAATGGCTAATTTGTCATTTCACACTGACAAAAGGCATGAAAAGCAGGACGTTAGGTGAGGTGAGGGCAACGGGTGGAGAATTGGCGTCAAGAAGACGACGCTTGTGCAAAAACAGCCTGAAAAATCAGCAAACCAGGCTCTCCTGGGTCTCACTCCTGAGGCTACAAACCAGTTTCCGTGAAACCAGGTTTGGAACTTTGGCTGGCCTTTTCCATTTGTCTGCTTGAGAGTGACGGTCCACTGAAAATAAGGCGTCCTTTTGCAAAAACATACCAATCATTTAAGCAGCGAAGAGTTACAAAGTTTTTTTTTTAAGAGAATATTTTACAAATTTTTTTGAAGCTGCCCGTCTCTTTTGTGCGCATTATTTACACATGGACTTTGTTGTCATTTTATTTTAGTAAAAATATAAAACACAATTTCCGCCAATGCGCTACCGCTTCTAACATACTGGGGGAAAAGCTGTTTTCCCCACATCTCAACAATGCTGCTTCCCTCCTTTTGCCGGTAGATTTAATCGGGCTAGATTTCATGTCAAAGAGACATCTGAAAATCAGCCAAAGTGTCAACACAGCAAGAGAGACGTGCAGAAGAGGGAGAAAAAAATGTCTTCCAAAGAAAACGGGTGTTGCCAGAAATCCTGTCCCTTACTAAAAGGAATCCTGCGCTGGCCCCCCACTTGCTTCCTGGATATGAGAACACAGAATAATAGGGTTGGAAGGGACCTTGGAGGTCTTCTAGTCCAACCTTTTGCTCAATTGTCTTCCCTGTTGGCAGTTCCAATCTGTGTCAGTGTATCTTTTCAACAGACAGCTGTCAAACTGGTTGCCACTCATGTCCACCTTCTTTCTATGAAGCTAAGATTACACTGGTTTTACATACGAAGCCTCGCTCTTCTTCCCCAATTCAAGGCATTTCTCGCCTGTCCATTCCAGGAAGGACATTTGTGGGTGCAGCTGAGTGGACCCCAAGTGTGGTCTGGATAAGGCTCCATGGATGGCTAGAAGAATCTAGCCACAGCCTGACAGCCACACAGACGCTTTTAGTTTCCTTGAGCCTGATAGTTCAGTCCTCAGGACTTTTGTTCAACCGTGCAGAAGCAAGCAAGCCACTGGATCTCCTCCTTCAAGGAACTTTACAGAACATTGTTTTATCTCAGTTCAGAACTGAAGAACATACAAATCCCGAAGGCTTTCCTCCATTGATGGCGTATTTGTCCAAAGATCTTAAATACCTTACTGATGATGATGTGCTCTTTGAGAAGCAACATTGCTGGAAAAAAGCCCACAACAACAACAACAACAAAAGTATTTTCCATGGCACAACAGTCTCTTCAACAAGACCTAGGAGCTATGTGGATGAGGGCTGGTGGTGCCTTCGGTTCCGTTTCTTCTTAATCTCTTGAGCGTGCTTCCATTTTGGGCCGCCTTTGTTACGCTGCCGTTTCTTTTCCCGGTGCCACATCTGCTCACAGTACTCGTCCAGGACTGAAGCTGGGACTGCTAAGCAGCTGGAGATAATCTTTGTATCTCAGCCGGGACTCGGCCTGCAGATCTCGCGTCCGGCTTGGATCTTCTTCCGCTCTGTGACTGTTCTCCATCTGTCCGTTCTCAATGACGTTCAAGTTCAACTTCACGATGGTGTGGACAAACGTGTGTTCCTGTGCCTTGCAGTAATACGTCCCAGTGTCCTTCTTCTGCAAGCTACGGATTAGCAGCCCGTATTCTGTCTTGAAGACCCTTTCGTCTGGTTTCAGCTGTTGGGCAGAAGAAGAAAAAACACTGTAAATTTTTATTTTATAAAGAAGAGTATATGTTATATGAAAATTGAACCCAGAAAAAGGAAAAGAATTTTCAACACAATCTAACACAAGACCTCTTTGTGAAGCTCTTTTCTACTAGACTTAGTCCATATTGTTTTGTAGCTTCCATGTGTATTTGTGATTATTTCACAAATGAAATTTGTTATTATTATGATTCTGCATCCCTTAAAGCTTTCCATCATCTGTCCAGTTTCAAGTTGAAGTAAGATAGATATAAACATGACATGATCCTAAAAAACAGACCTGGATGTTCCAATGTGACTCCTGGGATACAAAGTCTGCATTTATTCACATGATAGATAAGGAAAGCAGAATTCTCAGGTGCAAAACAAAAACGAAAATGTAATTGCTAGATACCCATAAACGGTGGACATATTAAAGTTCATGGTATGTTCTTGGAGTATAATAAAAAGTTATTCTGGAACGTCTTACATGTTCCATGTAAACACATATAATCTTTTTTAGACTCTTTATTTCTAGACATCTCATTTCATGCAGGATGCCATAGGCCATTGTGGTATTCCAGATGTTTCTGAACCCACCATCCCTCATAATTAGCCATGTAGATTATGGCTGCTCATCTGGAGGAGGACAGTTTTTACCCTCGTACATTTCCTAAGAACAAGAACGTAACAAGATGGTTAGCATGCCCAGAACTAAAAAGGATGGGTTGAAATTAGTCAAAAATGCCAATCAGTGCAGGCCATAGTGCTTGGAAGCAGTAATTCCAAAACAGATTGAGTATGGTTTTGATCTTGGAAGCTTGAAAAAAATAGGTGGTAGAAAATTCAGATGGCAGAAAAATTAAATAGATAACTCTTAACGCCTGCAGCAGTAGAACTGACAAAAACCTCAATTTGATTCAACGTATGGATGAAACTCCTAGGCCGCACTGAGAGTGCTTTTGTTCAGGGCTACCAAGAGGCTGGATCATTGATTTCCAGGGAAGACCCTGTTGGTGCCATGGAGCTGAGACAGCAGAAATGCTTTCTAATAATACGGATTCTTTGAAGGGACAGTCTATGAAGGCAGGCAGTTACTTCCAACTTCCATAGTGGCATTCTAGGCCCTTTGTGGTCGTTCTTTTGTTCAATGCAACATTTTAAAAGCCTGCTTCGGACTTATATTCAAATATTGCACAGGTCAGAATGCAATTTTTTTTTTTTTCTTTTCCCCTGAAGAAAAACGGGCTGGGTTTTCTGAGCTACTCTGGGTGTGTGCTTGTGTGTATGCCATCAAGCAGGTTGTATGCTCCGGCCTGTTGGCAACAGAGTCTACATGGCATTGAAGGGTAAACCGCAACCATCTTGCAATCAACGTAGTACAATAAACATTTCCTGATGTTGAAGCCAGTATTGGTTTTCACGCATTTTTACATGCAATTAATAATTATAGGATCTATTACAAATAACAACTGTTTGCATTAGTCCTTTGCTGCTGATGAAAGGGACAATGGAGCCCTGTGGTCTAATATTATCGGACTGGTTCATTTGCACGACCCAATTCCAATCTTTGGCTCTGACCCAAGAGAAACATAATGGATGGCATCAATCATCCCTAGCAATTCATTCCACAGTGGCTAAATACAAACCCACAAGAAGCCTACTTCCTTTTAAGGCAAGGCCGCTGCATTGTGGCTCATCCCTTTATTGTGCAATATGAATTTCATTGTTGACTTTTGCATTTTTGTTTATTCTCAACCACTTTACCTTTCAGCTTCCCTGAGTGAGTCCGATTCCATGTTTTATAAGTGAGGAAGAAAATGGTTCACTGTTTATTTCTCTGCCCCCTTTTTATGGGGTGGTCGTTAACTTTTCCCTGCTTCTGACTTCATGCCATTTTATTTCTTGCTCAGCTCCCATAAAAAAAATATCTTTCCTCTTTGCCCATTTTCTCTTTGCTCAGAAAATTTATTTCAGTGCACTGAAAAGGACTTTAATTACTTTACTTTAAAAAAAACCCAGAAAGCTTAAGAATTTCAAATGCACTTTAACCTAACAGTTGGTCCAACCAATTCCCCCAAAATAAGTGTAAATTTTATCCTCCTCCTCCTCCTCCAATGAGGGCAGATGGGAAGGGCGCGTTCCTTTTTCTGCCTCCATCCCAGGATGTGAGAGATTGCTAATGGGGTTAGAAATACCCTGTGGAAATACTCCTGGAGCTTCTGTTATTCCAGAGCAACAGTTGGAGGAAGCCCCATCCAGGAGTTCTTACACTTATGAAAGTAATGTTGGAACTGGACCAGCAGAGATGTGGTGGCCAGCCAAAAATATAGCTACAATGAAATTCAAAATGGCTGACCCCAAATTTCCCCTCAGCAGAGCAGAACGTATCTTAATATCTGATAATTTCATCTTTGGGACATGCTTGTGTTTTCCTTAAATGCTCCAACAGGTTGCTACATGCAACCTGCCTCAGAAGATTCCAGAGTCTTCTGCCACTGGCCACTGCACATGAAGAGCTAAGTGTGAGGTACAGACTTCTCAGGCAGGACCTCCTGATCGTTGGGATCTCTACTTGGGACTTCCTGGCTCACAGTTCATGCATTCAGCCATTATATCCCAGGCAGGCTTTCTAAAACACATTTTCACTGAAGTGGAGATAAATCTGAAACGCATTCCCTGACCTGACCAAGTCACATCCTGTTCTTCTACTGCCACACAGAGGCCTGAAGAATGAAAAGCAGAAACTGAGTTTGACCCAACAGCATGTAGCACGAATACTGGGAAATCTCAGCAATATGCTAATGATACAAAGTACATTTTGTTAAAGTATTAGTTTTCAAAAATGTCTGGTGCTGTCTTCAGCAGGGTAAGAAGACGGATCCAATGAGCAAAGCAGAAGTGAAAATGGAACGCTGCCCTCTTGATTTGTGTGCCTTTCTAGCAAACCTCTGATGAAATAGATTTCCAAAGCAAGGTGGATGACTGAATTGAATGTAGTCACAGTGGGCAGATCATAGGCTGTTCCTTTACGTGAAAAATATATGGACAAAATTCCCTCTTTCCCTCACCATTCATTCTCTCTCTCTCACACACACACATTCCCTGAAAACTGAATAGCAAAGGCAGATGCGTGCATCTGAACTGCTGATCGCATCATAAATTTTAATACAGATGTTTTAAGAAAGGGAGATTATAACCAAATACCAAGCTAGACATAAGTAGCAGGGAAGATTTCAGGATTTTGATTTCTCCTCCTTCTCATTTGTAATATGCTTTTGTACCATGAAGTCCAGATCTGTAAAACCACCAACAAATAGCCATCAATATCATCCAGTCATTTAGCAAATTTGCAACATGCATGTGTTGCTTCTGGGAAAAAATGAATGACAGCTGGTCTTGGACCATAATGACAAGTTATTCTAGAATAAACTTCTGTATTATCAATTAGATAAACAACTTTAAAATAACCAGCTTATTTAGAATTGTGACTTGTTTGAAATTAAGGAGTTACACCTAAGGATGGTTTTATTTCCAAAGTGTTCATTGTGACACAGGCATGCATTATCTTCCAGAGAACGTTCTCCCTTTTCAGCCCAATCATTCCATTCAAAGGAAGAAAACATGCTGTGTTTTCATTGATTAACAGCCCTACAATTATTTGACCAAAACATATTTGACTGACAACTGCAAAGAAAAAGCCATGAATGTCAAGATTAAGTGGAACTGCAGTGTTATCTCAGCCAATATTTGCAAGTACTTAGCTAAGAAAAACAGATTTCAGAGATACGGTGTGCAAGGGGAGGTTTTAAAGAAGCATCTGGAGGGGGTAAGAGAATGTCTTCTTTACATCTGGAGTGGGGAGGCAATTGCCAAGGATCTGTAGGATGGAAAGTGAGAAACAGCTGACACAAGAACCTGGACTGCCACCCATTGAACCTTGCATCCTTTTTTCTGCATTGATTAGGTTCACTCAATCATTAAGTCCTGCAGGTTGCTCCAAACAGATTCTTCTGAATGGCTCACGTTCTAACTGGTTGATCTAACAGATAACAGATAATCAGAGTTGGAAGGGACCTTATAGGTCATCTAGTCCAACCCCCCCGCCCAAGCAGGAGACCCTACACCATTTCTGACAAATGGCAGTCCAGTCTCTTCTTGAAAGTCTCAAGTGATCTTCTGCCACTGACCATCACTGAGACCTGATCCTTCTCGAATCAGTAAAAAATTCTCTGCAAATAACCACACCAATTGAAAAGTTCAACTTTGACTTTTCATCAAATCATCTTGGAACTGAATCGCCCAATGGAATCCTTGCACACTTTACATGAAAGAAAAACAGGCCAGATTAAGGTAGTAAAAACTGCTTTTTCACTGTGATTATCTCGAGCTTCGCCTTCTGATTCTTTCTCTCTGGTTCTAAAACTTTCCAGATGGACTGAGCTTCTTATCATTAATTTTCTTTTGCAACGTTAGCTGGGAATTGTGAGAATTGAGATTCATTCTGAGATAACAAGATGCCAAGATGGTCTGTTTATCATTGAAGTGATTTTTTTAACTCCAGAAGTTATTTACCCCAAGTCACCGTGATAAGAAATATTTCTAATGGAAAAAGCAAACACCGTATTGATACAGGTTGTATCTGTATTGTATCTGTGTTCCTTATAAGGAAACCGCTGTATTCAAATTTGAGGTTTTCATAAATACATGACAAGAATAGAAGGGAATCCATATTTTGTGTCTATCATCTATCATTTTCAATAAAATGGGGGGAAAATGACCTCTCTACCCCTATCACACTTTGAACAGAAGTTCAATACTCCTGATTTCCTTTGGTATTTTTGTTTGCCCATAAGTTTAGAATTCTTTCTTTCTTTCTTCGCTGTCCTCAGGCCTCTGGAGTTTCATAAACAGCAGGCTTTTCATTCTTGCTACCAGCTCTTCAATCTTTCATTCAGATGCTTAATTTGTAACAGGTTTGGTGGAACTAGATATACTAAAAAAACTTTGATTAAATTCCAAACAGGGGGGAAAAAAAACAAGGCACACAGACAAACTCTACAAAGATGTAAATTAAACAAACATTGTGGCTGGTAGATCAGATGCAGGAATATCTAGGGCTGTGCAAACTTTTGAGGAGATACAGCCTTAACAAAATCCACTGCTCTCACCCAAAACCTTCACCATTAGTGAAGTAAAACAGAGGTATTACGAACACCTCCCACGGTTCCAACCTCGGCAAGAGGCCCTGCCTATGCCAAGAAATCTCTGCCAGTCTTCTGTCCAGCCAAAAGAAGCAGATGTTCAAAGCCTCTTCCAGGGGCAGAAATTCCTGGGAAAGGCTTTGAGCAATCTAATCTTCAGTCAAACTGTGCTGCTGCTTCTGTCTTTAGGAGAGAATTGCATCACTTCTGTGGCATACAATGTTGCTCCGAAACAAAGCCAAACCACCTTGCGCTGGCCAAAAATAGAGAGAGAGAGAGAGAGAGAGAGAGAGAGAGAGAGAGAGAGCTGCAGGAGGACGTTCACTTAAGAGTATCTATATTTCTTAGAGTTGTTGACTATTTGAAGTCTACATAATCTATGCCTAACAAACGCAGTGGTTTTGTTGAACTTGGCTTTACAAAGTGAAAATGTAAGGCATGTTTAGGCCTGAGTTCAGTCCTAGACATGAGCCAATGTGGTAGCATGGTTAGTGTTGGATGAAGATGGGGCCAGCCTAGGTCAAAGCCACCCTTATCTATGGAAAACCACTGGGGGAACTCAACCCAAACACCTTAAGGTACCACACGTAGGATTGAAGACAATCTTCAGAAATTATGGAGGTGAAGATGCCCATGCTTAAAATTAGAATCGCCCCATGTAGCTGCAAGAGAAATTATCTTGTACAAAACAGAAGATCTGGCAATGCAAGTATTTTGGGTGGGGTCACCACTGTCTTCAGGAGAATCACTATGGAGAAGTGTCAATTGTAACAGTGATGTATCAGCTTCCTACAAATTATAGAATCCTCCGGGAATATTCCACGGAGACAAGACAATGCATTAAATAACTCCCACCATTTCTGCTGAAACAGACTCTTAACTCAAACTGAAAAATGCCATACATTTTCAGTGAGACTTAATTATAGCTAACTGTATGTGAAACGAGCTGCAGATCTCTCTCACTCACTCTTACATACAGGACTGAATCCACTTCTAACTAAAACTTGGTCCCACTGAAACCAATAGGAAAAAGTCGGCCGTGATCTGGGGCCTTCCATTCTGGTGATGGAGTTCCATCAATAAATCAGCTCTAAAAAATCCATTTCCTGACCTCACCCCAATCCTCTGTTCTGGCCACAGTGATATTCTGATGTTCCATCTGTGTGTGGCCCTTCACTGATGGAGGATCACATTGTGGTCTATACTGGTGCTGACACAAGTTGATCATCTCTTGACTTTAAATTCCACTGATGTCAATCAATCATCTTCATTTTCTTCATCTTCATAGCAATGACATAGGGAACCTTGTCCTTTTCCAAGCTTGGACTCATATTAATGACTGGCAGTGACAGCCATTCCTTCTTTCACTGCAAATCAAAGAACTATTCAAGGGGATTGCATGTTAGGAAGAAAGTGTTAAGACAGTGTTAAAAAAAAAGACAGAAAGCAACAGATTGAAAGTGTACTAAAGGCTGTAGCAACATTGCTTGCCTTTGTGAATGGTTTATTTGGAAATGGCTTCTGTCGTTCTACTCCAGGAACATGGAAGCTCTTTGTCTCCCAAGACTGGAAGAACTTCAGGATTTCATTTATTGTCTAACCATTTATGTTCACTTTTTGGACAAAGCTGAGAATTAGAATGCAACAGTTATTATCTCCTACTTATTTTTTTTTGTGTGTTTTTCTCTGGAACACTGCTGAACGTTATACAGAAAGAAATCAGAGTATTAACTCCCTTCTCGTATCTATTTTGAGGTAAAATGCTAAACAGATTATATTGTGTGGAAATGTCAAAACAGGATATACATGTTTCCCTTTTATTTTATTTTCTGAATTTCATAAATTGATGAAGAAATGAGCCAGAATGAAATTATATATAAATATTTGTCCTAAGTCAAAATAACCAAAACAACAGATAAATATTTCCTTTCCTAATGATAATATAAATAGGTAACATTTATACCGCAACTTATGTAACTAAAACATTGTTGGTTGAGGACTCAAGAAAGCAAACGCCCAACCTCAAATCTCATGGGGGAACTACTGATAACCTCAGCCTGTTTTAACCATAGAGGGTGGGGGGAAATGCAGAAATAATACTTATGCCACTTTGTGTTCCGTGGAGGAAAAGAGAAAATAGAGTCTCAGTAAGTAATAAAAGAACCCTGGAATGTAGTTTAGTATCATTATTCCCACATTTTTAATGAAATATAGAAAGATTTTGAAATGGGGAGTTGCCAAAGGCTGCCTGGGGAGTTGTTGGCAGGAATGACACCTGAATAAGGGAGCTCTTAATTCATAGCCTGAGTTTCCAAACCATCAAGAGACTTCCTTATTTTTCACATTATATCTTCTTATCACCATTAATTCATAAGACTGTCTAGTAAACCACGACTCAAATGTGGTTGGTGTCCAGGTTATTAAGTCAAGGTATCTTTTACACATTCTGGACATTTATCCAAACAAAGAATTAAAGGGAGGAAAATATTGACATTTGTTTTTTAAGGAATCCTTTTTCTATTCATTATTTGTACAGTCTAATTGCTAGTCTTCCTACACACCTTTTACCTGTGAGTCCAGCTGTTTCTATGCTCTGAGTACTGATGTTCATCTTGACTTGACTATGGAGAGTCTCAGCCAACCAGGTGGTCCCAAAGGTGCTTTGCAAAGGTGCTTTCTTTCTTTGAAGACATTTCGCTTCTCATCCAAGAAGCTTTTTCAGTTCTGACTGAGTCTCAGTGACTCTCAGAGGGAGTGCTAATGATCGGATGACTGCAAGGAATATAAATCTTTCCATCTGCCACTATTCAGTCAGAAATGAAGAAGCTTCTTGGATGAGAAGCAAAATCTTCAAGGAAAAAAGGTCCAGTTGTCTTTTGGAAAAGAAGCACCTGTGGGACGTATTGATTGGGGTCTCTCGCAAGTGCTTTTAATTGAGATATTTTGTCCAAAGTCTGTAGAAGTGTCCTTTGTTACCACCACAACTCATCTGTTAACCAATTGTCATTATGTCTTCAACCACAGGGCTTCTTCCGCTCATGATGGTGATGATGATGAGGACAACTTATTACTGCTACAGAAGCCTAAGCCATGTGGAACTCTGACACGAGCAAAGTTACCTCTGCAAGCGTCTAGCCTGCCTGTCTTCTTTGTGATTGCACCCACCACAGCAGGGAACCGATTCATGGGAGTGCTAATTACACGCTCTCCATATTCTAAACTATTCGGTGGCCCCCAAACATCATGGGATCCTAAGTGATATTGTAATTCTGGGCTAAGAGAATTTTATCACTTTTACCATTTTCCCGTGGCATTTCACTCCTTCTTATTCTTGAGAGTTTCTTGAATTTTGTCTTTTTCTGAACTGTTTCCATAAGTTTTTTTCATCACCTCTGAAAGGCAGCTTTGAAGTTCAACAGAACAACAACTGACAGATATCAAATTGCACACAATGGAAACTCCGTCTGACTCTCAGGAAACTCGATATTGGTTGGATGGAGGGTGTAAGAAGACTTAACTGATTACTGAGGCACCCACCCGGAGGGGGAAAAAGTCATCAACGTAAGAAAAAACAAGAAAAGACAAGTTGCCATTTTAGGTGCAGGGCCTGTTCGATTTCTATGAAAGTACACATTTTATTTTATTAATAAAATTTATATGGCCGCCAATCTCACGGGAAGTGGCTCTGGGCAGGATACAACAATCCAATAAAACAATAAATATAAAACAATGATCTTACATTTATAGTACACATGGCAGTTCGGTACAGCTGAATCTTGGGGGCAAATTGGACTTGGGGCTGTAGCTTAATGTAATTAAATTAAATTAAGTAAGTTAATGTAACTTAAACTGCATCTAATATTTCTTAAAAGTGGCAAACGGCCTTTTCCAAGAACTGAGTCGAACTTGGTTCTCATGCTTATGTGCCTTTGTATTTCACTGCAGAAAGGAGCTTTATGATGACTAAATAATTGGGTGAGGGTCCCAGATAGCTCAGCCTGATTCCAGCTTCATGAGCGAATGACGTAAGGATGATACCCTAATTCCTTTCTCCTCTCCTCCTCCATGACTCTAGTACAAGCAGGATAACATCCTTAAAACCAAGAGACAAAACTGCTCCTTGGCTTGAGCATCACTGAAATAAAAGTGAATTCTTCTCACTGTAGGGAGATGCCCTACACACACATACACACACACACACACTGATGACCGAATGACATGGTGGAAGCGACTGGCTCACCGGAGATCCTGTTTACTTCCCTGCCCAGCTCTGCCTGGAAATGACCCTCCAAAGCCCGACCTTACGGGTGAAGGGAAGGAAAGAGCCTGCAGGGCCAAAGGGCCGATCTGGAAGCTGCCCTATCCTTCCTCTGAGGAAAGCAGATTTTGCCCCCTGATGAGATACACCGAGCCCTCTATTTCTGGACGGAGGCACGGAAGGCCTGGGAAAAGGGTTCCGCTCTGGAATTCCAGGAACAACATGTCCCTGGCTTCTCATGGGATTCACCTGGAGTTACCCAAAAGTTCTGGGATTGGGGATTCTGGGAGTAGGAGGCAAACGGAAAAGCTACACTCCCTACTCTTTGGAAGGAGAGGGAAAAGTCGAAAAGAGACATAGAGAAAAGTTTAATAAAATGAAAGGTGTTTGGCTGTGGCCAACTTATTTCTGACCCAATAAGCAACATCTATTTCTATAATACAATATATTCGTAGATCGATCTATCTATCTATCTATCTATCTATCTATCTATCTATCTATCTATCTATCTATCATCTATCTATCTATCATCTATCTATCTATCATCTATCTATCTATCTATCCACCTACCCACTCACCCACTCACCCATCCATTATTATCCATTCATCTCTATTTTGTGAGCTAAATCAGCAACGCTGAATCTAATACTGACAAATTCTATCAGCCCCAATTTTTGGACCAGTGAATGGTTTTCTCTTGAGGGAAAGCCAGCCTCACCTCTTCTCGGTGCTCTTCTCCTGAACGCTGAATAAACCACCTGATGGAAGCTTGCTGTGATTTTGGGACACATTCCAGAAACGTTGAGTTAAATTCAATGCCGAAAATCAGCTTTTCATCACCGGTTTCAAGACTAAGACCTGAAAAACAAACAGGGGAGAGGGGATTAACCCTGCCCTAATTTCTTTAAGAATGGGGGAACACGACTGATGCGGAGCAGACGGCAGAACAGGGACATAAGCTGTTAAGTAAAGCAAACAGTGTGGAATGGCACGCAAACATTCAAATTAATGGAAGCCATTTCTAACAATGTCCTTCATCTATGATGGTCACTTCCTGTCGTCTCCCTCACTGGGAAAGAAGAATTGAATCGATATTCTTTTGTTCAGAAATTGCTTTCAATGAGGCTTAAGACAAGGATGTCAAAGTCACCCCCCCCCCCAAGTCTTTAATTCATTCTCCCTGGAGTAACCTATGAACCAGAACCCAATTATTATTCCATTATTATATTTTCCAATTCATGGAATGCAATTCACCATGATGACCCCCATACAAAAATGAATACATTAACCAAAAACTATGAGGAAATTAAATGTTCTGGGAAAGAAGAACACATTAGAGAGAGAGAGAAATGTGAATTTGTGGAAAGACCTTTTGGGTTATAGAGTAACCTTTAATTGCTTGGATCTTCAGAGCACTCAAAAGTACTGGAATAATTCTGCTGTGAAGATATTTACATTATTTTGGGAACAATTTGAATACCTTCAGTCTGAATATGTTCAAGGACAGGATAGAAACAATGGACACAGTGAACTGACACTTTTGTGGTGAGGGAAAAATAAACTGAAGTTGGGGGCAACAGGAAACTTTTTTAAAAACCGTCCTGTATTTTCCCCTAGCTACTAGAGACAGGCTCACACACTGGAGATTCAATTCTTTCCCAGATTTATTTTGTGTCATCTCCATCAGCCTACATCCTTGTCTTGTTACTAGACAAATAAAATCTGTTCCTTCCGGAAATTTTATTCTGACGTCTTTGCTGGGACAGCTCTTCTCCCCACAGAACAAAAGCAGAGAAACTCTCATTTTCGTTAATGCTGACTGCACTCAAGCCCTGCACATGGCTTTGGATTCACATACACAACAGGATTAATATGAAAACAACTGTGCGGTAATTGAAACCCTGCATTAGATACTCATTTCTTTTAAGAGAAAAAATACTGTTTTGCTTCAGTGGTTTCGCCCCCCCCCCCACTCCTCTAAGAAAGGAAAATAAATATTCTGAACTGAACATTTTAAACTTTATGTTATGTTGTTACAGAAATCTCAGCCTAACCACAAGGCTGACTCTAGATAATGCCTATTGCCAGACCTGTTGCCAGGGAGCCAGTTAGTCTGGCAGGAGCATCAACAGCGACGTTTGTGGGAGACACTAAGCTCTTGTTGAAAAGGAGATGGCTTAATTAGCAGGGAAGAATTAGAAGGAATCCTGGATTGCTCGCTAATTGGAACTAAGATTTCAGATTTTGGTCCAAGGGTTGCTGTGCAAAAATAAGTAAGAAAATGTAAGAAGTATATTTGAGGATTTTGCTTCAGGAAACTCCTCATTTGGCTCCCTCACTGCAAGTCTTCCCACATTCTTGTAGACACAATATTTTTCCATGTTGGTTCCAGAAGGACTTTTTTTTCATCTCTTAATGGCTGTTGCTGATAGCTAAAGAGTAAGTTCCAATATTCAGAAGGAATAACGATACACCAGCCACCGTTGGTTATGGAATATTGGCGCCAATTTGTACACCTAAGCTTATGCACCGGAGAAATTCCTTGTGCGTCCAATCATTCTTGGCCAATAAAGAATTTCTGTTCTGTTCTGTTCTGTTCTGTTCTGTTCTGTTCTGTTCTGTTCTGCTCTGCTCTGCTCTGCCCTACCCTACCCTACCCTACCCTACCCTACCCTACTCTATCCTGAGCTACAAATATTCTCCTTTATTCTACTCTATTCTATGGAACGGACAACCTCATTAGCTCATCACAGAATAACAAGAGCGAAGAATACAATTCTCACCATCTAGAACAGACCAAGGCCTCCCTCTGAGACAGAAAGGAACACCCTGAGTTTTTAAAATGAAACAACCAAAAAACTGACCATCACTTTTGGTTGGATTAAGGTTGCCAGCTTCTCTACTGAAACGAGAAGAACCCAGTACTTACTGTCTTCAACATCCCAGCACTGGGTAATTGGGTCTCCGTATTTCACGTCTTGCCTCCTCGCACGCCTAGAAAACAAACAAATAGGTCACTTATGAATGAATCATTGCCCAAATGGTAATTTAAGATGGAATTCTCATGTTCGTGGCTGCCAAGGCTGGTATGTACATTATATTTCATGGACTGAACCAAAGTAGGGAGATTCATTGACCGTGTATGTTGGGGACGGGAATAAGATGAGAATAATGTCCCTGAGGAAGATTATAAGGCCTTGATACTTTAAGAAGATCTTTCAACTTGTCCCCATTCCAACTTTCTTGCCTCTTCAATCCCAGGACTACTTTCAAGCAAAGAAAGAGTTGCCAAGAGATCTTCTTATGAAACCTGAGATTACATCAAATGAGTGATCAAAAACTATCCTTTCTATGTAATTGCTAAGGTTTCAGAGATATTTTATTCTAATGTGAATAGGAAACTACAGACCCTGTAGAGAGCTCAGTAGGGAAAATGATGGTAGACACCAATGGAGAAAGAGGGAAGGAGTTTTCCTTAGGATCCTCATATGCTCCTCAGGAAATGTGCCTCATCATGACCCTGGTTCAAGGAACAAGCTACCACTGACAGCTCAGAAGGACAGATGCCTTACCTTTTGGAAGTCGGGGTGTATCTGGAGCAGGAATTTCCATCCCAAGCACAATAGGGGTCTCTGGCAAGGCAGCAATCAGCACAGGCCTTCCCATATGTGTGACATCTGTGCAAGGAAAGCTGAGCCAGCCCATCTCTGGAACCAATGTACAATTGTTGCTACAAATCAGACAAGGCAAACAAATGAGAAAAAACTTCACATTGATTTATAGCATGAAAGTACTCTTTAAAAAATCTGCTATTGTAGAAATATGTCCATCAATATTACGGTTTATAGAGTAGGGAACAGAATCCACGAAACGGCCTCTTTCCACATAGTTAAATCAATTTGCTTTAACTAGGTTCATTGGCTCACAATACATAAGATTTTCTGCAACCATTTTGTTATAAAGATAAGCAGAAAACCCTGGTATTTTTTTCAGAGACATTTCAAGTCTTTCTTTGGCTGCAGTTCACCTGTTTAACATCATAGCATCACTTCCAATTATTTAGATTTGGCCTCAAGTCCACTTTGAAAATCCAGGAGCAATAACATAGCAAAAAATACAGCACTGACAGAAATCTAAAGGAGCTCTACACAGAGACGCAAACTGATTAAGTAGCAAACTCCAGACCATTTTATATTCTAGTTAATGAACCTGAGTTTCCAAAGACTAGGGGGTGTCAAACTGGCGGTGTCACGTGGTTGTCACGTGACATATCACAACTTTTCCCTGCTTTGCTAAACCGTGGTTTAGATTATCTAACCTTTTCATGGCTCTTTAAGTCTTGAAATTGAAGGCATATGGACTTCTACTCCTAGCATGCAGGCTGGGGAATTCTGGGATTTGAAGTCCATCCATCTTAAAGTGGCCAAAATTAACAAACCCTGTTTTAGATATTGACAGCAGTTCCCTGTAACCTTGACAAATGACCAAGTCTAGAGAGATAAAAAGATTTGTTCCACTTGAAGATGGAACCCAAAATTTGCTTATGAAGCAGAAGTCCTGCTGAGGCCACTCAGATTAACTTCTGAATGCACATGGTTGGATTTGCATAACGCAATTACTGATAATGATGTATCAGTGTGACAAACAGGTTCTGCACAAAAGCTGACATCAAGGAAGAATCAAAATAACATATATGCAACATCTTCTTTATTGCTTCCCTCTTTTACTGTTTTTCTGTTAATAGGCAATGAATGTAGAGTGTTCATGTGGAATGTGGAAAAGGATTTCAAACCAAAAAGGAGTAATTTTGACAGGAGGGACCGGAAAGGGTAAGATTAGGGAAAAAAACCCGAGAAAATATTAAGACATGGGCTTTAAAAAAGCCACTTATCAAGGCCTAAAATTACTACTTGCAAATTACCTGCTTTGGAGACATTTCCATGGTCAAGATAGGTGATGGATGCTGCAAAGCAAATGCACAAATGACAGTGAAGACAGGATCAACATTGCTTGTATTTATCTGGAGGGAAAGATGTTATCAGGGAGTGATATATTTCTCACATCACTGAAGAACACCAAGTTGATTCTAAGCCTTTTTGAGAAATCAATAATCTTCAGGGTCTAACTTGGAATATCAGGATGGAATTCTGGGCTTATGTAATCCTGTAAACAAAGGTGATTTGATGGGGAAAACACCCTGGTTCAGCCTTGAGTTTTTGAAGTTGCTTCCTGGACTTGAATTGTTCATAACCAAGAATTCTTCCTGAGAGATTTCAGGAAGAACCTATTAATTGCTTCCATTCGAATTGAACAATCTCTGGGTGGTCAATTTTTTTCTTGAAGCAAGCAATGTGGGCTACAATATTCCTTGAGTGAGGAAATTCCTCCCCTCTGTCCATCATGTGTTCTTGGAAATACCTACATCAAATTAAGTAACCTCAGACGGGTTAATAAAAATACACAGAACCTACATTGATTTCTTTCCCTTCTATTTTTTTCTGTAAGAAAAAAGAAGAAATGAAGTACATAAAGTAGAAGAACATCTGCTGTGTTAATAGCTCTTTTTGGTATTAAATCTGATACTACAAATATGCAACAAAGTGGTACATGCTTAATCATTCCAGATTACTTGGCAGCTGATTGGCGATTCCTGATTTTTTCAACATGATGTAGTTATAATTGGTGTCTGTGGCAGCCAAAAGATAGTATAGGAAGGAGGCTTAAAACAAGAATCATCACATCTACTTAACATCATAAAAAAGCATACAGGGAGATTAATTTTTTTATGTTTTTTTCCTATGAAATGATTATTTTGCAATAATAGCTCATCGTATCTGAACACCCTGAAGGTGTTCAATGAAGGCAACAAGTGATTTTGCCTGGAAGAAGACTTAATTCTGAGGGGTGGTACCACAAATGTGTGTGACAATATCATGAAAAATCTCATTACATCATTGCTATTGGCAGGACAGCTGCTTAATTAGCAGCCTGGAGAAAATGAGGTGATTTGGAACAGGGTCACAGCACCCCAGCAAGTAAGTTTGCTAAGATGATCCAAATGGTTTTCTTGAAATGATTGCAGACTTTGACTCCACCAGGATTGATCTCAAATTTCACTTTTCATGCTTTTTCTCCCTCTTGGCACACAAAAAAGGCAAGGCTATATTTATGTTGCTGTTACTGAAGTCTTTCCTCTGGCCCAAAATATAACTTAGCTGCCCAGAGTCATTGGACGGCAAATACATTTCATAATAAAATAAAAACAACTTGCTAATTTTTTTCCCCTAGTGTAAAAGCTAGTTTGCTTTTGGAGATTTACCTTGAATACTTGTAGTTCTTCCAGGATCACCTCTTCCATGTCCCATTTTTCTTTGGTGATGCTCAAAACTTTCAGCACAGTTCCGGTATCTGAAATGGAAATGATTCAGCTGAAAAAAAAGCCATCATGCTGTTTCCCCACTTGGGAAACGCTTCTTTTGTCAACACTTTCCTGTAAACAGAAGCCGTTTTATTTCCATTCTTTCCCCAGTACTGTTTAATTTAATTTAATATTGAATTGAATTGAATTGAATTATGAGACTTATATGCTGCCCTATCTCCCTAAGGACTCAGGGCGGCTTACAAAATAAAACAATAATACAAAATTACAAATATTAAAAAACAATTAAACTCCAAGGTCTCATAACAATTCCAATTTAAAAACTATACTAAAACAATGCTAAAAAACCCTCCCCCCACCCCCATCAGTCTGGGTAGGCTAGTTGGAATAGACCTGGGTTTAACTAGACCCGTATCATATAAATATCCTTTTTTATTCCTCCTCTGATCACTGGAGATCTTATGAGGCCAAGGGTTAAATCGAATCTGTTGCTACATACGGCCCAGCCTAGAGGGATGGATTGTCAAGGGAAGAGAGGAAGAGTTTCATCCGAGTGAGAGCTGGTTGGCCTTGGATTGAGAGGCAGGATTGTTTGTATTTGTTGTTGTGAGCTGCCTCGTAAGGCCAGGTGAGATAGGTGACCCTATCTCACCTGTATAATAAAGTATAAGAGATTTTAGTCATGGCTGAAGTCTGAACAAGTCACATCTCTGAGCCAGTCTCCAGGTGACCTCATGGACAATATAAAAATTGTTTGCTAGATAAATGATTGATAGATAGATAGATAGATAGATAGATAAAGAATTTGAATTGCATCTATCTATCTATCTATCTATCTATCTATCTATCCATCCATCCATCCATCCATCCATCCATCCATCCATCCATCCATCTGCATCTGCCTGATCTCAAAATGCTGGACTATCAATATCTCTATCTCTCTATCTATGTATCTCTCTATCTATTGTTTATCAGTTGAATTAGCTCTCAGCAAACTCATCTGATGTAATGGTGTGTGGAAAGGCTCTTAAGGAGGGAGGGGAAGAGATGCTGCCTAGGGAAGGATCAGAGAAAGGCAGAGGGGCCCACAGCTGCTTAACAGGCTAAGAAAGATAGTTAGGAAGGACCCGGCTAACATATCAGACTATTAAAAGCAACGGTGGGAGACTTGTATTTTCAGACTTGCAAGATTCTGCTAATGTAGCCTGAGAAGAAAGTAGAATTAGATAATCTGGTGATGTTCCCTGTCTGGTTTAACTGGGAGAGCTGGCATTTTATTACCATCCTATTCTCCTGCATATGGAAGAAATTAATAAATGATCACATATTCTCCCCTAAAATGTTATATACAAAGTTGTGTACAAAGATGATTGCAAGCAAAAGTTTCATGTGCCGCCTTCAGAGCTCATGCAGTTTTCTGCCCCAGACAATGCCTTTGAGCATGGAATAAGCATTAGAAACTTTTCCTGATCATTAAAAAACCATATATTTCAGTCTGGTTCCCATGCGCCTCACAAGCCCTCCAGGTACATCGTCAGTGGATTATGCAAATGAGCAACCAGCAACAATGCCAATTCCCCTGCAATCAATTGTGAATTATTTCCTATGTTTTCCCCTGGCCAGCATTGTGTGTGCGTGGAGCTTTTCATATGGCAGTGATTGAAGAAACAAAAGATCCTGAAATTAAATAACTGAAGACCAAAGTAGAAGGAAAGAAGCATCTTTGAACTGAACGGCACTGCAGACGTTGCTTCAAGCTTCTCCTTTGATTGAACTGACTGCCCTATATGCTAATTTCACTAAATTTAAACCTCATGATGAAGGCAATTATACCGTTAGTATTAATCTTTGTTAAGAGAAGGATGATTGAGAGATAAATAGTTTCCAGTAAACTGACCACATTCAATTTCCTACTTTGGTCAAATTCCTTCCAATGTGCTAACATTTTGTGCAGTATCACTCAATCTGAAGGAAGGGAAGATGACTCTTGTATGAATACACCAAATCATGAAGGTTGAAAAAATAAACTAAGTCTGATCTATTCACCACATTTTCAGGGTGAAGGGAGTGTTTGGTTACATGCAGTCTGAGGAGGACTGCATAGCAGCTCTTAAAACATGGCATTCTGGGAGAAATGTGGGAAGACTGGCTATCTCAGGTCCCAAATATAAATTGCAAATGCTGCTCTGAAATCAAGCTCAATTCCTGATGCTACATGGCGCAGGGCCATTGCAAAAGACCATTGTATTTTGAGGGGCGTAGCCACATCTCTTGACTTTTCCTTCATATTATGAAGATTCTAGAAGTGCAGAGTTTGTTCTGAGTTACGATAATGTTTGACTTGCTTGTCCCAAAGGTTCTTTTTCAAGAGGCAACTGGACTTGCTGGTTTTTCTTTGAAGACCTTTCACTCCTCATCAAAGAAGCTTCTTCAGAGCTGAAGTGAAAGGTCTTCAAAGAAAAACAAAGAAACTCCAGTTCCCTCTTGGAAAAAAAAAGCACCTTTGGGACAACCAGCACCTGTATGGCTGTGAGTCTCCATAGATCTTTAACTTGCTTGTTTTTCACTCGTGTCTGACACATAAAGAAAAGGGGGGAATCTTCATGCAGTTGTAGGAGTCCCTTCAGATCATTTAGATTGACACCCTCTTATCTGTATGTTTCCCAGGGTCTCGTTTACATCTCAGGAATTTGCATGAGAAGCAGATGCACCTTCTACCCACCGTCAGGTCTTGGTTCCATGGAAACAAGGCAGAAGGTTCTGGTCCCAAGTTTTGCTAAGACCCTGGCACTGCTCTTTGAGCTGAGAGCTTCAAGCAAGACCTGGCCTGGGAACTGTGTGATTTGGCCTTTTGGGGGTCTCTCCATTGTTATTCCACTGGGCCTTCCTGAATTAAGACACGTGATCACCTCACACCGTGCTTTTGTGTTTCTGTTTAAATCTGTCTGCTAAAATTAACAACGTGTTATTAACAAGTAATATGTTGATATGGAAGAGCTCTGCCATTGCCTTCTTCTGAGATGCCTTGTAGACTTTCCAGTCGTGGAATTTCCGTAAGGAAAAGCATCCCAAGTGCTAACCACCTCTCAGCCTGGATACCTTTCTCTGAAATTAACCCTGATTAGCTGCACGCTGTCATTAGAAGGAATGCAATCAACTTTCCTAAAAGCTGGAGTGGAAAAAAAAAACCCTTGACATTCCAGATTGGAGCACAGCTACGACTCCACTGAACTATCCGGTTCACAAATTGCAAAATCTACCTGGATTTTCCAAGTCCTCAAATGAGTCCGGCCACCCAGACTGAACTCTGATTTTCTTCTTTTGGTCCCCTGAAGGAGGTTTCCTTTTCACCAGGCAGCCAAGGGATGTGAGCATTTCTCCTGCACTTGATGAATGCCAGGGAAAACTTGCTAAAAGCCCGCAGAGTTTGACGCTGGAACCAGAAGGGCTCCCACCCATCAGCCATTGGTCAGAGATACCACCACTTGGACTCCTGCCCAGACCAGAGGGTGGCCGGACGTATCTCCAGCTTTAGCATTATATGAGTCTCTCAGCTCCTGCCTCCCACTTCTTCCCTTCTAATAGCTCAGCCCTGATTGTCTGACAACATTTACAAAATGTTCCCAGATTGGAAAACATATTCATAAGTGCTCACCTGCAATTTGCAATTGGGGGATAAACATTAAAGGGTTTCTATTACTTCTTGGAAAAAATGTTTTTTTTGTGCCCATTGAAAATCTTGAAATGGGTGAGAAATAAGTATCCAGTTCCAGGTTCTGATTAGCTTTTTGGGAAAATAAGCTTTTCTAAACATTATACAATTTGAATTGCTAGATAACTTACAACCGATCTTCAGAACTTCTACCTTCTGTGCTGGTTTCTAACGTTTTTGTTTATCTATTAAGTTCTTATGTTTGGAGGCTTTTATTCATCTGACAAAGAATTCAGAGTCAAATTTTCATGGCAATTTGGTGGGTGAGATTAGGCTAAAAATAGGGTCTGTGTATTCACTTTGCAAGCTTATTAATTGAGGGCTTGTTTCAGCTTTCTTTCAAAACCAACCACAAAAAACACGCTGTTCAGTCTTTCATGCTATTATGTTTAATTGCTGAGAAAACTGCCATTAGGTTGATTTAGTAGGGAGCAAGTTTCTACTTTCTTAACATGTCAAAAGAACCTTATTTTTCCATAGTCTAGATGAGTCTTCCCTGCTAAAATTCTGGACTGCCACCTACTGACTATTTTAAACCTGCAGGCATCTACTATAATAAATAGCAAAGCTGAATAATTGGAGCCAATTTAAATAGGCCGGGTGCAAAAATAATGCTCAGCCATAAATATCTTTAACCTTAGTTTCAGATCAGATATGAGAAAGTCTTGGTATTTCTCATTTAGCAATTCTCTTCCACTAGAAGAACCAGGATATCAATTTTAGCTTTTCACAATTTTCCTCCATACTCAAATATTTTTTTCTATCTCTGATGAATGTATGGGTCTGAATGTCCCTATTAAAAATTGTATGCAAGTTTGCTGGAATCCTGTAAGGATACTTTGCATTCCAGGCGAATAGTGGTATAGAAAATACAACATTGGTAAACTGGGAGCTGCTTTATGCAAGTCTTCCATTATATTGGGGGGGGGGACTAGCTAGACCAGCGTGTCACTTTGCAAGTTAAAAAACCAAAGGAATCTTAACTTTTTGCGCAGTATGGAAATGCAACCGTTTGCAGTGTCCCCAGGAGCCTTTCTGAAGCTGAGAAGCGAAAATAAATAAATATATAAGCAAGCAGCAGCTACCTTTAGATACTGAATGCTGCAATTGTCCTGCTCTAGTTATCATATGGCTTGTCATTAAGAGATCTATCATTGGGTTAGATTGAAAGGGTGACAACCGAAATATAATTTTATCATATTTTATCTATATCTTAAATTATTGTATTTTATTCCAATTTCATCTTAAATCATATTTTATTCCAATTTCATGTTAAATGGCTTTTATAAATTTTTGGTCATAGTTTGTTTCTGGAACCCTATACTTTGATATGGCCCAAGGGCTCACCCCTCCCTCCCTCCCTCCCTCCCTCCCTCCCCTCCTCATGTTCCAGGACCCCGTCCATCCCAAGCAACCCTTTGGGGGAGACGCGAGAGAGAGCCTGCCTTTTTGTGGTTTGGAGGTCCCTCGGGAGGGTCTCTCGGTCCGAGGCTCACCTGTCCCGAGAAACAGGACGTCGTACTGTCCATCTTCGGCTGTGACTCGGTCCACCACGACCTGGGTCAGTCGGTGGTCCACGTTCACCTGGGTGAAGACCGGAGCCTGGCCCACTGGCTGGGCCGCCCTGTGCATCAGGGGGTGGCGCTTGATGAAGCTGATGACGTCATCGGGGAAGTCCCGGGTGGTCTTGACCGAGGGGTCGTAGGTCCGGCTCGGACACTGGCGGAGGCGGGAGAAAAGAGGCAGCCGTGTTTAGCACAGGGAGGTCGGCCGCAAGGAGCCAAGAGAAGAGCTCTGGACATGTGGCCATCCATGCTGGTCTGCTCCAGGGCGACAAGTAGTCCTCCAACTTACAGCAGTTCATTTAGCGACCGTTCAACAGCACCTCCCAAAAAAGTGACTTTTTCCACACTTATTGCAGCCTCCCCCCCCCCGTGATCAAAATTCAGACACTCGGCAACTGACTCATATTTATGACGGTCGCAGATTTCCCGTGATTTTGCAACCTTCTGATGAGCAAAGTCAACCGGGAGGCCGGATTCACTTAAAAACCGTGTTACTGACTTAACAACCGCAGTGATTCACTTAATGATGATGGCAAGAAAGGTCGTAAAATGGAGGGGGGGGAAATCACTTAACAAGTGTTTCGCTTAACAACTGAAATCTGGGGCTGAGTTGTGGTCATAAGTGGAGGATTACTTGTATTATGGCCACTCTGCCCTTGTGGGGCCCCACATTCTTAGGGGCCCCCTTCCTTCTGAAGTCCCAGTTCCAGGGGAGGAGAGAGAGAGAGGAAAGGGGGAGGAGGAGGAGGAGGAGAAGCTCCCAGGCGGTTGGATCACCGGAGCGGATCTGCAGTTCAAACCCATCCATGGCTAATTCGGTCCTACTCCCCAGTCATTTCAAGGCGCGTTTGCCTTGTTTCTGAACACACCTGGTCTGTTCACACAACCTGCGTCTTGTGTGCCATCTCCCAAAGGCTTTGAGGACACACACAGAGCAGAAAAGTTTAACTGGCGTCATCTGGGAATCTGTCCTGGTGGTGAGAAAAAAATTCTCATCTAAATCTGAAAAGTTAAATGGCTTTCCTTGCTGCCAGTTTAGGCAAAATATTAAAACTGCCCCTCACATGAGAAAATGCCCAGCTCTTGACGGTGGTGGAGGATATTCTTGGCTTCGTCTTTTGACAAGAGGCTGCCTTGTACTGTCTGACACCGTCAGGGAAAGAAAAGGAGGGCCAGAAAGCAGCCGGGAAGGATCCGGAGGCTGCCGGGAGCTGAAAAGGCTCGAATTAATATGGAATCTCCTGTTCTTGTAGGCAGCACCAGAAGGCTAAACAACCAGGCAGATTCACCCAGACTCCGTTTCCTGCGAGCGCACAGCCTTAGCCAGGGACTCCATTCAAGGAGCTGCTCTGGCGCTGCCAACAGCAAACCTTTGATTAAATGTCGCTGAAATCTAAGCTGAGGGTGCAGCCAATCTGAATTTGCTCAGAGCGAATAATGCCCAGATGTTGCTGGTAACTATTTTTCATCAGTTAATCAATATCGCCCTCTTCTGGCCACGGTTGGAAAAGCACCTGAATCCTGACAAACTATATTTTATACGCGTAATCAGTCTGTTCATGTCTCAAAGGCCTTACAAATGCTTTTGTTACAGTAGCTTCCAATGTGGCTGCTGGCTTGGAAAATAATATGGTATCTGAACATCTATAGACAGGTTGTCTTAAGTCCTGATATTTACATTTCTAACATTGGCCTATAACAGAGGCCTTACAGAGATGGTGTGATCAAACTTATAATAATATCAGTAATAATAACTAAATAAATTATCCACGCTCCAGAAATAAGCAATATTAATCTTTCAAAATGGATTGAGGAGCTATTGGTCTCCCTGGGCCTTATTCCTATTCTGGAACAAGGTCTCCATATATATACCAGGTGCTACCTGGGTCCTCATTTTCCTAACCTTGGAAGGAGGGAAGGCTGAGTCAACCTTGAGCCGGTCAGGATCGAACTGCTGGCTGTGGGCAGTGAGTTAGCCTGCGATGCTGCATTCTAACCACTGCACCATCACAGCTCTTAATTAATCCAATAGTTTTGTTGTGCAATTTGGAGAGTGTGCAGGTGTGCCAGGTAGCAGGGATGAAAATGTTCAGTTAACATTGCTCTGGTTTTCAGAATCCTACTACAACACTCCAGCCAGAAACTCTACACCAGTGAGATGAGCAGGACCATGTCTTTAAGGCAGCATTTCTTGGCAGCTTTAAGATGGGTGGACTTCAACTCCCAGAATTCCCCAGCCAAGTCCACCCATCTTTCAAGCAGCCTGGAGCATCAGATGGTAGACTTGCTTATTTATCTGTGACCCCAATGGATCCTCCATTATCTTCTCCTATTAGATGGATAATGCCCAAGGCTCCCACGATTACATACAAGAAGCTTCTTACATGAAGCAGATGGACAATTTGGACAAAGTTGGAGTTGATGGATTTACAGTTTTGACATAGATCTTTCAAGCAAGTCCAAGCTGCCATCCTTAGGGCCAAATACACCATGTGGCAGGTCCATTATGATGAAACACAGATAGAATTGGTGGTTTCAGGACGTGCTTGAGAGATTTGGCATCACTTAGAGAACATGATGCATGTTGAAACTATCCAAAAAACCTGGACTGAATCTTCTGAGTTGTGTCTGTTTTTTTAAAAAATACCCCAATTGTTGCCTAATGGTACTTAGGTAATTTTATGGCAGAGTGCCACTTACTTAAGTACAGGCAACTGATTTGAACTTTGGGAAGTCAGGAACATTTTTTCTGATAGGGATTGGAAAATCAGATTCAGTTCTAACAGATGTAACAACTGTCTTAACACAGTTTCTCAACCTCCTTGGTCTGGACTTTAGCGGGCTGGAGAATCCTGGGAGTTGAAATCCAGATGTCTTAAAGTTGCAGAGGTTGAGAGAACAGTTTGGCCCAAGATAGATAGATAGATAGATAGATAGATAGATAGATAGATAGATAGATAGATAGATAGATAGATAGATAGATAGATAGATAGATAGATAGATAGATAGATAGATAGATATAGAGATATGATATAGATATATAGGTATAGTTGGGTATATCTATAGCACTTAGACATCCAGAAGGATGTTCTGACCAAGGCTTCCTGAGACACTAACAATCACACGTTAGTCCCAAAAACCTTTTATTTTACTTCAACAGTTGTGACTTATAGTCATTCACAGTCTGTAATGAGTCTCAAACAGTTTGTAAATAATCCCACAGAAGTCTGCCAAAGTCCTTCGGGATAAGCCTGATAAGCACACACCTTTATCTTCCTTGAAATGCTGCCAATGACTAAATGTCCAATTAGTTATACAAGGCCAAATGGAGCACAAAGTCAACATTGAGCTTCAGAGTTTAAACCGACCAAAGTGAAGTTGCTTCCTGCAAAGGCTGCTATCCCTTTGCTCCTCCTTTATGTCTTATGGGAGGGGCCAATCACCTCCAAGCCTTACTCCTGAGTTGCCCCTTTTGTCTTAACTGTTCTTGCCTTCTGGCAGCTCTGCGCAAGCGTGCACTGGGAACAGGCTCCCCCTGTTCCTCTGCCTCACTGCTGTCATATTCTGGAGGCTCCGGAGTCAGCACATAAGTCCCAGATGGCCCTGGCCCCATCTCTGTGTCAGACACAGGACCCTCATCCAAGCCCTCCCCAGACTCCAAGACTGGCCCATGTTCCTCCCCACTGTCCGACTCTGCCGCCAGCTCTGCAGGCCACTGGTGGACCACAACACAGGACTGTGAATTTGCCAAACCTCTGATGGGTTTTTATGCGCATCACCCATTGACTGCTAACAATTCAGAGAAGAGGAAGAGGTTACTGCCATCGTGATTCCCCTCATCTTGTCAATACCAATAACCCTAAGAGGCCTAACGAAAGTCCCAATGGTTAAAGAGAGCTACGTTAACTCTGGAATTTCATTCTCGCCAGAGTATGCAGTCCCTGAATCTCAAATCCTGCACCAGAGGGGAAGGTCTGGAATACATCTGGAGCCCAAAACAAGTCAGCAGGCCATTCCTGAGCTGGCAAAGCATGAAACTTTCATGCCAAGATGAAATGTAGCAGCCTTGTCATTGAACCCAGTTTCCATCAAGGTAACAAGTGTACCAAGTGACAGGTTTCACAGCCTTTGGGCTGCCTTAGACAGTGCCAGAATACGGGGGGAAGGCTCTCTTAAATATCAGCTACGGGAGGCTTAAGCCCTTATCAGCACACGGGGGACAGGATGCCCCCCGAAGAACCGAGGCAGGAGAAGATGTTCCCAGGCCCTGTTTGTAACTGGGCTAGTTGCAAGAGGAGGCATGATCAGAGGCTGATCAGGGGTTTTTAAACCAGGATTTGTTTTAAAAATGCCCAGTTGTGCAAAAGAATTTAAATTAGAAGAACTCACCCATAATATGGCCTCTTAGGCACTAGAGAGAACCAGTTTGGTCTAAACAGGGATGGGCTTCAAAAAGTTGAGCAACGGGTTCTCTGCCCAATTGCTGGGTGGGCGTGGCCTAGTTGGCCTCCTGCACTACGGTGGGAGGGAGTGTTTTTGCCCTCCCCGGGCTCCGGAGGCTTTCCCTGAACCTCTGGGAGGGTGAAAATGGCCTCCGCAGACTCCGGAGGCTCTCTGGAAGCTGGAAACGGGCCCATTTCTGGCCTTCCTGAACTTCCGGGAGGCCTGTTTTTCACCCTCCCTGAGCCTCCATGCGCGCCCTGCAACTACCTGCATCCAAAATGGGCCGTGTGGGGACTCCTGGAAGGCGAGGGGAGGGCCAGCCAGGAATGGGATTTGGGGGTTCTCTGAATTGCACAGAATCTTAGCTATGGGTTCTCCTGAACCCTTGCAAAGGCCCCCAGTTCTAGTCCTGCCAGCCATCTGGTGACTTTGGGCCAGTCCAGTGTCGGATTAAGGCTCCCTGATGCCCTAAGCAGTGACAAATCTTGGTGCCCCGCCCCTCCTTTGTACACATTGTATAAACGAAGCCACATTCCCAACTTTGTGGTGCCCCCTTTGGGCCTGGTGCTCTAAGCATGTGCTTAGTCTGCTTAATGGTTAATCCACCACTGGGCCAGTCCCTCTCTCAGCCCAACCCACCTCACAGGGTTGTTGTTGTGGGGAAAAGAGTAGGAGGAGGAAGGTGCATCAGATAGGTTGGCCACTTTGAATTATCTGTAAATTATAAAGGCAAGATAGAAATTAACCTATAAATAAATAAAGTACAGAACAGATCAACATGGTTTGTTGAAAAAAAACCGTGATTGATAAACCTCCTTTAGGATTCCGTGCATGTCAATCATCACCCAAAATCAAGGAGGGGGGGCTTCCTTGGAGAGATGGCAGCCTGATTCCTTTTTGGCATGCAGGCAAAGCTTTCATCATGCAGTTGTGATACACAACCCCTGTGCACAAGACCCTGGGTAGAAGCTTTACAAGCAGGAAGAGACTTGTACCTGAACAAAGCATCCTACTCCAGCACTGTCCTGTCATGCAACAACACACAACAAAGGATCTAGCAAAGCACAACAGGAAGAGGGAGAGTGCCTGAAAATCCTCCCCAACGTTTTCCTCAGTCTTCCAGAGAAATAGTTGCTCAATCCTCTGGCATCTTGGCTGTAATCTGAGTTCCACGTTGGAGCCCAAAACAAAAGAAGCTTCCAAATCCTAGCCTGGGAGTACACCTATTGTTTGGGATTATTGGAAGGCTTTAGTTTATTATGCATGGTGCATTCATATAAACAATGAAAAAGTAATTTTAATACCTCAAACAGTAAATGCCTTTACCAAAAATCTCATGCAGAAAACCTCAAGGTACAGAATGACCCCAAAATGTCATCCAATTTTGCCATGAAATAAAATACATTACATAGTTTCCTTAAAAAAACCCACCACTCTTCAATATTTAAAAGCCATTTTCCCCTCCAAAGAAACCCAGGCAGGGTTTGTTTGAATTTTTACAGACTTCATGCCTACAAATTACATTTAATTCCTTCAATTTGCTAATGGACATTTGTTGATTTCTTTTTGGCACTCAACCGAGAAACATGAAACAGTGGATTTTTCTCAAGCAAGATGCCAGTTCAGTCTACAAAGCAATCTGAATTAATTCAGATTTTCTCTGAGGTGGGTTCTGAATCATATCTTATCTGCTGCACATACTTCTGAGTAATGCTTTATGCCTCCAGTGGCCAGCCAGACATCTACAAGTAGGCATGGAAAAGACCCCTTCTTTACTATTTGGTTCTCAGAGGAATTTTGGTTCTAATGTAGGAATTTCTATTGATACATTATTAAGAGCCATTGCAGACACTCCCTATCATCACATTTTGACACAGTAAATTCCATAACTAAATTACGAATTGTGTTGTACGTCTCTATGGACAATGACTTTCATGCAGTGGGACTTGGGTCCAGTTTGAGAAAGATGCTCTTCTGGACATCAGCAGTGAACTTATCAGAAGTAACTCAATGAGTAAACCACTTATTTCTTTATGAAGAAGCCTTGCACTTTCAGTCTATTGCAGTTCTTAGAAATTCTGTTTATGTAAAGCACTACACAGAGCAAACAAACCGTACAGTCACCATGTGCTTTACTGCTCAATTATTTTGCTGTAACAGGAAACAGGAAACTTTACTCAGAACAAGAGCACAGAGTATATACCATAGATCCAAACTTGTAAATACTGCCATCTACTGGCTGAATACTACCATAGCTGTTGCATAGAAATAAATTCCAACAATGAATTCCAGCAACAAAGAGTTCTGGGCATCTCCACAGACTGAAACAACTGGTAGGTAAGTCTGAAGTTTTGGTAGGACACATTGAAGTATAGTATTTGCCATTCAACTCCAGTGACTCTGGATCATTAACATTTGTTTTTAAAAAATAGAACACTACAGAAAATGCTAAAATGAGACAAGGGAGTCTGATGCCAGAGGAGAAAAGAAAGGAAGAAAAGGGCCAAGGTCTGGCCAAAGAGCAGGCCTTCAAGGCCCTTGGAAACCCTTCTGGGTTTGGATTTCAGAGGGACCCTCATTCCAGAGGGCACAAAATAGCAGGCAGACTCTGGGAATTCTTTATTTATTCTGTTGACTTTAAGTAACCAGTGTTTGTCCAAAAGAACCAATACCTCCTATGGAAAAAGCTGGTGGGATTTTCTCTGAAAGTTTTTAAATGCAAGCAGAGAAACAAGTATTAAATACTGCAGCTGGCTGGAGAAGTCTGGGAGTTGAAGTCTGAACATCCAGAAATCTTAAAGTAGCCAAGTTGGAAAAAACACCATTTTAAGGTAATGTAAGAAAGTTGAACTTCCACTAACTCACCTGATGTTTAGTTATGAAAGGGCTTACATGCAAGGAAAATGGTCCAGGAAGCAAGCAAGCCAAGGTAAGATCTATGTTTTTCTTTTTTATTCAAAGAAAAATATTTTTGCAAAGGAAGGCTGGGCGCTCTCGCTAATGCTTGATTCTGCATCAGATCAAACTGTTAGTTCAGGTGGCATCTGGAATCAGCTCATACCCTGCTTAACATTGGCTCTGCTCTCTTAGCCTAGGATTTCTCCTTCGACATTTAGTATCATGTTTCTCTCCAAAACATCATTTAAGCTGTTAAAATGAGGGAAAATTTGGAAAGAAGGTTTGGGTTATTTTTTTTTTCTTTTGATAAATGCAAAAATTCCCCCACCTCCTCCTGCAAAAAGAAGAAAACAATCTTGAGTTGGCTTTGTCTCCTAAAGAACTAGCAACCATGAAATACAACAAGACTTACAAGATTCAGGGAGGTGACTTATTATTTAATCAGCAATGATTCATTTCAGAGGGGGGGAAACTGAGAACATATTAAGGGTGGATGAAAAAAGAAAAAGAAAATTTGCAGAACAAAAACAAGTGAACTTTCTCTTTAAAAAAAAACAGCCTAAAGTCTAACTTGGAGATGCAAACAAACCACAACTTATCCAAGCATCAAAGCAATACTGAATGTGTGTCACCCTCTGAACATATATTTATATTTTAACATTCTAAAATAAGCGTGGGATGAAACACAAGGGGAAAGTGGCCGGTGCTTTTCATTTTTGTTTTTTATTGCCTCTTTTGGCTTAACAGGAGCCAAGAGAACTCCTTGGTAGAGGCAAAGAACCAGGCTAAACTATTCTCCTAGGACTGCCCTCCCACATTGTTCTGAAGTAGGTACATCAAAAAAGCTGCCCAGATGTTCCTCACATCTGGGTGCGAATCAGATTCAAGCCAGTCTCTTTGCACAGAGGTTTTTCTTCTGTATCCCAGAAGAGAAAGTAAGATGGATAAAATCAGGAAAAATATAAGCAACCAAAGATGCAACATTTTGAAACTTTCCTGAGTTTGGGAAAAGCTCGTGCAAAAGTGCAACACACGTGACTGTGCTTGTTTTTCTAGTTCACCAAACTGGGAAATAAAACGACACAGATTTGATCTCGTGATGCATCAAGTGAGAAATGTAACTTTTAACGGTTCTTGTGGAGCTGACATCCATTCCCTGCCTTGTCCTACATGGCAGTCTTTGAGCCCTGGTACCCGCTGGAGTTAACAGCAGGGGGCAGCCGAGGAGCTTCCGGGATCCTGATGCAAGGACCATATTTTCCCATCCATCCAGGCCGCGCTCAGAAGCAGCAGCAGCAGGGGAAGCATTTTGCTCACAATCTGACCGCCTCTCACAGCCTGCAGACTGAGTGGCCCGGTGCTCTTCAGACAGGAAACACGCCAAACAGAAGATAACAAATCACGCTTAGAAGACGCTAAAACTTGCCCTAAATAAGTGAAGGGCTTCATTTGCAATCAGTCTTGAATGAATATGGTTCACAGCGCGTTCCTCTGACGCACTCAGAGTATAATCAAAATTTGAAATGACCATCTCTTCCCTAGATCCAAGTAGTTCATTTATTTCCCTGCTTTTTCTACAAACATTAATTGGAAATCAGCTACAATGAACTGAATTAGAACAGGAAAAAAATGAAAAGGTGAAAAAGAAAGAAGTGTGGCATTTGATTTCTACATACCAGGTGATTTCCCATGTTTCCTATTTAAATCATTTTAATATAAAATATTTAAATCATTTTAATAGGAAACATGGGAAATCGTCTGATATATAGAAATCAAATACTACACTTCTTCCTTTTTCACTTTTTCATTTTTTCTGTTCTAATTTAGTTCATTGCAGTCCTTAGTATTGTTCTTAAAACTTTTAATAAAATATATTTATTTATTTTATTTATTTATTTTGTCAAGCGATTATAAGATAACAGGTATAAGTATAAACATAGTTATGAATACATGAAATGGAAAAATATAAGAAAAACAAAAAGAAACAATAGGACAGGGACGGTAGGCACATTGGTGCACTTATGCACACCCCCTACAGGCCTCTTAGGAAAGGGGTGAGGTCAATAGTAGACAGTCTAAGGTTAAAGTTTTTGGGGTTTGGAGAAGAAACCACAGAGTCAGGTAGTGCATTCCAGACATTGACCACTCTGTTGCTGAAGTCGTATTTCCTGCAATCAAGTTTGGTGCAGTTTACCTTGAGTTTGTATCTATTGTGTGCTCTTGTATTGTTACGGTTGAAGCTGAAGTATTCATTGACAGGTAGGACATTGCAATATATAATTTATATACTATACTTAGATATATTTACTTAGATATATATAGATATATTTCGAAACAAATAAATAGAATCTTCCCCTGAAAGAGAATCTCCATATATCTGAGATAAGAATGGATAGGACTACCTCAAGTGGCCACTACCTCAAACATGCTATTTATCAGGTGGACATATAAAGGTATTTACACATTCCTGTATTACTATATCTTTTTTAAAAATGCCACCCATTATTTACACTGGTTCTGCAGAAATGCATGCCACGAAGTGGCCACATTTAGTGGTTTTATTTTTTAAAAAAAATATTGTAAAGAAGCAGTAAGAAGAACACAAGGGAATTGCAAGCCGTAAGACATGCATGCTTGTGTTTTAATATTTGACAAAGCAGAATATTCCATGGATGAGAAGCTGGTGCCCCAGGAGCTGATCTCCACTTACTTCCCCCAGGAAATCAGACAAAAAGCAGAGCGAGAGTCAGGAAACAGGCAGTCTGATCCATGCACTCTCAAAGACCGGAAGGACTTTTAAAAAACAGAACAGAACCAAGTTGTCAAGTTGAGGAAGGAATGGAAGCAGAATCTTAAAAATAATCTGGAAGGAAGTTAGCATCCATTCAAGCGAACCCAATAAGGGAAGAGATTTCATCAAGGGAGGTCAATTCGGGGAGAGATACTTACTGTGCCAGGCCTAGGATAGGGAATTCGCCCATCGTACTGAACCCAGCGGTGGTCCACGCTTTCTTTGTGGGCATAATAGCCGCTGAAGACTGCTCGGATGTCGGCCATGCTGTAGACACAAACCGCTGAGCCCTTGAACACAGAACTGGGAAGGACACAGTTGTGTCATTAATCAGGTTCAACAGAGGCCTGAAAGCACTGCCGACCTCAAACACAGCTGACATGTGATGTGGGTCACTTCGCCCCCCCCCAATTTGCTAAAAAGTCACCCTCCTCCTTGCAAATCCATTCCATTCTAGACTGGTGGTGTTAACTATCTCCTTTAAATCACCCATTTTCTGTCCCTCCTCTCCTTCTAGAGTTCTTGTAAAAGGTAAAATTATAGACAGACAGACAGACAGACAGACAGATAGATAGATAGATAGATAGATGTAATTCAATTAACAGCCTAATATTTAGCATAATCCATCAAGTTTTTTTAAAATGTCTTATACAGATGTTGATGGAGTGTACCTGGTAGTTGTGAAGACACCATACACCATGGGGTTCCTCTCGTCTCTTGTAGAAAGCAAGAATATGTCTTCTGCAATGGAAAAGGTTATTTCAGAGTTCAGATTATACACACTTTATTATCTATTATGCCATGTGATGTTAATATTTCAGAAAAAATGCAGATGTACACACCCAGGCACACATATACAACATCCATATTTTAGTTTACATGATGTTGTTTATTCACAGAGTGAACTATGTCTCTAATTAAAATTTCTAGATCACTTCAGTGGTAACTACCCCACAAACTGATGATTATCAATGCTTTGCACATGGTAAAAAATGCTTGCCCAAACTCTAAAAAGTGCTATTTTTATGTTCAAAGATACTATAGACAAAAGTATAAAATTTCAGAGACTTAAGATAATTTAAATTTCAGCTGTTGTATTCTGAAATGATATTTTGTGATTCATCATTACTTTAATCTTGAAATCTCCCCTTTTTTTCAGGACTGAAAAAGATGTAATTTAGCAATTAAACACAACGATGTAACATATCACAACCTATTTTTTTTCTTGTTTTCCTATATCTGATTAACCCATGAACCTGGATTCACTAACTTAGCCACAGCTCTGTCTCAAACTGTCTAGCCATTTCTAACCTTTATCATAGAAAAAATGAAGTTATATATCATTTTTCTTCATATTCTTTTTTTCCTCCAAAAGTCTTATCTGATTTTCTACTCTTAAGTGAAATAAAACACTACACACATTCATAAGAAGCAATCTAAAGTACATCTTCCATTATTATTTTGCAGGACAAAGTCAACCATGTGTTTCATTTGTCGAGATCAAGGAATGTATAAAGGAATTTAAGAATTCTTGATTGGCATTCTGTTTTAAAAATCTGTACTCTTTATAAGCAATATTATTTTGGAAGCAATCACAGTAATAAAAATCACAATTATTGCAACTTTTCCTATTAATAAAGAAATGTTATTCATTTTTTGGTCCAGATAAGCAGCCTGCTACTCAACTAGAAGAAGCTTTCAGGTAAGTTCTATTCAAGAAGATTATTCTATGAACTCCTTCTTTTTCCCCCAAAGCAGGTAAGTATATAAATTCTCTTCCAAGGCATTGGGTTTTTCTCAATTCACACTGCTGCCTTCACTAAACGGTGCACCCTTCAGCTCCATGACTGAATTCCATTCAGGTACGACTGAAATTCACTTACGGAGTTCATCAAAATGTGTATCGGCTCCTTCTGGACCTGGGATGGAGCAAACCAGCCTGGCTTTCAGGAATGTTGTCCACTTGTTGATCAGACTGCGTTGACCTCCAATGTCATTCTAAGAAATGAGAATAGTAGTGCTGGTTAATAGGAAGGCTTAAGTCATGTGAAGAGAGGAACAAATTTGGAAATGGTTATCCAGCCCATCTAAAATTTACAGTGAAGGAGAATCCCAGGATCCACAGCAGGGTTTTCATCCTCAGTAATTTTTAGACCCGTGGATTTCAATTCCCAGAATTCCCTAGGCAGCTATGCTGGCTGGGGAATTCTGGGAGTTGAGGTCCATACATCTTAAAGTTACTAAAGTTGATAAATTTTGCAGTCTGTTCCATGGTTGATGTCCAACCAAAATCTTCCTTGGGAATTTAAAGTCATCGTTTCTTGTTCTATTCTGTCCCATCTTCTACCTGTGGAGGCGTTGCACAAGATTAGCAATTTGCCAGTTCCAGAAGAAAACAAATCAACCAGAGGCCATGACTTTATTGCTTGGCATTTGGGCCTCAAAATTCAGTGATATGATTTTTAGGGGGAATTACCCAAAAAGGATTTGGAGTTGTTATTGAAAGGCCAGTAACCATGAGGGCTTACAAAGAAACATGCCTAGAACCTCGAACTAAGAGGATTTTTTAAAAATTCATATTTATATCCCGCCCTTCTCCGGAGACTCAGGGCAGCTTACAATTTTTTTGGAGCACAACCCAATGCGCTCAGCAATAGCCTTCCCTGACAGTGAGAACAATTAATCAGTGGACCAACTTGCTTCCAGAAGTTGTGGAAGCTCCAACACTGGAAGTCTTTAAGAAGAGATTGGACTAGAAGACCTCCAAGGTCCCTTCCAACTCTGTTCTATTCTGTTCTATTCTGTTCTATTGTTAAGAAATATCCCCATTAGGAGAATGAGTGCACTCAGGGAAACATAGTGAGAGCGATTATGAATAACACACATGTGACACAAAGATATACTGAATACTGAAATGTAGGTTTTACTTCCAGTAAATGGTTAAGCAGAATCCAAAGAAACAGTCCAAGTCAAACATGGTGAATGCAGTAAGTAGTCAAAGCAATATTCCGTTGATAATCCAAAAAACAAAGTCCTTTTCCTTACCAGTATCATACACAGAGTTCAGTACATGGAGTTTGCAAACAGTAGCAAAAACCCACAACAATATCAGAAGAATGACGAGTAATTCAACAGCAAAAAGACTTGTACATACTATAAACAGAGAATGGAGTGGAATGAATCAGAATAGAGAACGAACCAGGTTTCTGGCTGCATCTTATGGCTGTTGGCAGAAACTGCAGCAAATCACAATCGGCATTCTCTTAAAGCTACAATATTAATTTACTATTGCTAACCCAACTGTTAGGTCACTATCATTCCTAACATCTATTCTATTCTATTCTATTCTATTCTATTCTATTCTATTCTATTCTATTCTATTCCATTCCATTCCATTCCATTCTATTCGCCCAGTTCAGAAACTGTGATTTTTTAAATGTTACTGGACTGCTCAGGAACAACTGGTCATGTTGACATGAAGGAGGGACTTGGGAAGGTCTGGAAAGCTCTCCTCCCGTGATGCTATAATCCATGGGCACAGCTATTCTTGGCACCCAGCAGCTCTTATCTCTTCATCTATTCTTAGGAAAAGCACATTAGTAATGAAGAGCCAACTGGGCTATTACATTCCCCTGTTCACTTTTTCAACTACATCCTCCCCTTTTTAAGACTGCATTCATGCCATGGGCGGTTGATGAAGATCCAAAAGTCCTGCCTGGGCCCTCTTGAAATGCACAGATATCATCTGGCTGATGAAACGATAAAACTCCCTTTGTGCACCTTTCATAAAGTGTATGAAGTTGTTCCTTTAGCCGAGACAGAGGAGCCCAGGATGTCTGCTCTCTGTTTACTCTCCTTCTGCAACTGGATCTCTTATGACCACAATGGATTCAAAGGCTTGCCATCTGCTTTGCTGCATTTCTGGAACCTTCTTTTCACTACAAACAACCATTTTATTAGCACCCACCACTTATTACACTCTCACCCTGTAACAGAATCCTTCGCCTTGAAGTGCCTTGCTTGGCAGCACAAGGAAATACCTATAAAATCTCTGTTTATCTTTGCACTTGGATCTTAGAAACCTACATGAAGGTTGTCAGATGGGAGGTGGATCATTTACCTTAAGAGATTGTTTACAGTCAATGGATAATCATAGAGAAAACTGGAGCCTTCTCTCAAACAAAGATGAGAATAAGAAGCAACCCAGGATAAATATACCTCTCTGTGTGCTCTCCTAGTGATACATAACAAAGGCTCCTGAGGAACTTTCTAAGATTAAACAAAATTTGATGAACCAGGCTCCAGGTTTTTGCTACAACAAGTAAAATGGTTATCCTTCTAGAATCTGTTTCAATAGGAGATCTCTTAAAAGTATTGTTCTAGAAAGACATGTCATTACATTGTGGACCACCAAGTATCAACTACACAATCTCTTTGCTTGTGTTATAAATTAGCAGAAAACAAGTGCAGGAAATCTTGCTAACTTCCTACAGAAAATATGTTTCAAGGGTCTTTTATATAGCTTTATTTAATGTTTCATATGCTTTATATTCACCAAAACCCTCAATGATATCTCGAAACAGATTCCTGTAAAAAGCGCAGCTCAAGTCTGCAATTCAACATTTCTTATGCTATATTGACAGCACTGTGTTGTACACTTTTTTTAAAAAAAACCCTCAAACAATTATTTTCTCCTTTGGGAAAGTCTTAATAACAAACATCCTTGTGCACAAAGAAAGGAGATATTCAAAGATATGCCACTGCTCAGGATTGTACGCTTTACCATTTTCCTGCTGCAGGATGATATGATAGCAGCACAAACACCTTCAGCTCTTTGTACCCCATCAACAGTGTTACTCGTTATTATTTTATTCTTTTTCATTGACCCTTTGTTATTCTTTTCTCCCATGTAAGTGAAAGGTTGCATCCATAGGAAATTCTCCTTATTTTATTCAACCAGGTGAAGTTGTTGGGTTAACTGGCACAAAACCCATGGTCAATGAAGGGTTGAATCACCATCCTTCTAGAATTTAAACCCTTGAGTACATTATATCAAAGAAATCACAGATCATGTGATGTGTGATTTCTTGGCTATAAAATAGTAGAGTGTTTAAAGTGTAGAAGGATTCAGATTCAAGTTCTACCCCTTGTTGACCATGATCTACAGGATGGCAAAGGGATCTGTGCATGCTTAGGCTCCACCAAGATGGAAACTGGATCCCACAGAAACAGAAAACTTGACTGGAGCAGGAACCAATAGTAATGATAATGTTAGACGGATCATCTAGCTTAAGAGATCGTTCCTAGTCAAAGAGACTTACGTAACTAATTTTCCAAACTTGGGAGCTCTTTTTCAGTCTTGTCCTTTGATATTAATAGTGAACCCCTCAGTTCAACCCTGAGCTACAAATATTCTCCTTTACTGAAAACAAAGAGTGCCCCAACAATTTATAAGAGTAACCATGATAAACGGGTAACCTCTGAACAAAACTCAGTTCACCTCTGATCATGTTTGGATAGGAATTTCATGTTCTTGCTTGGAAACATTACATACAATGATTAATTCATCAAAGCCAAAAATGTTGCTGGGGACCTATAAAAGCAATGGTGCATTTAAAGTCAACTGTTTTATGGGGCTGATAAAATTAAAGCCTCTTTTTGTATTCTTTAATCATGGACTTATCAAATCCACTCAGTATATTTCATATACTCTAACCTATCATTTTATTTATTTTATTTATTTTTATTGGTATCCCCCATTAAGTTGGGTATGCAGAGCAAAGTTGAGGGATATTTATGTTGCAATTTCTTTTCTTTTTCTTTTGATTTCCATTTACATCCTGCTTCTTCTGCCAGGACCTCACTGATTGATGTTCCTCACATGCCTGGCCACAGGCACGAATTAATAAGAAACTTCCCCAAACTCAGCTTGTAATCTGGACAGATTTACACAGCTGCTCAGTGTAATTACTGCTTTTAAAGTGTAGTATATTTTCATTTTGCCCCATGTCCTCCACCTTAAATGATGTCCAAAAGTTCTTGTTTAGGCTGTTTTTTTTTTCTGGCTATGCGTCATCGTTATTTATAGTAAGATTTAGTCTGCTGCAAGCTGCAATGTGCTCTTAAATTTTATTTTGACATCTTTCTTTGCATTTTTTTGTTTATGATTCGGATAGCGTACATTCTATATTCTGCATATTTTGATAAATCTAGAAAGCAGAGTTGCTTTGTTGTTGGTGGTTTGCTTTGTTGTTGTTTTTTTATGCCACCCTGCAAAAGTAGCAAGAATAGAAGCATTTTTCTCTTTCTGGTTGTGTGCAAATGGAGACAAGGCATTTCATGCTCTGGACACTTCCACCCGGGCATCCGTATCTTTTAGAAACTTGCTTAGTTCTTGCTGAAATTTCTCTACCACAAATACCGAGGCAATGTGGGATAAGTTCCATCAGAGGAAGCATTCTGCAGGAAATCAAATATCTGTGCATCTTCTAAGCCTGCAAATACGGAAGTTTCAAGTATGAAGCTATCTGTTTTTCTTAGGTCTGCCATGCTTTCCATGAGAAGATCATGCACACCATTTCCTCCTTATTCCTCTTTCCTTCAAGAGAAGCCAGATGGTTCTTCAGACCTTAGCAGGCAACAGCGCTGAGGGGATACTGTTTGCTTTCAGAAGCTCCTCTCTAAATCTAGAGTTGAATGTCAGCCCTGGCCATGAAAACACACCCCAGAAGAAGACAGTGGCATCCACCGTTGCCAAGAACGCTGCATGGACATGTCTGTGAACTCCTCAGGACTTCAGCCTGGCTTAAAAGAAGCTTTGTGAGACCAAATATGATGGATGCTCCGTTGATGAGTGAGCAAAGAAGGCAGACATGTATAAATGAAAGGAGAGATTAAACCTGTTGTGAAACGAAGCCTACATTTCATCTAGGTAAATAACATCTTAGATCATGAATAAGAATGTGCACATGGAGCAAAGGTATGACAGCTACATACTACTGGATATAATTCATCCACACAATTTCTAGCCAAAAGAGCAAATGTTTTCCCCGAGTGCCCTTGAGACGAGTTTAAGGGCTGCAGCGTAAATGGCATAACTCTTCCATGAGTCACTGTAGTTAATCATACTTAATTCCCTCGCCAAATGAACCCAATCAGGCAAGGATCTATCGGTTTGATAAACAGCGTAAGAGCCAGAGGGACCAACAGATACGTGTTTGTATCCATTGGGAGTATTTTTTTTTAAGTCTTAAATGTTCATGACATGAAAATATTAAAACTTTATAGTAGGAGGTAAATGAAAATCAGAGAGTGAGAGAGACAGACAGACACAGAAAGAGAGAGAAGAGAGAGAGAGCTAGAAAAAATTAGTTTTAGTTTCAAACAGTTTATGCATCCATGAGAGGGAAATTAGGATTAGGGAAAAATGTCTGTGGAAATTCTCAGTCATCCAGGTCATGGTTCTCCCAAAGGTGCTTTTTTCAGAGCAGAAGGAAGCTCCTTGGGTGAAAAGTGAAACGTCTTCAAAGAAAAACTAGAAAGTCCAGTTGTGTCTTGAAAAAAGAAGCACCTTTGGGACAATTAAGGAAAAAGTGCACTTCAAAATTTTGAATAATTAAGGTTTGGGGGTATCATAAGAAAGAGGAGAAACTCTTCAAAAGTTGAATTTAAAAAATGTCTTCAGGTTGATGGCTGCTAGGATAAGGACAGAAGGAAATCACTGGTACTTGTTGGCCCATTGGGATGTACCTCAGAGCAGGAGTCTCACCCCCCCTCCGGTGTGTGGAAAAATTATCTTCCCTGAAACCGGTCCCTGTGGCACAGAAAGGTTGGGAAGTGCTGCCTCAGAGGACAACTAACCCAATCTCACATTCAGGTAGAGCAGAGGTGGGGAACTGTGGCCCCTTGATGACTTGTGGACTTCATCTCCCAGAATTTCTGAGTCGCCATGCTGGCTCTGGAATTCTGGGAGTTGAAGTCCACAGATCCTCACCCCTGAGAGTTAGAGGAACTGCTACCCCACTTGGAGCAGATGGCTACCCATCTTTGAAGACTCTCAGTGAAGGGTGACACATGCGCTTTATCTAACACCTGCTACCTTGGATCTATCACTCTTAGCATCAGGATTCTACTGTCTAACCTGAATCTATTTATTTCCTTCTGATTTCATCTTCCTTCTAGCCTTCTACTATGTAGCCTGAATCTACTTCCTTTTAATATCAACCTTGGTTCTAGCCAGTGGTGGGATTCAAACACTTTTGCTACCGGTTCTGTGGGTGTGGCTTGGTGGGCGTGGCTTGATGGGCATGGCAGGGGAAGGATACTGCAAAATCCCCCTTCCCTCCCCACTCCTGAGGGAAGGTTATTGCAGAATCCCCCTTCCCTCCCCATCCCACTAACCTGCTTTCCAGCTCTGTTCTCCTGTGCAGGGCAACCAAAGGAGACCCAGCCGATCAGCTGGGACTCAATGGGAGGCAGAGAAGAGATGGGGTTGGCGGGGCCAGTCAGTGGTGGGATTGGCCAGTTCTCCCAACGACTCAGAATTTCTGCTCCTGGTTCTCCAGAACTGGTCAGAACCGGCTGAATCCCACCTCTGGTTCTAGCCCAGATCAAGTCTATCTCCCTTCTCTAAATGACGATTCTTTAGATATATGAAAATTGCCTTTCTTTCCATCTGCTGAACATACCCGGTTTGACCAACCTTCCCCTCCAAACTGGCAGCCAAACCTTTGGGAAGGAATAATTCATTATTTATTTAATTATTGTTCCTTCAAAAATCAAGGCTGTCTCAGAAATCAATGCAGGAGGAGCTCAGGGTTGACATTAGTGGCTCCTTGGTGCTCTCTGAGCTTGGCAGTTTCTTGCAGGCATTTCCTGACCCCAACTAGGGGACATCATCAATACTCTATATTTAGCACTGATGATGTTCCCTAGTTTGGGTCACGAAACGTCTGTAAGAAAACAGCTCAGAGAAGAGCAAGGACCCCTCCTTATTTCAGACCTCTAACCCCAAGTCCTTGTGGAAACTGATGGTATCAGAGGAGGCCTCACCCTCAAAGCCCTCTTAAAACCTAGAGGGCATTCTCCCTGGGAATTCTGGCAGAAATAATCTCAGCCCTTCTGGAGGTCACAAAAGAACCGAAGTTGGTCGGTGTAAATCTCAGTAGAGAAACTGCAGACCGAGAAAGATATCAGTGCAATGTTTGAGACAAAACAAAGGGCTCTCGCATTGTTTGTGACTTCATTATCAAGGTCATTTTCCTTGGAAGGCTGGCAAAAAGAACGTCCCAGGGTTAGATTGAAAGGAAACAAGAATCTCGCCTCCCATTCAGGTTACTTTTCTTTGTGGAAAAAAGTAGAATTTAAATGAGAATATTTAAGTAGATTGGTTGGGTTTTTTTTTAAATCTCAATTTTACACAGACCCTGGGCAGGAGGGGCCATCAAAATAGAATAGAATGGAATAACAGAGTTGGAAGGGACCTTGGAGGTCTTCTAGCAACCCCATAATGAAATGAAAATGTGTCATGAGCTAATAATCTAATATTTAATTATTTTAGACACTCACAATTCTAGGGTACCTTATGATACAGTGAATGCATATTTGCCATTTATATGCGAGCCTTTTGCACAGAAAACACCATTGGTTTTGTATTTTGTAAGCTTATTCCTCCACGATATATTTAAATAAAATGCAAAAACAAAGGTTTATACTGCATTTCACTTGATATTAGTAGGAACCTTCCAGTTTTTCCCAAGCAAAACAAGAAATGTCAGCTACTGCAGATAAACTACTGATAACTACTACTCCTTTTTTTTTTAAAGCAAGTGATCAAAAAAGCAATTTGTCATGACAAATTATGCATTTCAGCCTGGTCGTGAACACTGAAAGCATTTCCTCCCAATTTATAACCCTATCCCCCAGGGATAGGCTGAATGAAAAATGACGTAAAGCCAAATGAGGGTTTGTGTATGAGTGCACCGGGTTTGTGTGTGTCTGAAATACACATTAATACGGAAATAAGGAAAAGTAGAAAACCCAGAAACCAGAAAGGAAGAAAAAGCAAAGACCCACAAGCCGAAATCTGGAACCTCAGACTAGCTGGGGAGGGTAAATATATTGGCAAAAGTTTTAATTGAAAAGGCAGCATCCTTTGAATCCAGGACAAGGAGCAACAGATGGAAACCAGTCAAAGAAGATTCTGTGGCTGGTAATTAAACTGGTTGCTATTTAATTTCACTATCAGCTACAAAAATACCGCAGTGCTGGGCTTATCTGAGTAAGAGTTCAGGGGCAGCTGGAGGGATTCTAGATGTGTAGGCTAGACACCACTTAAGGGGAAATTATCCTCTCCCTGGGGCCAGTTATACTTGCTGAGGAAACTACACCATGGGCTTATTTTACAAAATCTGTATTGCTCACCTGACAGACGCGGCCGACGTAGGAAAGAATGGCTCGGTCGGAGGTGCTGCTCTCTTGAGAAACTTCTCGGAAAAAGAAATAGATTTTGTCATCGTCTGGATTATAGGTGTCCGGGATAGGAAAGATTCCAATAAACTTCGCTCCTGAAAGAAATTAAAAATAATAGGAACAAGGGTAACACCGTTTCATTGTATCTTCTCATGCTTTAAACCCATGGAGACGGTGGCAAAATCATTTTAAGTTGATGTATTTCTTCACTTCCTGTTCCTCCTAACTGATTTTTTCTCTAGAATCTTGTAAGTTAGTCTACTTACCATCATTTGTTTAGCAAATGTTTGAAGTCCTTGTAAGTTAGTCTACTTACAATCATCTGTTTAGCAAACGTTTGAAGTTACAATGGCAGTGAAAAAAGTGACTTATGACCAGTTCTCACACTTATGACCATTGCATAACTTACAGTCATGTGTTCAAAATCTGAGCAACCTTACTTTAATATTACATATGAGCAATAGCCACAGCACCTAGACTTATCTACTGCTTCACAGTGCTCTCTCTGAGCGATTTACAGAGTTGGCCTATCGCCCCCAACAATCTGGGTCCTCATTTTACTGACCTTGGAAGGATGGAAGGTGGAGTCAACCTTGAGCTGGTCAGGGTCAAACTATTGGCAGCTGGCAGAGTCAACCTGCAATGCTGCATTCTCACCTCTGGGCCACCATAGTTCTAAAATATTTTTTAATGTTGAAAATCAGGTCTGATTCTCTGTACCACCAGCCTAACACAATGGCATGGGTCCCAGGATGGGACATATAATATAATCATTTGCCCTACAAGCCCTTCGTTATAGCTTTGCTTCTTCCCTCTGCTTCCCCTAAACGAATATGCAAGCTAAAATAAACCTAAACCTGATATTCCACCAGTGCTTCTACACATATATGTCTTAACAAGCAGCTGTATGTGCTCTTAGGTGGAACCGAAGGGGCGATGTTGGGATCTGTCAAGCTACCTGCAGAAACCACTTTGAATGTTGCCTGAGGAGACCTCTGTCTGCAGATCAGTTCATGATGACATCAAGTAAAGCATGTCCTGAAGAAGAGGTGGGATTCAGCTGGTTCTGACCAGTTCTAGAGAACCGGTAGCAGAAATTTTGAGTAGTTCAGAGAACTGGCCAATCCCACCTCTGACTGGCCCCGCCAACCCCATCTCTTCTCTGCCTCCCATTGAGACCCAGCTGATCGGCTGGGTCTCCTTTGGTTGCCCTGCACAGGAGAAGGGAGCTGGAAAGCAGGTTAGTGGGGTGGGGAGGGGGAAGGGGATTTTGCAGTAACCTTCCCCTGCCACGCCCACCAAGCCACACCTACCAAGCCACACCCACAGAACCGGTAGTAATTTTTTTGAATCCCACTACTGTCCAGAAGCATCAGCTTCCCCAGCAGCCTGGGAAGCCCCTTACCGTTTAGCCAGTAGTGCTCGGACACATCCGTCCGGATGCAATGCTGGTCTTGCGATGCGCCTAGAGATCGCGTGAGCGCCGTGTCCTTGCCAAGGAAGTCGGAGGCTGTTCCAGAGTAAAGGTACCCATCTGCAAATAGGTGGCAGATAGAGAAAAAAAATGTTTTTTATTTAAGGTCACGCAGCAGAGATGCCAGCCTTGAAACCAGTGTTCCCAGAGTAGCCCATCTTGGTCCTGAATTGTCAAATGGCGGAAACTGTGCGTTTCCAAAACAGATGGCCTTCTCATCATTTCCCCAGGGAGATAGCGCTTGGCTTTCTTGTCGGAGAAAAATCACATTGTGCGGGGTTTTTCCCCCCTAAGCAATTAATCATTTACTGCAACTGAGTATTTTGCTGAAGAAATAGTCTCTGCGCTGCTCACTTCGTAACTTTATCACTGGGATAGAGCAGCCTTTTTATAGTGTTTTATACATGGCAACCTAACATTCTTTGTTCATGAATAATGATCAATACGGCTCAAAGATACATAAAACGTTTGATTCATGAACGCTGGAAAAAGTGTTCCAGCATTTGGGATTCAGAAAATGCAGGCTGGCCAACAGTCTCCGGAAAGTTCACAGCCGGCCTCTTAAGAAGCAGAACAGCTCCATATTTGGAATTTTTATCGGCTCCTTTCAGTCAATCTGAAGGAAAGGGAGATCCAGAGGTATATGTCTGCGGAGCTTCTCAGTCATCCTTCTTTAGTTCTGAATGTTCCGAAGTATTTGGTTCTTCTTCCTTTAGAACTGAAGAAGCTTCTTGGAGGAGAAGCAAAACACCTTCAAGGAAACAAGAAACTCCAGTGGCCTTTGGAAAAAGTCCCACCCTTGGGACATCCAGAGGTATAGATAAAACAGGGTTAAGATTGGGCCTATGATCACACAACCACATCTTGGTTAAGGCATCAGACTAGAAACCAGGAGATTCTGAGTTCTAGTCCTGCCTTAGGCACAAAGCTAGATAGGTAACCTTGGGCCAGTCACTTTCTTTCAGCCCTAGGAAGGAGGCAAGGGCAAACCACTTCTGGAAAAAAAGCTTGCCAAAAAAGGGACTTGTCACCAGGAGTCAATTGTGTGAGTGCACACACAAACACATTAAAAACAGCAAGATGGCAGAAATATATCTCTCCAATAGTGTAAAAGGTGACTTTGGGTGCTTGGAAGCCCCATTAAAAGAGGCCTCTTTCTGATCTTCGAGTCCAGAAAAGAGTGAGAAAGGTATCCCTCCCTCAATTCTATACCTACTGAAATATTACACACATGCAGCAATTTTAGGAGGAAAATTATCCACATAAGCAAAATTGTCTCTGCTGATTTTTACACACACTTGATCCCAATTTATCGAAACATTTCTTGGCTGCTCTTTGTGGATAATTTGCTTTTCTGCAGTTGTCTAATGGTAAAACAAGCCGTTTTTATCCAGGCTAAATTTCCAAAATTAATGCCATAATGATTCAGTCTGAGTAAATGAGTTGAGAGGAAGAGAAACTGCACTTGGAGGGAATAATCAAGCACCTCAATAAGAGAGAGGTGAAAAGTTTATAGGACAAAAATGTACAAAAGCATGCCCAGAAATGAGAGAAGGAAGGAATGTTTGCAACAACAGAAATGATAGAGAGGTGGAGTCCTCAGTGTGGAAATAAACTAGACCTGGGTTTATTTTCCTTCTCTCCTGTTTTTAATTTTTCCCCACTTATTACTTCCAGCTCTTCCCACCCCCTCTGCTTCTTGCATATTGTTGCTTACCCTAAAGAAACACCACGATGGGTGTGAACGCCTTCATGTGCATTGTTGATTCTACTATATCAACCTTCTCCAACTTGATCTCCTGCAGATTTTTGGATGACCGTTTGGAGATCAACCAAAATATCTGGAGGGCATCAGATCAGGCTGGGTGTTCAGGGGCATTTGTGCAGATTATATTTTGAAGCATCAAGAAGGAGTTTTAGTTTCCCAGACTTCCTTAACATGCTTTAACTTTTTTTTCTGTCAGTGGCTGTGGATGATAGGAAGGAAGAAGAGAGGTAGAACATCAGGATCCAGAAGAAGCTACTTCAGCAAGATAAAACAAGGAACTGTTGTCAAACTTAGTGATTTCCAAAGGATTTATTTCAATAAATTATATCTCACATGCATGGAATGGGAGGGGTATTCAACCATAATTTTCTTCCTATTCAAGGTGCTTGAACAAGTCCAATTTTCTTCTTCCTTTCTTCCTTCCTTCCTTCCTTCCTTCCTTCCTTCCTTCCTTCCTTTCTTTCTTTCTCTTTCTCTTTCCTTCCTTCCTAATTCCTTCCCTCCCTCCCTCCCTCCCTCCCTCCCTCTCTCTCTCTCTCTCTCACTCCCCCTCTCTATAACTAAAAAGACATTCTGGCAGGTAAAAATCCATAATGAAGAATGAACAGTATAATGAAAGTCTGCCTATTGACAGACAGACTAAATGATGGATAAGTCAAAGGGCTAAAAGAAGCAACCCACCCCTGCTTTAGCCTTTGATGACAAGGTCCTTTCCACACCAGCTGCCTTCTTTGTTCTCCTGCAGGTCTGTTATTTTGGTGCGGACCCCTTGGGAAAAGCTTGTGATTAAAAAGTAAACTTCATCTAGGGAAAAAGCATCCAAAGAGTGCTGCATCTGACATATAAGAGCCAGGTTTTAAATGAGAGAATCAGCTCAAGGAAGGATTCATAGGATATGGTTTAATTTGGCATCATTCCATGATTGTTTGTCCCTTTTCAAGAGTAGCTCTCACAGTAAACTTCCACAAGGGGAGAAACTGCAAAAGTTCTCCAGAAAAGTGAAAAGCTTTTGAAAGAGGGATTTGTTTGTTTTTTTCCTGACGCTTCTGTGGTCTGTCAGTCCACATATAAAAAAACCTGAAGATTAAGGGCTTGGTTTATATTTTACCAGGGCTGCATGGCGTCTACTTTGAGCTGCACCGGCTCTGACTGTGGTGGGAAGTTCCTCTACAGCTTTGGTGGAAAGCATGAGAGGTGCCCAATCCAGATGTTTGTGGTGATGTACTGAAAGCTTCACAGGCCACAATAGGAGCACTCTACCATCTCAAAAACAGCTCATTACAGGACGGAAGGTGGAGGCCTTTAATTTGAGTTGATCCCGGATAAGGAGTGTCAGGGTCAAGTTAAAGTCACAAACAACCTATATCTATATTACAATGTAGAATGGGTATTTTCCAATCCAGATCTCCATGGCTTCTTGAATTAAAACTGGAGATTTCAATTGAGTTATAAATGAACCCTGAATTGGAGACGCAGAGTGGGAAGACATCAAACTCTTTGTAAGCTTCTCCTCCTCCCCCTCCTCCTCCCCTCCTCCTCCTCCTCCTCCTCCTCCAGTTTTCTGGTTCTTCCTCTTCATTGTGGCCAGTGTCAACAAGAAGCTAGAGCCCAATGGCTAATAACCTAATGGGCAAATTGTGTATCTCTAACAGACACAGTGTCCTAACTACAAAATAATCAGCCTTTAGAGTGCTCATAAAATCCTTAAATGGCTGTCTAAGTATCTGGATGGCTAGTATTGGATTAATGGTATATATAGCTAGGCCTCCACAGTACAAATTAAATTGCAATATGTAGATAGATCTGGTTGCTTCTGACAAGCTTTTTATGTGATTTTTATTTACCAAATGCTGCTATACTCTGTTCTGTTGAGAGGAGATATATTACTATATGCCCATCCAGGGTGCAGCTTGCAAGATGTGATAAGAATTCAATTCCATCCCGTGAACCATCCATTTCCTCTGCCTTCCCCAGGCATGATTTAGTTCTGAAGCTTTATTAGTGGATTTCTAACAGTTTTGAGACCAGAGAAAAGGGATTATATTTAATTGGCTGAGACTCGTTCTCAGATAAGGGGATTTTCAGTTCAGATTTCCGAATCTCTAGTATTAGAAGCATACTTTAGGAAGTAAGTGTATCAGAATTCAAGTTTATAGATTCAGCTTTGGTTATCTTAAGCGCCTACAAATTCAGCTCTTAAAAATGCCATCTGCCCTGTGACATTTCCAAAGAGGACAAGATATGTTGAGAAATTTACTATCCATGGAATCTCTGTCTTCAAGAAAAGAAGACTAGAGATTCTCCCAATAATCATTAAAAAAAACCTTTTACTACCACTTTGAAAATGTAAAGCACTTACTGTTTTGGGTTCTTTATTTTTATTTTGTTTAAATAATGGATGACTTAGACCTTAGCAAGGTCAGGATTCGGAGTTATCCACCTCATTATTCAAGAATAAAGGACGAATATTTATCATATTCTCTTTTTGAACTGTGACCAATCCTTCAAAGAAACAGAACATAACATCTCTTCTGCCATAAATTAGACAGGGGGAAAAACCGGTCAGGTACATTCCTCTTATCTTACAACAAGACATTATAACTTGATGGACAAGTTAAATGAAACCGGGCCAAACGAAAAAAGAAAAAGAAGTAGAAAAGAGGCAGCGTCTCAAAGGAAATTCTTGGTCGTGTTGAAGTGAAGAGATTAGTCTAGCATTCCAGGATGGCAGATACCTGACTCCACCAAATATGATTCTAGGACAGGAAGAAGACAGAGTGATATTGTACTTTGACAGGCTGCTCTAGGCTAGGATTTTAACAATACAATAAGGGCAGGATTTTCTTCCACGTGAAATGCACTTAGCACCGAGACATCAGGGGTCACTATGGAAGCCATGCACAAACAGAGCCTACATCAAAGCTAGGATTTGGCCAGAGAGTCCCCGGACTTGCATTTTTCCCCCCTGCAAACTTCTCTGATTTGCATGGGGATACCTGCACTTCTTGAATTTTGCGGTGTAGTTCTCAGATTAAAAAAACAAACAAACACACCGACATTCATACAAGGGGGACAGGCCAGACAAAAATGTATAGATTTGAAAATGTAGACAAATTGGTGGTGAAACCCGAGCCACAGTAGACATTCAGACAAGGCTTTTAAGAAGTTAAAACAGACACACAAAAAATGAGCCGAAACTAACACTCTGTGGGAAATGGAAAGATTCAGCCATTCCTAATTGAAGGGTTGGGTAAATTCATCTCGTATTATTTAAGGCCAATGAATCTGCAAGCAGATCTCTGAATTTTGAGTCTTTCCAGATCTCGTAGTCTAAGATCCCTTTCCCTGGAGTTGCTCAGAAGCTAAACTACAACACTGTGGTTGAAAAAGCTTTGTCCCATCATTGATCAATGATGCTGTTCTTCAAAGAGTGACTTTAAGGCTAGAATGAAGGCCAGTTTTAGTATTTATGCCCTCCCAATCCAATTCTTAATAGTAAATTCTTGTAGAACATAACACATCAATTTCATAATAATCTCCTTAAAATAGAGTTTATTTTAAAACAATATTTGTTTATATGCAATCTAGAATGTCAGATGGCAATACATTTTAAAAATCTTCACATTTGCAGCAGAAGCTAAGAGCTTCTCTCTCTCCTCAAAGTCCTTATAGGTAAGCACAAACTGCTTCCTGTTTGCTCTTCTATGCCTGGTTATTTATTTGTTAATTGGTGAGGTTTATACCCTGATTTTTTTAGGGGCTCAAGATGGCTTCAGCAATAGAAATTGGCAGGCAGAGCACAGCAACGAGTATCTTCCAAGAGAATCTAAGAGATCAGCCAAGCAGGTGTTTTTGCAAGCTGCCCTAGAAAGCAGAAAAATCTACTGAGCTTGCAAATGTTTTCTAGCTACGAAAAGCATCTGTGCTTCTGATTATTTTTACACGCAGTGCAGTGAAATGAGTCTGCTGCTCACTCACAAAGCTTCTCAGGAATATGAATTACTAAACACACTTTGGGGCTGCACCAGGAAACCCTGGCCTTATTCCAAAGCTTTCACTTAATCATAACTAAACGACATGATTTTACTGCAGTTAAATGATATTGATGTTTTATTGATCATAATGCGTAGACCCACCAGAAGGAAGGTTGTCTCAGTTCCAGCCCTGCAATGCCAGAACCCTCCTTGCCTCTCTGACCCTAATATATTTCCAAGGAAGACACCCTGCACCCGCTCCATAAGGTACCACCCTTAATCTGAGCAGATAAGAATCTTGGTCTAAAGGATGGACCTCTGGAGGGAGTAGACTTGCCTTCCTTTTCCCTGGGAAGCTGGGATGTTGACCAGTATAGCAAAGACTAATGGTGACCAGTCCAGTCCAGTTGTCCCAAAGGTGCTTTTTCAAGAGGGAACTGGACTTTCTTGTTTTTTTTCCCTTGACATTTTGCTTCCCATCCCAGGAGCTCCAGAACTGAAGACGCTTCTTAGATGAGAAAAGTCTTCAAGGAAACAACAAGAAAGTCCAGTTCCCTCTTGAAAAACCAGGACCTGAAGAATCTCATGGGCATCCAGTGTAGTTATTAACAGGTCCAGCAGAAAAGAATAAAAAGAAGCATCACGTTTCAAAAGAAAAGAAAAACTGGAACAAAAACTCAAAAATGTATCCATCTTAGCCAAGGGACTGAAAAACCACCTCTTGGAAGAGGAATGCTTACCTGCCATGACCGATGCAAAAGGCTGCTGTGGGTCAAAGGGACATTTCAGCCGGCCAGATTCCAAGTTGTGAGTATTAAATCTGAACAGGACATCCTGCACAGGAAGGAGATGATGCATCCATTAGTTCAGGGCTTCAGGTGGGAGGAAGTCTGGATTTCAAAGAGAGTCAGTCATTACACTGTTGATCTAGGACTGAGGAGACCCAGGAGGCACCTCAGCCATGGAGGTCCTGGAGCTGATTTGGGCCGGAGACTCAATCCCAGCCCCACCTTTTTTTTCTCTGTTGGGAGAGAATATTGGAGGAAAGAGTGTTATGTACTTCCTCTTGGAGTTAAAGCAAGATAGAGAAATGAGGAAGAAATAGAGTGGATTATGAGCTTCCACCTGCTCCACAGATGTCTACAACTAATGAATGGCTTGCATGTAGGTCTCTATTTCAAGAAGCTCAGCTCCTAAGAGCCCTTGTTCAAATGCTCTTCACCCTTCCTTGATTTGACACAAAGCTATACAGATGCAACACTTGCTGCTAAAAGAATGTTCTCTTTTAACACGGGTACAGCTGAGGATTGGCAAGGAAAGAGTTGAATGCAATAGTCTAGCAAGGGGCCTGGGGAAAGGATGCCAACTGAGTGCAAGTGGAGACATGATTAATTTGATTTGCGGACACATCCACTGACTACACTGATATAATTATAACCAAACACATAATTGTATGTATTTTAGACCAAAGCTAGGCTGGTTAGCACTTTCCCTGCTCGTTTTATGGCTACATCAAGACAGCCTCAAATGCAACCTACCTGTCCAGCAGTGACAGAATAAAAGAAATACTGCAAAAGAAACCAGGCTTTTAAACACTTCCCAGAAAAAGTATTTTTTCAGTTTTTAGAAAGGACGGAGGGTGCCAGAGCAATTCAGCTATGCTTCATGCAGAACAGAGCCAAGTTACACAACCTAACAACCTCCAGCAATGTTGGAGCTGTGATCCTTCCAGTTTCCAATTGGCTCAACTCATTTATAATGCATTCGATCCAAATTCATCATTTTAAACGGTGCCCTTCCCAGGTCAGAGCATAAAAAGGGTTGCGGAGGGGAAAGAATCAAGGGCTACAAGTGGGGTTTGCCATCTGGAATCTCCAAGGCAGCATCTCTTTAATGCTGCCCAGAAGGAAGACCAGGGAAGGACCTTCAGACTTGGATGGCTACGATTCTCACAGAATTATGCCTTGTAGAGAGCTATCTATGTGTGGGACACGGTGGCTCAGTGGCTAAGGCACTGAGCTTGTCGATCAGAAAGGTTGGCAGTTCGGCGGTTCGAATCCCTAGCGCCGCATAACAGAGTGAGCTCTTATTCCTTGTCCCAGCTTCTGCCAACCTAGCAGTTCAAAAGCACATTAAAAAATGCAAGTGTAAAAATGGGGACCCCTTTGGTGGGAAGGGAACAGCGTTCTGTGCACCTTCGGTGTTTAATCATGCCGACCAGATGACCATGAGGCGTCTTTGGACAGTGCTGGCTCTTTGGCCTTGTAACAGAGATGAGCACCAGTGCCCCTAGAGCTGGAAATGACTAGCACGGATGTGTGAGGAAGGGAACCTTTACCTTGACCTTAGAGGGCTGTCAGCTGGCCAGATTTCTCTGGGAAACTTAGCAAACTGAACAGGATGGTGACAGCTTCCAACCCTTTTGCACTTACCTCGATGTGTTTATTATAGGTACGGCCAAGAGACTTCTATGGAATTTAGATTAAATTTGGCATGAACTTTAGTGGCAGCTGGCCTAGGCTCATAATCTCGTTGTGCAAAAATATGTGAACTTCTTGGAAAAGGATCTAGAAAGCTTAAAATCAGGTCAAAAGGAATCTGCTCTCCAGCCAGACATTTATTTTTCCTAGGGAACGTTATCGGCAGGTATCCCCAAGGCTGACTGCCAGCTCCAGAGAGAAGGACCCAAGCCCTGAGATTAGAGTCTAGACACCGCCAAGGAACTGTAGTCATATTTCTTGATAATTAACAACATTAATAGAGCAGTTATCTGGCCTTTCCAAGATACAGAACGAAATAGAAAAAAGTGGTGCTACTGTAGATTCCCTTATGCAAAAACAAAAAAAGTTTTAAGACAACAGAGGTAAAGTATTTCTACTTTGCTTTCTCTTTTTGTTTAGTGGGATGATGAGCACATTTCGATTTCAGAGCAGATGTTTGGCAACACAATCTTCCTCCTCCTCCTCCTCCTCCTCCTCCTCTCTCCTCCCGCTCCCGCTCCCCCTCCACTGAATATGAACTCTGTAATTCTAATTTCACCTCTCATCCATAATGCTGAGAGATGGACAAAATACACAGAGAGGCTTCAAGGGGAATCTTGGCTCAGCAGGTACCAGAAGCAGAATGGAGAAGCTTCAGAGGGAAGGCTTTGCCCACAGCCCTATTCAAAAGGATTGGTGGGGGGGCGGGTTCCTTTCATTTACTGCCACCCCCTGCTACCCAAAGGTCCTGTAAGGCATCTTAGGGGCTAAAATGTGCTCTTGAGGCCATTAATCACCTGATAAAAGCTCATCCGTACCGAATCACATTAATCACCTCATCTGAGGTTTGCCAACAGACCAATATTAAAAAACGTGAGAACATAAATTCTTACACTATTTGGTAGAAACCCTCATTTTTTCTCTCTCTCTCTTTTTTTTTTTAAAGAAAATTCCAGGGAAATGATGGATGCTAGGAAAAGTCATGGTCCATTTGGGGAAGGATTAAATTACCTCTTTGTGTGTTCCGAGGTCGATGTAGCCACAGACTGGGTGAAACGCTCCTGTACCGCAGGCGTAAACGTGAGTCTTGTTGTAAGGCTGAAGGACCCTGATAAAGTTGGCACATTCTGTCTATTGCGAAAAGAAGGACAGGCAACATCAACTGCTATTAACACCCGGAGGGCAGTTCAATAGGCTACGCAACACTCAGGGAAGACACCGGCAATTGCATTTCTCTTGCAAGATTGCCAGCTGGTGAACAGGGTTCATTATATCTAAAAATAACCCTTGGCTTTCACACCCTGCTTGGGAGTTTTTGTGTGGCCTGAATCAATAAAGCATTGGTGTCCTCCCAAGAAAGGAGGCTTACAAGGGGACGGAAAGTATAACATAACCCAACTCGTCTCTTTGAACATCCACTTGCTTATTGCACCCCTGAAAGCTCAACCAACAGGGCTCGCTTGCGAATTAGAACAAGGTCAAACCCAATGGGCAGAATGTCTGGAGTCAGCCGTTGAGTGAGGAAGAAGGCCACATGCAGCACAAGGTGGTAGGAACAGGCAATAACAGGGAAAAAGGGGGATATTAAGCAGCTTTTTCTCAGAAGTGTTACAAAAATATCGCTCATCAGATTGGCTTCAATGTTTGCGTTTCTTTCATGCCCCACCTTCTTGAATTAAAAGGGGGTCTAGGGTAGGTTTCTACTTGCCCTGTGGGAACTGGCCACTCCTTTCAGCCCTCTTCAGAGGGGGAGGGCTGCAAAAACCGGCTCTTAGCTCTCGTATCCATGTGGAAGCCTTCTCTGTTCAGTGTCCTCTGCTCAGGCCTGGCTCGATTTCCAGCAGAAATCGAAAAAAGAGTTGAGGCACAGAGCGTGCCTGGGTGAGTCCCGACTCCTGCTGACTTCAGAGGACGGGTGGAGGAAACTGGGAACCTGCTCCCTGCCCTCTGCCCCTTTCCCTCCAAGCCAAGGGTTTGTCACACTCCGGCATCTGAGCATTTCTGCCTGGTTGTTGTCTTCCTCCCCAATGTCTGCTGGGTCAGAGCCCCGATTATAAATATTTGTTCGAAGGGGAGCACAAGGGAAGCCTGCCTTATCGGAGGTTTCATCCTATACATTAATCACATGGGGCACGGGGGCGGAGGGCAGAGCAGCCTATACAAGCCTTCCATCCTTTAGTTTTCCTTTTAATAACTTTCATTTCAAGGTTGGATGTATTTCGCAGCCTGCTGTGCAGCAAATCCCTTATTCTGCAAGAAATATGGATAGATACTAGAGGTATTTTTTTTTTTTAAAGCAAACTTCTTCCTCATGGCCAGAACTCTTTGGCTTGACTATCATCAGGCACTCTTCTTTCTCTTTTCTCAAAAACATCCCAGTTGGACAGAAATGGCAGAGCCGCAGAGCAAAGGTACCAGCAAGCTGGCCCCAAATTCACTTTACAAATCCATTTTATCCACATTCTGGATTGGCCTGCAACAGGAAACATCTACGTGAACCCCATATTTATGTATCACTGGTCTCAGCAGAAACCAAAAGCATGACTTTCATTGAGCCAGAACTGCAAAAGGCACGTTGTAAAAGCTAGGCCCATGGAGACTTGGAAGAAAAAGTCCAGGCAGATGGGTCCATGCAGGAGGTGATGGGTGGAGTGGCCAGAACTGGCTGGGTCGTGTTTTACCAGCCAGACAAAATCCCCATGCTTAGCTGAGCAGGATGGGTCATATCAGCATGGCTTCATAGCCGAGGGAGTCTCTGTGAAACGCAGGCGGCTCTTTGGCCAAAGGATGCGGTCTAGAAAAGGGGTCTCCAACCTTGGCAACTTGAAGACTTATGGAATTCAACTCCCAGAGTTCCTCAGCCAGCAAAGCTGAGGGAGTTGAAGTCCACAAGTCTTAAAGTTGCCAAGGTTGGAGACCCCTGGTCTAGAAGGGATGCTCAGGCCCAGGGGGAAAAAGAGTTGCTGCAGCCCTTATCTGGCTAGGTCTACAAGGGCGAACTAAAACAACATCCATGCAGGAGAGAGGGAGGGGAGGCTGGCTCCACTGCCGTTTCTGGGCCTTGAGATGATTTGAAGTTTCCTGCAGCCTAGGAATCAAATGGCACCTGCAGATGTCAGGGGAGGTTCATCTGGACCATCTGCCATGAGAAGGGATGGAGAAAAAGAGAGAGAAGAAAGCGAGAGAGAAGAGGTGGACGGAGTTCAGACAGGACAGGGAAAGAGCCGCCTTCAGGAGCTGCATCAAACAAATGCATCATAATGAATATTTGTCTACAACGTATTTTGACAGCTAGATTGCCCTCAAAGGAGGGACAACTGGCTGGAAAATCAATTTAAGTCATTTATGGTGTGGGAGTCTGGGAAAAGAGCTGGCGGCTGATGTTACTGAAGAGGTTTCAATATTGACTTTGAAGAGGGACAACATAAGCTGAAAAAAAAAGAAGGGAAAAACAGGTGATGTATGAGAAGAAGCAGGTTGCCGTATATACAATTCCATCTTCCTTTCCCTTCCTTCCTCTCTTCCTGACCATCCTAAAATGACCTCTGGCAGCAAATTACATCTTCATAACATTTCCACTACAACATTCCACATATTGTAATGTCATTAGGGGATTAATGATGAAAGGGTCTTTTTTCTTTAGCAAAAGAAACAAATATTCAGAATACCAGATGGAAACATAAAAGAGAAAGGAGAGTGAAATTAAAGAATTGAAGTTAAAAACAAGAAAGCATTCGGATTTCTCTTCATTATGCATTGGTCAGGCTGCACCCAAAACCTTGTGTCTAATCGTGGACATCACATTTTAGGAAGGCCACCAATGAACTGCAGCTTAATCAGAGTTTTCATTTCAAAGAATGGAAGGGTTGAAGGCAGTTGGGCTGCAAAGAAGAGAAACCGACAAGAGCCATGATAACTTTGTCTAACGTCTTGTAGAAAGAAGGTAGGACAGAATTATTTTGATTTTTTTTGCAGAACACAAAACAACAAAATGGGTTTAAACCAGAGGTGTCCAACCTCGGCAACTTTAAGACCTGTGGACTTCAACTCCCAGAATTCCCTAGCCATTCTTGCTATCTGGGAATTCTGGGAGTTTTTTTTAATTCATATTTATATCCCGCCCTTCTCCGGAGACTCAGGGCGGCTTACAATTCTTGGGATACAACCCAATGCGCTTAGCAATAGCCTTCCTTCCATTGTATATGCCTGCTTATTACTAAGCGGCTTTTTTACCAAGTCAGCTTATTGCCCCCAACAATCTTGGGTCCTCAATTTACCTACCCCGAGAGGATGGAAGGCTGAGTCAACCTTGAGCCTGGTGGGAATCGAGCCTACAGCAGTTGTAGGCAGCTGGATCTTAAGTGCAGGCAATTAACAGCCTGAGCCACCAAGGCCCATAGTTGAAGTCCTCAAATCTTAAAGTTGCCACGGTTGGACCTCCCTGGTTTTTAACCATGACATTCTGGTTAGACATCAAGAAAAAAGTCCTACAATAAAAGCTGTTCAATAATAGATTCCTTCAACAGGTGGTAGCTTCTGACGGGAGGATAAGAAAAGGTTGGATACTTATTTTTATATCTCCTGGACTAGATAACTTTAACCTTAGATTGTCTACTATTGACCTCACCCCTTTCCTAAGAGGCCTGTAGGGGGCGTGCAGAAGTGCACCAACATGCCTGCCATCCCTGTCCTATTTTTTCTTTTTATTTTTCTTATACGTATCCATTTCATGTATTCATAACTATGCTTATACTTATACCTATTATCTTGTAAACGATTGACAAATCAAAAAAATAAATAAATAAATAAATAAATAAATGATCTCTAAGACCCTTTTCAAGTTATCCACTCTTAATTCTGTGAAATAATCCATCTTGGAGAGATCAAAGAACACATGCAAGTGGGCTTTCCATGAAAAACGGCAATAATGCTTTTCTTCCTCTTCTTCTTCTATCTGATTTTCATTTGCATGATTGAGCTGCCATGAGATGATGGACAGAGGGGACTAACCACCCTTGGCCAAACCAACATCTGAATGCAGCATCCTCTTTTAGGCCCCGTGGACATCAGGAGCAAAGAGATTCAAAAACATTGAGAAATGCAGAGGAAACCTTCAGCGGAGCATAAATCCCAACAAAAATGGCTCCTGCTTTGACGGTGGCAACACTTTTTGACTAATCGTTTTATTTATTGCTGCCGGAGAAATTAATGAGTCTCTCTTTGTGGCGAAGGACACGCAGTCCTTTAAGTGCAGTCAACGAGCCCCTTTTCTGTCTCAGGGTTGGTGCAAACCGGGCTGAGTAAACCATGAGTCAGACAGACATAACCCTCAGAGACAGCGCTAGGCCAACACCACCATGAGCTCAACAGCTGAGGCTTTGCTAGAGATCAAATAAAAGAGACGTTAACAACCACATTCATCTCAAGTCCCCTGATTCCCCCAATGTACAGATTGCAATCGTAAGACCGAGCAGGAAAGAAAAAGCAATATACTTACATGGGCATCTTTCCCGGCTAGTTTACATAAATCCACTTTTTCCTTTGCTGCGGGCCAAAATATCTGCAATTCATTTAGAAATGGGTCTTAGGATCAGATGATTTTGTTATTCTTGACTTAAATTATATTTATACATTCACTTCTCTATTACATCAGCATCCGAGAACCTCAATGCAAGCATGAGACCATATATTACTAAACCTCCACCATCCTCTGCGCAGCCCCAGACCTACATTGAGGAAGGGGCTGCCATCAAATACGGACAGGACCCCCATTTTCCCTCCACCTCAGCCCCCGGCTGAAAGGTGTTGTTTGCCCCCCCAGCAATCCCAGGAATGAATAACCATTTTGCATCCATTTCAGGCATGGGCAAGATCTGCACGAGACAATGTGTTAGGTTTTTTAAAACGCTGATCATCAACCTTTCAAAGAACAAGATATTTCCTGGCTCTCACTGTACGAAAATCCGATGTGAAAGAAGGTAAAGTGTTTAACAAGCATTAAGCACATTCAATAACATAAAATACGCAATCAGCAGCTACATTTAAAATTAAAATTCAGATATATTAAAAGTCCTGATAGCATTAAAAATGTTTTTGTCTCCTCAAGAAGCATCCATTATCTGGATGTACTATCTATATCTTAAAACATATATAATTGTGGGTAAATAAATGCATGAATACCTTTAAAAAATTACACTTTGTCTTCCATTTCTTCAATGTCCTCCTCCCATTCCCCACCCAACTGCCTCGGATTATTATTTTTTCCCTTTTTTGGGGTGGTGGTAGTTATTTCATTTATTGGATAGTTTAACATAAGGCTTTATTTCTGAGGAAGACTAGGTCTAAGAATACTGTTCACACATTACATTTGCATTTACATTTTATGCCTGCATACGTGCATGGCTTGATAATTAACAATTGCAAAGATAAAGATAAAAAAACAACACTTAGAATAAACTTTGAGATCTGTTACTGACATTCACTTATAACGATACTTATTTGTAAATATATACAACTTCATGGCAAAATCCATATTTAGGCCTACTCAGAGTATGAATGGGGACTGCACCCTAAGGATGTACATTTTCCTATCCTTAGAAAAATTGTGCCAAGTTTATAACTGCCTTTCAATGACATGGATTTTAAATGTTGGCTTTGATTTCAACTGCATGGTTTAGTTGTTATTGTTTATGTTCTTTCTTTTTAGATTGTTGCAAACTACCTTCAAAGTGGTGGGATTCAATTTTTTTTTTTACTACTGGTTCTGAGGGCGTGGCTTGGTGGGCGTGGCAGGGGAAGGTTACTGCAAAATCCCCACTAATCTGCTTTCCAGCTCTGTTCTCCTCTGCAGGGCAACCAAAGGAGACCCAGCCAATCAGCTGGGACTCAATGGGAGGTAGAGAAGAGATGGGGTTGGCAGGGCCAGTCAGAGGAGGGATTGGCTGGTTCTCCGAACTACTCAAAATTTCCTGTCTTGGTTCTCCAGAACTGGTGAGAACCAGCTGAAGACCACCTCTGTTCAAAGCTGCTATAAACAACAAGGCTGGGTATAATTGAGCTCAGTGCACATATTCTGGGGAGAGAGAGGGGGAGAGAGAGGGGGAGAGAGAGAGAGAGGAGAGAGAGAGAGAGAGAGAGAGAGAGAAGTTCCCTGAGGATGGGCTGCAGCAGGAGCCCAAAAGCTTGGAAGAATAATCCTTTAGTCCTGGGGACCGACTCGGATTGGATCCTGAGTTGGTTTAACCTTTAGAAACTAAGTCAATGTAAGTCATCACCTTTTAAAAAAATAGTTGAAAGCGCATCAGACAGAAGCAGGCAAGGCTGGTTCTCTCTTGCTCTAGATTGCAGGACAGGGAATAATAACATTTTGGGAGGCAGATTCTGATTGAGGGAGCCTTTCTCATTCTATGACCAGTCAAGAAGGACGTTGGCTGTCTTCCCCAAGTGGAAACAAGGTGGTCATCTCCCAGGACAAATTAAGGCTGGACTCAGCCATTTCTTCCAACTCTCGCATTCTGTGACTCTAGAAGATGAAGCAATGGCTCCTTCCACTCACAGTTCGCCACACATGGCCTTTGACACCAGGAACGGTAGGCAGCTTCAGCCCTCCTCGTGACCCATGGCCATCGATAAGCTTTCCCTCTGTGGGGTTCCCCTGCAGGAGGAGCAGAATCCTCCAGATGGAAGGGAAAACACCAGGCGTCCCATAAATCTGGAGCTAATGAGCCGAACGTGATGGGAGCAGGGAATATTGTCATTTACAGGTTGATTTACGAGTCCTTTTCAAAAGCAAAGAGGAGAAAGTGAAGGATGGCTCAGAAGGTTCCTGCTGCATTTTTTTTAAATGATTGTCGCTCCTTTAATACTAGATTTCAGCTGAACTTAGAAGGGAGACCGCAACTCACACTATGTAGAGTGACATGTTTTCCACATGGAAAATGAGTAGCTCGCCTAGTGATGGATTTACCACTGTCCACACTGGTGGAATGAAAATGTCAGATGGCTAAGGAAGAGGAGAATGGAAATCAGATGTGGGTGGGTTTTTTTTGGGTTTGGCTTCAAAAAGCAAGTCATGACTCAGAGAGCAGACTCTCTCTCTCTCTCCCCTTAGGGCTGAGATTCTCCAGCTATCTGTACAGGGGCTGAAATGTGTTTGAAAAATTAAGTTACTGTGTGGCTTGTATGGCTCACTCGTCTTTATTCCTTTTGGCAGGGAATTTCTAGGGGAATAATAAGAATTCAGTACCAATTCCAAGCCATCACAGCCAGAAATGAGAAGGCATTTGGCCAGTACTCTTACTGACTGATGAATTTTATTAAGAGGCATTAAGGGGTTCATGAGTTCAGCTCACCAAAGGGTTTACTAAACCCTTTTAGAAAAATTGCTAGTTAGAAAAGGTTAGTCAGTAAAATTGCTAGTTACTCAGATTCCTCCTGAATCTTCATAAGTGGTCTTCATGGTTCATGGGCGATGGAAAGTATTGCACTGAATATTTTTTATTTATTTAGTTATCAGATTTTTATGGCCACCCATATTTCAAATCTGACTCTGGATAGCGTAAAACAATCGAGTAAAACAAATATATAAAAACAATCACTATAAAAGTATCAAGAGTCATTATTTACACTGAAATAGACAAACCACAAGGAACAGCAGACAGTGAATAGTGATAGCAGTAGCACTTAGACTTACATACCACTTTATAGTGCTTTAAAGCCCTCTCTAAATGGTTTACAGAGTCAGCTTGTTGCCCCCAACAATCTGGGTCCTCATTTTACTGACCTCGGAAGGATGGAAGGATGAGTCAACCTTGAGCCGGTCAAGATCCAACTCCAGACTACGGGCAGAGTTTGCCTGAAATACTGCACATTAACCATGGTGCCCCCAGAGCTCTGAATTGTCCATGGAGCCATTTTAGATTGCCACTGGTGCCCTGGAGCCCCACACCTGGATGACAAAGCCAGCTCTTGAGAGGCTTCCTGGACATTGACAAGGATGGAGCTGACCTCATTTCAGGGAAGTAGAGCCAATGTCCCATAAGGCAGAGAAAGTCCAATGCCTTGAATCTGTCAAGCAGAGGTGGCACTCACAGCCTTTAGCCTTCTCTGGGTCAGCTTGCTCAAAATAAGGGAGCTCCATCTATTTATCTCTTTGCCCAGATGTACGTCAACCACACCTGGCCTTCACAGGCCTTTAGTGTTGGCAGCTTGTCAACATTTTGTTGTTCTTCGATAGCAACACATCCCAGCAGAACTGGGTTGAATATCAATGTCATCACCACTGTGTCTGGTGTGCTGAAGCCCTATTTACATTCCTGAGTAACAAAACGTCTTAGAAAACATGCAACAAACACATCAAGATAAATAAATACTTTAAATGAGTCTTCCACACTGTATTTAGGAGGACTCTTACCGAATTATCCTCTGTCATGCTGGTGAAATCACTGAGTTGGAGAGTCATTTTACGGACAAAGTGGAAACTATGAAGACTCTATCAGGGACACACGGATCTCTGCCCTGATGTTCAGAAGAGGCATAAAAGCCCCAAATCTCAGCATTGCATCATTTAGCTGGGCTTCCTCAGGGAATCGCTCAGGCTGACTGGTTCCTTTTGGAGTGAGCATCTGTTTTCTGGAGATTTATAAGGTACAGCATCATTTATTTATGGGGGGTGTATGGAGATGCATTCCTAGCTAATAAAAAAAAAAGATCGTATTTATTCCACGATCCCAAATCTCCCACTAGAGCACTCCATCTTCTCGTGCTGCGTTAAAGGCCAGGATTTTTCTGTGTTCCTGCTTTGCATTCATCCTTCCTCCTATCACTGCAGGAAAAGCTCTTTGTATAGCCTTCTAATTTATGGGGTTTCCCCCTACAGAGGGGAATTTGTCCAATGACGACCCAATTTCAAGGCACGTGACAGGCCGCCTTCTCCCAAAGGATGCAGTTTCTTCACCTACAGGAAGCTCTGAAGCAACCAGGTGGCATCTAGCCAACACAAACCTGACTGTGTGAACACAGCACAACACACACATTACATTCCGACACTCCTCTGCTACCAGGAAGCATCTTTCAAGCCTGGTGCCTTTCACGTGGCTTTGATGGACATAAAAATTGTGGTTGGAGGGACAAAATAGAAAGAGGTATTGATGTGGGGGGAGGGAGAGAGTCTTGTGCTGAAAACCAGAAGCATAAATCTACTGTATATAGAGATATCTTAAAAGGCAGGCTGGTTGCCAGAAGACCGGAGCACCTACAGGCCGCTCTGAGACCGCTACTTAGGGAAAATAATTTAGAACAGGAGCTCACCTCCAAAATATGCTGCTGCTGCTGCTGCTGCTATGTTAGTGGCGCATGATAAAGGTCAGGGAGAAACTTATCAGAAACAGACTGGCCCAGCTACAAAACTGTAAACAGGAGCCCTGAGGCAGCCTGGCTAACTAACCACATCCAAGGAAGAGAAGGCCACAAAGCTTTTGGCAGTCTGAAAATCCTCAGGAAGGATGAATGGATGCGCTCCTCAACTTGCATTGGGAACAAGGGTCGAACTGTGAAGCAGGTAGCTAGGTTTGACCTTCAGTGTTTCAACTGCAGTAGAGATGCTACACAGGACAAACCAAGATTCTCTAACCAGGCGCTCTTCAGATGTATTGGGGACCATCATTCTTGGACTTCCTGGCCATCCAGGGTGGCTGAGAGTTGCATTTCCATCACATCTTGACGTCCAGCCTGGGAGTTCTAGGAGAAGAAGGCTGACAGGTCTTGCAACACCTGTCTGAAGCAGTTCCAGTCCACCCAGACCGATTTGCTGAGGTGGGACACCTGGCTTCCTGGCTTCAGAAAAGAGCCCTGTTACCTTCCATGGGATGAACTGCTTTCTTGAAGTGGATCAACCTCACTTCATTACAGTCTAATGCCATGTTTCCCAACCGTGGCAACTTTAAGATAAGTGGACTTATACACTCCCAGAATTCCTCAGCCAGCATGGCTGGGTCTAATGTCTCAAGAGAAGAGTCACTGATGTTGTTACCTGCTTGGGTAATGAAAGGTCTCCAAGCACTCAGAGAGCACCAAGGACTCCACAGTCCAATGCCTTGTTGGATCATTGTGGAGACACTGCCACTCTGTCTGCTACAATAGGGAAAGGGTGAGCTGCCACTGTTGCAAAATATGACAAACGACATGTTCTCTGAGAATTGCACACTCATAAACCATAAGAACCCATCAGAAGCAGAGCAAGCAAGAAATGAGGGTGCTCCAAAATGGACGATTGCATCTTAAATGAGTTTCTTTGAAAGTCTAATCCGAGGGTGATTTGAGCGCACATCTTTCTCTTCTCTCTTTGAGGCACCCTATTTCGAATAGCCAGGCCCCCCAAAAAAGTTATCCTGTTTTTCTTCTCCAATGTATCAATACCTCCTCTTCCATGAAATCTCAAACAAGTATTGGATTATAGTAAAGCCACTTCGAATTATACCAAATGCATATTAACATTTTATAGGAAAGGGTTATCGTTCGGCGCATCTGCTTCCCATCTAACATGCTGGGAAATCCTGACAACAAAGCCAAAGCCATTTTTTTACCAGAACAAATAAAGACTGTAGCAATAAACCTTCAGTTGGGCCTTTAGCATCATGGCACATATACATTGTTGTGCTATTTTTTAAAAAAGCATCCAAGCAAAGAACTAATTCTAGAAAGGAACTAGAATCAGTTCTGGAACAAAAAGAGAACTGAGCTAAATCAAATGGGATCCATCCCCTCCCCTATTAACTCTAAGGGCCCCAGTGGGTCTTTCGATGACTTCTAACAATAAGGATCCATCCGTCCTTTCCCTGGAAATATGGGTGAAACATGAGTGTTTCTGCATGAAGACTGGCCCTGTTTGCATGTAGCTGTCATAATACACGGGGAAAGACAGAGGAAGATGTTACAACTGTTTACATTCTAACTCCATCGAGGGCAAAAGTCCAGCTGATATTTATGCTATTATATTGCTTTCCTGCTCCGAGGGCTCCGCAGGCTGACAAACTCGGTTTATTGAAAGCCAGCTACATAACCATGGGTGGTTAGATTATTAAACCCACATGATGGTGCAGGACAGGCAATCCAAGCTTTTCCAGAAATCGGGGAGAGGAAGCAGACTGATTAAGAGGCAGAGCTATTGATTCTGTAAATGCGGACACACAATTATCAACTGACCTTCTTTCCATTTTTGTTTAAGTCGACTAAGCTGAGCAGAAATATGTGGTCTTTAGCGCCGAGCAGGAGGTGACCTCTTTCTTCATCAAGCAGCAGGGTCCGAAAATCCAGCCCTTCCGCCGAGCCCAGGAAGGGGATGCAGCTGTTTGAAAGCAGCAAGTCTGCAAGAGAACATAGAAAATCCTTGGAACCGAGAATGCATAAACATGGATCACTGGTGTCGTCTATAAATACAGGCACCCAGCATGATCTTGGTTAAGATAACTCAGTTGAGCTAGCAAAGACCTCTTCCTAGAGAACACAGGGCAGGGAAGGTTAGCACAGCAGGGTTGTTTTTTCACAAGCTCCACATTTATCAAAACCGAGGTTAGATCATCTCTGTAAGCATTTGGAACTCTCTAGCTCCAGGCTGCTGCAGTCTTTGGCCAGATCGGGGGCCTTCAAACTTGACAGCTTTAAGACTGGTGGACTCCAACTCCCAGAATTCCTCCTCCAGTCATGTTAGCTCAGGAATTCTGGGTGTTGAAGTCCACAAGTCCTAAACTTGCCAAGTTTGAAGACCCTTGGGCTAGATAGTCAGTTTGGCTATTATGATAGAAATGCCTCCACTTTGAACCAAAAAAGTACCAAACTGCGGACTTGAGACTACAAGAATCATCTAGTCCAATGTTTCTCAACCTTGGCAACTTTAAGATGAGCGGACTTCAACTCCCAGAATTCCCCAGCCATTAAAGTCCCCATGGTTGAGAAACACTAATTCAGTCCAATTCTTTACACCATGCAGAACTAAGGAAGCCGTCCACAGAGGTGGCTGTCCAGTTCTACTTCTCAATCTCCAGAGGTGGAAAACCCACAACCTGTGTAAGTGATCCTGTTTCACCCTTGTATAGATCCTGTACAAGGAAATAGCTTCTATTTGGGGGGGGAAGGGGGGGAATGAAAGGTTCAAGTATCGAAAGGAGCTTGACATATGAACAGAGTTTGAAAAGCTGAATCGTGTAGGGAAGCTGCTAAAAGGGCAAAACCAATTTTTCAGTACATGGAAGCATAATATATACATAATTGGAACGAATTGTCCCTCTGCCCTGTTCATATTATTATGCCCAATTCTGGGCACTGCAACCTAAAATGTTCATTGATAAACTGTAGGAAGGTTAGAAGAAGATCTGAAAAACAAATCCAAGAAGAAATGGCTCAAGGAACGAGCAATGCTTGGCCTGCAGAAGAGAACAGAGGAGATCAAAAGGAGGAAGAAGGGACTTGCTCTCTGTTGGCCCAGCAAGCAGGACCAGAAACAAGGGGAAGCAGAATCAGGTATTAGATAGCAGGAAGAAATCCCTGCTAGTAAGAGAGGTCAACAAATAGGGGAGGTTGCCTTGGAAAGTGGGGTGCTTTCCTTCACTGGAGCTCTTCAGATTCACCCAAAGTGCTTTGGAGATCCTGTATTCCATCTTGGGCAGAGCTTCATATTTGATTCCAGAGAGTTGCTTCCAAGCATCATCCATGGGTTTGGTGTGACCCCAGGAAGAAACCTGAGTTTTAAGGGAAGGGCTGGATGCGTACCTCTGTTTGGTCCATTTCAGAATCACATCTGAAGCCCTCCAGTGTAACAGCCCTCTGGAGGCTGAGAGCTGCGGTGTTGCCCTATTTATTTGGCCTCCCTGTTTCCGCTACAATTGCAGTAATGAGCCCTTTTGACTGAAGCCAAACAGGACCGATTTTGAGGGCTTTAGACTTCTCCCAAAAGAGAAAATCATGCGCTGCTGCAGTAAGGTGTTGCCTGACATGTGGGCCCACCCCCTTCTCTTCTCTTCCGTTTCCTCTACCTGCAAACTCACCGCAGCAGCGATGGAGAAGTGAGCATTGTCCCCAAAACCCTCTTTTATTGAGGATTCCCCCTTGTTGCAAGATGAAGCTGCAAGACCACCACGTCTCTAGAGCCAGATTTTGCAGAAGTGTTCCTAATCCTAATCACAGGATGTGATTCTTGCATATGGCATATTGTCTCGTGCAGCTCAGGGTTACCGAAGAGGAAGGCCTGTCAAGGAAGGAAAGTTGACTTCCCTCCGAATGGAAAGTGGATCCTCCTTTATTGGGAGGGAAAGGCGACTAGGGCAGCAACAGGTTTAAGGATGGTCTGCTTTCACCTGTTAATCACAGCACTACCCAGAAAGTAGCACTGAGGTTATTGAGGGAAGCAGGATTGCAGCTGCAAACGGTTGGAACGGCCTAATGGGTAAAGCATCTGATAAGGACCACGTTCAACTCTACTCTTGGCCACAGGGAGTTCACTGTGGGACTCTAAGCTAGTCCCAATTTCTCAGGCCAACCTACCTCTCAGAATAAACGAGTAACAGAGTTGGAAGGGACCTTGGAGGTCTTCTAGTCCAACCCTCTGCTTAGGCAAGAAACCCCATTCCATGTCAGACAAATGGCTGTCCAATCTCGTCTTGAAAACCTCCAGTGTTGGAACAGCCACAACTTCTGCAGGCAAGAAGTCCCACTGGTTAATCGCTCTCACTGTCAGGCAACTTCTCCTTACTTCTAGGTTGCTTCTGTCCTTGATTAGTTTCCATCTGTTGCTTCTTGTCCGGCCTCCGCAGAATAGTTGTTGGGATAAAATGAAGGGAGACTGCATCTAATCTGCCTTGAGCCTCTGGAAGGCAGGAAGGCCGGAGAGAGACTGAACCAATGAAAGACAGAACCACACGAATGTTTAGAGGGCCTACACTCTCATTCCATTCCTCCGCAATGCTTCCACTCCAGTCACCCAAGCAAAGTAGCTGCGTAGGATGAACAGAAAAGCTTTTCCTTCCCAGATCAGACCAACTGGGTGGCTTTGCTTCCTAGAACTACCTGGAACTAAGGAGAAATTGCCTGGCCCTGAGAACAATTAACCAGTGGAACAACTTGCCTCCAGAAGGTGTGGCTGCTCCATCACTGGAGGCTTTTAAGAAGAGACTCTTAAGAAGAAGGCAGAGGGTCTCCTGTCTGAGCAGGGAGTTGGACTAGAAGACCTGCAAGGTCCCTCCCAACTCTGTTCTTCTGTTCTTCGGCTGCAATTGTTTCTCTGGTCCTTCTGAGTCTTCTGTCCTCTGCAGCACATGCCAGCACGAACCCTGGCTTGACTCCTTGCATGGTATAGCACATCGCATCTGACCCTCAGCGCACGGTGCCAAGGCTGGCTGTGTGGCCATCGATGCTTGGAAGAAAGCGTTGCTTTGTGTGGGTCTGCTGCATAGAGAGGGCAGAAGAACTTACTGAAAGACGAGTTCATTCCAAAACACAACAGCCGTTCTCAGAGGCGTGTGCCAAGACACAGAGTGGTCACTTGGGCCCTGCCAGATGTGCCTCCTCATACACTTCCAGCATCCCAAGGGCCGAAGAGAATGAGCAATGCAAGGCCCAAGCGCCACCACTTGGCTTCCCACTGTGCAAAAGAACAAATAAAGCGGAAAATGGCTAAATGCCACCCCATTTGGTAAACGTTGTCAAATTCAGCCACTGGCCTTAAAGGGGAAGCCATTCAGCGATCTGATTCTGTCTTTCTTTTCTCTCTTAACTGGAAATGGGACAAACAAGTAGGTTTTAATTTGTAACAGTCACTTCAATCTCCGCTCCCACCTTTTACAACTCTGTTAGCTTTCTAGGTTCCTTGCTAAAGCACTCAGCACATTCAGCCCTGGGGGGAAATATGCAAAAGTTCATTTGAATGGGGCTGTGCTAGAAAAGAAGAAATAAAACCTTTTATGCCCCTGGCAAATTTCATTGAATGCTGCCTGCTGAGAAGACACTAGAGATCTTTTGAGCTCCTTACAGTGCAATCTTAGGAATTGCACATGATTTGCCCCGTGTGCCTGCATACTTCATGTTCTCTTTCTCTTCCTCTCCTATGCCTTTTCTTTTCTTTTGAAAGGACAAGCTTGGATTTCAGGCTTATCTGAAAACGGATGACGTTACAATTCATCAGCTGCCAGAAGAAAAATGGCAGAGATGCTTAAAAGGTACTGTGAGTCAGGATAATTAAACGCAGAGCTTCTGTGAATCAATCCAGAAAGGAAGGAGACTTCGTCATGTTAAGAAGAAGCCAATCAGGAGGGAAATAGTAGAAAAAGATCGTGATGGATCTGCACATTTATCTCTCAGTCTGAAGGGTGCGCTTGAGTCCTGATGGCATTCAAGAGCCACATTCCAGAAACAAAATTAAAAATTAAGCTTGATTTAATGTAATCTTGAACAAAACACACCCAAAACTGTAGAAATGGTGGTAGATTTTAGGAGAACCCTCCTATACTACCACCTCTTACAATACTGGACAACACAGCATCAATAGTAGAGACCAGAGGTGGTCTTCAGCAGGCCCTGACCAGTTCTGGAGAACCAGTAGCGGAAATTTTGAGTAGTTTGGAGAACCAGCAAATACCCCCTCTGACTGGAGGTTTTACAGTCTCCTTCCCCCGCCATGCCCATCAAGCCATGCCCACAGAACCAGAAGTAAAAAAAAATTGAATCCCACCACTGGTAGAGACCTTCAAATTTCTAGGTTCTATAATATCTCAAGACTTAAAATGGACACCTAATATCAAAAACGTCATCAAATAAGCACAACTAAGAATGTTCTTCCTGCATCAACTCAGAAAGCTCAGACTGCCCAAGGAGCTGCTGATCCAGTTCTACAGAGGAATGATTGAGTCTGTCTTTTGCACCTCTATAATGGTCTGGTTTGGCTCGGCAACCAAACAAGACAGGTACAGATAATTAGAACTGCAGGAAAAAAAATTGCTACCAACCTGCCTTCCATTGAAGACCTGTATACTGCACAAGCCAGAAAGAGGGCTGTGAAAATATCTACAGACCCCTCACATCCTGTTTCAACTTCTACCCTCAAAACAACACTATGGAGCACTGTACACAAGCACATTTTCTCCCCATGCCATCACTCTGCTTAGCAACTAATTCCCATAGATCAACCTGGGCTTTGAGGCATCATTTTTGCCTTCCAACATATATAGCTCTCCTGGATTTATTCAACCTCTACCTCCAATGGGTCTCCAAGGTGGCATTTAGAAGGAGCCAATCTTCTCAGGGAAACAGGGCAAATACATAGGCAGGTCTAAAGTACAGCTATCTAGTAGCCCAGGCCAGGGTATATTTTGCTGTAATTGGACTTTTGGCTAATCAGCTGGTTTGAAAGTTGCTGCTGGCTGCTGCCATCTTGTCACAGAATCCAACTTGCCATCGTGTTTGGTATTTCTTGGGTCTCCCTTTCAGTAGGACGGGAAACTCTATGCATCCTATCATATCATACAAGTTGCTTCCTGGCCATCCTTGCCAAGATGTGCAGGAAAGCCGCGTGTCGAGTGTGGCCAGACATTCCTGGTGAACAGGAAGCAAAGCCTTGGAGAAAAGAAGGACAGGAGCCATCCTTCTAGGTTCAAGCTAGCTGTCCTGCTGTCTCCACCACCTCCCTTTCTTTCTCCCTCTAAGCCATGTCCTATCTCATCTCCTGGGACCCAGCCAAGCCCACTGGAGAATGATGGGGCTGTATCTTGTGGAGAAATAGTTGTTTCCCCTTCCCTCCCTCCCGCTTCCAACAGAGACCCTCTGCAATTCCAAAAAAACAAAACTCGGGCAAGTTCATAACTGTTTACACTGTCATGAAACTGAGAGGGGTCAGTTCTCAAAGGTTATTCTTAGTTCAGCCACTGCATAAGCCACTGATGTCACTGAGGGAAGGCTGGGCTGCAGGACGGTGGAAGGGATAATTAATAGAGAGGAAACGCAGAAGACAGTTAGAAACACAGCCATCCATATTTAGCATCGAAAACTGGGAGAAAAAGCATCACAAAAAGTACTTATTATCCACTTAGGCTGAGTCCCTCTGGCATCAGTTCTCCAAACTTGCAGCTGGGAGTTTCCTTCCAGCCTCTGGAAGCCGTGTTGGTGGGGAGATGTTTCATCAAAGCTTTTGACTTCCTTCATAACAATTCTGAGGTCTCAACCGGGGGGAGATGCTGGTGCTTCTTTGACTAGGAAGGCTGCAGATTCACCCCACCAAAAAGACCAGCAAGGGGTATACATGTTGGCTGAAAACTGGAAAATGCTTTCTTAATTCAGCCACGGTCCTCGCCAGAGAACTTCAGGAAAGCATCAGGCCTGCATCCCATTCTCAAAAGAAAGCCACTATTTCTCTTTGTTCAGTGCCAAAAGCATAAAGGGACTTAAAGAATTTGAGATCCTTTAATGCCATCCACAAGGAAGGATCTCATACCGTTTCGTATGTTTGCAGCTTTTATATTAAACCATTTTATGCAACTTTCTAAGCTATTGTCTTAGCAGTGTTGATTTTTAATGGCATTTTATTGTGACATTATCAGCAAAGGACTCCTAAAACCAGTTTCACAAATCTTCAACTCTATTGCCAGACATTTCTATTCAACCTAAACAAAACAAAATCAAATATAGATTTGTGTTGAAAAGTGTTGTTTGGCCAAGTAAATTCCATTTTCAGAAGGTCTGGTGACAATTGTGTTGCACACTTTTATTTAATAAGATAAATTATCTTGTACATATCCTGAAAAATATAATAGGAAAGTTGCTGCCAGAACAAATACCACAAAGCCCAACCATGCTGGATCTAACAGCACTTGTTCTATGCAATATTTTACTCAATGAAACTTTGGTAGTTGACCAGCATAAAGTATATAAATAGACCATTGATACAGCTATAAATAAATCTATTAGAAGATGTGGAGAGACCTGGCTCTAGAATTGCCAAGAGCTGGACACAACTGAATGGATAAGTTCATCATCAAATAAATCTGTAAGTGTAAAATTAGTAAATTAATACAAATGGATTGAAGTAACCTAATTTAAAATAACCAGCCTTATCCAGATTCAGGACAAGAAGCAATGGATGGAAACTGGTCAAGGAGAGAAGCAACTTAGAATGAAGGAGAAACTTCCTGACAGTGAGGACAATCAACCAGTGGGACAGAAGTTGCCACCAGACGCTGTGGGTGCTCCATCACTGGAGGCTTTTAAGAAGAGAAAATGGACAACCGTTTGTCTGAAATTGTAAAGGGCCTCCTGATTGTACAGGCGATTGGACTAGAGGACCTCCAAGGTCCCTCCCAACTCTTGTTATTCTGTTAAATAAACATACATTACATTGAAAAGCCTAAGAAGAGTAAGCAGAGGGCATTAAAAAAAAACCTCTTACCTTTGTAAGACAGCTTAAGTCTCGGCACATGGTGCTTTGAGATCCCCTCAGCCGAGAAGAGCAGAATCCCCCAAAATAGAAGTAGACACAGAAGTTCTGGCTTGGAAATGCCCGCCCTGTTCATGCCTTCACAATTTTGCCTTCTGTTCATATTGCAGAAAACTTGTCTTCTCTTAGTTAACCCAACCGAGGTCTGTAAAGAGAAATAAAAGATCATCTTTTAGCAAACAGAGCTTGGAAAACACTTTGGCAGGAGAATAAATTGTTTGAGGACTACACATTATATTTTAAAAGCTCAGAATACTTATGATGACCACAAATCAGTGATACTCCCACCCCTTCCCAAGCATAAATAATGGTCTGAGATAAAGTGATTGTATTTGCATCAGGTGTAGTCACATTTTCAGAGACCCTGAAAAAGCAACTTACAACCTGGTTCCAAAGTTCAGATGGCTGGAATATTCATCTTCTCAGGATGCACTAACTCCCAAAATGAAGTTCAATTCCAAATTGGACAATTCATAAAATATATTAGTTTCCAGTCAACTGACCTGGACCTACACAGTTCAACTATACGGAAGAAATGGGGGTCTTATGTTTTATGATTACAATTAGTTGTCGCTGGTAAATGTCAGGTGTCAAAACTTAATGTAAATTTGTAGAAGTATAAAAACTACTAATTTTTCACAAAGGAAGATGTACTGTGGATGTCTTAAATGCCTTTAAAGTAAGCGTGTCTGTTTGTGTACATCCTTGAAGAAATAGATCTTCTTCAGAGCACATAAAATTTGGCAAATATTAAATCAGGAATCAAATTTTTGAATTTTGGAAAAGAACTTTTGCCTCCTTGCATTGCTGAAGCTATTTCTGGGGTAATTTCTGTGAAAAAGCCATGTCAGTTGAGATGTATCTGAGCAAGAAATGTGTCCCATTTCAGGAGAAACAGATAGAGAGGCCAGGGAATTGAGATAAATGGAAAACAGCTTAAGGAGTTTTGATTATTTTCTGCTCAATTAGCATGGAAGTCAGAGAAAGTGTGATATGATAGGGACTGGTGATGGATATAAAGCACAGGGAGGTTGAAGGACCCCGAACATCTGGTATTTCCCAAGCAAGCTGTGACATCCTGCAGGCTTCATCAGAAATTCTTTTTTCAGATTCAGGCTTCTTGGAAGGAGAACTCAGAAAGAGCTTTGAACCCTGGAACAGTCCTTCTCTCAAGATGTTCTTTCGCCAGGAAGCCAAAAGGATTGAAGAGTTTGTGGCCCCATCCCTTCTCTCCCTCCCTCCCTCCCTCTCTCTCTCTCTCACTTATTCTCTCTCTCTCCCTCTCTCATTCTCTCTCTGATTTCCATAAGTTGGCACCTAGGCCTCCCAGGAGGACGGGATTCTCATAAAATAAGATCTCAGCTCTTCAAAAGTACATTCACTTTCAGATCCATTTAAGTACCATTTCAGACCTTCTTGGATAAGTTCATGGAGGTTAGAGACAGTAGGCCAGGATTAGCATCCCGCTCCATCTTCAACCCACTGTCAATTATTCACAAACTCAGACAAACCCTCTGAGTAGGACTTTTTTGGGGTGGGTGGGTAGAGAGAGCTTCCAGTCAGACTTGATTCCTAGTGACACACCCCACGGCATGAGACTTCCGTATTCTCCTCTGAGACCTTGTGAGAATTTAGGGGTCCAGACCCAAGTTCCCAAAGATTTCAGCCACCTCACGTGACAGCTCATGATTTCTTGCCCATGAAAAAAGCTGAAGTGACACTTATTGGCCCAGAGAGAGGAAAAAACTGAACCAAAAGAGCCAACTCAACATATCACACTCTGAATGAACATTTTCCTGTCTGTTCTGTCTTGCCCAAAGCAGATAGATATATTCTGCCCTGTACAAATGCAGATAGATAAACTCCACAAAGCATCCATACAAAGTCCTTTTTATTGGTTCATCGGGCATCCTTATCAACTCACAGTTATGATGAGGTTCTTCTTAATGTCCAATCCTTTGTATGTATGTCTTTATAGGTAAAAAGATGGTTATCTCATCCCATAGTCATAGAGACAGGGGGTAGCCATACTACCATGAGGCTGTGTTCAGGCAAGAATGAAGAAACCTCCCCCGACCCACCAAGGGTCAATTCAGTGACCAATCAGGGTTACAGATGTGACCACATGACATGTACTACATTTCCCAGGATACCTTAACTACATTTACCATGATGCATTCCCTTAAGGGAACAGCTCTCAATTCCTAACTACCTATCCCAAATCCCATTAATTCTAAACTGGCTGGACAGCACACCCCTCCCTGCCATTATTACTTTTTGCAAATCCACTTTAAGATACATAAAGGAAGGAGATAGGTTCACTGCATTGATTGTATAAGGGAAGAAAAGTGGGATAATAATCTAAGAAACAAACACATAAAATAAAGATTGTTCTTGTTCTTCTGACAACTTCATCACCTGATATTAAGTCAGGGGATCTAGTTTCCACAGAGAGAAGCACTGTGAGTAGAATGCCTCCCTGTTACCGTATCCTTGCCAGGTCAGGTAATTTACCTACATTGCCAAAAGGACTTTCTATTTTCCCCTATAATACATCACCCAAACAACCTGTATGCAGTCAGACTGACTTCAGATAGTTCAGCCAGGACTCTGACTCCACAAGGGCCCAGCCGGCTGCCCTTCCCCAGAGGGCCTGCTGCCTCATTCGGATGGAATTTATGATTTCCCAGGCGTGGCTCTTGAGCCTCTGCTGAGAAAACCTGGTGCCTTTTAACCTGAGACCTCAAATCCAAATATTTGATGTACTCCTGGTACCTTCTCATGAAGGTAAACTCTGCGATCCAAATTCTCAGAGTTTGGAATGTCGGCCCTTCACCTGCCCTCCCCTTTTCAATTTGCAAATATCTGGAATTTGAGCATGTGTCTTGACAACTTTCTGAAAAGGAAACCCTGGGCGTATTTAACAGTAGCCAGATGTCCTGCATGACTCAGATATAAGGCCTCCGCCTTAATATGCCTGTTTCGGATCGCAGATTTGCAATAAACGGGCACTCCACATTTCCTGGGTCTTTTGTTTACCTGAATTAAATAGATTTTTTTTTCTAATGCAATTTGCAATTACAGCCTGTTATAATAACTTCTAAATCTAGATCTGGAAAAAGGATGCCTGAAAGGAAGAAATCATGTCAAAGTAGCACACAGAATTCAAAGAATGTCGTTTTCAAAATGTAGCTACCTTCCAAGCAAATGAACCGAAAGTTTTGTTAGTGTAAATAATGTACAACTAAACCACCATAAAGTATCACCGCAGAACTTCTATCCAAGCAAAACTTTTGAATAAAGTTGACAGAAAATTAAATACTTTGACAACTTCAAAGTAATGCAAGCCAAGCAATGTGTAGAAGCAAGTAAATCTACAGAGTACATTTTATTTGTAGGTTAGTGCCTTCTATATAAGTCAGCTTTAATGTGCTTTGATTTCCAAATATTCATATAAAATGGTGGAAAGAAACCAATATTGGAAGCTGGTATACTTTATTCACGAATAAGTTACATTATGTCAAATGGAAAATTGTTTATTTCAAAGTTTGCAAACTGTGACATGTTATATAAATCAACACTCACCACAGTTGCAAAATCCAAACATGAAAAGTTTGGAAAATAAACTACCCAAACAGAAAAGACTTTGAAAAGAGATTTTCAAACTTTCTCCCTTCAAGAAACTCCTTCTACTACATGATGTGGATGAGAAAATGCTCCCTGGTATGCCCGGCATTTTTTTAATGTATTAAAAGTTCTGTACAGTTCCCCAATCCAGTAGATGTTAGTCACTGATAAGCCAACAACGAACCATTCCATTATATGAGGGACGGCAGGGAAATTGTTCCCTTATCTTACATGCCGAAGCCAGCTAGACTTCAACATTGCTCACAACACAAAACAGGCAATTTTTCAGCGTTGAGATCCTGTATTTTCTCAAAATCACCTAGATTGGAAGCTACAGGAAGCGAGGCTATGAAAAACCCAGAAGTTGACTTTCTTCCATGGTGTCTTGACATACAACACTTACACAAACTGATTGATTACAAAAGCTAATGCCTCTTTTTTTCTTCTTCTTGGCATCTGGCCCCAAAATTCAGGAGTTGGGACATTCTCCAATCTTCCATAATTGGTTTGTTCAGCCATGTTTTTACATGAATTAAGAGCACTATAGAATGCCTCTGTGTTCATGGAGAACATTTCCTAACTGAATTGGGAGAATTATGGTTGGAGTGGAAAAGATGATGCTGAAATTCCATTAGATTTGGACCCTCTCTAAAGCTTCATTTTGAAGAAACCAGCCCATACTCTAAGCCTAAACTGGTTTTAAGAGATCTAGATATAAAATTACATCTTACTTCCATGTTAGACTTGCCCTTTCCATAATCAAACTTATCTTCAAAGATGCTTTATTTATTTTTCTGCAGGATTGTCAGGTTCCATATATTATGTTCTGTGGTGATCACTGATGGTCGCATTCAGCTCCCTTGTGGCTGTTATTATTTGTGGTGATTGATTCAATAGCAGTGCAACATAATCATTTCACAAAGTGGATAGAAAGTTCAGGTCTAATTTGGCAATTTTTTCTTATTAATTTTGGCTTGGCTACCATCTTCCAAACAGAAGACCGCAATTCTGGAAATGAGACAGCAAAGCAATTAGAACGGTTGGGGAAAGTTTCTGATTATAGTTTCAACAATCTGGTTGTTTTAGCGCAGGAGGAAAAAGATAAACGAACTCATTACAGGGGTATATAGAGGCTTTTTAAATGACAGACTTCACTTCCTCTTGGCTTCTAGAATACTAGAATTAATGCTGTCTTCTTAAACTGGTGTCCTCCCAGTTTGGATTCCATTTCCAAGAATTCCCAGTTAGCAATGCATCCATTAGGAAAGCTAATATAGCTAGCAGAAATGACACTTAAGGGGAGGTAATGAATAATTAACCTCTAATAACTATGGGTCCTTATTTTTATTTTGGCAAACTGTTCCAATAGGTGAGAATCTTTGTAGCTCAGGGTTGATATGAGGGGTCCTTGGTGCTCTCTGAGCTTGGTTGCTTCCTTGCAGACATTTCTTGACCCAACTAGATAATATCTTCAGTGATAGGAGGGAGTAGAGTTAAAAGAGTGCCAACCCCACTCTTTCTACCATTGATGGAGTTACCTAGTTGGGCGATGAAATGCCTGCAAGACAACAACCAAGTTCAGAGCGCACCAAGGATTCACCATTTTGTTTCTCATCAACAGAGTCCATTGGGTGGCAAAGCACATGTCCTCTGTCAACATCTCAAAAATAAAGAGCCTATTCACAGCCACTTTGTAGCAAAGTTGATTGTTTCATTATCTGTAGATATGCAGGTGAATCTCCACAGTTCGAAATAAATGCTCCTGTTTCAAGGCATGGGGAAATTACTCCTTGAATTTGGAGGGTAGACTCCATACATTTGGCAAGTGTTTCATACCTCATGTTGCTGTGGACCTATTCAAATCTGGAATGTACCAGTAGGCTCTGTTCCTTGATATCATGCATGAGATGCATTAACAAAGAATATGATTTGTTCCTTGGAAGAAATAGAAATCAAACAGAGCCTCTCTCTCTCTCGGCCAAGTATGGAAGCCTATCATTAAATCCTTTCCATGTTTTTGCCTGGGATTTTAATAAGGGAAGGAGATTGACAAATATCCACATGCTGTGCATCTTTATTTATTTATTTATTTGATTTGTCAATCGCTTACAAGATAATAGGTCTTGTAGGTAATTGTAAATAATCTTGACTGATGGCCTCTTCATGGAAGATCACAGTACAGGTTTCCTCATTTAGTGAACGCCTTATTTAGTGGCCATTTGCAGTTACAATGGTGATGAAAGAGTAATTTCATCCTCGCATATACAACCTTTGCGGAACTGCAGAGCAAAAGAAAGCTGAAGTGAGATCATGAGCACCGTCGTGGCTTCATTTGGTGACTGCTTCGCTTAAAGACCAAGTTGCCTGTCCCAATTGTAGTCACCAAACAAGAAGCACCTGTAATCCCTCTTTTGTCAAGGTCAGCTTGGAGAAACTGCATGCACCTTAGGTTGGGATATTACAGAAAGTACAAAACAAAACAAACAAACCTGTGAAGAGAGAACAACAACAACAACGTTGGAAGAGAAATGTAGCATTAAACCATTTTTCTTCCACAGAGTTTTTGTTCAGATTATTAATAAACACCCAGCAAGTAAGCCTCAATATCTCTGGAAGCATTGGGAAGAACCTCCTAGGCCCATCTGTGTTTTTCTGGAACCTGGGCCAAATTCCTCCCGTGATAACTTTGTTTTCATCCTGACTTGGCGAGGGGCCATAGGGAAATGGGTCCCTGCCTTCCAGGCTCCTGCAGGGAGCGAGGCGGAATGGCCCTCTTCTGCGTGTAAACATCTCCCCTTATCTTGGGTGGAAGGGGCTGTTATCTGACACGTTCTTGGGGGGGGACTTGTTCCTGGCTAAGGCTGCGAAGATGCTAAATGTCTTTCGCACGAGGAAACTCCCCGGGGAAGACACACAACCACACGGCCAAGTCTGACAAAGACAAGGGCCAGCCACGTGGGAGACCGCGTGAGAGGCACCAGGCCTTCGGGCTTTGAAGTCGTCATCGATGCCTTCGCATGCCTGTCCTTTTGTAAAAGACGGGACCTACTTGGCTTTTAAGCCTTCCTCATCCCAGCCCCTCTTTCAAGGACACGCCTTGTCCTGAGAGGAAGGGGTTCTAGTTCCCATACCAGCCCTCCTTGCTTCAGGCAAATGCCCACCTCCTTCCCCTCCTTCTGCTGCCAGTAACGGCATCCCAAGGTCCCATGCGCTCCTATAGGCAGAGCCTCCTTGGGGTGCCGTCGGCCAGACAATGTTGGATGGCGACCCCCAGGGGTAGGGCCTTCTCTGTGGGAGCACCCACCCTATGGAATCAGCTGGCCCTGGAGCTTCGGGCGGCCCCTGGCCTCTGGTCCTTCCGTCGTGGCCTAAAAACATGGCTTTTCCAACTTGCCAGCCTGGACTGATGGAGGGGATGGGATTTTAGAAATTGTTTTTATTAATTTTATTGGTTAGTGGGATTTCGAATCTAATGGTTTTTTAATATTTGTATTATATTTTTTTATTATTGTAAGCCGCCCTGAGTCCTTCGGGAGATAGGGCGGCATAGAAATACAAACAATCAATCAAACAAACAAACAAACAAATAAATAGAAGATTTAAGCCTCTCCAAGCACCGAGGAACTCAGAAAGATCTGCTTCCAGGAATTGATATGTGTCATTTCACTTGTCATTTTCCATAACTGGGATCCAAAAGCTACGCTGATCAAAGTATATTTAAACAAATTGCCATTGCGCTCTCTGGCTTTTTCGATCACACGTTCACACTCTGAATTCCATCTTGCCAAGCAACACCCCAGAATCCTGAAATAGTTTCATGCAGCTGGTGTGATTGCGGCATTGTTAGATATGAAACAAAATCAAATGGTCCCAAGCAGAAAAAAAAGTGAAATGGAAAATAAAGTTGGCTTTCTGCCATCTGGGACAATCTTGTTTCCTTTTCGTCAGTGCTTTTTATAGCTGGGATATGTGAGAAATGCAACCCTTCACCTGCACATGCAAATAAACTGAATCAGAAGAGAATCAGCTCCAACAGAATATCTGTAGCTGTCTTTTGTCTTTCTTTTCTCTGAAGCCTCATGGAAACTTAAGAAAATATTTATCTAAGCTGACAACAGGAAAAAAAGAGAAACAGGAAAGATTTGAAATGTAAGACATCCCTATTGCTTTATCTGTCTCCCATAGATCACCCCAATAGAGAGGGGAACCACTCTTCTCTGTTAGATCAATTAAAACTCAACTTACCTAGGCAAGGAAGCATAACATGCATAAATCCCAACAGAATCGGGAAGCCATTTATGGCAGTAGAGCATATGTTACTGAAATTCAATGAAAACAGGAATATAACAAGCCATGTACTCTACTCTGAGTAGCAAGGTAGGAATAATCCTCACGAAATCTCTTCTCTCTGTTGTAAATGTAATTGGTGGCATGCTGCTTCCCAAGCCAAAATGATGCAGCCAGAACAGATACCATCACTGATAGACCAACTTTGAAGAATTTAGTTGTCTTTTAAGGGCAATTAAGCCAGTGACCATTTTAATTTTCCGCAGATGCTTCCATATTTTAACAACAGATAAACTGTGTACCAATACCTTCTGGAAACAAATTGAGGAGAGCAGCAACCTAGAACTAAGGAGAAATTTCCTGACAGTGATAAAAATTAATCAGTGGAACAGAAGTTGCCTGCAGAGGTTGTGGGTGTTCCATCACTGGAGGCTTTTAAGAAGAGATTGGACACCCATTTGTCTGAAACGGTCTAGGTTTTCCTGCTTGGACAGCGGGATGGAGTAGAAGACCCCCAAGGTCCCTTCTAACTCTGTTATTCTGTTTGGTTTTGTTGTTCTTGTTTAGTTCCTACTCTTGCCTATAGCCTACCATCCAGGTTACTAGCCTGCTCCAATCTCCTTACCTTTTAATGATCAATAAAATTGGATTAGGTATCCAAAAAAGGAGAAATAATGATAATTGTAATATTGGCAGGACCCTATAAAATTGAAGAGATACTCATTAGGGAACGGGGGGAATATAATTGATAGCCACAAGCACCCCTTCAGAAAGGCTCCACAGATTTCCCCACGTCTCCAGTTTTGTTTCATTGTGTGGAAACCCCCTTGAGGATTATCATTCCACCTAATGAATCCTCCTAACCTCAGGATGTGGTGACAGGTCTTCAAACACAGCTCAACTGACAGGTGGCCCCCTGCCAACAAAGGCCCCTCGGCCAACCTTTCATCTCCACGTTGGGTCTACATCAACCAAGGCAACAACTGCTCAAGATGGAGCCCATCATTTGAGGTGATTTGGACAAAGCCGTTGGGTCCAGCGAATCAAGAAGGAAACTGGCGCAGGCTGATCTTTCTATGGCTTGAGATGTGATAAACTGATTATTTTTTTAACCTTTCACTTCTAGGCTCCCATTTATCATGCCTTTAAATTTTAAAAGTTTTTAAAAGAGGGCCTCCAGGAATTTAGGCTGGTGCAGGGAAGCACTGTTACTGTCCAACTTTTATTTATGATGGCATCAGGAGGACGGAGTTATGTCTCTCGCTCTCTTGCACTCTGGAAAAATCTTCATCCTCTCTTCCCATGGCCCGTCCAGGAAATCCCTCTGCACAGAAGGTCAGAAACACACACCGGTTTTCTTCTTCTTTCCCTCCCTGTCATATCTCAAATACTCGCATGTATAGCCTTCCCTCTGTTACAAACGTCATACTCTCAAAAGCGCATTAATTCTAACTGGAATCAAACGTGGAACCATCACTTATTGACTAATGATCAATGTAGGAAATATTCAGCCTTGAGGAACATCTCCCAAGTTTCCTTTGAAGTCTTGTGATTTAAAAAATCCCATTTTTTTTATCCTAATGGTAGCCATTTTCATGGACCCCGCTGCATACAAATTGACTTCAAACCGACTTTATTCTGTTCCAGAGCTGTTCTTTTATTCTTCTCATATTCCTTATCACTTGCTGTGTTAAACCTTCATATTCCATTAAATTCAATGCAATTTATAAACCATCTGCACACTTTTTGTAAGTTTCCAAGGCGCTCATCTTCTGGGGAGGCATCATAACTGGGGAATGTGACAGTATCTTTTAGATAAAGGAGAATATTTGTAGAAATGAGGGGTCCTTGGTGCTCTCTGAGCTTGGTGGTTTTCTTGCAGAAGTTTCATCATCATCAGTGCTAGAAGGGAGGGGAGTTTGCAGAGCGTTTGCAGGGGAGGGGGGGGGGGAGGAGGAGGAGGAGGACTGTGGGTTCCTTGGTTCTCTCTGAGAGTGGTTGTTTTCTTGCAGACATTTCATGACCCAACTAGGTAACATCATCAGTGTCCCAGTGCCCCTTATATGCAGGATGAAGTACTTAGAATAATATACATAAAGAATCCCATAGATACAGTGCTTGCTACTAGCCTGGCTTTCTCTTCAAATGTTCTAGAAAACAAATTAATGTTCCCTGTGAGTTTGTTTAATGCAGAGTGTAAAAGAAACCCCATGTTTGGATGGTTCAGTTAGAGACTGAACTCATCTGAAGAAGAAAGGAGTTTTTTATATCCTTTTGAAATGTCTTCCTGATCAGAAACATTTGGGAGTGTTTGGGGTAACACTACCAGTATGATAGATACAAGAATCTGACAGCTTTCAGCAGAACAGCTGTCATAACTTTGTTAAATTTGGAATTGATACAGAGAAAGTGCACAATTCCAAAGACAGACTGGCAATGCCATGTCCAGGGAATAGGGTTCCTACTACTGTGGTTTTTATCAAGAAGCCAGCAGAGATTATTCAACAATAATGTTGGATCTTTGTTGAACTCACATTTTGTTGATGACTTTCCTTCCAACAATTGATCAATCACAGATAGGCAACTGTCCTTCCCTATTTTGTAAAACGATTTGATTAAAAAGGGAATAATGCTCACAATTCTTTAGAATTGTTCCAGTGTGTCAAACCCAATAAATTCTGATAAAAGTAGCCAGAAGAAATAGAAACATACTTCAGATATCTAATTTAAAAAGCTTATTTCTTTCTCCTTTCCTTTCCTTTCCTCATTCATTTCCTTTCCTTTCCCCTCCCTTCCCTTCCCTCTTCTACCATCAAATATCACTATCACACAGCATGCTTGAAGATACAAATACTTTTGCCAGTAATCCAAATAACTGACCTAATCATGGTTAATCCTCCCTGACTCATTCTGGCAAAAAACCAAAATAAGTTTGCTTGATAATATTACTTGTTTGGAGGGGGATTCTGTAATGTTCAACTCTGAAAACATAGCCTGCTAAAGAAAGGCTTCCTCAGATTTAGGGGAAATAACGTCCAACAAAATGGAATGGAAAAATTATCAGCACTGTGAAGACCACCAAATATGAAAAAGGCAAAGGAAATAAATTGACCGCTTCTATCAAGAGACTTCGCATCAGAAAGTCAGAAATAATAACTTTTCTTCCCTAGAAAGTAAGATATAGTTCGACATAAAGAAAGTCTGAGTTATTTATCCAAACCAGACCAAATATTATTCATACTGGAAAAAGGGAGCAAACAATTACACAATTTGCCCCAGTAAGTGAAAAGTTATATTGAACAATATTGGTGATTAATGCTGTTCAGTTCAGCTCCAAGTTTATTTCAGTCAACCCTGAACAAACAGAACTACAGGACAAAACAGTGATTTTTTAAAAGAAAAAGAGGAAGACTGGATATAAATCACAAGCTAACAAGATAGTACAGAATGCTATTATTGCTATTGTCACCGGTATAAACAACCATTAGTGCTGTGTATTGAAGTACAGATGAGAATAATCCCACTGCAAAGCTACTTAACATCTGGCAGGCCTGCTTGGAAAGGCATCCACTGAGTTGAGCTCTGAATACAGGAGTGCAGCTCAAATGGCTTTCTCACATTCCACCTGCCTGGAAAATCTGTAAAAAAAAAACCCAACAACATCAACAACAAAAACAGCCATAAAAATGGCTACCTCCGATTTGGCTGCATGGGAAAACCCTTTGCTGTTGTTAAGCGTCCATCTTGGTCCTCTTCCAAAACAAACTGATAAAACCCTATCAGAACAGAAGCGTTCTCTCTCAAATTTCAACCCATTGCCGGAATGCTTCCTCCTCTTCTGCCTACAGATTCCTTTCCCTGCCTCCTCACTCTTGCTCCAAAATATGCAAAGAATGACATCGGCTGCAATTTCGCAGCTTCAAGAGCTGGTGAGAGCACAAAATCTCGAACAACAGCAAGAAGCATTGCTTAAAACCAGAACCTTCTTCCAGGCTGCCCTCTTCCATCTGTCGCCCACTGGAGCTCACGGCCCAAAGAGATGGCCTGACTTTTCTGATCATTTTTTGATATTCTGGGATGGAGAGTCAAAGAGAAGGAAAGCCCCCTCGCTTCCTGACTGGCTGCGCTTTCTCTTTTAACAAACACAGAAGCAGGTGGTCAAGATTTCTTGGTTTCTTATTTAAGTGGGAAGTCAGCCTGAATTAAACTGTGCCCTTAATCATTATCCTGCATGCATTTTGGAAAAGGCAAATATAAATAAAGGAGCACTGACAAAATATTACTTAGCAAAAAGTGTTCATTGAAAACTGTATTTATTATTATCTGGCTTATCTCGCCCCAAATGATAAAGAGCTGATACAACCATTCTTGGCTCGATGCTCTCCAGAGATGTTGGACTGCAAATCCCATAATTTGTAACCAGCATCTGGGAACCATGGATTTGTAGTCCAGCATATCCAGCAGGCACCAGTTTAAGGATCAGAGGTGACTTGAGTAGCAGTACGTACTATATTCTGATTGGCTCTCATTACACTTCCATCTTCTGTTTGTATAAAACTCAAGGAGGCTTGGGATAATTTTAAAAATGCCAAACAGAAAATTGCACTCAACAATAAATTGCACTTCAAATTAAAAAAAAGAAACAACAACAGTATCAACATTACTTAACAACACTATGAACTGCTTTCTCCCCTTTTCTAAAAACCGGTCCTCCTATAACAGAATAATTCTTCACTGTATTGTATTTCACCAAATGTATTCTTGGAATATTTTCCAAGTGTCAGGCATGCTGTCTTCTTCTCATAAGCACCTGCAATTCTAGGCACCTGGGAATAAGTCAAACTGAACTTAATAGCATTTATCTCTGAGGCTTTTGGAATATAACTTCTCTGCAAATGATCCGAGTGGACTTCAATATACGGATATTTCTTGCTTAACAGGAAATATCTTTATTCAAGTATTCAGCATATACTCTCCATAATTTTTCCCATACATACATTTAAGATCCACTAATATACCAAGTCTCCTTGCATCTTCTTTCTATTTCAGTCAAAAATGTGCATCTATTTAAGCAGATTTCTCAGAAAGGGAATTCCACCCCAATTCCAGCTAGCTGAAGCCTTACTAACTTGGCCTAGCTACTCCCAAGGAAACTATCTAGGTAATGCTCGAACATCTGGACAATGCAAGGAGGAATTAAGATTTCTTCTATTAGGCAGAGTTCACAGTAAAAATGCATGCAATTTGGCTGATAGCCTTAATATAAAACAAATCTCCCCTCGTAGCGCATTAAATGGCATGAATGTTTGCCAATAAAATCGTTTCTCCCTTCAGCATTTCTCCAGTCACGTCAAATGGAAAATGTATGTTTAGCTTAAAGCAGGATCGGTCCACCTGTCTGGAAAAAGCCTTTGGGATGGACCACATGTGCTCCAGGTGGAGCTTGTCACAATCCACTTCAGGAAGTTCCACAAAGATCACAGAAGTAGCTGAAGCATCTTTTCTGATGGGGCTTGTGGGGCGGGTGAAAATCTCATTTGTGCTTCAGTCAGTCAATCGTCTCACCCACCAGCCAGCCCAACTGACCATAGACAACTATCATTTTCAAAATATTTGGACCATCTTCGGTGTTCATCTCCATCTTTCCAGAAACGAGCACGCTCAAGACAGAGAGCTCAGTTACAAGGAATAAAACCCAACACTTCTGGGCTGTAGACCAGAAGGATTAAGTTTGTGGAAAACAGAAGCTTCATTCAGGGCATGAGTTGGCCAGCTTTTCAGTGGCCGGACATGGCTACATGATGGCTCCAACTCTAGAAAGTTTTTTTTTCTTTTTGATCAGCTCTTCATACAATGAAGGCCAAACATCATCAGATTCACAATATTCAAATCCTGCAAGATTTGGGCTACTTTTGAGACAACATAGACATAAACAACATCCATAGACTATGGAAAAGAGACCAGCCCAAAAGAGAGCAAAAAGACTCCAGCCCCTCTCCCATCATCAGTCAGCACAGATTAACTCCAAGGTCAACCTCAGACCAACAATCAAGTAAGCAATACCCCAATCAAGAAAGTGTCAAACAGCCATCAGTAAACAGCCCACACAAATAATCTGTGAGACAAACTCCACCAACACTGACAGGGGCAAGTCACCAGAATACAAACTGACAGCAAAGTCCATACTCCTTACTAGCACTGATGATGTTACCTACTTTGGGTTATGAAACGTCTGCAAGAAAACCACCCAGCTCAGAGAGCCCCAAGGACCCCTCATGTCAACCCTGAGCTACAAATATTCTCCTTTATTCATCCTTTAACCTTCAAGCCAACTCAAGTTTGCGAAACCTCCGTAGGAAGCCTTTTCAACAAGGGCTGCAGAATTCTCAAATTCTATTCCAAAGCGAACAATTGCTAAGAATTCCTTGGCCGTCACAATTTGATGCTTATCCTGATGGCTCTTTTGCTAACGGCTCCATTTTAAAATGACACTCTCACGTTTGCTTCCAGAGCAGCCTAGAATACCTTGGCACCCAGTTTATCTTTCATGGCTGATAAGAACAATTCCTTGCAATTCAGTGGCGGCATCTGAAAATGGCGTTAACGAAACCTGCGTGTTTCCACAGCTGCAGACTTCACCTCGACGACAAAGATGTCAGCCTGGAACCACGTGGTGCTATTTTGTTCAGCGGGTGAGATTTCTACATTAAGAATTGAAGACCCCGTCTAGGTAAACTGGAACACTCGATCCATGCAACACATGGTATGTTCAGCATATGTGCAGAATGATTTTCACTGGACGCTTTGAAAAAAGGGAGGGCCTCTTCCCACATCACATTTTAATGTATACAATGGAATTGTGGAAATGTTTTGTTTATATTGTAATTTTCCAGAACTTCTTCCTCTTTTCATTTCTTTTGTTCCCTTTTAATCTGTCTTGAAACTGCTTGATAGTTAATTTTGCAGCTGGGGTACTCTTGTCAATAGGCTTAAACATAATAGGTAAAGAATGAGTCATTGTGGCACAGTGGTTAGAATGCAATATTGCAGGCTGACTCTGCCCATTGCCAGGAGTTCGATCCTGACTGGCTCAAGGTTGACTCAGCCTTCCATCCTTCCGAGGTTGGTAAAATGAGGACCCAGATGGTCTGGGGGCAACAGGCTGGCCTTGTAAACTGCTTAGAGAGGGCTGTAAAGCACCATTAAGTGGAATATAAGTCTAAGTGCTATTGCTATTGCTAAAACAGAAAAGTGTATATAAGACCTGAAACATATAGGAAGCAATTGTAATAACTTGCGTTTTATTTGTGTGTACCCACCAGAAAAACAGGTGTCGCTTTCCTTCCTTTCAAACAAACACTTAATGGCAAATTTGGGTTTATTGCTGTGTAAACAATAGTCATTTCAAACTCATATATATATATATCTCCAAACTTGGAATTTTGAGAGCACGGCTTAAATAGATTAGCAAAGCATAAGACAAATGGCAAAGTTGTTTATAAGCATGGCCAACACAGGTAATAAGTCTGCACAATCTTGGCACTTCTTAATAATACAGCGCTGGTCTTGAGCCCAGCTGGAGCGAATCAATCACACAAGTATTTTTGCTCAATCCACACTTTGAGCAAACTGAATCCGGCATGAATACAAGCAGACAGCAAGAACCCCCCAAAATGATCCCCATTGTATTGGTGATGCTGAGTTAACATGCAGGAGATTCACACTAATTTTTTAAACACCAAGCAACTAGAATAATCCATTTATTCCAGATTATTATAAATAAGAGCTATCCACAATAGTTCAAAGCTGATTGTTCAAATCAGCACTAATAATATTCAAGAGATTTCCACTAACTTTGTAAACTCCAAGCAATTCACACACAGGGTGATATTTTTATACCAGGTTAATATAAAGAAGAGCTATCCATAGCAGTTAGAGGTGTTAAGTTTGCATGAAGAGTCAGACGCAGAGTGCTTCAGTGAAGAGTTTATTAGTGACTACAGCTCATAACAGACCCGATTTGGCTGGTCTGTGGCTGCTACTTATAGCCAGCAGCCGCAGTTGCCAGCCAATCAGAGTGCAGGATTTTCCCGCACTTTTTAAACCAATCATTTCTGACATTTTACAAGAACAGTTCAAACTAAACCAATGACATTCAAACCTGCATACATAACAAGAGGCACTCCCTCTGAAGGAGAAGGTGCATGGCCTAGAGGTCTGCTTAACCGCTAGGAACATCAGTGGAGACCCAAACAGTTCCCATGGCAAGCGTTGTGTTGTTCGTGCTCTGGCTGGTTCCTTGACTTAAGGTCATTCCTGGACAGAGATAGCCCAGGCACAATGATTCAATTGCTAATAAGCTCCAACTTCCATGACAGTTATGTCCATATCCGTATATATACATTGCTTCTCATTTCACAGCAGTGTTCCTGGATAGGATACAACTTTTAAATAATTAAAACAAGCCAAACAATAAATGTCTGAAGTTTCCAACAGTAATTCCAGCTTATAGTAAACAAGGCCATCCATCAGAGCTTGATTAACCTCCTGGCCCCAAAGCCTTGCGGGGAGAACCAAATCTTGAAGGCTTTGCAATTAGGACACTAATGTTTGCTTTCCTCTTCTTTGTGGCAACTTATTAGAAACATATTGTCCATGGTCTGCAGAAGCTGCACTGGCCTCCAATCTGCTACTAAGTGAAGTTGATCTGAATGGCCAAATCTACACTTGGGCTCTTACAAGACTCCAGAAGTGTGAAAGGCCAATAAGTCAACTTTCCACCAATTATTACTACTTCATGTAGAAGAAGGAAAGGATGACATTTCATCTTTGTAGGACTTTCTGGGTTGGTTAGGCTTTGTTTCGATAAACTCGAAGGGGGACATTGATTTCATGATACATTCAGTTCTGAAATATTACGATAAAAGCTGTTTTAAAATGTGCAAACTCAACAGCACAAAACTACCCAATGCTATGTCTTTAGTGAATTTGTAACATTCAATGCCAGCCACAATTTAGCAACAAATGAATTTCACAATTTTTACTGGAAATGCCTTCTTTAGCATCACAAAGAGAGAATCTTTAGCAAATGCAGGCTCTCACAATCATTAGCTCTTTATCCCTGGTTCGTAAGGAATGGACAACATGCTGTTTCGGATAGTTAAAGTTTGCAGTTACTTGATGCACCCTTCTAAGTAGCCTAAAAACATCTTCATGCTATAAAGTTGATTCACTTATGTTCTCTGAAAACTTAGTTATGATAAAAATATTCATTATTCGAAAGAAGAATGTGATATATAGGTGTTATAGGGAAGGAAGGAAGGAAGGAAGGAAGGAAGGAAGGAAGGAAGGAAGGAAGGAAGGAAGGAAGGAGACAGAGAGGGAGGGAGGGAGGGAAGGAATGACATAGAAACTTTGCTCAAACGTGTAGCAATTCCATATGGCAGGATAAGCAGAAGAGCGAGTATAAAAACATATTGGGGAAATTAGAGGTTTTAGAAGATGGTTTGGGGATTACCACCGTAACCAAGACAACATGTTCCCCATAAAAATAATTTGCAGGGCAAAAATACTAAAAACAACAAAGGAACATTATTTCCATTATCCAACAATTTATACGAGAATGAGCTCCATCACAGACTGTTAGCAGGTTGGGCCAATTACCTTCCATTCCTTTGGAAGAATCAAATTAGTCCTAGGGGGAACTACAAGAGGGGACTCTCTCCCAGGTCATGCTTGGTCTTCTGCCTTCTTAGGATGAAGCCTTCTTCACTCTACCCCTATTTTCAAAAGGATCCAGTCCCTGCAGCTGCTGTGCACATGGACCTCCCAGATATGGAGAAAACCGGGCCATGCACATACATTTCCGCCCTTTTTAATTTTGTCAACAGCAACATAAAAAAAAGAACCTGGTGTCCTTCATGGAATCCATCGGCATCGCTGTCTTGCTAACATTGCTAAGGAGCAGAAACCAGGCAAGGGAAGGAGTCAAGGTCAAGTACAAAAGGAAAGTTGCAGAGACGGAGGCAATCACAGAGGGGAACTGCTCTCTCACCCTTTGAGAGAGGGATCCTGTCAGAAAGTGAGTTTTGTGGAGCATTCCCTCATTAAGAAAACCTTTTTTTCCCAACCCATCTCCCTCCTTCTATTTCTACTCCTTCAGAACATCTAGAACTGCACAGTAACTATCCCAGTAGCAGGTACATACTATACTCTAAGAGTAGATAGTAAATACCCAGTTTTTACATCCTGGCATGCTTTGCTTGTTGTACAAAAGAAACAAAGCATTAAAGAATTTATGAAATCATCAAGGAGGTTGGTAAAAACTGGGTCTTTGCATAAATCACCTGCTTTATGGTCTTCTGCTTTTTCTTCCAAGTCTCTGCAGGGACACGGAGACTCAGATTTTCCAAGATCAGATCCGATCACCCTATGATCTATGCAGAGCAGAAAACCAGCAAATTCCCCTCCTTCCTTGGATTCTACAGGGAGAAACGCTTCCAATCCAGTAAGGTATGGAAGTTAGTGAACTGCACCGGATTCTCCTGAACCTGTCATCTGGCCTGGCCTCCAGGTGGGGAGGAGAAGGAGCGAGGCCGGGGCGCGAGGGCTGCAAAATACATGGGAACAAATAAAAGAGCAAACAGGATTTTACACAGCCCAGAAACGGTAGCGCTAAATAAAGTGAAGGGTAACAGAAGCGTGGAAAAGATTTAAATCTTTCCAATGCATGCAGGGGAACAGATTGAGGGCTGGCCACCCTGCCTTTCTTAATCCCCCTTGGCCCCCAAAATCCTGGTTTTAAAGAATCTGCCTATTGCCAGATTGCTTTCAGATGTCTCCACCCACAATTCCACCCAGATCTTCATAATCTGCATTCTTAAGTGCAGAGGGAACAGGGGGGGAGGGGCATTGTGTATGAATCATAGGATTCATAGGAATCCTCGCATAGAAATACACAGTTTAAAACAATTTTTTCATTACTTTTTGTCTCTTGAGCCAAGCACTTGGTCAAAATACTTAGAAAACACAAAAGCACACAAATGTACAATCCCCCACCAAGAGGGAAAAAACCCCAAATCTCAGAAAATATGGATCGAAGTTTAAGGATTTTATCCCTAAGGCTTCTTTAATCCGACAATCTAATGGAATTCAGAAAGGCTTCACCAAATGATCAACCCTCAATATCTTCTGTACTGATCCAGGATTCCTGTTCTCCAACAGCAAAACCTGAGTTCCAAGATTGAGCAAATTTTGAAATGGGTTATTAATCTTTCCTTTCTCTCTGATCTTTTCCCACATCTGTTGCTTATTCATCCCAACCTTCATCATGATTTATCATGTTAAATCTTCATCTCTTTTAATATTTATAATTGTAGATATTATGTATTTACAACTTCTTTCCCTTCCTTCCTTCCTTCCTTCCTTCCTTCCTTCCTTCCTTCCTTCCTTCCTTCCTTCCTTCCTTCCTTCCTTCCTCCTTTCCTTCATATAATGAAACTTCCCATCTAGTCTAACCATCTTAACAAAGCCATCTGAAAAACAACTCCCCAAGCTCCATTAACTAGGTTAAGCTTGTAAAACAGAGCGAGTGGGCTTCCAGAGTCAGCAAATTGTTGCTTCCTGGTGGGGTTGTAACCTGGCCTATCATTACAAAACAAGCAACCGAGGCACAATTTAGAAAACAGGTGCAGGTCTATTCCCTCCAAAGGTCAAACTGAAGCAAGTCCCGAGTTCATTTATTGATTTAATATATATGGCATCCTTCTCACTATCCAAAGGGACTCAGGACTCTACACTAATTGCACATAAAGGGTTGAGAAAAAGGTTCTCCAGAAACCGTTCTAGGATTATCATGAAGGACGTGGCATAAGGAGCTGGGGATTAACTGTTTATTTGTGTCAGAAGCATCACAATTAAAATAAGACATTACTATGTGACATACAATTCAAAATATAAAATGCAAGAGACAAATTCCACAGATCTTGCCCAGAAACCAGCAACGTTAATTGTGTTCTCTCGCACTGCCATGAAGTCCTGAAGTGTACACTGATCATTGTCTGCAGGCCACCACAACTGCGAAGAGCAGAAGCCCCGTTTTTTCAGTGTGCCTCTGGATCCTGTTGTAGCTGCTCACTGTCTATTCAACAATTTTGACGGCTGCTCCCTCTTGCCCACAGCCGCTCTTGAGTTGTCTTGAGCGCCATCATCACCTCCCAGTTGCTTCCATTCTTTGCTCTTCTTTCAGGCATGTCTCTCTGGCCGGCTGGGTGGGGAGGTCAGATTCAAGCCATGCTGAAGTGATGCCAAACATTGGTGGTCAAACTGTCCCAACCTGAGAACAAGCTGTTCCAGCTTCATCCAAAGGGCCTGGTGTCCTTCCAGGAGACATCAAACCTGCAAGTGAGACTTCCTGACCTCCTCATGCAGGGGGGGGGGGCTTTTCCAATCCAGTCAGAACTGCCAGTTCCCACCACAGAACTTTTCCAGTGAAACTGAACTGGGATTTAGGGCGTGGGGAGGGGGATGGAAAGGTCAGCACAGTCAGATCTCATGAAGTGTTGCACACCTTAGAAATCAAGCACTGCCAGTCCAGGTTAGTATTGCATTAGGGAACTACCTGGGAATTTTAAGGCTACTGACTAGGAAAGGAAACAAATGAGCAAAAAACCCCAAAAACAACAACGCTCCCATTAGAAGACAATAGCAAACTATTTCCTGAGTATGGCTAGGAAAACTGCATGGATGCAACCATCAAGAATCAAACTCCTATTATTTATATATACATATACTATATATATTTGTTTTTGTAGATTTTCACAGGTAAAGGTATGTAGGTCTTGGTGTATTCGGGTCTTGTCCTGTGTAAGATTGAGAATACCTTGGCAACTTCTCCCAGAAGAACGAAGCTGAAGATACCAGCCTGAAGATGACAGATGAGATTTCATCAAAACGTTGCCAAGGTATTCTCAATCTTACATGGGACAAGACCCGAATACACCAAGACCTACATACTATATATATATATATATATATATATATATATATATATATATATATATACATATATACATATATACATACATACACTATGATATTGATGTTTTGAACTACAAGAGCCACCCAGAGTTGCTTATACAAGATGGGAAACCACATAAATTAAATCAGTAAAAAAACCTCAGCTTAAGAAGTTTATCTTTTTCACACAGCACATTATTACTATTTTAAAAATGCAACACACTCAAATTCATTTGAAGGTACGTGTTACATGCCTAGCTATGAGTCATGGTGAGGATTTGTACAAATACGCTGTAAAATTTCAGAAAATTCAGTTCATCCTAAACTGAACACAAAGGTCTACGTTATAAGTCCTCCATAAATGAGCAAACTGTTCTGTGACCAACTTCAGGAAACATGCATGAAAATTGTTCAAAAGTGAGGCAATGTACACATATATATATACGTATTCCAATTTGCAAGAGGTAAATTTAGGGTGGCTGTTTAAATTTCATCAATGTGAGCACACAATAACGCTGTTCTGTTTGGAATTAACTTTTCAGCAACCCCTTTTGGGTTTCCAGGGGAACCTTTATTATTCTTTATTTCACTTTATTACAATAGTTGCAATAGCAGTAATGATGACAGCCTCTAAGCAACAGGAGGCCCCGGCAGATAAAGATTTCAGCAAAGGTTTTGTGAACCTTTCCTGGCAGAACGGATGGAGGATAACATAAAACAGGCATATTAATCCTAGGAAGAGTGTTAACAAAGCTATTTTCATTGTTCATTGTTCACATGCCAAAAAACTCCCACAGACCATGCCTTGTTCCCTCTCAAAGCCACAGGCAGCATTGCAGCTGATTATTCTGGCAGCTTTTCTTTTCTACTTTCCTGCCTTTTCCTGCTCCTTCATTCCTTCTCTCCCATGTGCTATTATCCAGGAGATGAAAGTCCGCTCACCGAGACACGCATGGTTCTGATCTTCTTGGGGTGTTTTCTCAGAGAAATTAAACTGAATCAAAACAGATCCAACAAGTTTCGCTATTAGTATAGTTACTTGGTCCAGATGAGAAAGACACCTGCTTATGACATCATCACCATCCATCATCATCATCCACCCAATGGTTGCCTCTATCTTCTTAACCTAGAACTCGGCTTTCTCTTGTTTGCTTAGCAAAGGAAATGTCCTGAATTCAAATTCTTTGCATTTGGGGAAAGGGGTAACCAAGAATGACTGAAAATCAACCCAGACAAACCAGGAAAACAAAAATTAAAACTCTTATCAGAGTGCTTTAAAAAAAACTGACCCTGAATTAAAACAAGCAAACACCTTTGGCAACCTCACGAGCGATCCCATCAGATGCAGCTTCATTGCAACCTGAATTCGGACTGGTCCCATGGTAGAGCTGGGTCATGAATGCAGGAGAACATGTGACATGAGGACAAGAAAGAATGTTCTCCTCTTGGCAAGACCAGCCACGTTTCCCATGTGCAAATGGGTCATCGCAAAAACACAGCTTGTGCTTTCAAGCGGATAAAAGCTCAGCTTCCACCCCATCCCTGCCTTTCAAAGGCGCAGATTACTCCACAGAAGGGGGCAAACCTGAGCTGGGCTGACCTCAGGAAGCTAAAGAAGGCCTGACTGGCAAAGCCTTGGATGGAAGACCAAGAGGAAATCCCAATGCTGTAGGCCACACTGGGGAATAGGGAGAAAATTTTTCAAAGAAAGCCCAAGTCCTGAATTCACCAGGAGTTTGAGCTCAGTTTCAAGGGAATACTCACTATTTCTTCACTCCCTCCAGAGTTGCTGTGGGCTCCTTATGGCAGGTGGCAGCAGCCCCCAGTGGGCCCAGGCTGCTCCTGAAAAGGTTCAGTGGGATCAGAGCTTGTTCCTGGCTTGCATGGAAGGCCAACGGAGAAAGCCAGGGCTGCAGACTGGAAGCTAAAAGCAATGGAAGAGCAGCAACCAACCCATTTCCCTGCAGCTCTGCAGCACCGGGAGACCCAGGGAGATTCCCTGAAATCCCACTCAGCCGAATTCAATGTTGCCTTTTTTCCCACCGCCTCTTGCCACCCGCCATTGGCGGATTCAAACGAAAAGCGAGATGCATGGGAGTGTAAAACAGTGAAAAGCGTGAAACCTTTCCATTCCACAGAGTGGCCCCTTCTCAATTCACTTATATACATTTATCAGCACGAGTTTGTGGTAATAGCTGAGGAATGTTATTCAGGGACAGAGTGAAACCATACTGCTTATGTCCTTCCAGCTACAGCCCCCCCTCTTTTTCGTTCCTTTTCCTTTCCTTTACTTGATGCAATCAATACACACTTTGCAGAGTCTGAAACAAAAACAGAAGAGTGGGCTTAAAATATCCAGGGAAATCCAACAATTCCCCCTCTTTGGAATAAATCACAACCCCTCCATTCTCCTCCACCCTCAGCGAATGATAAATAAATCTTCTAAAATCCTGGTCAGTTTTGGCAAAACAGCTGCTTCCTGAAATCATGTGCCTGTATTTACCAAGAGACTTGGAAACCGTTCCACTGCTTGTGATTTTAAACCCTAGAAATACAGGCCTGCATTTGGACCGAAACGATGCTTCTTTAGCTGTGGAATTCGGCATTTGAAACTCAGATTTCTTGAAGGGGAATTTACCTGCCAGACACCCACAGCAAGGGAGCTTATTTTAGGATGCACCCTTAGTGCATTTGAAGAGATGCATTTTGACGAAAGGAGTTGAACGTTTTTCAGAGTAGCAAAATGTGCTTTGCTCAGCCTGCTAGTTGATGCAAAGAAAGGCTTCATGCAGGTGGAAAAAGTGTCAAATCCATGAAGGGAAAGTTCTAGAGCAGCAGCACTAAAAAGCACCATTGTGTGGCTCAATTATTGCACAGCTCTGGGTCCAGAAATACCAAAACGTCACCCAGAACGGCAGGCGAGTTGAGGGAAGGTGGGGAATTGAAAGGAGCTGGATCCATGTTTGGAAACAGAAGATGCATCGAGAGGGTGGAAAGACTGCTGCTTTGAATGACAAGGATGGCCAGACCTCTGGAGGCCAAGTCCTGTGAAGAATGGCTAAAGGAACCAGCTATGCTTTGGCTAAAGAAGAAGGGGCTGAGGGGAGCCCTGGTAGAAGTCTTCTGAGGTGGAAGAGCTGCCACATGGAAGGCGGGTGGGCTCCTTCTCCATAATGGTCCAGGGCAGGGCAGGAAGCAGTGGGTGGAAGCATTGACAAGCTCAACTTTTCCTCTCTCCAAGAGCCACTCACTAGTGCTTCTCCCCCTGCGTGGACTTCATCTCCCAGAATTCCCCAGCCGGCCTTGCTTTGGCAGCTGAAGGCCACTCATCTTACCATGGCCAAGGTTGAGAAACATCTCACTGAGCAGTGGAAGAACCTGTCTCGTGAAGTCACGGGTGCTCCATCAGGGTGGGGTGGGGGTTTCCAGCAAAGGTGAGGTGTCCATTTGCCTGAGGTGCTCTTGAGGATCCATGCAGGGTTTGGACGAGATCACCAACGTGCCTTCCAACCAACCCCGTGATTCTCTTCTTCAACCCTCTTGCCAGACCAGGCACAAAGGGGCATCCTTCGGCTCTTCTATTTCAAGGGACACTGGCTGCTTGGTTAATTCGCAATGCAATCTACCTCCAGGTAGGCGAGGTAAAAGAAAGGCCACACCTGTCCTGATTTCACAACTAAATCCCCCTAAATCCACCCGATCCAGCCAACCAGTCAGACTGGAACAAAACCTGAGTGTTGTCAAGCTAAACCAGGTTCTGGGAACAGCAACTTCCCTACTTCCATACTGTAAACAGCTGTAAACCTAGATGAGAGAGCAAACTCTGGTTTCATGGCAGAACCTCTGATCCCCTGCTTATGCCCGAACAACAGCCATAAAAGGAGCAGCCAAATGTTACCTGCACAGAAATTTAGCGTGAATGTAAAAGATACGTGCAGTCACTCACACACACACACACACACATGCACACCAGGAGACTAGAATGAAAAAAAATTCTGTTAATGGATTTCTTCCTAAATCCAAATTAGGGTTTTAGATTAAAGTTTAGTTGACCTTAAACATTCCTTGATTAGTAGAAATCTTTTATCCATGTAACTTTCTGCATGTTTCTCCAGAACCAGTTTACAGTTTTACATTCTGTGTTTCAAATCCACGGGTACTTTGTCTTAAAAAGTGAGGTTTAACACGCACCCAGAAACCTTTCGATTATAAATAAACTGGATTGTGACATCCAGAAAAGCAGAGAAATCAGAGGATGGTTGTGTTCAAATCTGGATATGAGTCCAAAGAGATGCAAGGCAGGTCATTTGTAAAGATCAAAATTCTTCAATCATCTCCAACCAAAACAAAAATAACTGAAGGACGGAAGTTTGTCCAAGATTTTTGCTAAAACTAGGGGAGGAAGAAATCATAACATTTTGTGCGCACAGAGAGTTTAATCCATATAATTTACAGTAGGTAGATAGATGATAGACAGACAGAGATGGATAAATGGAGAGAGGGGAGGGAGAGAGAGAGAGAGAGAGAGAACAAAATAGGAACATAAATGCAGAGTGGAAAAGTTTTAAATAGCTAGCAATGAGTTACCCTTCTTTCTGGAGCATCTTTAAACAGGAACAATTAACTTAAGACGTAGGTTGCAGATTAAAGTTGCAGTGCAAAGCAGATAGGACAAATAGACAGAAACTTTGTTGATAAAATAAAAGTCCGTTCAATTAAACAAACAACATAAAACTCTCTCCTAACAACAAGAGCTATTGGCAACCATTTGCGGCCAAAGCTTACAGAATGTTGCAGAATGTTGCCACTTTTAAAGAAATAAATTCATCTTGATTGTTCAACAAATAATGCAAATAAAATTTATCAGACAGCCCAGAAAATTTAAATGAAAGAGAGGTAATCAAGTCCCTGTAGAACTGGCAATGCAGCAGAACAGGCAAAATCAGGATAAAATGAGGTTGGACGGGGTTTTACAAGTTTAAGATCACTTTCAAATGTTGGATTAATACCTCAAAAGCTGGAACGCAAAGGCAGAGCAGATTGGCCTCCCAAGAAATGCTGCATATTTTTTTGTCATTCTGAATTTTATGTTAAGTGGGGAAAATGTCTGTGATGCATATTCCTGGTTGGTTACCCTACATTTTCCTGACAGACACACTTTCAAACATAAATTCTCCCACATTGTACCTGCACGTTGCATAGTATGTTTAGCTCTACGTTCAGATTCTTTTAATCAGAGAATTGCAAACAGTATTTAAAAAGGGTGTTGTTTTTTTGCTGCCATATGTGATGTCTGGGCAGATTGTTGTAATTTCTCTCCATGGAAATCCAGGGCTGATCTGCGTCCCTGCATGAAGCCAGAACTCAAGTTTTGCTTATTATTGTTATCAAAGAGCTTCTGGGGCCAGGAAGGAAAACAAGCTAGGTAGAAGGTTTGCTGATTCAACCAGCCAGTTGCCTGTCCACCTCTTGAAGAAAGAGGGATGTGCTAAAAACTGACCATTAAAGGCATCAAAGACCCCTCAGCCTGATGACAGCAGGGGGGGGTTGGACTAGATGACCTACAAGGTCCCTTCCAACTCTGATTATCTGTTATCTGACAGGAGGATCCTAGAACCCCTCACCCTCCCCTGGAATTGTAATCTAATATAAAGCTCTGCTCTGCACCACATCCAACTTTTGAAGGTTTTGCCCTTCTGGCTTCCAGGATGTTTTTTTACACATCACATACTGAACCACAAACCGGCCAGCTGGGGAGGCAGGGGTTGCGCAACACACGTGAGACACACATATTAAAAAGAAAAAGAAAACGAGGCGAGGCACAGTGTAACTAAAGGCTGCTGCTAAAACAATGTAGCAGATTCAGGAGCTGCAGTTTTTAGGTTAAGCAAGTGCTGTAAATGCAGGGAAAAGGGGACTTTTGCACAGTTGCCTATCAGTGAAGGCTCCTGGCCCTGATGCAACCTTCTTTGCCTTAATGCAGGGCTCCTCAAACTTGGCTACTTTAAGACTTGTGGACTTCAACTCCCAGAATTCTCCAGTCACCTATGCTGGCTGGAGAATTCTGGCAGTTGAAGTCCACAAGTCTTAATATGCTGTCCAGACAGTACTAGTCTGCATCCATTGGCTGCAGGCCCCATTCCAGGCAAATGTCTTTGCAACATCTATCCCAAAAGCTTGCCAACACCCCTTGGAACCATTGGAAGCAAGAGTACCTGTCCACCCTACAAGGCCACCAGAAGCCACCAGCAGACTTTCACCAAGAAGCTCTCACCAAGAAGTCACCGACCTAGTGTTGCTGCGAAGAAAGGCTGAACTTGAAGATTGAACCTCAAGCTTTGTATGATTTGCTTTGTTTGATGCTATATTACTGTTTACTGTTTATCTTAGTTATATAGTTAATTAATTGATAGTTAGTTAGTAGTGGAATTTATAATTCTAGGCAGGGAGTGTGCTGTCCAGACAGTATATAGTTAATTGGGAAGTGGGATAGTTAGTTAGGAATTGGGAGCTGTCCCCTTAAGGGAATGCATCATGGTAAATGTAGTTAATGCATCCTGGGAAATGTAGTTCATGTCATGTGGTCACATCTGTAATCCTGATTGGTCACTGAATTGACCCTTGGTTGGGTTGGGGGAGGTTCCTTCACTCTTGCCTGGGCCCCAGCAGCGTGCTGATGCCTCACCCCCTTGCTCCTTCATTATGGGATGAAAGATCATTATTCTTTTACACTATGAAGTCAGCTATGCAAAGAATAGAACATTAGATGGATCTCAACATAACCGTGAGTTATATTTGAGGATGCCTGGTGACCCAATAAAGAAACTTTGTATGGAAGCCTTTGTAGAGTTGTCTGTCTGTCTTTATATTCAGCCAGCAGTCTAAAGACAGAACACTTAAAGTGGCCAAGTTTGGGGACCCCTGCCTTAATGAATCAGCCTAAATCCTCCCTTCTGCACATGGCTTCAAGGGCCCTTCAGCTGAGAATGGCTTTCAAAGTGGGAGAACCTCACCAGAATCACCAAGTGGAGCCAAGAACGGCACCGTCCAAGCAAAGATGCTGCACCCTTTGGACATCTCACTTAAAGACGAAGGACTCCACATACCTCTAACGCCTTCGCTTTCTCAACCACGTCTCCTGTGCCACAGCAGGCGCCTCCAAAGAATACGGCCCAGCAAGCCAAGGCAGAGACTGCCATGGTGGGATCCAGGCTCGAGACGAGGCTTTGATCTCATCATCGTGGCAGTGACCACCTTGGCTTGAGGGCCCCCGTTTCTCTTTCTGCCCTCCACTGAACATTGTTTTAGAAGCACATGTAGGGAGGCTGCCCCTTTCCTTTCATGAGAAAGGGGTGCACATAATGTCATATCACATATTGCAATATTATAATGTGAAGAAGGAAAACAAGACTGGAAAGATTAATTGTGAATTGAAATAGTCTTTCCAGTGTGGGCCTTCTCCAGATATAATGGGCATAATTCCCATCCAGCTCTCCAGTGAGAGGCAGGGTGGCCTAGTGGTAAGAGGGCAAGACCAGCATGGAGCAGACCAGCTCCAAGACCTCTCTGAGCCCTGGTGGGATCTGCCTGAGTGGCTTTGGCCCAAGGAGGATTTCTCCACTTCCTCTTCCTTACAAGCTTGTTCAGAGGATAAAATGGATGGGGAAACGTGAGTTCCTGGAAGAAAAAGGGGTCCATCCATCTCACAAAGGCATAAAAGCTCAGATTGGGGAAAGTTTGGTGTAGCCAAGTTATCCTTTCCTTCATAATCTTTGCAACAGCCTTTGTATTCCATCATTTGAAAAGAAATATTACCAAAGCAGCTTTTAAAAACCTTAGTGCTCCCTCCGTATTTCTGTCCCATCCCAGTTTTCTCACCCCACTAGTAAATGTGCTTAATGATCCAGTTTCCCAGACTGATGCAATTTCCCTTTATTCGAAATAAATCCCATGACTTTACACAACAATTTTAAAAAAATCCTCCATCTCTTAGTATCTTCAGCATGGAGCTGCTTTGTCCCCCTCCCCTTCCTCAAAGATTCCTTTCCTTCTTCCCAACTGTGCCCACCCAAATCTTAACCCCCTTTCATCCTTCCTTGCTCTTCAGGTAGAGTTGGCTGAGGGCTGCCACCCAGCTAGGTGTGAGATTGAGAGAACTGTGGTCCAATCATTCCATCTGAGCTGATCACAGCTGCCCAACACACTTAGCCTTGGCCCTCAAAAGCAACCCTGTTGGGTGCGAATCAGGACCTTCCCCCCTGTGGAGTTGGAACTTCTTCCCAGCTAATTTTGAGCCTGCCCTGGTGGGTCCTCTGGGGCTGGTGCCAAAAGAGCAGGAAAAACCCTCCGGTCAATAACGCTGATACAGGTAAGGAGAAGTTTAGCTTGACTTCAGATGTGAAAGCAACATCCCGAGGACCAGCCATGGCACATCTGGGCTCCTGTCTCCCTACTTAGTATGGCCCCTCATTGTGATGTCACTGTGGAGGAGAGGACCAGGGATCCTCCTCAACACTAAAGGAGGAGGGCACCAGCCCTCACCCATCAGCTCAATCCCTTAAGGAGACCCTCTGGCATCATCCGAGAGGGCAGCCCTGGCACAGGGCAGGCCTGGGTGAATGGCTGCAAGCCCAGAAGGAAACCTCGGGCCATTCGGAGGGGCTGGATATTAAATAAAGGGATCAGGGGATCCACCCAGCAGGAAATGAACCTGTTGAGACGCTTTGGCTGGATGGGAAGAAGCCCCAGGGAGGCAGGTTTCAGAGGGCAGAAGGTAGGCTCTGGGTTGCGCTCGCATTCCTTCCATCAAAGGGTGCATCGCTCACTCCCCGTTTTGAAGGTTATCAACACAAGGATATGATTGCTGTTGTTCTTCAGGCCGCTTTGCCGGCCCAGCCAGAGTCGCCCCAGGCAAAGCCGCAGGAGCCGAACCAGAAGGGCAAAAGGCGTGAAAAGCGGAGACCAACCGCTCCTCGGGTGATAAGAACCCAGCGAGGCTTTTCTCTCCCCCGTTATTCCCACGGTCTTGGCGCTGCCTCAGTTTCCCTCGGAGAGGGCCATTTCGCCCCGGATTCCGCGTTGCTGCTTCCCCTTCGCAAGAAAGCGGCGCTTCCACGCGCGCCACAGCACCCAAAGCCTTCCCTCGCTTTGGGACGAAGTCGCGGGCATTTCCTCGCAAGCGAGACCCATCTCCACGCGTCCGCGCATCCCCACGCCCCGCTTACCCGACTCGACTTCGCCTGGCGCTGACCACCGTGCGCGGAGAGAGAGCGCCAGGAGCGGAGATGGAACCAGACCCCCCTCCCCCCAACACACACACGCACCCCGGCGCACCTTCCAGCAGGCGAAAGTCCGGCCGGGCGTCCTCTGGCAACCGAGCGCATCTCCCTCTGGGCGGCGGCGGCTCCTGGCAGCGGCCGGGGGCGGACCGCGGCCGTCCGGGCGGGGCGGGCGGCTCCTCCGCCGCCGAGTCTGGCGAGCCGGGGCGGGTCTGTGAGTTGGGGAAAGTTCCCCGCGCAGCGCCCGCTCCGCTCCGCTCGCTTCTCCGGCCGCTGCGCCCCGCCGATGGGCAGCTCCGCTCGGCGCTCGCTCGCCCGGCCGCCGCCCCCGGTCCGCCCCCTGCGCAGCCTCGCGTGGCCGGGAGACTGCTGGCAAGCCTGCCCGGCGGCTGCTCTCAAGCTCGGCTCAAAGGTGGCAGCGGGAGCCCGACGGCCGTCCGGTGGGGAGCGGGGCCGGTACCTGGCGGGGTCTCCGGGCGGGCTGCCTGCCTGGGTCGGAGCTTCTGCGGAGAAGCCCCCGGAGGGAGAGTGAAGCCCCCGCCCCCCGCTCCCCCTAAAAGCTGCCCGTGGCAAAGGTGGAGCCGGAGGGGCCGGAGGGAGGGAAGGAGGGAGGGAGGGTCTCCGCCGCTGCTGCTCCCGGGAAGCCTCAGCTCTGCCCGGGGGATCCCCGCCGCCGCCGCCGCTGCTGCTCCTGGAGGGCTGGAGGCGGATTCCTCGCGAGGAGGAGGAGGAGGAGGAGGAGGCGCTGAGCTCCGGGGCCCCGCCGTCTCCCCCTGGGCCCACCCGTGGCCCAGACGGTCCCCACCTGCAGGTCCCCCGTTGCCCCCTCCAGCCCAGCCTTCATAGGCGTGCTGCCCCCTTGGAGGAAACGGAGGTGCCACGCACCGGGCAGCAGGCAAGTTCCTGGCTGTGCCAGAAGGAGGGCTGCAGCTGGGGGGCAGCTCTGTCACAGGCACCGCTTGAAAACCCACTGCCACTTGGGTGGGGTCAACTTGGAGCCTTCCTAATATGTTGGACTACAACTCCCATCATGCAGAGATCAGGCATTGTGCCTTACCGCATCTTCAGTGTGCCGGTGGGCTCAGTTAGCCTTGTGCAATGGTTGTGGGGGACAAACCCCTGTAGACATGACCAAGGGGCACAGACTAGACATGGAAGGGACCCTCTGTTCCCTAGAAAGGCTCTCCTGCAAATGCCCCAGACAGAGGACGCCCCCCTCCTGCTGGGATGACAGAGGAGACTGGAGGCCTTGGAGGACTCCGCTTCCAACTCCCTGCCCTGGCCAGGAATCCCCAGGGCCTCCCAGACCAGGGGCTGCTGGCCTTCTCTCTCCCCCAGAGCTCCCCTGTAGTAGCCTTCACAGCACTTACCCATCCTAGGATTCTGCAACCTCTTGGACTCCAATAGAGCCTTCAGCCCTAGTTCACCAGAGTGGGAGCGGGACTGGTGTCCGTATTTTTCTTTCCATGGATTCTCTCATTTACTACCCTTATATGCTGTCCGTCTCTCCAGGAAAGGGACTCTATTTGTCGCTTTTATTATTAAAAAGAGTCATTTGGTTGAGTTGGGCGGCTACAGAAATGGAACGAATGAATAAAATAAACTTTGCTTTGCCGCTTCCAATTCTGCGGTGCACCATCCAGGGCTACAAATACAGTTAAGTAAATAAGTACATCCAGGAGTTGGAATATTAAGTCACCCGGTCTGGGAATGGCACAGGATTACTAACATGAAATTGGTTGCACTCATGAAGGAGGGACAGGTTTGCCTGGGCTGCATTCCCTGTATTAGTAATTTATCTAAACATCAGGAGTTGTGGGCTTTCCGTGCACCAAGGGGGCAAAACAACTTATGACAAGCTCTGGAAGGCATGCTCAATGTTTGATTTGCACCAGTGCTGATTCACTTTGTTTGGCACGATTTGAATTAGATTCCCCTTAGAAACCCAGAAGAAGATTTATAAGAGATGGAAATGAAGGGAGAGAAACAGAGGGGGGGAGAGAGGAAAAAAGAGAGAGAGAAAGAGACAGAGAGGAACCCAGTCTCTGCCCCTTTGTTTGATCTAATGAAATAATAAGAAGGAAATTACCTCGCTTTATAATCTTCTCTCTATATAAAAGCAAAATGCCTCTTACGCATCATCACAAAATCTCCAGAACCGTAAAGCCTACAAACTTGAAATTGGGCCCATATCTTCCTCTTGGCTTCTAGGGGCTCACTAAGGAAGGAGTTTTCAAACCAATCATCAGAACATTTAGAGTATTTCCTATATTATTATTATCATTAACACGCTCCAATGCTAAGGAGTTCTACTCCCCCTCCCCACCTGAAAAGAAATCTCTTCCAAAGGCAAACCACAAGCAGAGGATTCAGTTTCGGTTCCACAGCAGCACCAAGCAGCTTTAGTTCAGAACAGTTGAGCTAAGCCACGCCCAGGATCCTTGCTGTCTCCTTGCTCATACAGCAAATACTGCTTCAGTTTCCAAATAGCCCTCAACTCTCTCACACACTGACAGGACACTAGCCAGAAGAATACCAATGGATGCTGGGAGGCAGAGGCAGAATCCCCCCCCCTTATTTTCCTCCCCAAAAACTAAGCCCGGCCACATAGTTTCGTAGTGAAGCACGGGTATCCAGCTAGTTAATGGATGAGAGAGAACCCAGGTTGGGATGGTGATGAAAGGCACTGGGAAGAAACCGGGAGACTGGTGAGTTCTAGTTCTGGCAGGTGAAAAGCTCCCCGCGTGACTTTAGGAAGCCCCTCCCTCTCTTTTGGTCCTGGGGAGAAGGCAGTGGCCAACCACATATGGAGAACCTGCCAAGGAAGCAGCAGGGCCATGGTGAACGAGGGCTTCCCACTCAAGAGCAGAAGGAGGCTGGCAGGTCAGACTGAAAGGCAATTTAGTCCAACTTGAGGCCAGGGGGGATTTCCCAGGGGAAGAGAGAGGGGCACCTCCTGCTCTCTGCCTTTGATCCTGGATCCCTCACGATCTGGAAAGGAAATGGAGTGGAGAGCAAGCATGTTCCTTGGGGCGCCTCCTATCTGCCTCCGTCTTCCTCTTCCTCCTCCTCTTTCTGGGCTGCGGGAAGATCAAAGCCCAAGGAGGCTCCAGGAGAGTCTGGAGGCAGAATGGATTGTCTTCTCCTGGCTGGGGCCTCAACAGCGGCTGGGAGGGAGGATTGGAAGCCGGGAAAAGAGGTGCCAGGAGCACCGAAGGTGCCGACTTGGCCCCGTGGTCCCCCTGCCAGGCTCTTTGTGGGGTTATGGTTGGTCCCTCCAGCCAAGCCCCTCTTCTTCCCAGCACAGGTCCCATCTCGTCTTTTTTGCTCTTTTTAATTTATTATCATCAATGCAACCAGATCTAAGTTAGTTGCAGGTGATGCTCCCTGCAACTGCGAAGCTCAGGTATGAAATGTTCAAGCAGGTCATAATTTTAGAAAAACCGAGTTGCCAGTCCTGCCTTGGAAGAAGACTAAAATCCCATGGAAGGAAGGAATTGGCAGGCAGCGTTTCTCGGCGAGGCTGGTAATTCTGTGTCGCTCTGGGGAAGGGGAAAAGCTTCTGCAGCAGACTTTTCCAAAGGGCAGATTTTCATCTGCAACCCCTTCCTTATGCCCAGGGGAGAAGAGGCAGCAGGGAACACCAAGGGGTGTATGGATCACAAGAGGTAGCCGGGCACCAGGGGGCGCTTTGTGCCAAGGACACAATGGGGGGAGGGGCATAGCTGCTCTGGAGGTGGCAGGAATGCGACCCCAACGGGAAAACGGAGAAAACACGATTTGTGGTTGTTAAGCCAGTCTGGCTTCCCCCATGGACTTTGCTTGTGGGAAGCAGCTGGGAAGGTCCCAAATGGTGGCCCCATCACCTGAGGCAGGGAAGCTGTCCTAGAATCAAGCCAGTTGCCAAGTGCCTAATTTTTTTCATGTGGCCATGGAGATGCTGCAACGGTGTGAAAACCAGTCATAAGTCACTCTTTTCAGCATTGTCGTAACTTGACTGAGTGAACGGTTGTAAGTCAAGGACTGCCTGCAGTGGAAAGGATGAGAACTGGAGGGAGAAGAGACTGGGCTTCTCCGCTTGCTCTGTCCTGGGTAGCTGGAGGGAAGTGGGGCAGGGGATTGGAGTGGAGGCGAATCAGCCCTGCAACCGTTCCACCTGGCCCTCCGGGAGCAGCGGTGGGAGGAGGAGGAGGAGGAGGAGGAGGAGGAGGAGGAGGAGGAGGAGGAGGAGGAGGAGGGATGAGCAGGGTCCCCGTGCAGAACGGAACGGCCAGGGGGCAAAGCCCAGGGCAGGCAGCCAGTAGGAAACCTTCCTGCTTCCTCTCTCGCCGTCCCATCATGGTCCCGTTCCGGATGAACAGTCGCCAAAAGAAGATCCTCTCAATCCACACAGGTCCCCTGAGGCCTTCAGACTGAGGATGGGAGGGGTCCTACAAAGAGGGAGGGAGGGAGGGAAGGAAGAGGAAAAGAAGAGAGAGAGAGAGAGAAAGAAGGAGGGAGGGAGGGACACAGAGGGAAGGGAGAGAGAGAGAAAGAAGAGGGAAAGGCAAAAGAGGGAGAAGGAGGGAGAAAGAGAAAGGAGAGAGGGAAAGGAGAGAGAGAAGGAAAGAAAGGGAGGGAGGGAGAGAGAAGGAGAGAGAAAGGAGAGAGAGAAGCCTGTCCTTGTTGTTAAGGCAGCTACGGTGAGTCACTAGGCTGGTTCCCCAAAGCCAGCAAATGGGCACTTTGGCCCCAGGGCCAAATTTCCTCCCTCTCTGAGCCGCCCACACAGGCTCCTTCTGGGTGTCCCTCCAGAGAGGGGACACAGCCCCAGGTCCTTTTCGTGGCTCCAAAGGCCCTGAGGGGCTGCTGGGAATTCCCCTCGTTTTCCAGGAGGCGTCAAGTCCTCCACTCGGCAGGAAGGCTGTGGTTGCTCTTGGCCTGAAGATGCCGGTCAAGAACGGCCAGGCAGGCTGGAGGCCAAAGTACCTGGGTCAGTCAGACCAAGCTCAGATTAAGATTTGGAAGATAGAATGACAGAGTTGGAAGGGACCTTGGAGGTCCTCTAGTCCAACCCCCTACCCAAGAGGGAGACCCTAGGCCACTGAAGACAAATGGATGTCCAATCTCTTCTTAAAAGCCTCCAGTGTTGGAGCACCCACAACTTCTGGAGTGCAGCTCTTCCATAGATTGATTGCTCTCACCGATAGGAAATTTCTGAATTCCTTTCCATCATTCGTTCAACCCCAGATTCCACACACACACACACCAAAAAAATCCCCCCCCCCAAAATCTTTGCAAATGGAGGAGGAAATGAGGACTCCTTTTTCTTGGGTGTCCAATTCCTTGCCTCTGTGTTTCTTCTGTATCCATGGAGAAGGCGGAATTACACTTTCTCCCACGTGCAAATCCACTTTATTTCATATTAAAGAAGCGTTGGGAACCCGGCTCATTTCTTGCATGGGAGAACGGCTTGGCAAGAGCAGCTAATTATATTGCGAATAAGGCTGCAACAATTAGCAGCAGCCATTAATGAAGGGGCTACACAATGGCCTCTTGTCTTTGGAGGCCAAGCTGAAGACAATCAGGATTTCAGGAGAGAAGGTGTTGCGGGAAGGAAGCTTGCAAATATGGCCCACATTTCTCCCTTCTCAGTCAACCCTTCGTGATTTATCCTTTGCTAGCTAAGCTTTGCCTGGGTGGAAGACTTCATGCCACAGAGACCGTGAAATTCTTCTCATGGATGAGGTTTGTGTCACTCAAAGTCCCACAAGCTCCACATCTGGAAGGGAGTTGTGTGTCTGGGTGCGTTGTGCAGCTGCAAAAAAGTTCCTTCCAGCTACCAACAAGGTTCTGGCAGAGAAGAAGCATGAGGCCATCAATCAAATGTTCTTGCTATTAGGCTGGGTTGCACAGCCATGAAGCCGACCTTGGCTGCAGGGAGTGGGCCAAGGGCCAAGCAGCAGCTGCGTTCAAGTCAATGGGGGGATCCAGATTTTAGCAACCGATTCACACTGGATCCCTCTTTGGCATTGTCTTCCAAATAAGATGGTTGCCAATGTTACTCCAGCCAGGAATCTTCTTCCTGAAACAGCCTTAAATACCCAGCTACTTCACGGGATCTGCCCAGGCCTAACAGACATAAAGCACCTTTGATTGCTAGGACATCATTGTTCTAGGCTCCACTTGACTCCCTCCTGGCTTTTCACAGGTTTTGCACTACGCTTCCCACGGGCTGTAGGGCCTTCCTTCATTTCTAGATCAGAGTCCTTGAATCAAGACCCAGATTAACTACGTGACATACAGAAGAAGAGTTGGACGGGACCTTGGAGGTCTTCTAGTCCAACCCCTGCTCAGGCAGGAAACCCTACACCTTTTCAGATAAACGGCTGTCCAATCTCTTCTTAAGAGCCACAGTGGTGCAGTGGTTAGAGTGCAGCAATTGCAGGCTCCTTCTGCTGACTGCCGGCTGCCTGCAATCTGGCAGTTCGAATCTCACCAGGCTCCAGGTTGACTCAGCCTTCCGTCCTTGCGAGGTGGGTAAAAGGAGGATCCAGATTGTTGGGTGGCAAAAGGCTGACTCTGTAAACTGCTTAGAGAGGGCCGTGAAGCAGTGTGTAAGTCTACGTCCTATTGCTATTAAAAACTCCCAATGTTGGAGCACTCACAACTTCTGGAGGCAAGTCGTTCCACTGATTAATTGTTTCTAACCGTCAGGAAATTCCTCCTTAGTTCTAGGTTGCTTCTCTCCTTGATGAGTTTCCATCTGTTGCTTCTTGTCCTGCCCTCAGGGGCTTTGTGAAATAGGTTGACTCCAGAGGTGGGGATTCAGCCGGTTCTGACCGGTTCCAGAGAAGCAGTAGTGGAAATTTTGAGTAGTTTGGAGAACCGGCCAATCCCACCTCTGACTGGCCCCGCCAACCCCATCTCTTCTCTGCCTCCCATCGAGTCCCAGATGATTGGCTGGGTTTCCTTTGGTTGCCCTGCACAGGAGAACGGAGCTGGAAAGCAGGTTAGTGGGATGGGGAGGGAAGGGGGATTTTGCAGCATCCTGGATTTGTATCGGATGTTTGTTTCTTTGTTCCATTTTTGTTCGTTTTTTTAAGGAAATGGGCAAGTCCATTTTAGAAAAATAACTAAGTTCCTCTGTTCAATTTCAAGTGTCAGTTTCCATTCTTTTGAGCTTTAGATAACCACCTTCGAAGTTTTGAAGGAAGGTTTGATATCTGCAGAAGAATTTCTGTCTTAAGTGCTTAGATGGCAGAGAACAGAAGATCCCCCCAAATCCAAACCACTCTGCCAGAATATGACAGGTTCTAGAAGGAAGTCTCAACCTTCAGATCCAGTTTTATCTTCATTATTGCTAAGTAAAATAGAATAAACCCCAAGACATGGTTGATGCTAAAATTAAACCAGGTAATCCTAATAAATCCTTGGGAAAAAATGCCCTCTGGTGGCTGGCTGTTTTTTTTTCTTCTTCTTCTTTGAATGAACCATAACACTGAATAATAGCTTATACAATTTTAGGTAGGAAGTGAAAGGAATCCACCATTTAATCAAGGTTTCTTAACCTTGACAACTTTAAGATGTGAGGACTTCAATTCCCAGCCAGCACAAGGCAATTTTGGACTCTCGATCTTACCCAACATCTTCATTGTTAAGAGTGAAGCTGGCAATTGTTAGAAGGAGCTACCTGTGAGGGATGGGTGCCAGCGTGATGGGCTACAGGGAAGCCGTAGTTTTCCAGGAATCGGGATATGTTCCAGAAAGGTGGATGAGACAAGACACCAGCCCAGCCCAGAGCTAGATAGGAGGCAGAGGAAGCGAGTTTTGGGAGAGCCACTCCCTAGAATCTCCCGGGGATTCCCCATAGGGTGAGAGGAGGAAGGATTTAACCTGGCAAGATTCTGTCTATTGTGTGCGAGAAATAAAGAACTGAATTCTGGCAAGATTCATCTGTGTTGCTCTTGAACTAAGACTCACATCATCATCAAATCTCAGGTGCAGCTCCTCCCACGCCTTCCTGGTTCTTGAACCCAGCAGTGGAGATCCATTGTCTTAGAAAGGTAGCAGAAAGAGGTTGATGAGTTAAAGTCTGGAACATATGGAACATATAGCGCATGGGCCTTGACTTCTGTGTGCTTCAGCAGACAGTATATTTATTATTTACCCCATAAAACATCTAATCTAGCCAAGCTGTATCTGTGAGCCTCCTGCCAAGTCAATTCCTGAAATAGGAGTCAAAATTGCCTGCTGGATGAAAGCCTGACATTAACCACTGCACTCACGCTAACCGGGTTGGCTTTGGTTTTTCTAATGTAGCCAACATTGGGGGCTTGGAAGATGAGGAGAAGAGGCAACGAAGTCAAGGAGTGGTCAAGGGTAAGGAAAAGAGATTTTTGGAAAGGAAGATTCACAGAAGGGCATAAACTCTTCCTTGCACTGGATATTAATTTAAGTGAGAGAAGAATTTGGGAAGGCAATGCTTATTCCCTGCTTTGGAGAAAGGCACGCACACCAACACAGCTAGATATGTGTTCTCAGTGATGTTTGGATAATGAGCCATGGGCACCTTTGATTCGGGGCTGGTCTATCTGGTTTGTGGTTTTCTCATTCCATGTGATGCTGTGGGAGAGGAGATGGTGAATGCGGTGGGAACTGCAGGAGAAAGAGATGGATAATCTTACCTTCGTGCCCTCTGCCATTCTTTCCATCCATCCAACCTGCCTCCCATCTGCTTCTAGTTTCATTGTGGAGGAAAAGCCCAATGGAAGGAGCGACATTTTGATCTGGAAAACAATGCCAGAAAGATAGAAAGAAAGAAAAAAAAAGGAGTGGAATGGCTTGGCTCCTGGAGCTCTTCAAAAGTTGGCCAATAGAAGGGAGAAAACTTCACTACCATCATCCAAATGGTTGATGTTCAACACAACATAAATATAGAGCGATTCCCACAGAGTGTTGAAAAGTAAAGATTACAAACATCGGCCACAGGAAATGGCTGCAGGGAGACACACATTGTTTTTCTTCGGTCGTAAAGCAGAACTTTAAAACAAAACAAAACAGTCGTGTTATTAAAAATATGAAGCCATTGCTAAGTCAGACAAACACCTAAGAAACTGGAGGAAACAGAGTGGAAAGCTTGTTGTGACTTCCAAATACACTTTGTCACCTTATTTATGATTAGTAATAAACATCACTGTAATTACTAATTTTTCAGCAGTTTCCTTTTTTATTTATATTGATACGTGAGCCTCTCATCTTGACTCACAGTTTATGTCTCCACCAGAGAACTATCGCCTGCTCACTTCTCAATGTCTGAGAAATGAGAACGCATCCATTTGAAATGCTGCACTCGGTACACAGGTAGGCAACTTACGAGCCCAGTTAGAACTGGAATTTCTGTTGTTAAGTGAGTCGAGCTTGATTTTATGGACCTTTTTGTTAAGCGAATTACTGCTGTTGTTAAGTGAATCATGCAGCCATTAAATGAAACCGGCTTCTGCTCTTCAGTTTGCTCGTTGGAAGCCAGCCAGGGAGGCCGCACATGGAACTCCGGTGACCCTGGGATGCTGGACCGGAACTGACCGAATCCCAGGATTTTGATCCCGTGATGTGGGGATACTGCCACAGTTGCAAGTGTAGTTTGAATGGTTGCTGAAGAAATGGTTGTAAGTCAAGAGCTGTGCAAAAGAATCTGCATTCCAATTTCAGATTCTCAGAGCAGTTGAGAAACTCTTAAATGTTTATTCTACTCCCAGAATCTATCTTCCTTCCTTCCTTCCTTCCTTCCTTCCTTCCTTCCTTCCTTCCTTCCTTCCTTCCTTCCTTCCTTCCTTCCTTCCTTCCTTCCTCACTACTGTATATCTGGTTATTAAACAATGGCAAAAACTTGCAATTTTGTTAAAGTGCACTGAAGAATTAATTGATTTAGTAATTTTGGTGCCTTTCAACCAATGTAGACTAAGTAAAAAAAGTGAAATAGGAGATTGTGCCACAGATTTATGTATATTCATTCACATTGGGTTTTATACCAATTGTTCTGTCTTCTTGTGCTCCACAACTTCACTATGTGAAAAAAAAATTCTTATTGAGTTACGGAGGAGCAGGCTGGGCATTCCAAAAGGTTGGTTTGAAAACAGAAAATGGCAGGCATGGTTTATTGGTCTAAGGATGAGGCTGAGAATAACAAACTTTCCTAAAATAGCAGAGTCAGTTTATATCTACTGGAAATTTTTAAACTGCCCTGAATTGCTACATGTTTTAAAAAATAGATCAGTCATTCTAACCTGTCTCACAAGATGTGAAAAGATGTAGAAAAGAACCACACAAAAGACTGTCTACTAAATTCAGTGCACACTGGACACTCTTACTGCATATATTTAAATATTTATTGTTCTGTGTTTTTAGTTGTGAGCTGCCCCGAGTCTTCGGAGATGGGGCGGCATACAAGTTCAAATATAAATAAAAATAAATATAGAATTGTGTGTCTACTGTACTGGGAATATCCCATTCATGCTTGGGGAGCTCTCACACCAGAGTTACTCATGGCCAAGGTGTTGGGTAAGATTGGGAGAAAGGGGGATTTAATTCACTCCTACAGAAGTAATTAAAGAGTTGCCTTCACCATGTTTATGGGGGGAAGCATCTTCAGAGAAGCACTGACTTCAGTGGGGCTTCTTCCCAGGAAGAGCTGGGAACATTTTGCTGCTACATTTTACTAGATTGGAAGGTCAACATTTTCTCTTTAGGCATTTGAAGGATCACAGTTTTGCAAACAGACCTGCAATATAACTTACCCAGTGAAATGCCTCATTCTGTGCAGCAGAATATTTTGCCTACTGAGTTGGTCAGATCCTCTATGATTAATCAGAGTATCTTGGAAACAAACTTTGTAGGTGCCACTTACAGAGACACCTTCTAATGCAAAACAAAAAATGTTGAGACATTAGAAAGAGGGCAGAGAAGAGCAGCAGAGATGATTAGGGGGCTGGGGGCTAAAACATATGAAGAACGCTTGCAGGAATTGGGAGGGTCTAGTTTAAAGAAGAGAAGGATTGGTGGGGGACAATATGGCACCGTCCCAATATATAAGAGGATGCCATAAAAAGAGGAAGGGGTCAACTTATTCTCCAAAGCACCTGAAGGCAGAACAAGAAGCAATAGATGGAAACCATCAAGGAGAGAAAAACCTGAAACTAAGGCAAAATTTCCTGGTGGCAAGGACAATTAATCAGTGGAACAATTTGCCTCCAGAAGTTCTGAATGCTCCAACACTGGAAGTTTTTAAAGAAGAGGTTGGACAACCCTTTGTCCGAAGTAGTGTAAGGTTTCCTGCCAGAGCAGGGGGTTGGACTAGAAGACCTCCAAGGTCCCTCCAACTCTGTTATTCTTTTTTTAATTGCTTTCTGTAGCACAAGGCAATTTTTAGTTGTATGCTCACTTTAATGTGATTTACTTGAGCAACATGTCCAGAATCCAAGCTAATGTTTGGCTGCCTTTCAGTCTTTTGCAATCTAGTTTAGAAACGCACAATTTATTGGGTTCAGCTTCATGGAAAGCATCTGCATTCCTGTTAAACTATCTATTGGCATCCTACATCGATGGCAAGTTGAAGCTTTGGATATTGATTCAAAATCAGTATAGCTGCTCATTGTGTGTAATGGGATGAGATGAGCCAGCTGTGTTTCATTTTGATGGGCAGAGTAGATATTGTTGGAAAACCTGTGTGTTGCAGAGCCTCCCTTGTTCAACCTATCCCTCTATTAATGGTGCTTGGTCTACTCAAAGTGCTTTGGACTACTCGACTATTGTCTCTAAGTGCTGGATTTTATTTTCCTGGCATGGCTGTGTGTTTCAAAATTGGGAAAGAAATTAATTAGTTCCTGGGAGAATTCCTGTATTTACCTTCATTTGAATTGAATGATCTTTAAGAAATCCTGGACTTCTGTCTGTAAGCCAGCCCCAGGCCTGATCCACAGAGAAGTCAGGTCTTCCTAATGACCATATTCCATTGTGAACCAAATAAACCTAATTCTGAAGCTGGAGAGAAGAAGTTGGAAGTAGATTCCATCCCTAAAACTAAAACTGAGGAATTGAGCACCCTTTCACACGCTCGTGTTCTAGGGAAGATGGAATATCCAGCCACAGCTTGAGTCTGATTGTTGCTACTTTTTGTTAAAACCAGGGCTGGGTCTCACCTTCCTTCCCATTGATCAACTGGAGGTGGTGATGAGCTCCTCCAAACCCCACTGTGAACATCGAAAGAAATTACTCGGCCTTTGCCTATGATCAGACGTAATTACAGATTCCTATAGTATGCCTAATTTTAATTGTGATGCTCCTGACACTATTAAAGAAACAAAACTGAGGACTAAATTGCAGCTCGTTTGATCCCATAGAGAATGCAGGTAATAGGACGTCATTAGTCTTATCCTGCATTTCCTTTAGAATTCCACACCAGTTTGCTTTTGGCAAGGACAAATCTCAACACTCGACTTGTCATCCTTGTGAGTTCTTCTGGAGACCCAAGTCAAGGGAAAGGAGAACTAGCACTGATGACGTTCCCTAGTTGGGTCATGAGACGTCTGCAAGAAAACCACCAAGCTCAGAGAGCACCCAGGAGCCCTGGTGTCAACCCTGAGTTGCAAATGTCCTCCTATAAAGGAGGAATTGTCCGGGTGCCTCTTCATCTGTGGTAAGCTTCTCAGCAAAATTTAAAGGCCGAGATGACATTGCCTGGGGAAGAGGACTTGAGTTCATTTGGTCATGGTGGTAGCTGTGGTTAGATTCAATGCCATGGAGCAATATAGCCAAGTTTTCCAGAAAGCCAGTGACTGTGTTATCCTTCTCTTTTCCTTCCTTTTATTTGAAATGCAAACAGTGGAATCATGCATTCCAATCTACCTCCACACAGTATCCAGGTCTATATAACTGTTTATAAAAAGAATAATTCTGGCTTCTATAGAATTAAAAAGCTGGCACATATCTCCTTCCATGTGACCAACATGGGCTCCCACCAAACTGATTAAAGGAAGTTATCCTGGATAAATGCAAAGTTTGTTAAGACCATACATTCTGGCAATCTGGTTGCAGAATATTCTCTCCACTGAAAACTATCTGAACACCCCATTGTGAATTCTCTCTCTCTCTTATTTTAAGTGAATGCACAGCTCTGCTCATTGTAGAATGAGCAGCTCTGCTCATTCTCTCCATTGTAGAATGTCAGATAGCCTTTGGTTCTTTTATTAGATATAGTGTAATGTCACTTATCTAAGCAAAATTATATTGATTTCTCTGTGTTTTGGCAAACCCCAGGCAATAAAATGGCTGCTCCTTGCCAAGCAGAGCTGACAGGCCTGTCGATTTACAGCTTGGCTGTTTAGAAAAACACGAGGGATAGTATTACTTGCAAATGAGGACTTTCTGGAAAGGAAACAAAGGCCATTGTGTCTTAAGGCCCCGAAGGTTATTTAGCTTCAGCCAAGTAGCCCTGCAGCCCAACTGACGAAAGCTAAAACCCATCCACCTCATGGCTTGGCATGGTGAGTGGTCAGGAAGATAAAGACATGTAATTCCAGCCCTCCCTCCAAAGAGAGAGATGTTGAGATGGTTAGCTGAACAATGGATCAGAAGAGGTCCCATATAGGAACCATCTGGTTGCTGACTTTGCAAATCAAATAGGAATATCAAGTATCAGTATCCCTTCACTCCATAATTCTCCTTCTTTCTCTCTCATATTACAGACAAAAGAGAATAGATGCCTTTAAATTATGGATGTGGAAACAGTTATGGACTGCGAGAAGAACAAGTCAATCAGTTATGGTCCATATGAAGGCTGACAGCTCAGCTGAGGGGATTATCAACAAACAGAAGTTCATATACTTGTATGTATGGGCTGAAGATGGACTTGAAAAACTATTCTGCTTGATAAGACTGAAGAATGTAGAATGAGAGGACAATAAATATGATGAATAGACAGGTTGAAAAAGGCTACTGAAGTGTCCTCAGAAGAGCTATGAAGTGGTTGTGCAATTGTCCATACATTCAGCAGTATTCAACACCTGCTGGAAACATTTTGGAACATGTGTCTAACTATTTAAACATCATGCAATGTTTTTGCTTCTTCCTTCCTTTATCTGGCAGTCACCAACTCTTAGTCATAGTTACATCCGTTTTTGGACCAATCTTCAAAACTCAACAAATTTTGAAGTTTCTATCCCTTTCGGCTCTTACATTTGGAAGATCTGAAAAATCTAGTAAATCATGTTGCAGATGCAAAAATTAGACAACCAAAACTCATGGTTGTCTAACTTCAAGCCAGATAAGAAAATAGTATCTTTATAGTTGTCAAGCTAGTTATATATAGTCCACTTATTTCCAAAGCAAAGGAAGTCAGGACAAGAAGCAACTGGAACTAAGGAGAAACTTCCTGACATTGAGAACAATTAATCAGTGGAATGACTTTCCTTCAGAAGTTATGGGTGCTCCATCACGGGAGGCTTTTAAGAAGAGATTGAACAGCCATTTGTCTGAAATGGTATAAGGGTTGCCTGCGGGTTGGACTAATTGATCTCCAAGGTCCCTTCCAATTCTGTTATTATGCTATTCTATATATTCTGGTTGCAAATTAGAAGCTCCCTGTTTGCCTGATGACCTTTTATGGCCCAGCTTTCAGAACAAACAAACAACATATCCTATCAAGAAAAAAAACAATGAAAGGGTTTGGAAAGTATCCAGATGGTTTGTAGTCGATTACTTCCAGAGTTTGTAGTTTTCCTTCTGCAGAACAACACTGCAGCTTATATCTGTGGTCCCATGCACACTCAATCAGAAGGAAATGCCTCTCTTATTCCCTTCCTCCTTTTCCTTCGTGGTAGCGCAGTGGTTAAAATGTGGGATTGCGGGCTAATTCTGCCGATTGCCAGCAGTTTGATTTTGACCTGCTCAAGGTTGACTCAGCCTCCCCTCCTTCCAAGGTCAGTAAAATGAGGACCCAGATTGTTGGGGGCAAGAGGCTGATGCTGTAAACCACTCAGGCAGGGCTGTAAGCACTGTGAAGTATATAAGCCTAAGAGCTATTGCTATATTTTGCTAACTTAATCTAGTGATCCAAACGCAGAGCCTGAAGCATAAACCTCTTCCCTGTTTTCTATTAAGCTATTCCCCCATATAGGTTTTGCGTGTGTGCATTTTCTGTTTTACATTGTACATGATTATTACCCTGAAGGATTCTGAAGTTTGGAATACATGTTTTTTTGTAGAAATACCAACAAGAACAATGCAAAAGTAATCTGTTTTGGAGTATTTGAATGGATGCTAATGTACCTTGTCTCACTTTAGGTCAGGATTTTGAACTGGATGCTAAGAGAGACTGCCATGGGAGACTGAGGCAAGGAAAAGGTTTTTTTTTTTAAGTCAGCCAAATAAAATATTCTGTGCTATTGCCAAGGAAATCCATATCTTCATTATGGCCTGGGATGCAACCATCCCCTCTCATCCCTGGCACTTTGGGTAAATTTTTGAGGGTTAGGGTCTTCCTGTTGCAGCATTTTGACAGCCTTGTTTTCCTGAAACCACAAGTCTGAGCATGCACACAACTACACACGTTTGGGGCAATTGCCAGTCGCACCAGGCACACACATCCTCACCACGGTTGTTGCTTGGTTGCCTAAAAGCAGCAATTACAAGGAATGTGCCCAGCTTGGCTCAGGTTTGGCAGCCATTTCAAAGAATTTAGAAGCCTGTCAGTAAGAGGAGCGAACGTTTCCCAAGGAACCCTCATGCTTCCTAGCTCCGGAGCAAACGAAAACCAAATCCTGCGTAGATGAAACATCTGCAGGATATCAAAGCACAGTTGGGTGTGTTTGATGTAGATGTATTGGGCAGCTTGTTGGCTGTAGAAGAAAAATGGGAAAGAATCCCAAGGCTGGATCAGTTCTCCGAACCTCTTTGGGTAGGGATGGCTTTGGAGTTTGACCTTTATGACTTTGGAAAGAGAGCAGGACAGGTGGGTTGAAGTGCAGATTAGAGCAGAGCTCCAGACAACTCTTGATTTTTGTGCAAGGTGATACTGGGCTTTGCAACAACATCGAAATGCATTGTGAAGTGCAACATACGAAATGTTGGAAATCGGTCCATCCATCTACCCTTCCCCTCTGAAAGTAACCTGGAAGGTAGACAGAATAACGGTCTACGGGATGAAAGTCAGGCAGATGGAAAAGGGAGATTTTGTTTCGCCCTCCCATTCTTAACTTGGCTGCCAAATCTCTGGAAGAGACTTGAGCTCCATCTCCAGAAGATCCCCGGGGATTCCAGGGACCAGGCAATCGGGGAAGGTGGATGGATGTGTGAGTGTTGGGCCTTTCCACCCTCTAGGGATCAAGCATCCCTTTGGAGTCTGCTTGTGATACCATGAGACTCCGAGACTTAAACGAAAGCCGAAAGCCGAGCCAATGAACTGGGATGTTATCAGCCTCCATTCCAGAGAAAAGGCTGCAGGGACCTTCCAGGCAGGCTGGATTCCCTCGGCTGCAGCTCCTCCCTCAAGCTGCCCCTGGGCTGCTCTAAGTCTTCTGAGTCCCCCACCAGTGGAGCCTTCCCCTGGAGAAAAAAACCCTTTACAAAAATGATTCAGACACTTAATGGGTCTGTATTGCAAAGTGTTTTAGATAATGAAGGTTTTAGAGGTGAGGATTATTCTTTCAATCTTCTGATACTGTTGTGGAATCTCTCAGCTAAAATCATAGCTAAAAACAACGCAAATGCCAGCTCTCTGTAACAGCAACAGCAGTTAGAAACAACAGGAGGAAAACTCTGTCAAGTTTGGCTAATTTTGAAGAGACTGAACAGAATTGGATGTGATTGTTGTTTGAATGGGAGACCACAAGGACATTTCGGGGCCATTCAATAGATGGGGAATTTGAAAAAGAACATCATGGAAGAACCCTCTGACAAACCACGTCTGTATTTTGGCCAAGAGATGTACATGGAAACATTGAAAGGATGTGAGCTTGACTTGACTGTCCTTATCCAAATCAAAGGTACGGAGAACACCCAATTTATCATTCCAGAAATAACCCAATCTGATACGGATGATTTACGAGCAGTCCGGTTAAATCCCAACATCCAAAATATTTTCTAGTAACTAAGGAAGAAAAAGAGACAAAGAATGAACTTTGTGATAGGTTAGATATTGAAGAGAAGATGGATTCCAGTGAATGTGACATGGTAAATAGTTACATTAAATTATAACCAGTTTTGTAGCCATAGATTTGATTTGAAACCTTAGTGTGATGTTTAATACTTTAATAAGGTGTTGTGCAGAATTCCAGACAAAGAAGATAAGGTCTTTCTATGCAAAAATGAAATGTGTTCAGAAATAACAACAAGAAACCCTTCCCAACTGTGGTGCACCTAAGGTTGTTCCTTGGGTTGTGGCCAATGTGTAAAGATTGTGTGGGGTGGTATTTTTTGAAATAGTAAATGAATTACTTGACAAGCTAACTAATAAATGCTAACAAAAAGAAAACAAACGTAGAAAGGCTGAAGGTCCACAATAGGTCAGTGGCATTAAAAAGCCAACTTTGGTCCTATGGCAAAGTTCATTCTAGTTTTAAGGCAGACCTCTTGATGACTGAATATCATATCCCTCTCTTCTTTTCTTCACATCCACTTTCTCCCAGAGCTGTTGCCTTGAGTGACACACCCAAACTCCAGAAAACAAGTCAGAAATGGAGTAGGCTTGGTTCCTACCCCAATTGGTTTTCTTCAGAGAAATCAAAATCAGTTCTGTCTTGCTGTTCAAGGCCTTGGTCAAACACTCCTTGATCCGGTCAGGACAATGCAGAAAGAAGCATCCTTTCAAATCTCAGAACTCCCAAACCACCTGCAACTTTGTGTGCTAATGCAAGCAATGAAAGCATTGTTCGTTTTACTTAGCCATATTTCATGCTCTAAGGGGAGGCAGAATATCTGCTGCATAAAATATTGGACTTTCAACATGCAAAGAATGTGCTCAGCCTTTAATTTATAGTCTCAGAGGAGGGTGATAAGAGGCTTGGATTTTTGTTCTGCATGGAGCTGTGTGTGTGCTTGAGCTGCACCTGTTGCTGTGCAATATAAAATGAATAAATTTTAAGTCTGTTGACTGCTAATAAACTTGGCAAAACACGTCTTATTTTTTTATTCCAGTTTACTCAGAATAAGATGAGCTATTATTGGGGAGCTGGCAGGTGGATCATTTTCCTCTTATATTGAGAGTCAGATTGCAAAAAATGCCATCCATTGTCCTGCAAACTAGCATTTCCAAAATTTCATGGGTTCTCAGTTTCTTATGTAGCCTCTGGGTGACCCTGATCCAGTTCCTTCCTTGGCCAACTAATCCCTGCCTTGTTCATTAAGATCAGGGTTGAAAACTCGAGAAATTCATTAAGCATCTGTACAATGGAAGCGAGACAATTTCTTGGCTTGAGTATATGCATTCCGAATTAAATCCATGCCTTAAGTTAAAAATAGGAATATTGTTGTAAATTCTATAAAGTGCTGCTGCTGCTGCTGCTGCTGTGAGAACCATTAAAACTGGTTTTGTAAAAGATTAGAAAGATTGAGGGAAGGGGAAGGAGAAAAGGAAAGGAAAAAGGAGAGGAAAGGAGAAAAAGATGGAAAGGAAAGGAAAAAGGAGAAGAGAGGAAAGGAGGAAATTAAATGCAGTTTCCAACCAGAACATGGGATACAACTCAACTGCTGGTTCCAGCCACGGGCTCCATGCTTTAAGAAGAATTTAGACAAACTGGCAACAAGTCAGATGAAGGGAAATGAGAATGACCAGGAACTGGAATTAACGTCTTATCAAGGCAGGTTGAAAGAGACGGAAATGTTTGGCTAATAAAAGACAGGCTGGCTGGGTGCACGGATGGCATTCCTCAAATACTTGAACCGCTGTGACAGGGAAGCATTGCACCCTCTTACCCTGGCAGAGGGCAAGGCACAAAACAATAGGTTTAGGTTACCGGAACCCAGATATCATCTGAATGTGAGAGAAAACGTCTTCATGGGAAGAACAGTTCAATGCCCCAGAGAAAACCTGGTCTCCCTTTGGCTAGGGAGGCTTTTTGGAAACAATCTGGGTCTTTCCTATTCTAAGAACGACTCCAGCCTGATCGCTGCTAACTTTTAAACATGCTCATGTTCTTCTTGTTGTTCATTTTAACAGAGTCTCCAAAGACGTGAGCCATGGTCTCCTTCTGGATCATAAAGAAACTTCGTTTTTTCTCTAATTTAAGATACAGTGCATTGTAAGAAAACTCCTTTATCATGATCAACCCTAAGTTCTCTGCTTTATAAACTCCTCTATGATTTTATAATTCCTTTCTGTTTTTGGTTTAAGAATACAGTCCTAGTAGCAGGTTGAGAAGCCATAATTTATTCACCTTTGCAGGAATCCCCTGCAAGTGTCCTATTTGCTCTGTTTTGCCTTTTGCAGCTGGTTAAGCTAAGCTGCCTTCTGGAGAAAGGAAACAAAACCCCACATTTCTCCTTCTTCTTCTTCTTCCCAAGAGTTTCCTTATCTCTTGTATTTACCAGTAAACACAACATTCTGAGATTCCATTCAAACCGACTCTCTTTTAGCCTCGGGAGCTACAGAATTACGGCTTTCTTCATGACCAAACAGGAGTCAGATTATTCTTCTGGTGCATAGTAATTGCAGTCACAGAGAGAAGAAGAAATGCTGAACTCCGTGACACAGAAATGAATCATGATCCAACAAACCACTATATATATATAACACACACACACAGAGATCTTGCATTCTATAGTTTTGGTCCTTTCTGGTCCACCATTCTGATAGCAGAAGCAATCCGAGCCTTACAAAGCTAGAAGAACCTGGGAAAATAAAGGAGGAAAATGACAGCCCAAGAGTTCAGCCTATTGCAATTGCCAAGTGCCAAATTGCTAGGAGGACCCTCTCCCTAGGGATTCCCCTTCTCATAACTCAGATGGCTCCATTTCCAAACCATCTTTGTATACTAACTTTGTATACATGATTCTGCTGAATTCTTCTCTCCCTTTGTGGCTCCCCTTCCCACAATTTTTAGGAGGAAGAACAGCCCGGGGGAGTTTGTGGTGGCCGGGAGGGATGAGAAGAGAGCCAAGGTTTTCTTGTCTTTCTTGGGGTGAGAGAGGCTAAACTATGTTCCTTGCATGGGTGTTCTGTTTGATGTCAGGTTCATAAAAGTCTCTTTCCAGGATAAAACCAGCAGCTTTCTTTCCAATCAGAATCTTGACTTCCAAAATGGAAATGAAGAACATGTTTCCAGAAGCCTACATGCACTGGAATAATGATTAAAAGCTGCCCTTTGCCAAACTGGCATTTTCTCCAACTTACACAATGCTGCATTTCTCCCAAGAGGGCTCCTGGCAGGACTGGCAAAGGCTTCTGTGTGTGGGGCGGGAGGGGGGGAGTTGGCAATGACAAGTTCTTGGATCAAAGTGAGCGAAGGCTTCTAACAAACAGGCCAATTGTTCCTGCTTTTCTGTCAGATATTACATGGAAAGAGCTTTTGAAAAACACGAGGGTGCTTCTGCCAGAGCTCTGCGGTTGGCATTAATCAAATAGAGAGGCAGATTAGAAAATTGAGATTTACTGGGTCTTCATTCAAGTCATAGTTGGATATCCAAGTCTGAAAGTGGAGGCAACAGACGGGACCCAATCAACAGGTGGACTCTTTATTTAAAAGATATAATATAGAGATTATAATATGATAGAGGATTAATAATAACGATTATAGTTTTTCCTTTTTGTAATACTGAGTATGAATAATGAGGGGAAGGCACTGTGATTTTTGACCGACCGACATACTTGAAATTGATATGGATCTATGTGTTGTATGTTTGTTTGTTACGATTGTTCTTTTGGAAAAATAAAACTTTTGTAAAAAAAAAAAACAGGTGGACTCTTGCTGGCTGGAAGTTTTTGGCTATTTGAATCCATCTTGTATGTTTGCATTTATGTGACGTGTTCCAGAGAATTAAAAAGTTCGGTTCCCTCCCTTCCAGAATTGTAGCTAACTGAATATTTCAACCCATTCAAATGAATTTTGATCAAAGGGATGGTACAGAAATGATATCTCTGTAGTCCTTTGTAAGGGTACCTGCAACTAAGACTGCCCGGGAGAAATGCTGAAGCCCTCTCTTCTAATTCATGGCAAGACGTAGCATTTCAGCAAAGAAATATTAGCTGTCAGTCTAAAGTGGTTATTTTATTAAGGTCTCCCTTAATACTGCCAAGTGTGCTGCCTTTATACGATGACAAAGACTGAATGTGAAGAGTGGGATTGCTTTTGATATATTAGCTCTGATCCCACTTTCATCTGTTGCCGGAAAATCCCTAGCTGTACATTATTCTGAATATTCATGAACGGTACTTAACTGCTCAAAATGATTTTAACATGGAGAACGTTTACTCAAAGTTGTAGGGATTCTTCCCCCTCTGAGATTGTAATTCAAGGGGCACCAATACTCCACAAAACATTTCCCAGCATTTGATTCCTTAAACGGGACAACTGTCTTGTCCCTTGAGTTTGCCAAGTCCAGAATTTAGATTTAATAGTCATTTACAAGTTACATATAGTGTTCCTATAGTATGCCTGTTTTAGGAAATTCACTCTGAATCATGAATTGAGTCATTGTAAAAATTTGGAGCGTGTGGCGTGCATGCTAACTGAGTTCATCATATGTTGTCAAGTTTTGTAAAAACTGTTGGAAATAACTCAAAGACATAGTGGTTCCAATCCACAGGGTACTTAAACCCCAAACTTGATAGGTGGTATTCATACGAGCCATTCCCTATCAGCTGTCCAAAGAGAGGGATGTATTTATATTTATTTCATTAATTTTTATTCACCCTTCTGTCAGAGTATATTCATGAATTGGAATAGAGCATGGTAACAAGGTCAGCCAATGAATAGGCATAGCAGCTAAATCAGCCAATGAGGACTGTTTTTGGAAACTGAAACTAGAATTAGCCTAGACTGGAAACTGAAACTAGAATTAGCCTAGGCTGCTTCTCCCCTCTTGCTTGCCTGCTGAACTAAAGCAAAAGAGAAACTAACTTACTTGCTGAAGACTGAAGCTCTGCTCTGAACTTGCAATGTGTTTCTGTCTGAGTTTGCTGCATGTTGGAGAAATCTACAACTGGTTTGTAAAATCTTGTTATGTTTATAAAGATGTTAAATGAAGCATCAGCCATCTGTGTTTATTTTTCTGGCACTGAATTATGTCTGCAAAACCCTCAATACCTTCTACTCTCTTGCCCTGAGTTTTAATTATTCACTTAAGCGGCTGAGTTTAGTGCTTCCATAGCAGATCATCAAGAAAACCATATTTCTCCTCAAAGCCATCGAGAGTTGAGACTGACTTTGACAGTCCCTTAAAACCACTGTGAAACCAAACTTTAAAACTTTTTTTTAAAAAAATGCTTAAAAAGAGCTTTAAAAGTTTGGTTTTCAGGTCTTTAGAACGTTCGGTTAGAACTCTGAGTCTGAACTAAATTAGGGGACTTTTAAAGAAGATTTTGGAGAGAATGGAGGCCTTATCTTTCCATTCATTCATTTTGTTCTGTTGTGGCTTGCCTTACTGGAGCAAACCATCTGTTACATTATTCTTAAATTATTCCTTCCTGGCAATCTGCTCTGACAGGGTATCGCCTGTTTCCTCCACTCATGACAACGAAGTCACCCCAAAGGTTTGGGTCGCTGTGGGTGGCTGAAAGCATCCTGGCTGATCTGCAGAGGCTCCACAGAGCCTCCGCCTCGGGGCCTGCAGCTGATTGTGTTGAAAACTGCACAACTCTGAGCTCATCAAACCCAGCTAGGAATCGAGGCAGGATCCCCCAAAGCCCAGGACATCCTCTCTGAAGCACTTCCAGCCCTGCATTATTCTTTTCGTGTTGTCTAGAACAGAAGAGAATATAAAAGAGAATAGAAAAGAATAGAATGGAAAAGAATAGAAAAGAATAGAATGGAATGGAATGGAATGGAATCTCTTTATTGGCCAAGTGTGATTGGACACCCAAGGAATTTGTCTTGGTGCAAATGCTCTCAGTGTACATAAAAGAAGAGATACATTCATCAAGAGTCAAGAATCAAAAGGTACAACACTTAATAATAGTCACAGGGCACAATAAGCAATCAAATCATTTTAGGAAACAGTCAATATAGATCGTAAAGATACAAGCGATGTTACCGTCATACAGTCACAGGTGGGAGGGGATGGGCGATAAGGACTGATGAGAAGATTAATAGTAATAGTAGTCCAGACTTTGTAAACAGCTGGACAGTGTTGAGGGAATTATTTGTTCAGCAGAGTGATGGCGTTCAGGAAAAACTGTCCTTGTGTCTAGTTGTTCTGGTGTGCAGGGCTCTATAGCGTCGTTTTGAGGGAAGGAGTTGAAAGAGTTTATGTCCAGGATTTGAGGGGTCTGTAAATATTTTCACAGCCCTCTTTTTGACTCAGGGTGCAGGATGCAGGCCCCATGGAAGGCAGGTTGGTAGCCATGGTGTTTTCTTTTTTCAGGAACCCGATGAGATCATTGCCATAAACTGTCTCAGAGCAAAGGCAGGGAAGAGGTGACCACCCCTCCCCCTTTTGAAATATAACCATTAAAAAGGTTTTTAAAAATTTCCCCTTGGGTGGAGCTGAACTCCCGCAGAGTTCACAGCTACTATTGGCTGCACCTTAAGTGTAAGCCCAGAACACCCATAACTTTTCCCAACCCAAAAGTTCTCCCTCCACAGTTTGTTCTTGCTCCATACAGAATGTGTAGAGTTAGCATGAGCCTGTTTTTATGTGTTTCTGTTTCATAATAAAAAAAATAGTCTTTGTTTCTTTGTTTTGCACCCCAGTTGAGAGGAAAGTCAGATCTTGGAAGCAGAACTCGGGTTCTGGGCAGTTGCTCTAAAATGAGGAAAGTCACATGTCGGCAATTTGAAGTTGGCAGGAGCGCCAGGGTGGCCGCAGGCAAAGGCCCAGCGCCAAGGGGGCAGCTTCCATTGGACAGCAAAGGGCTCATAGAGCTGGCACAGACTTCAAACTCACACAAGCAGAATCTTTTCACCTTCTCATTTATACACTCAATGAGGCCTATATATGGATGCACACATGGCTAGTATGAAAGAGAAATATACTTCTTTGGATCCTCGCTCCCTCCCTCCCTCCTTTCCATTTAGTTTCTTTTCTCCTCTCCCGTCCCCTCCCCTCCCCTCCCCTCTTCTCTCCATGTCTTTTGCCTTTTTTAATTAAAAACTGTACAGGCAGGATGTGAAGCCACTGGCTGTCTCCCTGCCAGCCTTTCCAAGAGGCTGGTGGGTGGGAAACTCCCTTGGAGGGGGAGAGGGGTCCTCCTTGCTCTGCTTCTGCCTGGCATCCTGACCTTCTAGTCCCCTGGAGGAGCTTTGGGTGTGGGGGACCCACCCAGCGATCCAAGGCTTGCAGGCAGAAAGAGCTTCGTCCCAGGACAGGGGAGGGGTCTCCCTGCTTTTTCTGGCTGGGTTCTTGGAACATTTGAGCAGGGTGGAAGCTGCCTCTCGGCCTTGTAGGGGAAAGCGGGAAAGCAAACACTTGCCTTCACCTCCAAGGAAGTCACAGCAAACTGCCAGATGCCTCTGGAGTTTTATTTTCTCCCGCAGGAGCCTGGAAGCAGCTGGCCAAATTGCCTCTTTCCTACTCAGCTCCGTTGGAAGCAAGACACACTGACTGGCTGAAGTTGCGGGTCTTCTTCAGGCTGAGCCTCGGTGTGTGGTTTTGCTGTGCCACCCTGACTGCGTGCTTGGAAAACTTTGGGGACAGGAGGGAAGCCCTCTGTTTCTCTTCGGATTATATGGAATGGTCCTAATTAACAAACCACTCAAAGCAACAACAGCAACAGCGAAACACACGGGGGACGATGCCCTGTCCCTTGCAAAGGGAACTGTCCTTCTGTCAACCAGATGAGAAACGCCACACAATACACACAAAAGAACCAGGGAGCCCCAATCAAGGCAGGCAAACATTGTGAAACAAAGCCAGGACACTTCTGAGCCTCCATAAGTCACGCTGGATGCAGACAGGACCTCCCAAATTAAGCGGGGACTCTCCAGGAGGCCCAGGTCTGATCCAACCCTTCTGGAAGCGGGAAAAGGAGGACAATCCAGGGCAGGACAACTTCTCAGATGGCCAGGAAGGTGAATAGAAGCTCTCTGGTCACCAGACCTTTGATTGACAACCCAAAAAGGGTGTAGTTGTAGGCTTGGTTGAAAAGTAAACAATGAAAGAAAACCCTTCCATTGTTGCTGCCTTCATGGAGGCATCTATGACCTCACCAAGAACCGGGCTTCACTTACGGAAGTCTTTACACTTACTTGTTTGCTCTAGCAAATATCATTTATTTTTCTGCTATTGCCCATACGACGTGATTGACATTAAGAGCACCCATTTATATAACTGGTACAACCTTCCTCTAAGCCAGGGGGCCTCTTCCTCTTTCCAGTTTTGGAAAATGTCATCCCTTCCCCTCCCCTTGCAAAACACACCCCAGAGTCTGTTCACTTTATGCAAGGCTCTCAGCCGGGGAAGTCCTACACCAGATCCTCCACCCACAAGGGAGCATCTACAAATTGCTACATTATAACCCCCTTGGAGGGAATTACCCCTGGTTTAAGAGACCTGGATCTAAGAGGTGTGCTCACTTTCATGCTGGAGAGAGTGTTTTCTCAAATGTCCAGATAGATCAACTCAAACATTCACCTTGAAGACAGGGGGAATGCACCAACATGTGCTCAGCAGCATAAATCTTGCATATGAGCCACTGTGGTTCAGTGGTTAGAGCGCAGTACTGCAGGCTACTTCTGCTGATCTGCTCAAGGGCTCAGCCCGTCCTTCAGAGGTCGGTTGAGGACCCAGATGTGAAGCGGTATATAAATCTAAGGGTGATTGCTATTGCTATTTGTGCCCAAAGATTCTCCCCTGAGGGCACCCCTGGTCTTTATTAGGATCCCATTAGGTGATTCAGCAAAGTCTGACCAACCCAGGAACTGCATTGCAGGATAAGTAACCATGTGGTTCTGCTGCTCATTTTTTTCCTTGATAACTACTTGAAAAGTAAACTCCTTTCTCAATCCAGCTTCAAAACCAGACCTATCCATAATGCTATCGTTAATGCCATCGTACCAATAAAAATGTACTAAAAAAACCAAATCCGAATGTTTATCAGATAACCCAAAGAAATAAATATTATTCCAAAGCCTGACTGACTGAAGGCGTTTTCAGACAAGGAGATCTATGCTTTCTCAGACTTAATGCTACAGGCACCGTTTGACAGGTTTCTTACTAACCTGAGCCAATTTGGGACCGATCTCCAGAATTCCTCTTAGCTGATACAGTGAAAATAGAGTTTATTGTGTCTTGATGATATGGAAGTTAAGTTTAGAAGCCCTTCAGTGCCGTAAAGGTATGCAAATCTAATGTAAACAACAAAGAAAGTGGTTAGGAGCTTAAGATTGTATAAAATGCATAAGTACATGATTAAAACCACAACTTTAGTATCAAACTTCTAAGGTTATCTCAGCCGTTCTGACAATTTCCTAGAAATGAAATCCCTGCTTTAAATTCAGAGTTTTCATTGTTTTTGAATGGATTTAAAGAGGTAGAAAGAGAAAAAGGAAAAGGAAGAAGATTGTTTTTATCTGCTTACAGGCCATACCCCAAACCTCAGGAGCTTTCTTTCTTTCCTTTCTCATTCTTTCCTTTCTCTTCCTTTCCTTTCTCTTTCTCTCTTTCTTTCTCTTTCTTTCCTTTTTCTTCCATTCCTTTCTTTCTCTCTCTTTCTTTCTTTCCTTTTTATTTTTCCTGCTTTTCTTTTGTTTCTGCAAATGCATAGCATTCTGTTGAAAAGTGATGATGTGTATACTTTTGTTTTTCTTACTAAGCAGACATCACATCTCTCTCTCTTTGTATAAACACTTAAAGCCACTTACTTTTTTCAAAAACCACCAAATGTAAGATAGAACTGTAAAATTAATGCAATTAAAATCAAAACTAAAATCAGCAGCATTAAAATGAAGGCTAGGATCAAAAAATTGACTTTTAACTTTCTCTTCCCCATTTTACTTCATGAAAATGATTTTGCTTCATACCTGCTTTTCTGTTCTTTTGGGGGGCCTCTAGCCACAAATGAATAAAGTTAAGTGGGATATTTTGCATAGCCCCAAATTACTCACTCAAGTGAATCTTGCTTGCATGCCTGTTCTTTATCTTTAACCTGAGCAGTTGGAAAAACATATCCAAAGAGTTGTAAAGCCAACAGCCATTCCCTCCATGTTTTCATAAACTCATGGTGCCTTCCAAAGACATTTAGCATACCATCTGGGCTGCCCAAACTGGAGTGCTGAGAAAAAGTCAACCATATTATATGACAGACGAGGGGGCCTGGGGGAACGTGAGAAGCATTTTGGAACCTCTGGCAAAGAGCTTCATCCAGGGCTGGCTGATATTCATCTCAACCCTTTCTTTTCTTTGAGAGGCAGTCAAGAGAAGGTCTCTATGGGAAGCCAACTGGCCAGGCTCCTCCTTTCAAAGACACTGGAAACATTATTCACCAAAGATGCCCAGAGAAGTTGAAGAGATACATGGATAGATGGATAGATAGATCTCTGTACTGTAACACCTGTCTGTCTGTCTGTCTGTCTGTCTGTCTGTCTGTCTGTCTGTCTGTCTATCTATCTATCTATCTATCTCTATCATCTATCTATCTATCTATCATCTGGATGTCTGTGCCTGTCTGTCTATCCAACCATCTCTCTCTCTGTCTTTCTCTTTCTCCATTTAGTTGGTTACAAAGCAAAAGTGTAGAGGACAATGTCACAAGTGAATTGCTTATAGAAGAGGTGAGCAAGATGCAGAATGATGCAGTTGTGATGATTGGGCGATAGAACTGCCAATCAAAGGCATCACTGGAGCTTCATCACTTCTTGAAGCCTTCAAGAAGAGATTGGACTGCCATTTGTCAGAAATGGTGTAGGGTCTCCTGCTTGGGTGGGGTTTGGACCAGGTGACCTACCAGGTCCCTTCCAACTCTGTTAATCTGTTGAAGGATTAGCAGAAGCTAGCTTGGAAATGCATCTCTTCCAGCTTTGATTCCAGAAGGAGAAGGATTGGGGAGCTTTAGATGGAAGGACAGATATGGGAATGCACTCCCATATCTGGGAAGTATGTTAGGTATGTTTTTTGTGTTGTGTATGCTTGCATCACAGGACTTAGGGATTGGCGGCCCACAGGACGGATGTGTCATGCACAGGCCATGCCCACTCCGGCTCCACAAAGACAAAAAAGTTGCAATATGTCACAGTACCTCCAGGGGTGGGATTCTACTGGTTCAGTCTGGTTCGGGCAAAACAAATGTTAAATTTGCATCTGGTTCACCAAACTGGTATTTGAACTGACTGGCTGGCCCCGCCCACTCTGCCCCTCCCTCCCAGGAGACTCCATGTGGCCCATTTTTGATGCAGGTAAGTGCAGGGTCCGTGCGAAGGCTCTGGGAGGGGGAAACGCGGCCCTATCAGAAGTACTGGAGGTCATGAAGTGGGCCTGTTTCTGGCTTCCGGAGGGCCCCCAGAGCCCGGGGGAGGCCGTTTTCAGCCTCCCAGAGGCCTGAGGGAAGCCTCCGGACCCTTGGGAAGGCAAAAAACTGCCCTCCCGGAAGTACCGGTAGGCCACATCCACCCTGGCCATGCCCACCCAGCAATTGGGCAGCAATCCAGTTGCTGGGATTTTGAATCCTGCCCCTGGATACGTCACGTGATGGAATTGAGTTTGACACCTGTGAATTATGTGAATATAAAACTATTCATTTTTGGTTTTCTGTATTCCCTAAGTCTATGGGACATCCTACAGCTTCCTTCTCTTATTATCTTAGATATAGACAGAATTTTTAAGTAGAAAAGTTTTACTGGTGGCAGCAAAATAACAATCTAGCAAGGAGGGCACCCAATGGCAGTCCAATCCTATTTCTAGCATTTATAACACTGTATCTGAGTCTGTTTTAAGCCACTCAGGGTTGCTTAAGATGGGTGGCCATATAAATCTAAATAAATAAAAATAAAATAAAATAAATATTAGCAGGTTAAACCATCCCTGTCCCATTATTTTAAATTTGCTCTGAGTACCAGATTCGATCCATCACTATCACCATTGCAACTCTACAATAGGACGGAGCTCCAGTGAAATCTATGGCGCTTACACCAGAGTTGGCATTGTAATATTTGGCTATTAGGTTCACTAATGCCCTATCAGGTGCTCCTATCCCAAACAATGTTTGGAATCCAGACGACACTTTGAATCCAGACCAATTTATATATCAACAGCTGCTCACAATGTAGCTGATTTATTCTTGAATACTTGTTTAAAAGACAGAAAGAATTTGTCTGTGTTATTTTATTTTATTTGAACTTCATCAGCATTAAAAAGGACATTACCCTGACAAATAATTGTTGCATATTTATAATATTTCCTCATGTAAATGTTCATCATGCAACGCAATAATGCTGTTGGCTTCTCAGGCTATAGTTTGGCAAGAGTTTCCAAGAGGAGAAGGAAACTGTATGTTCAGATATAAGGGGGGAAAATCCTGCGGGTTCAATAATCTTTGAACTGGGAAGAGGAAGAAAAGGAATAGGAGGCAAATCCAATAGATGTTGATTCCTTTTTTAAGGAAGAGAAGGGAAACGGGTGATAAGTTTAGCACCCAAACATATGTTCCCTTTTCACTTTAGAGAAAACTGAAACAAAAAGTATTGACTATGAACTTATCATTCCAAACCTTCATGCTAATCACTATTGGATGATTCTTACTCCTTCTCCCAAATTGCGGTTAAACACAACTCTTTTACAGAAACAGGGGTGCAGTAAACAGGATTCCTGAGCCCCGGACCCTGAGATGTCAGGATGGGTCTGTAGCTCAGTGATAGTTTCTGCTCCCATATAAACTATCATCTATTTCAGCCCCTTGAAGGGGCGATGCTTTTTCTCCTACAGCCTGGGAAAAATTCTACCCTTTGCTCAGCATGTCTATAGAGAAGTGACTGCACTGCGTTTCTTTACATAAACATGTTAACTCTCTCCTTAGTCATCCTTGACTTTGGGTGACTTCACCAGACACGTCCATCAAGGCTACAGCAATGATGGGTTGTTGTCTTCTTGGGTTAGCTTCTTTTAATTGCTCAGTCTATCCTACAAATTCAGCAGTTCTGGTTGTCTGCTATCCAAACATAACCTTGTTCGGACTCTCTTCAGTTTCTCTAAGATCAAGCAGAACCAACTGCACACTTGGAATCCTGCATCCAGTTTTGGTCTCCAATATATATATATATATATATATATATATATATATATATATATATATATATATTAGGTAAGGTATGTAGGTCTTGGTGTATTGGTCTTGTCCTGTAAGATTGAGAATACCTTGGCAACCTTTCAATGAAATCTCATCCGTCATCTTCAGGATGGTGTCTTCTCCAGAAGAACGAAGCTGAAGACACCAGCCTGAAGATGGCGAGTGGGATCTTGTCGAAACGTTGCCAAGGTATTCTCAATCTTACACGGGACAAGACCCGAATACACCAAGACCTACATATATATATATATATGATGTTGAGACTCTAGAAAAAGTGCAGAGAAGACTGGAGACTAAAACATATGAAGAACGGTTGCTGGAACTGGATATGCCTAGTCTTATGAAACGAAGGACTAGGGAGACATGATAGCAGTCCTCCAATATCTGAGGGGCTGCCCCAAAGAAGAGGGAGTCAGGTTATTCTCCAAAGCACCAGAAGGCAGGACAAGAAGCAACAGATGGAAACTAATCAAGGAGAGAAGCAACCTAGAACTAAGGAGGAATTTCCAGGTGGCGAGAGCAGTTAATCAGAGGAACAGTTTCCCTGCAGAAGTTATGGATGCTGCATCACTGGAAGTTTTGAAGAAGAGATTGGATGACCATTTGAACTTAAATAGGGTTTCCTAACTGAGCAGAGGGTTGGACTAGAAGACCTCCAAGGTCCCTTCCAACTCTGTTACTCTGCTACTCTGTATCATTTATCTGGGTTTCTTTGCATAGTGCCAGGGGAGCTTAAATCCAGAACAGGCAACCAACACAAGGAGCAGCAGGACTTTCCATCCAGTGTGCCTGGGCTAAATGCACCTTTACAGAGGCAGCTCCATGAATGGCCACCCTTACATTAATGCGCTACATCCCATTGGAGCAGAGGAGGCGGGGCCTGTGGATTCACCATCTGGAATCCAGCTGTTGCTAATTGTTGATTTCATATTCTCCCCTCCAGAATTTACTATCCTTCAGGATGTGCAGAGGAAAGAGAGTCCTAGAAATATCAAACTATCCACTGACAGCTCATCTGAAGGAGGGTCCTTCTTCCTCTAAAGCAGAACAGATGACACCCCCAGCACAAAGGAAATGCTCCTCAATCAATGGGCTTGAGGATCTGTATTGTTTATATCTTTGCCATTATGGTAAAACCGCCTGCTGACTGCAGACCACATAACTATACGTTTTCATTCAGAAAAACAAAGAAGTTGGCAGAAAAGGCTCCTTAAACAAAAACAGTTACTGGTTGCAATATTTCCTCCCTGAACTTGCCACTCCAAACCTTCAGCTGAATGCTAATTACTACTGGATGATTCTTACCGCTTCTCCCCATTTCAGGCTAAATATGTATCGCTGTGGGTTGGTTCCAGGCCCACACAGCCTTTCCACTCACGATTCCTCAAAAGCAATTTGAAAATTGGCCCGATGATTATCTCCATTTCTGCCTATTTGAAACTCTGAGCAGAAGAAGCAAAGAACGATGAAGGGCTGGAGGCTGAAACAGTTGCAGGAATTGGGCATGCCTTGTTCAATGAAAATAAGGACTAGGGGTGACATGATCGCCCCATTCCGGTATTTGAGGGGCTGCCCCAAAGAAGAAGAGGGGGGTCAATCTAGTTTTCCAAAACCCCAGGAAGCAAGACAAGAAGTGGAAGCTAACCCAGGAGAGAAGCAACCTGGAATTCAGGAGAAACTTCCTAACAGGGAGGACAATTAACCAGTGGAACAGAAGTTGCCTTCAAAAGTTGTGGGTGTTCCGTCACTGGAGGCTTTTCAATAGAGACTGGACAGCCACCTGTCTCAAATGGCGTAGGGTCTCCTGCTCAATCAGTGGGTTGGTCTAGAAGATCTCCAAGGTCCCTTCCATCTCTATTATTCTATGTGTGAATACAGCTCAGTAAAGCAAGTTAACAGAAATCACCATTCGGTTGTATCACCGTTTCCATCTCTTGTATCTGCTTGGAAGCATTCCTGCTGTCTGCAAATAACCTCACCCTGCTGCACTTTTTTTCCATAAACTCACATATATCCACCCAGAAATGCATTATCTGGAAAATATGAAAGGAAGCATGAAAACAGGCCTTTCTGTTTCCAGTGGGACTGAGTTAGTTCCCCCATCGGCCAGAGTCAAGCCAGATAGAGCGATGCTTCTCTGTGTATGTAGCCGGATGAAATATGGAAGAGAAAGGGGAGAACTGTAATTGATGGCAACTTTCCCCAAGAGTTTGTTCTTCTCCCAGGTGGAGGTGAAGCCCAAGCTCTATCAAGTCTAAAACCTGATGAATCTGGGACATGATAGGGAGGAAAAAAATGTATCCATCCTCTTTATTATTTCTGGCCTTTTTCTTTTACAGATGGAGGCCTAATCTATAAGCATTTCTTCTCCTGTTGCTATTGCTTCTGCTTCCTCTTTTTCTTCTCCTGACGCCTAACAGTCGGGCTTCTGTGATGCATCCTTGATTGAGTTCCTTTCTATCTAGGCCCGTCTACCAAATAAGGACATGAACTCAGCAATCGACAGGATAAAACTTTGCCCTTTGCTCCAGACCACCGACATTTGGCTTTCTTTAATGAAAATGAACAAGGCCAGCTTGTGGCTACTTCTCAAAAGAGACGGAGGTGCCCAGAGGTGGTAAGAACCAGAGACCTTTGGCCTGTCCTGGGACAAAGGAAGGGCCGTTTCATCTACAAACGCAGTTGTGATGAAGTAGGAGAGAAGAGCTTCGGAATGAAAGGGCCCGCTGAAGGCAAGAGATGGACAACAGTTGATTCATGGAAGAGAAGCCATATTTGGAGAATTCCTTTCATTGTGATGAAAAACTTTATGGACTTTTTCCCATGTGATTGGAGCACTTCCTATAAATACGGACATTTGACCAGGATCTGTTCATCAGCCTTGAAGTCTAGTGAAACACAGTCTGGGACAGATCGAAGAAGGCTCAGATGAATGTTTGGGTCTACCTTAAGGGACCTCCCCCATGTCCCCTAACCAGTCAACTGCCATGCCCCCATAGCCCTTCCCTTATGCCACATCCTCATCAAAATGGGTACTTTATCTCACCCCCCAGCCAGGAGCGAATGCAACTTAAACTTACTTCAGCTCTTCTAGAGTAATTGTCTGTGGAGATTCTCAGTCATCCCAAGTCATGGTTGCCCAAGGTGCTTTTCAAATGCAACTGGACTTTCTTGGTTTTTTTCCTGAAGCTTTTGCTTCTTCTTCAAAGCTTTTACTTCTCAAAGAGACGGAGGTGCCCAGAGGTGGTAAGAACCAGAGACCTTGGCCTGTCCTGGGACAAAGGAAGGGCGTTCATCTACAAACCAGTTGTGATGAAGTAGAGAGAAGAGCTTCGGAATGAAAGGGCCCGCTGAAGGCAAGAGATGGACAACAGTTGATTCATGGAAGAGAAGCCATATTTGGAGAATTCCTTTCATTGTGATGAAAAACTTTATGGACTTTTTCCCGTGTGATTGGAGCACTCCTATAAATACGGACATTTGACCAGGATCTGTTCATCAGCCTTGAAGTCTAGTGAAACACAGTCTGGGACAGATCGAAGAAGGCTCAGATGAATGTTTGGGTCTACCTTAAGGGACCTCTCTCATGTCCCCTAACCAGTCAACCGCCATGCCCCCATAGCCCTTCCCTTATGCCACATCCTCATCAAAATGGGTACTTTATCTCACCCCCCAGCCAGGAGCGAATGCAACTTAAACTTACTTCAGCTCTTCTAGAGTAATTGTCTGTGGAGATTCTCAGTCATCCCAAGTCATGGTCGCGCCAAAGGTGCTTTTCCAAAATGCAACTGGACTTTCTTGGTTCTTTTTTTCCTTGAAAGCTTTTTGCTTCTTCTTCAAGAAGCTTCTTCAGTTCTAAGCTGAACTGAAGAAGCTTCCCAGAAGAGAAGCAAAATGTTTTCAAAGAAGAAAAAAACCCAAGAAAGTCCAGTTGCCTTCAGGATTTCTAGAGTAGGTGTCCTTCTTTTCCCAACATGTTTCTTTGCCAGGGGTGTGATCTGGCCACTTTGTGAACCATCTGGATGCTGACATGGACATGGGTGAGATGCTCAGTGCTTCAAAGACCAAGGAGCCCACACCTCCTTTCATCTTGTCCCAGGCCACGAGGCTCCATGGCCATTCTGGTTTGAGCTGCAGGGACACTAGAGTTCACCCGAGGTCCCTCCCTACACAGTGCCAGAGCAGCACTTGTCTCTTTCTTGTTCCCTCCTTTCTTGTTAGGATAGTTAAATAGAAAGGGAAAGGAGTTTGCATTAGGCAGAGACACTGGATTGAAAGAGAAAAAAGTATTTAGCATAAACAAAAATGTGGGGCAACTTTCTAGAGGCACATTCTCCTCTTCCCTTCCACATTTCCCCAACTGCTGACTACAAGCTGGTTCTTTATGCTTTATGCAAACATTTAATATTATTGCTAATATTTATTTAAGCACTTTTGTGTTAGTTTTTAATTGGTCTCAAAACTTTGTTCTGAGTTTCCAAGTGTAATGTGTGCAGTAGTCTTTAAGGGAGACATTCCTGCTTACAATTGGTTAGCCTTCTCTGATGGAATAGCCAGGAGTTCTTCTGGGGGCTTCTTATAAACACCTTCAACACTCTTCAAAGAGCACCAAATATTTATTTAAAAGCAGGGTTAGGGCTCTTTGAAGAGAGACCGCTAGTCCTAGGCTGTACGGAAGGTTGATTTAATCCAGAAAAAGAAACAAGTTCTTCCTGAAGGGTATTGCTTATTCCGTCCCCAATGGGCGCATTTCAGGTTTTCTACTCCTTTTTGTAGAAAGAAATGGTAGGTTGGCATCCTGCCTCTCCATTTTTCCTCAAGTGCTTTTTTGAGCACTTTTTGAGCACTGAGAACCGATTTACATATTAGTCCAGGAAGTGCAGCTTAGATAAATTGATGTATTAAAAAACCAGTTCTGACCACTTCCAAAGAACCAGAGAAGTTCTCTTCACTTGAATATCATCAAATGAATGATGGAATTGCAGTTTCTGAAAACAGATTCAGGGTCTTAACACCCTGGTATATAGCCAGGACCAGAGGTGGGATTCAGCCGGCTCAGACCAGTTCTACAGAACTGGTAGCAGAAATTTTGAATAGTTCAGAGAACCGGCCAATACCACTTGGACTGGCCCTGCCCCCATCTATTTCCTGCCTCCCATTGAGTCCCAGCTGATCAGCTGGGTCTTCTTTGGTTGCCCAGCACAGGAGAATGGAGCTGGAAAGCAGGTTAGTGGGATGGGGAAGGATGGTAGTAACCTTCCCCCAGGAATGTGGAGGGAATGGGGATTTCGCAGTATCCTTCCCCTGCCACACCCACAAAGCCATGCCACACCCACTAAGACACACCCACAGAACCAATAGTAAAAAAGTTTGAATCCCACCACTGGCCAGGACACAGATCTCCCCTAACTATATTTATTTTGCAGCCTTGTCCCACAAAGTGGCCTTTATTTCTTCCTCAACCAGAGAATAAATCAAAGAATTGAGTTTTCACTATTCGTTACCCCTGTCGGTTCCTGCAAAGACAGAGGAGGGAGGCAAGAAAGGGATCAACCATGAGGAGAGTGGATCTCACGCTTGGATAGTTTTCCACTGACTCAAGGATGGGTCAACAGCAATTCCATTCAGCAGCTGGAAGGGGCCCTCAGCAAACCGAGAGCAAACGGAGAGTTTCTTTCCTGGAATTGCTCTGAATATTGTGCTCCTTTCATTTCTACATTTCAAGAGGAGGCTCTGTCAGTTCAGCTCCCTGCCAAGCCAGCAAACTGAAACTGGCACTTGCAAGGAAAAAGAGATTTAGAGCATTTGACAGCAAAGCTTTATCCTTCCATATATCCTTCGGTAGGACTGACAATTAGTTACTTTCTTGATCACATGAACCATAAGCCAGCCTGTCTTGGTCTGGCCTGACATGGCAGGAGGGATGGCAGCCATGAAAATTTTAATCAGTCCCATACGAGACCCCTGAAACCAGTTCCATGGGATGCCAAACCCAACGGTTAGAAACGATATGAAACACTTTTAAATGTTCCATATTAGGGGTTATCTGGCATAATTCCACTTTATTCTGTCTGGTAGACGTTGTTCTGGATCTTGGGCAGACGGGGTCTTTTAACTGAGACGCCAGATTATTTAGAGACATGATTTATGAGCAAACTTGGTAGTTTTCTGGACCTTGTTCATGTAGAGGTAGTAACTGAAGAGGGCAGCCTTGAAGTCTGCTTCAAGGGATGCAATCTTCACAATTGTGTTGTAGGCCTTTATATTTCTGTAGGATACAGCTTGTCTCATTCTACTCTCTTCTGGGAAGGTCATGGGAGGAGAGCAGGTCTCTGGCCCTGTGGGTATCCTCTTTGAGGTCAGGAAGTTACAATCTCTTCCCCACTTCTGCCTTTTCTTGACAGCTTGAAAAACAAAATGGGAGATCTGTATTCCCCCAATGACCAGTGTCCAAGGCTGGCATCAGAAACCTGGAACTGAGAAGAAACTTCCTAACAGTGAAGACAATCATCCAGTGAAACAGAGGTTGCCTCCAGAGGTTCTATCAGTGGAGGTTTTTAAAGAAAGACTGGACAGCCGTTTGTCTTGAATGGTGTAGGGGCCTCCTGCTTGTGCAGGGGGCTGGACTAGAAGACCTCCAAGGTCCCTTCCAACTCTGTGATTCTGTTATAAGTTGCAAAACATGATGTGAGAAGATCTTTCTCCAATTCTGGACCAGAAGCTGTAGGTGCTCCATCACTGGAGGTCTTTAAGAAGAGGCTGGACAGCCACTTGTCTGAAGCGGTGTAGGGTCTCTTGCTTGGGCAGGGGGCTGGACTAGAAGACCTCCAAAGTCCCTTCCAGCTTCTATTCTGATTCTGATTCACTTGAGAGCAAATTGGTAACATTTTGCAATACAACCTTTTTTTTAATTTTTCACTAAAAACCGGCTGAGTCCCTTTCAGCTTTATTGTCTTGTAGAGGATGAAAATTGTGCTGCTGTTGCCCAGACAGTAAAGACTCCTCTGATTTGGACAAAAGCCCAAAGACAAGGAAGCTTTAAAAAAAAAAAAGCTATTCAGCTCAACAGAACAGCAGAAAATCTGGCAACCCAAAGCCAAGATAAATTGTCAAACATTAAGCAAGTTCCATGGTTGCTGGTGGGCTTCCTTTCATTCACCATCAGCCAATGGCCATAAATCACACAGACCTGCCCAGATTAGCTGTGGCAACTGATCAAAGGTTTTGGGGTTGCTGTTTCCTGCGTTTGAAAGGAAGGTAAGCTCGCTGGGTTCCTTGATGAACGGGGGGAGCTCTTCCAGCCAGAAAGGAGAACAATCCATTAGCCTGGGTTATTTTGAGAGCATGTTTGGGCCAGGCTTTGTGGTCCTGCAGTGGAATCATTCCAAACTTCTGCTCCAGAAGAGACAGGCCTGTCCCCTCCACCTGACCTCCACTGGCCTCAAAAGGGAAAGGAGCGGGGAAGAAGAAAAGGCTGCGTAATTAGATCAAAACCTGAGCTGGCTGCGCTTTGATACTTTGCAAGGCTATCAGATGAACATCCAATGACTCCTTACGACCTTCCCTCTTACGTCCGATTAAAATGTGTAAGATTCTTGCAAGCTGAAATCTTAAACCTTTTGTGGGAGGAATGATTGCCTCGTTGTTAACAGCGGAGGAGTTCATAATGTGTTTGTTCAAAATGTGAGCCATTCATCCCTGCAAGGGGGAGGGGGGAAAGGGTGGGACTGCGGTCAAGGCAACATAATTGGGGTGTTCTTGAAAAAGGGAAATGAGGAAATCCCCAGACTCCAGTAGGGTTTGTGTCTCGATCGGAGTCCCTCCTGGGCACCAACAGGTAGGGAATAGCAACGCATTAGCCTCCAGTGGAGACTGTAATAGGGGGAACCATTAAATACTAATTTATTCCCTTTTTTTTAAAGTGAACTTTCAGAGTAAAGGTCGTCCTCAACTTACAACAGTTCATTTAGTGGCCATTCAAAGTTGCGATGGCTCTGAAAAAAGTGAGTCATCATGGCCATTTTTCACAGTTACCACCTTTGAAGCCTCCCCACAACCATGTGGTCAAAATTCAAATGCTTGGCAACTTCTGGTTCATGCTTATGATGGTCGCAGCGTCCCAAGGTCATGTGATCCCATTTTGTGACCTTCTGACAAGCCAAGTCAAAGGGGAAGCCAGGCTCACTTAAACAACTGGTTCACTAACCTACCAGCTGCAGTGATTCCCTGAACAACTCTGGCAAGAAAGTTTGTAAACAGGGGCAGAAGTCCTTTCTCAACTGTCTCACTTAGCAACAGAAATGTTGGGTTCCCTTGGGGTCGAAAGTCCAGAACTAGCTGTATTTGACAACACTTTGCTAAGAGAAGATGCAAAGGGACTTCAGCAGCTGAAGAAAGGATTTGAACCCAAGTCTCCCACTCAGCATGGCTCTTAACAAAGACACAGTTAAAGCCATGATTTAAAGAAACCACTCAGATTCGGTCGTTCAAAGCTTATCATCCTCCAACCCCGTGTGAGGATTACAACCTCTGGGTTTCCAGAGCTGACTTCCAGCCTAAGACACCCAACCTTGGAATCATTCTTATTTATTTATTATTTATTCAGTTTTGATGCTGCCTGACTCCAACCGATTCTCCTCCTGCTTCAGCCTGACAAAAGCCGATTGAGCTGCCTGATAAACCGTTAAATCTTCCCTGAAAGTGGTTCGCTAATTCACTTACGAGAATTAGCCTGATGGGGATATTCCTTGCCTGGTTTGTGTTCTTTAGTGCTTAAATATCAAAGTCAACAGGCCCTGTTAAATGACACCGTCCACTGGATTGCCACTTAATCGAATTATTTACAGCTTCTCTGAAAAAGCTTTAAGGCCATCAAAAAAAAAAAGGCAAGTGGGGTCTGCAACTAATATTGTGAATACCCTGAGCTGCTATCCAGCAGACCAATCCTCAGTTCTGGAGGCAGATTTTTTTCCCACCCAACTCTTCCCCATTTCCTCTTGTGGGTGTTTTCTAGACACCCCATTAGAAAACAATCAGTCTGATCCCCCCCCTCATATTTTCCCTCCTGCTTTTCTTTCTTCTTGTCTTTCTTCAAACTGTCCTTCCTTCCCTTGATTCCTTGTCCATGCTTGGAAAACGAAAGAGAGATTAAGAAGAGATTCTCACAAAGACGGTTTGTTTTGCTCCTCTCTTCAGCTGTTAGTAACTTCCTGCAAAATGCCTCACCCCGGTTGCCCTACAGAGCTGCATTCCTTGGCTCTGGTGGCTCCTTGTCAGCAAGCGAATATCACCCGAAGTGAGCAAAATTATATCCATTTGAAGAGCAGGACTTTATGGCTGTGCATTTCGAAGGCTTTTATGGGGGCCCATTGAGAGGGGAGGGACGCACCTGATCTGACCGAGACCCAAAGCTCATCAGGAAACTGTCTGTGGAGATAAGAGAGGGGAAGATTCAAAAAAGATTCTGTTTCAGTGGATTGAAGGACTTGATGAAAGCTATAAAGCCAGGGGTCAAAAACCTGGTGAGAGGTGTCACATGACTAAGGAGGGAATTCCCAGGTCCCAGCTTGATCCTTTCAGTGCCCATTAGAGTGGACGTTGAGAGCACCCTGGTACAATTTCAGAGTGAAGGCGTGGCACTGACCTTTCCCCTCCGGGTGTTGCAGAAGGTCACAGGGCATCCCGGCACAAGAGCTGGACCACGCTGACAGTAAACCTGCTTGGGGGGATCTTTTAATCCTTTGCTAGCAGAGGTTTCCTTTCCACGGTGGCTCTTCATCTCCTGGCTCAGATTCACAGGTCAAGCGCTCCGAGACCTCGCTCTTGAAGTGAACTCAACTAGGAGTGAGTTTGATGGAGGAGAGTGGAATTCCTTACAGTTCCTTGTTGACCTTGCTGATGTAGAATGCTACTATCCTTTGCACAGGGAACATCCAAAGCCTTTGAGTCCATGATGCACTTCCTGCCTAGAAGCGTTGTGCTTGTTTCCAGGAAGATGAAGAGTAAGCTCCCCCATCCAGTGACGTTTTCTTAGCGGTGCTCTGAGAAGTGTTGCAAAACCCCTCAATGCTCATCAGGAAGGCATCTTAACAGAGTAACAGAGTTGGAAGGGATCTTAGAGGTCTTCTAGTTCAACCCCTGCTCAAGAAGAAAACCCTATCTCATTTCTTCTCAATGTTCTTAAGGCCCAGAGGTGATCGTGTCTGTTTCCAGGTGAAGGCAGCATGTAGGCAAGTGCTTACAACTGATTTGGGCAACCCTACTCCTTTCCACCTGAGAATGCATGCCATAAACCAGGGGCCTCCAACCTCGGCAGCTTTAAGCCTGGAGGACTTCAACTCTCAGAATTCCCCAGCCAATGGGGAATTCTGGGAGTTGAAGTCCTCTAGGCTTAAAGTTGCCAAGGTTGGTGACCCCTGCCATAGACTACTGAGTGGGACAACCTCCTGTAAATCATAACCACATACACCACTCCAGAATTCACTGTCATCTACAACAGTGGTCTCTAATCTTTCCGCTTTTGCAGACTAGCAGGGAGGAGAGGGACTCACACTCCCTATACTCACACAAATGGAGTTGTGCCCATTCAGTTGCTGCTTTCATGGTCCAGTAGTGAGGACCTCTGATCTACAACATACAGAGTAAAGTTGGCAGCAGCCACTAAGTAAGACAAAGAGGCAGAAGACTTGCAGAGCACATCCATGAACACCAATTAGCAGTCAGAAGACACAATGAAAATGCCTTCATTGCACAACTCATGGGTTGACTTCACCCTAGTTTCAACTTGACCAAGCCAAGTCCAAAATTGCTAGAGAATTTCTGGAACCCTGGCACTCAAACTAATCAGACATCATCAGGAACATAGAGATAAACATAGTCTGTTATACTAAGTACAGCCCACAACCCCTCCTTGGTCTAGAAAATAGATGATAGATAGATAGATAGATAGATAGATAGATAGATAGATAGATAGATAGATAGAATAGATGGATGGATGGATGGACGGACGGATGGACAGATGGACAGATGGACAGACGGATAGATTCCATGTACCATTCAAAAGAGACAATCAGAAAGCCAAAAGACAACAATACCTCCTCACCAGCAATCAACACCCAGATAACCAGGGATGAACATCAAGGTTAATACCAGACCAAGAATCAAGCAGTAGACAATACCCCAATCAAAGAACTACCAACTCAGACAAATGACCAAACAGCCAACAACAACCTAATCAAGGAACCACCAAGAAGCAAGGAACCACTGTCACAACTGACAGGCAATCCATTGTGTATAATAGAGAGCAAACTCCACTCCCTTCCAGCACTGATGGTGTTACTCAGCTGGGTAATGAAATGTCTGCAAGAAAGCAACCAAGCTCAGGGAGCAGCAAGGAACCCACTGAGTTCATTGTTCTTAGCAAAATGTGTGAGAAAGCAGGCCCTGAAATGGTTTGTATCCCATCATTTCTCCTCTTGGCTGAGGTATCTTGGCTGAATCACCCTAAGAACAGTTTGTCAATTCAGATCCTGCAATTGGCATCCTTAATATTGACTTACATTTCACCCGATGGGCTGGCTGAAGAATGGCTACCTGCTACCACTTCAGCTACCGTTCCCAAGGAGAAACTTGTATTACATATAGATGGATCACTTTTTTCCCCAAGTCCATAATTTCAAACTCTGGAGACAATTTGCCATGACATTGTATGATTCAACACAGCCTGTTGCTGTGTAAATTATTAAGTCTGAGAAACCAAATCTGGTATCTTCTGAAAATCCTAAAGCCATTATTTCTCAAAATATACTCCCCAAATATGTGCATTTGGATTCATTTAAAGGATATCACATTAAAAGATAAACCCACCACATTCATAACCCATGAATCCATCATAATTGCTGGTTTAGAAGGAGTTGCAGTTGAAACTTGGCATCTATGCATTATAAATATAGTGCGGTATTTTTTGATTAGGCAAATATTATAAATTGCGATACTTGACTGCTTGCGTCTGATCTACAGTATGTTTCTGGAATTGATTTGTGGTAGTACAGAGTTTTGATCACAAATCAGGATCATTTTTAATTCAACCAGCTCATCAAACTTTTTGATTCAATTACTATTTTATGAATGCTCTGCTGACTCAAGATCTACAATTCTCTTGCTACTAACCATGATGTGTCTTGAGGTGCAAAACGTGCCCAACTGCTGTTGCTTTCACAATAATTCATTTCCATGTCAATCTGAAAAATTCTACAAATTGTGTGAATTGTGGTAGCTTCGAAGTGTCATATTAAAAAAGGACTTGAGTTTGTGTGTGTGTGTAGGGGCTGTTTGTAGACGTTTCCTTACCAAACTAGGTAACACCATCAGTGCCCTAGCCTTGGGAATTCATGCTTCAAGCTGAGCTAGATAAACCTATTCCAAATGATTATGTTTAAAAATGTGAATTCTGCTCAGAATCCAGAATTAGGGACTCTGCATTCAGCAAACTCACCACCTCAAGTCATGGTTTAGTTTTCCCACCAGCACTAAGAAAGTGGTTTGCCATTTCTTTCATCTTTTTTTTAAAAAAAGACTTTCCAATTAGCTAACAGTCTGTGAATTCTCAGTGGTCTCCATTTCCAACCTCAAAATGACCCTGCCTAATTTCCAAGACCAGCTAAGCCTGGCTAGTATTGCAACCTGCTGAAGCCCACATTTGGACCATATGGGAAGATTGCTGAGCAATAGGGTGAACTGTTGCAAATGGAGTACAATATATGAATTAGTAGCTGGAATGCAACGCATTTTGAGCTAAATAGGGTTCTTTTGGGGGGAGGGTTATGGCCAGTGAAGACCCCGTCATGCAGATCATTGAAATTTGATATGAAATTATGTCCCATAAACACACAAGGCAGCCAAAGGAGTGTAAATATTTGCTGCCCATTTAGGCCATGAGCTAACATTTATCTATTTAACCGCCTGAAACAGCCGAAATGACCTGCACTGGTGAAGTGCACAAGGGTTGTTTATGTTGGCTGCTCTAATTTGGGGGGTCCTGAACCCTTCAGAACAGAGACTCCCTGTTTGAAGTGGGCTACAAACACCTCACACCTGAAGAACCACAAGCAGCCCATTGTGCGAATCTGCTCCACAACAGAGCAGAGCAGAGCGAGCAGCACCCGGTTCAGTCCAAATGGTTTCCACATGGAGAGCAATTAGCAGAACCCAGAGGCAGTGAGGACTTCAGGGCTTCTTCAGCCGACATGGCTAAACCCACTAATCGGCTCCCCGTATCTGCAATGGAGAAATCAGACCACTGAGTTACGGAAGGGAAGAGAAAAGGAGGCATTACCCAAATTCCAAACATTTGAGTAACCTCTGAGATGGGTCACTTCTCCACACACCACTGGTGGATCAGACTTCTGTGGGCCCTTGTTCAACCAAGCGAGGGTCATTTTTCCAAGCTTCAACGGGGCCCTTTGTGTTGGTTTCCACAACCGAGCAGAGCAAAGGCAAAGGGGGGAGATGTGAGCGGTTCACTCAGGAGAGCTATAAATTACGAGGCTGTGCTTTGCTTTTCTTTTTTCTTTTTAAAAAAAGGGGCTGGGAGGAAGAAGGAGAGCTTGTAAAACGTTTGCAGTGCTCCCTAAAGAATATTTTCCACTCATTAAATCATGATGGAATGAGCAAATGACAACTCAAGGTTTTGAGTTTTTTTTGTAATTTTTCTTGTATCCCTTCAGTAAGCTCCCTTCTTCTTGGGATAACCAATCAAATCCCATGGAGTTTCAATTCGAGGTATTTCCTTGCCTAATCACCTACAAGGAGGAACCAGACAGGTTCAAAAGCAGAAAGGAAGCTTATTTAACTGAAGATGCCCAAGGAACCACTGGGTACCTGATCCATGGTAGGATCAGGCATTCTCTAACTGGAACGGGAGGCTAAAACAAAGGAAGAACTTGCAAGATTCTGTTAATGTAGCCTTACAATAAAGCAGGAATTGAATACAGCTTTAATTTAAGGAAAAGAGGGACCGGGGGGGACATGATAGCAGCATTGCAGTACCTAAGGAGCTGCCCCAAAGAGGAGGGGGGTCAACCTATTCTCCAAAGCATCAGAAGGCAGGAGGAGAAGGAATAGATGGCAACTCATCATGGAGAGAAGCAACCTGAAACCAAGGAGAAATTTCCTGGCAGTGAGAACAATTAACCAGTGGGATGACTTGCCTTCAGAAGTTGTAGGTGCACCAACGTTGGAAATGTTAAAGAAGAGATTGGACAGCCATTTCTCTGAATTGTTATAGGGGTTTCCTACATGAGCAGGGAGTTGGACTAGAAGACCTCAAAGATCCCTCCCAAGTCTGTTAGTCTGTAATTCTTTAGTACAGCTCAGACAGTGATAATATATAATGGGAATCTGATCACTTCTGTTATGTATGCAGGTTTGAATGTTATTGGTTTAGTTTGAACTGTTCTTGTAAAATGTCAGAAATGATTGGTTTAAAAAGTGCGGGAAAACCCTGCACTCTGATTGGCTGGCAACTGCGGCTGCTGGCTATAAGTAGCAGCCGCAGCCCAGCCAAAGTGGGTCCGTTCTGAGCTGTAGTCACTAATAAACTAAGAGCTTGAAGCACTCCGTGTCTGTCTCTTCATGCAAACTTAACAACTTCTTTCGCATCTCCAACGTTCTCTGTTTGATCTTCAAGCCTACCCTTTCTTGTCTTCTGTATGCAGCTAAAGCTTATTTTTCTTTTTTAAAAAATGTGAACTTCCTGCTATGTCTGTTCAGAGACCAAAAAAAGAGGAACTTGGGTCCACAGAATGAGATATGTCGAAGTTGAAAATATCATAGATATAAGAAAAAATGTCAATACAGGTGGATAACTGACAGCATAAAATATAGATGTGTTAGGGAGTATAGAACGAGTTGATTGAAAGCAGAGCTGCTGTATTGGAAGAAGCAGTGAGAGGAGAGGAAACTAAAGAGAATGGGCCTTATGAAAAGAGGACATATTTTATTTATTTAAATAAGAAAGAAGACTTCTCTGCCACATACAATGCAAGGATTGTAACAAGCAGAGCATACCCATAAACACCAACTAGCAGTCAGAAAATAATCTCTCAATCTCCATCTCTATATATCTCTATGTCTATATAATGTTTATATATGTCTATATAAACATAATACCTATAGACAGAGACATATATGCACTAGAGATACAGTATATATTATCTACTACAATGCAGCTATTAGGTAGATATAAATATAATGTTTTCCTTCAAACCATAGATGTATTCTACTCTTGTCCTTTGTTACTGTTTAGTTCACTACAAATTTATTAAAAATTCAAATCTTCAGTGCTTTACGCTGGTATATAAATACCTGTTTTTTGGAGACAAAGGAATGCATAGGGTTTCCTTTAAAATGCCTCAAATTTCCCTGCCGCCTGCCTACTTCACATCAGCTCCAGAAATTTCCTCTCTAAAATCCTGCTTTCTATTTTCTCTGTGCAAATGAATCGCCTGCATCTAATTTGAAAAGGATGGCAGGTCAGTAACATCGATTTGCCTGTATCAATAAGAAATATTTCACTCTCATTTTCCAGGTAGCAAACGCTTTATCTGTGAGTTGACCCCAGGAAAATCCTTCAGGATTTTGGTTTTACACGACAAAAATTCCATCCATGTCAACTTTGTTTATCATGGACAAGTCTTCAGAATTTCAGTCCAAAACAAAAGTGAAAAGCTGCATTTTAGTCCAGAGCCAAAGACTCACTCCAGTTTATGTTGTTTATATACATCCAAATTGTTCAACTAGAATGGATGATTTGTTCCCTTTTTTACAACATAAGAGTTCCAAAAGCAGTAACAAAAAACCTCGTGCTCATTGCCAAAGTGGTTTAGTTGCTGTTCTTCACAATTGACATTCATTAAGCAATTAATTGTTTGGTGGGGGTGTCCCCCCTTCAGCCCAGTAAATGCGTAGCCTACAATTTTTACAGGCTAATCCATTGCCGGCCCCAAGCAAATCCAATATATCATTTTAATAGAGGTTTCAAAACGTTCAGTCTCTTCCATGTGCTTGAGCCAAGCTTGACTCTTGATGACTTCATGGCTACACCCATGCATTGTTCCTTCGAAAACAATCATGGAAATCATTCTCTTTTCCTGGAATTTTAACCATTCTTTCCAACCAACATTTGGAGGAAATTGAGAGAAAGAGCTTGGGATGCTGTCAGGCCTGATCATCAGCATGTAGCTAAGCAGAGCGGGACCAAATTTGGTGGTGGGAAGGACAAGCCAACAAAAGAAAGATTCGATTCAAAAATGTGCTGGATTCGGTCAGGGGTTGCAAAGAAAAGAAACTGGAAGAAAATCCTCAATTCCTACGGGAAGTAATTTGGAATTGGTTTAGTGATGTGTGGCAATGACCTTGGGAGGCACTGCAGTTCCGAAGAAGTTTCTTGGATGAGAAGTGAAAGAGCAAAGGAAGTCCAGAGGCCTTTTGAAAAAGCACCTTTGGGACAACCATGACCTGGATCAGGGGTCTCCAACCTTGGCCACTTTAAGACTTGTGGACTTCAACTCCCAGAATTCCTGAGCTAACATGACTGGAGGAGGAATTCTGGGAGTTGAAGTCCACAAGTCTTAAAGCTGTCAGATTTCAGGACCCCTGCCATAGACCTTACTTGGGGAATGTCAGATAAAGGGGATCAGAAGCTGTAGCTGGATAGTGAAGGGGTGAGAAGCTCATAAAGAGACTAAGTTCTCAAGAGTAAAGGAGATAACAGACCTTCAGACTTGCAAGACCCTGTTAACATAGCCTTACGTAGTGAAGCAGAATGAGCTTATCTGGTTGTGTTTGCTGCCTGGTCTACCTGGTTTGGCAACTCCTTCATTCTTCTTCCCCTCCTGCTCATAGGACTCAGAGTAGAAGGAATGTAGCCCACCTGGCTGAAATCCATAACTGGCAGATAGATAATCATAAGATGAAAGCAGTTATCTAATGATTCAAACATTTAGGCATCGCTTCCCAAGACTCTTGAAGATTACGCTTTCAATATGGCCTCTGTTATTGCAGATCTCCATTTAATAAGCCCACTAGGCTCAGCTGCTATTAAATAGTTCAACCCACAATCATCCTCAATGCCCAACTGCTATGATTCCAATGTTGTATATCCAATGGAAAATGAAGTGTTTTCTTTTGAGAACTCAGTTTATGAAGATCTCAGGAGAATGGCCAAGATTTGGCAATCTGTGACTAAATATCAGCCTGGCTCTGAATGGGCTAATTTTCCTAATTATAAAGCTTAAGTTTAAATCTGTGGATGTACATAGTGATGAAATTGTGCTTAATTAGTCTGTCTCCTATGTTTCTGCTAAATGTGGGGTTGGATAAGGCCAAGAATTAATTAGACCACCCGCATAGTCAGTGGAAATAGAGAGCCAGTGCTATTTCCATTGAAATAGTTCATCTTTTCCAGGAACTGAATTGAGGAAAACATGGCACCCCACCCTGCAAAATATGTTGTCTTCTCTTCCTCACAGTTACAGGTTGACCTTTTCAGGGTTTTCTTCCTGGAACACTGGATGGTAGATTCCCACAAACTCCCAGATTACAAAGGTGATCTCCATCTGGATTTGCTGTGACCAAATCTAGGGAGCCTTTTATAAGCTTGTATTTATTAGCCTGACTTGAGATGGTGGCTCCTCTTGACTTTATTAAAGATTTCCTTGGTCATACCCATGAATGTTGACAGAAACCCTAAGGTCTCCTCTTTCTTCATTAAACATTTCTTTAACCCCTGAATTTTTGAAAAGTATTCACTTCTCCAATATTGGATCTTCTGGATCTAAAGATTTCCATTCCAAGATCTCCCTACTGGGAAATTGAGTCGTGCATACCCATCCCAGATGCAGCTCTTTGAATAGCATCCTTGAAAACAGAGAAGTGTCACTGGGGGAAACAGGAGAGGATAGAGCTATCTTCAAACAAGGAGAGCAACTTAGTAGATACCCTGCTAGGGGAAATCAAAGACCTCGTCCATAAACCTACAAGAGGTTTGCCCTTTTGGATGAAATCTCCATATCCATCTTTCATTCTGTTTGCACAACTATTGGCCCAGCTCTTGCAAAGGCCCAATGGCAACAGTATATAAGAAAGCTGCAGTAAAGTGATAATTTTTTGCACGTTGTCAAGTATCTCTTGATTAGTCTGAAGTCAGACTATTTTTCATTCTGTCCACATAATGAGTGGCAGCCTTTTCTAGCATGGTGCTAGATGTATCCAGTGAAAAAGCATTTGAAATTAAATATGACCAAACATCTGCATTAAAAATGCTCCTATGTCAGATTGCATTAAAGCTGTTGTTTCTGCAAAGCAATGTTTATGTTACACTTTGACTCTTCATTCAGGAAGTGGGGAAAACACATGGCCCTAGATGAGAAAACTTTAAGTCCTAACTTTGGACATTGCTGGCATGCTTAACACGATTGCTGATATGTTTGTCTTAAATGCGAACCTTTCACTGGATGTACAGAAATATTATATGACCCAGGAGTCCTATCTGAGCTGCAAGTAGTGATTGAGATTGATTAGGGACATTCTTTGCAAAACAGGGTTTGAATCTTCCGTTCTTTCTCCATGCAGCTGTTTACCCATTTTTCTTTCTGATTCCATGCGCTTCTGCTTCCTTTCCAGATGTTCCACAAAGGTGAGCATCAGGGATCACACAGAGAACACAATGATATCATCATGCAGGGTAGCCAATCAGATTAGGATGCTATCACTAAGAGAAAGCAAAGCCACTTGGAAATACTAGCTAAAGATAACAAGTCTTTTATTCCCAGAAAAACAAATTCCCTCCCAAATTAAAAGAGAGTTAATAAGTTTTTTCTTTCTTTCTTTCTTTCTTTCTTTCTTTCTTTCTTTCTTTCTTTCTTTCTTTCTTTCTTTCTTTCCTTCCTTCCTTCCTTCCTTCCTTCCTTCCTTCCTTCCTTCCTTCCTTCCTTCCTTTCTGGGAAGAAAAAAGGTACATCTAGAGATCTCAATCCTACATATATGCTCCACCCATGGAAAAGCTACATGGTACCTAAAGCACTGGGAATATACTGTAGCTAATGCTGGCCCATGTGTTATGAGTTTTATTGTCAGGCAAAATAATACGAATCTTCCATATCTGTGGAAATATCTTAGAAGACACTAATGTTTCACGTACAGGGTGCACAGATTGATTTTTCATGGTTAAGTTATGGAAATGATCCCACAGTTATTCTTACAACCAGATGACTTTGCAGAAAGTCTCATTAAGCCAAAGAGTGTGTGTTTATTTATGCATATTTCTATCATGGCACACAAAGCTCGTTGATTTCATACATTGAAAAGGCGAGTGAAGTGGGTAACATTATCTGCTTTGATCATTTGCATGCTTGTTCCATGAGTTTCCTAATCTATTACAATGCGGAATTTAATTTAATAATAATGCCGAACTGGAGCATCTGTTGCTAGCCTTATCCAGTGCCAGTAAAATATTCTTATATTTTTCAGTCCAAACTACTTGCCAGAATTATTGAAAAGGTTTTTAAATTGGTCCCTTTTCTTCCACCCCAACAGATTGACCTAAAAAGATTGCAGCTTTTGAATTATACCTAATTCTTTATCTGGCCACCTCCTTCACGGAACGGTTGAAAGGATTTGGCACACGTCTTAAAAAATATACATATCTCCATTTCTAGCAGAGATCAATTTTTACAGCAATTGGCTTTGAGGTGTCTTCTCATTTTGGCTGTCTCCCTTCTCATGATTCAGAATTAATAAGACTCTGAAGAAAGAAATGCGTAGCTTCCAATGTCACGTTTTTGCTACTAAAAGAAAGAAAAGGCTAAGAACCCCAGCTATCTTAGCTTTTAAAAAAAACCACAGGTGTTCATTTATTTATTTGCAGGAAAGATGCATCTGAATAGAATTTGTCCCTGCTATGGGTCTGCTTCCACATGCCTCCTTATTAGGAGGCGGCTCAGGGGAATTTCTTTATAGCCTGGTGGGATGTCAGGGGTTATGAACTAGCAGGTCTGAGTGACATAATTCAAATTATCCTACGGGTTATGCTGAGCTTCGGAGGGGGCCAAGTTCTCCCTGTCAAGCTGCCATCCCTTTGGAGCCTTGATCAGAGTTGCAATAACGCTGGGAGGAATTCTGCTTATGCTCAGCAAACGCCTCCATGTCAGTCAGAGGAGGCTTCGGGAGCAACACTGAGTGTTGGGTTTTTGAAGTCGGCTGGCAAGCTGCTTTCTGAAAACAGCGATGAAAGCGGCTTCCCTTGAAGAAGAGTCAAGACGAAGCACCTGACTGAAGCTCTGCACCCTTAGTTGAACTGCCAGCTCCTGTGAATCAAACCTGGTCCCCATCGCGGATTAAGGGGCATCCGGGCCAGATGAATAGGTAGCATCCATACAAATGTTGGCCATGATTACAAAACTAACCAATGGGAGGATTGAAACTGAGACAATTCAATTGCCTTTAAACTGAACAGGAAGAATTAGTCCTATACTTACTTACTTACTTACTTTCCTCCTCCTCCTCCTCCTCCTCCTCCACCTGGACTACTCCCTGACATTTTTGGAGGTGCCTTGTCTTCTTCCTAAAGCCCAGGAGGGAATTACTGGCTCACCCAATCTAAAACAATACTATAGTTCAGAATCTCTTGGTTTCTAGCTAGTGTCTTTGACAACTGCACACATTTTGCCCTCCTGAGTATTTCTCAGAAGTGTGGGCCACAAAATTTTCAGCAGTTTTCATGCTGGCTGAGCAATTCACATGGTTAGCTGGGAAGCCTGTGGCTTCAGGATGCCAGGACATCCGTTGTATTTGCATAACGTGCATAACATTACATAGTGAGCCCAGGTTTTTTTTAAATTCATGTAACACATAGAACCTTAAGCTAACCATATCATGTTCATAAAACATGCTAAGCTAAAACATAATTGGCTAGACAGTGGTGCAGTGTGCCCTGTAACCTGGGTGTCTGATACAAACCGCAATTACAACATGTAAGACATGATGTCATTCTGGCCATGGCATCGTTTGCACAATGACCTCATGATATACGTAAAATTGTTGATTTACCCAGGCTCCCCTGCTACAAAAGCCCAACCAGAGGGTTTGCAGCATATACTTGGTTTGGTCAAAGCACGAGAGGAGAAAGCTGAAATAATTTCTCAGAGGTTTTTAAACAACATTTCTGAAAGATTTCCTATACTCATCTCACGGAGGAAAATAGTCCACATGCCACTCTGATGGGCAGACTGGAGCTGCCTGTTGGACTGTAAGCAAAATGGCAGCCTGATAATGAAAGAATTGAAGAGCCCCACAGCCGTGTTTTAAACACACCGAGAACATTAATTAATAATTAATTTTAATTTATTATTTTACTCTCATTAGGCTTGTAACTGTTTAATTGTTTTTATTGTAAATTTTGTACTGGGTTTTATTGTTAGCTGCCCTGAGTCCTTAGGGAGAGAGGGCAGCATACAAGTCTAATAAAATAATAATAATAAAAAATAACATCTACCTGCAAAGCGTTTGGACCCTCTTTGCTTGCAGTATCTACCTCTGAGTTAAAAGAACAAAGAACCAAGAGTTTTGACTTGCCCCTGAGCTAATCGGCTGGGCCTGAGGGAGCAACGCTTTGCTTTTACTTATTATAAGCTGCCTAGATTCACCTCTTGGAGTGATGGGCGGCATATGAACTTCATAATGAATGAAAACAAGCAAGCAAGCAAACAGACATCTCTGCGCACTTCTCTGAAATGTGGAGGAATTGAAATAGTTTGCCACCAACCTGGTAGGGGAAAAAAATCACAGCGGGGTGAAGAAGGGAGAACCGGAGGCCCGGGTGAAGCCTACCCTTGAGAAACAGTGACAGGGGTTTTCTCCACCCCCATCAAATGGACGTTCCAGGATTTGGGCCTAGAAATAAGATGAAGAACCCAGGTAAGGAGCTTCCAATCGTCCCTAGGACTGTGGATTGGAGGACATATTTTTAGGCAGACCTTGACTTTTGACCACAGTAATAGGGGCTAGAATTTCCGTGGCTAAGCAAGGCATCCGCTAAATGAGTTGCACACCTGATTTTATGACCTTCTTTGCTAAGCGAATCTCTGCAATGAATCATGTGCTCATGAAACAAATTCAGCTCCCCTCACTGACTTTGCTTGTCAGAAGCCAGCTTGGGAAGGTCACAAATGATGATCGACTGATCCCAGGACATTGCAGCCATTTTAACTTTGACCGAGATGCGTTACGCATGGTCACTCATGCGTTCGTTACGTCCCGGATCGACTACTGCAATGCTCTCTACATGGGCTGCCCTTGTGGACCACGCGGAGTCTTCAGCTGGTGCAGAATGCGGCCGTGCGGGTTGTGATGGGGGTACTCCAATATTCCCATGCTACACCCTCCTGTGTGAGTTGCATTGGTTACTGGTTGCCCTCCATGTGAGATTCAAGGTGCTGGTGCTTACCTATAAAGCCCTACATGGCTTAGGGCCGGGGTACTTGCGAGAACGTCTCCTGCCAGCATCGAATACCCATCTCCTGGTGTGCGCCCACAGACAGGGCCTCCTTGGGGTACCATCGGCCAAACAATATCGACTGGCGGTCCCTAGGGTAGGGCCTTCTCTGTGGGAGCACCCATTTTATGGAACCAGCTTCCCCTGGAGCTATGATTGGCTCCTGACCTCCGCTCCTTCCACCGTGGCTTAAAGACTTGGTTATTCGAACAATCTGGCCTGGACTGAGGCGGGGGGTTAGTTGTAAATGTCTTGTGATGGAGTTTTAATACTATTTGGTCAAATTGTGTTTAATAATCTTTTAACTTCTTTTAACTTTTGTATTGCGTGTTTTTATGTGAGCCGCCCTGAGTCCTTAGGGAGATAGGGTGGCATATAAGACCAATTAATAAATAATAAATAATAATAATAAATCCATGCCGATTGCCAACTTTTGATCCCACAACCATGGGGATGTTCTGAATGGTCACTCAATGAATAGTTTGAAAGTTGAGGACTATCAGTACTGTATCAGAAGGGCATCAGAATGAGGTAAGTGGGAGCTGCTAATTCCCCCCAAAACCGGTGAGGGACTGTTGGCAGAGAGAAGTTCCGTAACTGTAAATTCAGCCCAGCTCTGGCTGAAAACCTGAACCCAGATTGCATCAAACCTCATTTGGATCGGCCCCACTGGAAGCTCTGGGACAGGGTTGCTCCACGGAAAACGGTGGAATTCAACGCTTGATGGAGTCTACTGACTTATCTGTTTTTCATAAATGGCTCTGCTCAGTAACAACTGCCAGAGCTGGAAAATATTTGAGGAAGGGTGGAACTGCAAACTGTCTACACTTCTTTCTTGTCCCCCCCTCAAAGAGTGATAAAAAATAAGCAAGAATGCAAGAGGGGAAAAATGGGTCGCAGTTGGTGTTACCCTTGCAATGAAAAGCAGCACTACCGTAACATTTCTACTTAATATTTCATCGACATGACCTTGGTTTCTGGAGCAGCGAATTGCTCTCTTTTCTGGCTTAAACTCTCCACACTTAAGACAAGTTTCAAGATGGGTGGCTTGTTTCTCCAGGGGAGGATTAAACTGGCTGGAATTTTGCAAGTGGGTATTTCTGTAAAAATAGCATTTGTCTGATTACACCGGCCAGAAGGAAGGGGATGGAAGCTGGCGCCCCTTGCAACCTGTGGCATTAATTCTCAGGTTTGTTCCACAGCTACAAAATCTGCCAATTCTCTTGGCCTTCACCAGGGCTGACAATGATGGACCGCTGACCCTTGACAAATGGTGGTGAGGAAGATGCAGGTGGCACGAGAGCTCCTTTTATACCCCGGCGGTGGTGATGACACAATATGAAGAGCTACGTGGAAAAGATAATGACCATTTGTAAATATATTGTACCATAAAGTTGGATCGTTGGTGCTTTGCTAGGTAGTTTGTAGCTGAAAGCAAGGACTATAAAGTGTAGGAGATGGCCAGGCTGAACCTGAGGGAGGTGTCAAATGCATCATCAGCCTCAAATCCCACAAGGGACCCAAGCCCAGCCCACCATGAACTCCGTTGACTCTTATCTACCACCATTAGTAGCTCAGATTCTTGTAGAGACCATCAGCATACAATGAACCTGTACATACATATTCATTTGAACCACCTGGTTTCCTGGTTTCCTGCACTTGGCATTAAGCTTAACAATATTAGAAATTGCATCCAAATAAAAATGTCAAAGACCTAACAAAATATCAGCAATTCCCTCTCCAAAGATCAGTTATCCAGAAGTTGGTTCAAACTATGGAGTTTGTCATATATTTCAAGATTGGGGTAATATCTCCACCTAGGCTATGTCCCTAAATTTCTTGGTGGTCTTTCATCCATGTATTAACCAGGCCTAAACCTGCTTAGAATGTTTCAAGGTCCTGAACATCTCAAATTACATCAAGCCTGAATTGCTTTCAATTTGAATTTTACTGAACTTGTAAACCACCGTGAAATTCAGCTGCATAAAAGTACTTTTAATAATTGGTGCATGAATATTGTCTTTAATTTGGGAATGAAGAATGTTCAATACAAGGTTAAATGCAAGAAGCTTTTTCAAAACATAAAGAGAAAACCCTTCTGATATTGTTGGCTTTTCAAGATATTTATGACTACATTATTTTCTCATCTTATTTTTCTCTCCTAATTTTACAACATTTACATAAAATATGGATAGGAATCCAAGCCACATTATTATTTTCAATCAGAACAAAGGGAAACCCAGCAGGATATCGATTCCTTTGTACGTAGAAATAGCAAACATGCTGTTGCAGCTGAAAAATAAGAACACAAATAAAAATATTTATTATGCTCATAAACCAGCATACAGTATAATAACACAGAATTGTGGTATTAATAACCTGAGGCACCTGGAGTGACTTTTCTTCTCCTGTACTTAGCGTATGCTGTGGTGCAGTAATAATTTCATTTCAGCTGCACATTTTTTTAGTGTTTTTTAAAGATTTTTCAAGCAAGTGTTTTATTGCAGCTGCTTGGAAAGATATAATAAACAACTCCTGGAAGTAAATCATTTAATGTATAATCCTAACTAATTAATAATTCTAATGCATGAATTGTGCTTTACTGAAGTAACATAAATGTAACCATTGCCATTGCTATTTTTAAGCTTCTCAAACCAAACAAGCCTTAGAATAGAAACATTAACCTACAGTTGGAGAAAAACACAAATATTTGAGTTTCAGAACTATCCTTTATTATCAATACACAATTGCTACAAATGATTTGCACTACAAATCAAGCTAGTTGTGATATTCTTGCTCACCAAACACACCTCTCTTGATGCACCTTGAAGGGGATGTGATGTTAAGTGTCTTTCAGACAGGCAGAAGGTCCTTCCATAACACTGTTTAATACAATTGTACAGCACTGTTATAGATAAACCACAATAAGCAAAATAATTCACAACTCATTCTAAGTATATTTTAGTCCCATTGATTGGTCACCAAAATCAGGACATCTTTATAGTTGATAACCTGAGGCACCTGGGAGCGACTTGATAGTTCTCCATATTAGAGATGTGGACATATATATGCGATCAAACTTTAAAAAAAAAACCTATTGGATATTGTACTGCCAGTGAATTCAAGGTAAGAAAATTCTCATTTATCTTTCTCCTGTCCTAAAATCCTGACTCTGGATTAACTGAGGATCCTGGCTTTTCTCCTTTTTTTCATTCCCGAATATCTCTTTCCGGTTTTCTCCAGTGTGTTTCAGGAAACAGCCACCATACAGATTTCTAAAAATATCTTCTTCTTCTTCTTCTTCTTCTTCCTCCTCCTCCTCCTCCTCCTCCTCCTCCTCCTCCTCCTCCTCCTCCTCCTCCATCATTTTCTTCTCCTTCTCTTTTTCTTTTCTTTCTCCTCTTTTTCCCCCTCCTCCTTTTCTTTCTCCTTCTCCCCCTATAAACAGTTCATCCTGTAGTTGATGAGTAAGGGACTCAGAAACCATTGGATTACTTGAAGTTGGTGAGGGCTGCAATTTGTAGCATGCTTTTTGGAGTATCTCACCCCTTTGGCATGAATTGAGACCTTAATAAAAGGAGCTGCGCTATTTCACGTGACTGAAAATAAGCAAACATTGTACATCAACCAAGTTATTGTGGACTTTCCAGATGAATCAACTACTTGGACAATCAGCGGGAGCTGCTCTAATTGCATCAGTCTGGTTGCGCTTTCTTCCTCTGTGTTTGCACACTGTGCAAAAAAACAAACAAACCCCAACATCTGATTATAACGATAAGCTGTAAGCCTTATAGGTCAACACTATGTGCAGCCTTGTGCAAAGACAGCAATTGTACCAATCAGTTGTCCTGGGAAGTGGGGTTCACTAAATCTACTCCTCCAGTTTTCTCGGAATAGCAAAACGTCACCACTTGCGCTTCTCAAGGGATCTTCCAGAAAATTTAATTTAGAAAACAACACATTCCTCTCTAGACTCCACACAATGTTTGTGCTCAGGCTATTTGGGAGGAGTATGCAAAATATTGCAAAATAGTCTTCACTGAACAACAAGGCTAAAATAGTGGCATTATAGCAGGGGAGGCTTTAGAAGGGGCCCAGTTCAAAATTCTCCCAATTTCCCCCCCCCCCAGGTATCTGAATTATAGGCTGGGGGATTTTGGTGAAAGAGGGGCAAATGTATTTCAAGCTTGCTCCCAGCAGCCCCCTTTTAAACTGTTTTTAAAATGCTATTTTGTCCCTGTGTCAGATGTTGACAGTGAATTCCTTCCCCTCTTCTCTAGCTTTTTATTTTTTGAAATAAAGGCATATTGCATCCTCCATGCAGGACACCAACCAAATAAATTCATTAACCGCAATTCTTTGTATATCATTCTGAGACTAACTAGGCACTTGTAAATTGTCTGCTATTCTGCAAATGCTAGTTTTGACTGTATTTACTTAATTGTAAACATGCTGGTCCCATCTGGGCTGAAACCACATGGGGAAATCTCCCCCTTTCCTTAACGTTCCTATTATTGTTGTCTTTAAATCACTTTCCTCTCATCCATTTAAACTAATGTGAACTTTCTTATTATCCTTTACCCCATACCTGTGTAGGGAGAATGGTTTTATTTTTAAAGCAAAAACTTTGGAGAAAAAAGGTGATATTGCCGATCTTGTTAAATACACGCTGTGTAACAAAGATTGATTGAGGGATAGCAGGGATCTTTTCTACTCCCTTCCCTATTTTAAGCTCAGTTCTCAAGTTGGACTGTGGGTTTCCCCTGCCATTAAGCATCCTATCAGTGGTGAGCTGGTAAGTGTTGGGCCACACTATGACAACCTCCCTAGTGCAAACAGGTGCTAGTTGTGAAATACATCTTCCTTATTCATCAAAATGGGGTCCAGAGTAGAAGAAAGACCACTCTGCTGCTATTAGGCGCATAAAAGGATTGCACCATGGAGTAACAATCCATGTAGCTCCACCATAGTATTGTTTTCAGTGACTCCAGAAATGTCTGTGTCCTTCTGAGAGATACAGATGAACATATAGATTGGTGTTTTTAAAACTTGGCACCTGTCATGCCCCTGTTAGAATCTGACTCCAAGGGAGAGGAGGAACAGCTGACAGGGAGTGGGAGTGTGGCTCTAGAGGTTGTGGAGGAAACTGGGGAAGGGCACAGGCTGGCTGAGCAGTCAGAAGAGGACCCAGGCCCATCCCCTCTCCATCCTAGGGCACTCAGGGAGGAGCGGATAAGGGAGAAATGTGAATTGCATGGTCTACGGGGAGGAAAGGGCCTTGATCCCCTTCATGGGCTGCAGCTGTGAGGACTGTTTAAAAGACAAACTGCTCATGGCAAAGTTGCTGGAAGCAAAGCATGAAAATATTTCTAGTTTGTCCGTTCTTATCTGAGTTCTGGCATCCTTCCCAGTGTGTGTATTTTGATATCTGTGGACGTCTTCAAGCCCTTATCCTGCCTTGTCTCATTAACTGCTTCAGTGTGGTTTGTGTTGGTTTTTTTCTATTTATAATTTATATGTATTTTGAGTTTGAATGGAAGTTCTTCCTTTTTGCAACTGTTTGTGGGGAGTTTTTTCTCCAGTCAATGATAATTGGACCTTTGAAGCCAAGTTGAAGGAATTAAAGGGACTTCACCTGTTTTTGTGACTTTGTTACTTTTGTATCCCACCCTGGGTCATCACAGCAACACTAAGATGTTTTTTGAACTTCAGTTTCCAGATTCGGGGCATTTATACGCCAATTTCTGCCATGCTGGATTTGATGGACTGAAATCATGGCATTTCCCCTTCTGTATCTTTCCTTTGCTGTTCCATTTCCTTCCTTCCACTTCAATCTCATGGCAAATAGTTTTTCTTTAATAAAATAAACACGACATTAGTCATCAACAGAATGTGGGCTGGATAATGCTGCTTATATGAAATATAGTATGCTTCATAAATATTTACTATATCTGTCCTGCTGTGTTTGGTTCATAAGACTGTAGCTTGTTCCTGCCATCAAAACAAATTATTGGCATGAAATCACAATTTTCAGCCCTATGCAGTTCTCCAAAAGAGTATTATTAATGGCTTGGAACTTGAGGCAGGGAAGATTAGATTAATTCAGAGGGGAAAATGTCAGTTTAGCCTGCAATCATAAACTTGTGATTCAAACCCGCAAACATTTACAATTATCTATCAATATTTTTTATTGTTTTAATAGAATTAATACACAAATGTCCATAATTCAGAACATCAGAATTATAATCCTATTATCAAGGCAGCTCTTTACTTAACAGTCAGAATCAAGATTCCCCCATTTTTCTCCATTTCTTACCTTATTACCATATTCAAGATTAAGAACTGGGACCTATAAGTGGCTTCACTTCAGCACCAAGAAATTCTAGAGCAAAGAAAAGGCTTTATGCCAAATATATCTATTATTTAAGACCCAGGATTTCAAGAGTTTTTTCCCTAACTTTGCACAGGCCCTTTTCTATCACAAGTTGCTCATGTTGCAAGACGTTCCTAACACATCATGAATCCAGCCACCTTTGTCTCTGCTTTGCCCTTGCCACTAGCAGATTGCAACTGGTTTCAGGCACCTGTTGCCTTTTAATATTTTATTTAATTTATTGAGAACATTTCTGTGCAGATTCCCATTAAAGGAAGTCTCTGGGCAGTTTAACATTAAAATGTACAGTCCTAACAACAGGTTAACACCATAACAACATGCATGACAACGTTTTACAACATACAGTTCAAAAATAAAGTCACTGCTAAGATAAAGAGCGAGGTAGGAACTCTCTGCCAGCTGAGTGAAGCATAACACTGGGAAGTGGGAGTCAGTGGGTCCACTTCTCCAAGGGAAACAAAACAAAACAAAGGAGAAAAAAATACTGGAACGTGTGTTGCCTGTGAAAGGGTGGGCAGCAGGACGCGGGACAAAAATCTGGTTTCCTGAGGTTGCAGAGCAGCTGGGGTTTCGTGCTGCTTGTAGTGATGCCAATGCTGCTTTGCAGCCAGCAACCCAGGAGGATGAGTAAGAATGCGTCCAGGAAGAGATGAAAGAGGGAAAGTCCTCGTGGATCAGGACTCAAAAGCTCTCCCAGGCCAGCTTGAAGAGGAAATAATTGCCTTTAATTCCTGCTCTATGTTGGGCCAGAGCCCAACTTAATTTTGGGTTTATGTTGGTCCCCACTCCCTTTGTATGTTGTTATATTTATTTGCACAAGGTAGGAGGCACCTTTGATTATGGCACCTGTGTTCTTGGATATATTGGCCATCCCACCTGCAGATGCTCTGATTGGGACTTTTGATTTCCCATAGGATGAACATATGGCTCAGTTGTAGTACAACTGATATGCAAGCAATAGGTGAGTAACCCATAAATATATAGCAATAACTAAGTCAATAAGTATTCTATTAGCTGTGATTGAATGTTCCTAGCTGTGTTGTATATTTAAGCTACAAAATCTCCAGTTATGCACCACCGAATCCAGACTGAAGCATAAAGGAAGTCTGGGAAAGTTATGCAAACCCCACATTAAATAAATGAAAAACATTGAAAATATATCGCACTATTGTCATAAAATGTGAAACATGTTGGAAACCAATCTGTTTGTGGCTGTGTGTGCTGGAGGAAAACAAAACAAAACCACAACCCCATGGTGAGAAATTCTTCATGACAAAGTTACTGTTCACTACATAGCACATCTGCCAAGAAAAAAATGTGGGTTTTTATAGGGCTTGTGGATATGTTGGAAACCTAGCAAGACACTAAAAGGCAGAATCTCACCATCACTTTGACATCTTCACTGACAGGTCTAAGGCTGCCCATTCTACCTATTTCCCTTAGTTTGGTTTTCTTTGTATGTAATTTTGGTCTCATTTTTTTCCAGTTGTGCTCTTTGGCTTTTAGTAAATAAACAGATTTTAGCCTTACAGATCCTTGACATTTTTGGCTATTGACTTTTAAACAGAGCTTTAGAAATGTAAAATTCTGACCAGAAAGCCAGAGAGAGAGAGAGAGAGAGACAGAGACAGAGACAGAGACAGAGACAGAGACAGACAGAGAGAGACAGAGAGAGACAGAGAGAGACCAACAGAGAGACAGAGATTGACACAGAGAGAGGAACAGACACAGAGAGAGAGAGAGACAGAGAAAGAGAGACAGACAGAGAGAGAGGGAGGGAGAGACAGACACAAAGAGAGACAGACAGAGAGAGAGGGAGGGAGAGACAGACACAGAGAGAGAGACAGAGAGAGAGAGAGACAGACAGACAGACAGACAGAGAGAGACAGACAGACAGACAGAGAGACAGACAGAGAGACAAAGACAGAGACACAGAGAGACAGAGGCAGAGACAGAGTACAGGTCGGATGGTGATGGACAATGCATGGATATTTATTGATCACAGCAAGGCCCCTTGAGGGTTGCCAAAACTTTCCATTTTTCTTCTAAGGAATCTTTAGAAAGAACAAAAAAGCTGATATAAAAATGATGGTGGCTCCGAATAAGGAACGGAGGGAAGAATGTCATCCTAAGAGTTTCACTGCAGTAGTTCATGTACTATGAGAAGCATGTGCCTCTGGCAAAACCAGCCATGACCTATGCGTGGCTTATCCTGGCAGTGAGAACAATTAACCAGTGGAACTGCCTGCCTCCAGAAGTTGTGAGTGCTCCAACCCTGGAGGTTTTCAGGAAGAGATTGGACAATCACCGTTGGTCTGGAATGGGAGCAGGGGTTCGACTGGAAGACCTCCAAGGTCCCTTTCATCTCTGTTAATTCTGTTATGATGACATCATCATTACACAAATGATGCCACTTTTATGCTTGTGCCGATCCTTAGGGTTGCATCAGTGGCAGAAATAGCATCGTGATCAGGATTTTAGCCCCATTGTCGTTAGCTCCAGATGCCATCGATGGCAAGACAGGAATAGATGAATGAGAACAGGAGGCTTAAAGACGAACCGTTGAAGGTACGCGGATGTCCTGAGCTTACTCAGAAAGCCTTTTAAAAAAGCTCACGAGGAGAGAAGAAAAAAAAATCAAAAAGAAAAGAAAGTTAATGGTAACCAGTGTGTGAACTTAACAAAAGTTGACAGCAAAAGGGTGAAAATATTGCTTTTGTTTTTCTTGCAGATAAATAATTTACAAAATAACAATAAAGAAAATGGGATTTTTGACCCCCCCAAGGGGCAATCTTTTGAAGAATGCAAATAAACACATCAATATGTAAAAAGTCATCAGAAGGAGGGAAAAGTACAGTTTTTGTTGACCTGAACTCCTGCCATTTTCTTGGCCGTGATATGAAAACAGTTTGTCACATGTACATTTTGTGAAAGTATAAACTTTTCCTCCCTTGCAGATGCCGCGCAGGGATTTAATTCATGCTACCAAATATGGATCCCACTGACGATGGTGACATCCAACAGTGAGCTCAGAGCAGGGGTCAAAAAAGTTAATATGGCTGCCAGAACCATGTGACTGTAGCCCCGCCCCTTACTGCATGAATCGTGTAGGGGGTGGGGCTTCAGCTGCACAGTTATGGTGGACATCTTGAACTTTTGGTGGACTCCTCTGGCAATGTGCAAAGGAGCCAAGGAAGTTCTAGGGAAGGAAGGGATAATAATAAGAATTACAGGAGCACATTTCCTGCAGCTTAGTCCCTCGAAGGGCCCGTTTGAAAGAAAAAGGGGAGGGACATGGAGAAAACTGTCAGGAGGAATTAGAACCAGGCCTCCGCAGCTGCCCCTCTTCTTCTCCATGTGGCTTGGCACCTTAGGCAGGAAGCAGGATGTTCCATGTTGGATGCTGAAGGCTCACGTTATAAATAAATTAAAACAAACTTTGCCCTAACTGAATGTGTGTAGCGATTCTCAGGTCCTGGTTGTCCCAAAGGTGCTTTGTCCAGGAGGCAACTGGACTTCCTCGTTTTTTATTCTCCTCCAAGAAGCTTCTGCAGCTCTGACAGGTTCCTCACTATCCTTATCAGAGCAGAAGAAGCTCCTTGGAGGAGAAGCGAAAGGTCTTCAAAGAAAAAACAAGGAAGTCCACTTGCCTCCTGGAAAAAGCGCGTGGAGATTCCATGTGTTCAGCTGCAGTCTCCTCAGAGTTTGTAGCCTGACCTCTTTTTGATCAGAGGGCTTCAGTATCACTTCAACACCACAAAAAGGTGTCACTTGTGACTGGTGTTTGTAGATAAACAAAATGTGTATTCTGCCCTGCATACTCACCGTTGCCACAGAAATTGAGGCAGCATTAAGCCATACCAAAACCTGGTTAGTTTGCATGTGGATTAGGACCAAGGCTATTGCAATTTTGAAATGTGTGAAGTGTATGCTGGTTGGAGAACTCTGGCAGTCGAAGTCTTCGCATCTGGAAGACGGCATGAAAAACACTCATTTAAGCAGTTACAAAGATGACTTAAATTTTCTCATGAACACAATTCTGGTTAGAAAAGGATGTTTGCTTGCTGTTTACGGGTTTCAGTTAAAGTCAGGCAAACTGAATGTTGCATTGTATGGCTCCCGCCCTGATCCAACAGAGGCTTGGAAGCCAAGCGTGGGTTTACAGATAACAGATAACAGGTAATCAGAGTTGGAAGAGACCTTGTAGGTCATCTAGTCCAACCGCCTGCCCAAGCGGGAGGCCCTACACCAAATGGGAGTCCAGTCTCTTCTTGAAATCCTGCAGTGATGAAGCTCCCACAACTTCCAAGGGCTACTTCTGTTCCACAGCTTGATTGTTCTCACTATCAGAAAGTTTCTCCTTATTTCCAGGTTTAGAAGTAAACGCTGTGCATGAACGAAGGGAGCGTGCAAAAACCAACAATTGAGAAATTGTCTAGGGTGCACCTCTCTGATCTTAACAGAATCAGCAAAAGAGAAGAACACTGTGGTTGTTTCAGGCCAACCACACTCGATCTAGTGCCTGGTGATGTCATCCTCCACCCGGAGTGCCTGCGAGGCAGATTAGCTGTGGTGGCAGAATACAATAACTTTGCAATATCCATGTTATCCCCGCTGTGCTTGGAAAGGGACAGACAATTTAATTTCATTTGAAAGGTCAGTAAGTTGCATTCTTCTCTGACCATAAGAATAGCAACTGCAAGCCAGCAGTTCTTATCAGCTGCGTTTCTTCCTTCCGCTGGGTTTTTTTTTAAAATATAGGCTCCCCAGAATTCTGGACCTGGACCGCTTACAGTTTATTGTCAACAAACTAAAAACAGTGAAGAGGAATGTGAGCCTTTAATTACAGCATTTTGGGCTCAGACAGGGAGGAACCAGCAGCACAGAGACAGTGAAGAGAGTCTCCCAGGGAGGGCCCAGTAAACAGGACTCCCGAAATACCCGGCCAGAGAAAGGGAGAAAAAGATTCAAAGCTCATTGCTGAGTTGGAAATGTCATTGGAGCAGTGGTGGGATTCAAAGTTTTTTACTACTGGTTCTGTGGGCGTGGCTAGGTGGGTGTGGCTAGGTGGGCATGGCCATGTGATTGGGCGGGCATGGCATTTTTGTAGCACCAGCCCCACCCCTTTTTTTGGGTCTTCCTGGCCTCAGGGGAGCCTCTGGGGGGGGTGTTTTTGCTCTGAGAAGGCTCTCTTGGGGCTCAGGAAGAAAAAAGAACAGAGCATGGGAAGGGCACGCAACACCCCTCCATGCTCCATTGTGGGGCCTTCCTGGCCTCAGAGGAGCCTCTAGGAGGGGGTCTTTACTCCCAGGAAGCTTCCCTGGGGTCCAGAAAGGCAAAAAATGGGGAGCCCTGCACCCCTTCCCACCATTTTTTGCCTTCCTGGGCCTCAGGGAAGCCTCCTGGGCAAAGCAGTAAGAAGCAAGGGGAATCCCAGCATGGCTGTTTGTAGGAACAGCTGATTGTCGGGAGGTTAAAAAAAAGAAAGAAGTACCTTGAGGAGTGACTGGGTGGGTGAGCATCGGGTGGGCCGGGCAAGTGAGTGGTGACCGGGTGACCGGTTGGGGGCGTGGCCAGCCAGAAGTTACTACCAGTTCGGTGACCCATGCCAAATCCTTGCTACCAGTTCATGCGAACCGGTGCGAACCGGCTGAATTCCACCACTGCATTGGAGGATTTTAACGCATCTGCAGACTTGTGGACTAATTTTTTAAAATATTCATTTGTGGGCCTCCCCACAAAATGGCATCCTTTAGCTGCAGCTTACACTTCCACAATCCTCAACACATAATTTTCTCAGATGGCATCCGAGCATCAATGCAACAAGCACAGGATGCATTTTAATCACCCCAGTGAAGGAATGACGATGGAAACTGAGACTCATCATTTTTTTGTTTTGTAAAATAGCAAGTAGAAGAATTTAAAGCTGAAGTTGTTCAGTTGTCAGTTATGGTGGGATTATTGCTATTATTGCTACGGTTGGTTGCACAGCCAGCCAGAGGTTTAGTATGGATTTGGCATTTTTATCAACCTGTCGACTCCTTCACAAGAATCTTGGATAGGCAGGTGTTGTTTTTTAATGGCGTTACAGAGATTGTCGCAGGATATTAGCTGTTCCAAGTAAAGCTGCCTTCTGCAATTGATTGATGGTAAATGTGTCAACGCCAATGGTGGTCCAGAAGTTTTGAGATTTCCTCCAAGGCACCTGTGACTATTGGGACTGTCCTTGCTTTCTTTTGCTACAGTCGTTCTACTTCTATTATTATTTTATCTATCATCCATCCCAAATGTACAATTTGTACCATGACCTTGTTGAAGAACAAATAGGTTCTTTTTTTCAAGAATATTGCTTCCTACACCTTGGACCTGTCTGTTGGGCTCCATCAGATCAGGTAACTGAAACTTGGTTAAAATTATTGCCATGAGGAAACATGATGAGGGGCTTGTGTGTTGCTCCCAGCCTTGCCGTAGCTCAATTGAAGAAACCTGGGCTCATCCCTACTCTAAGATATCTTAGATATGGGTTAATTCTTCATAAAGATCTTACCTCTTAAGAACATAGGTAGTCCTTGTCTTACGACCATAATTGAGCCCAAAACTTCTGTTGCTATCTAAGACAATTGTTAAGTGAGTCTTGCCCCATTTTATGGCCTTTCTCACCACGTTTTTAAGGGAATCACTGTGGTTGCTAAATTAGTAACATGGTTGTTAAGTGAATGGCTTCCCCATTGACCTGGCTGGTCAGAAGGTCACAAAAGGGGATTACGTGACCCCACGACGTTGCAACTGTCATAAATATGAGTCAGTGGACAAATGTCTGAATTATGCTCACATGACTACGGGGATGTTGCAATGGTCGTAAGTATGAAAAATGGTCATAAGTCACTTTTTTCAGTGCTGTTGTAACTTTCAAGTCACTAAATGAGACATTGTAAGTCAAGGAATGCCAATAATAATAATAATAATAATAATAATAATAAAAAATCAAATCCAACAGAAGACATGGTGATGTTAGCATCAGCCCAAGAGTTATAAAGAAGAAAGCAAAGCGGGATACCCTATAGCATTTCAGACAAATGGTTGTCTTGTCGCTTCTTAAAAACTTCTTGTGTTAATTTATGGTGGCGACAACAAAAACAATCAACAGAAGGAATCCGATAGCACCTTTCCTGGTTTTATTGAAAAGCATCAACCGTTGCAAGAAAAGTACATTTAGAAGTGAAAGGGTGTGAATTAATGAAGGTCCTATGGTGACCACAATATCTACACAACATTTTGCATCAGAAAAGTGGCCCTGCATTCCCAGCCCTTTGGTTCCCACAGTAGACATTGTGTACAAACTAGGAAGAGAATAAGAAAGCAGAATCAGTATCAAATTGTTTAAGACTGCACTCCAGAGCAAATACTGACATCAACAATGAAGCTACGTTGTCAATCTGTTCACTAGCGAGTAGCTACAGGGGACATAACTGAAAGTGCACTGAACCACGCTGATCCTAATTTTATCTAAATTAAAATGGAGTTTGAGTGGTTAATTGGACTTAATTGGTCTCAACTGAAGAGAACCTTACGGGGTCATCCATAACTAAACCCTGATTTCATTTAAATCCCATCTGGCTTGTTGTGGTATGTGTGCCAATCCCTAGGACAGATTCAGAAAGCTACTTTCTAACCTAAATTTTACTAAAATCTGCATTTCTATCAAATCCAGTGCTTATAATTAAAAATATTATAGAAGACAACATTGCAACAACAAAGGAAAAGTTTATTGCTGAATAGAAGGATGTTCCATTCTTAAGCATGTAAAAGGAAACAAGAAGCAAAATCTGGCACACACAAAAATCAAACTAAAACTGTTAAATTAGAGGATTGGTTCTGGTTAAACAAAGACTGGGAAAAACAAGGAAAAAGCTGGTGGAGACAGAGCAGAGAAGGCACTCTGGCCCAGAAGGAAGACAACAGCCAGATAATAGCTCTGAACACGTGGTTGTGGCTCTCATCTTGACTTTTTGATGCCATCCCCACTATAGAGTAAAATAATTCATCATTAGACAATCAATTAATCATTATTAACAATTTATTATATCAAACATCAAATGAACAATGGAATTTAAAACAGCCTGAAGAAATGGAGAAGCTAAAGATGAAAGGCCAGCTAAGAAACATTTAATTCTTTTCATGGTGTCCAGGAGTTTCCATTACAATAAATATTTTAAATTCTGCATAATTAAATGCCAGGTAAACTGGAAGCTAAGGATTTCCCCAATTTTATGCTGAGCAAAGTTCAAATAAATGCAAATACATATTTTTAAAGGCATCTCCCAAGGGGAACCTATTAGCAATAGCCCTTAGACTTATATACCACTTCACAGTGCTTTCCAGCCCTCTCTAAGCCTGAGTCAGATGCTGGCATGGAGATTGGAGCCTGCAATGCTGCATTCTAACCACTGGTCCACCAGAGGTCCTTTAGCCACCATTCAACTTTAAAATAAAGCATGCAAACTATTTTATCTGCAGGACTGAAATGTTCTCTGGCAGAAAGTTCATATTTTTCTTTTTTTCTGATTAAGTGTCGATTAAATGTCGAGCTGAGAGCCAGTTGTATGGAAGCATCTGGATCCGAATCTCCAATGAACAGTCCAGAGAAGGCTTGACAGGGTGCTGGAATTGCTCTTCTGCTTTCAGTCATAATCGGCTTAGTGCAACTCTCAAGAAACAGAGAGTAACTCCAGAGTAGCTAAGTGACACTTCCCGGCTGTTCCTTTGACACGCTTTGACGCTGGGGTCCACAAAGGCTCTTCCAGATGCCAAGGAGGTTTCAGCCTGACAATATTAATTGAACGTTTCCCCTCTCCAGTTCTCCCCGCACCCGACCCAGTATAAATAATTATGCAGGCTGCCAATGGTGGCCAAAGGTTAATTAGCCTGCAAACGTCCCGTATTATGGCCTAGTCCCACCAGAAGAGCCATTGGATTAGAGGTTTCTCCTGTCTTGTAAGCACAGGGCTCCTTTTCTGAATGCTTGGAGATGATAAAGGACACCAGAAGAAGGAAAAGGAAAGGAAAAGAAAGCTGCAATTGAAATTATTAATCGTTTTAATGGGGGGAAATGTCTAAAATCTTAGGACCTGATAGGGCAGTTGTAGCTAACCTTTTTGGGCTCCTGTGCCAAAAATTTATGTGCCAGGACCCAGAAGGCAATGCGCCCCCCCGCCCCCTGCACATGTGTGTGCAATTCCCCCTGCCGCCCCCTTACCTGCACAGCTGATTTTTCGGATGGTTTGAGGCCTTTTTTGGCCTTCCAGAGGCTTGGAAAAAGGCTCTGCAGGCTTTGAAGGCCAAATAATAGGCCTGTTTTTGTCACTTCCTGTATTTCTAGTGTTAGGTTTGCATGAAGAGACAGATGCGGAGTGCTTCAAGCTCTTTGTTTATTAGTGACTACAGCTCAGAATGGACCCACTTTGGCTGGGCTGCAGCTGCTACTTATAACCAGCAGCCGCAGTTGCCACCAATCAGAGTGCAGGGTTTTCCCGCACTTTTTAAACCAATCATTTCTAACATTTTACAAGAACAGTTCAAACTAAACCAATGACTTCAAACCTGCATACATAACATCTAGAAATACAGGAAGTGATGAAACAGACCTATTATTCAGCCTACAAAGCCTGCAGAGGCTTTTCCAAGCCTCTGGAAGGCTGAAAAAGACCTCAAACCAGCCGAAAAATCAGCTGTGAGGCGCACGCATGCCCAGTGAGGTAAGTTTGCCTGTGGCTCGCCTGTCAGCACAAATGGCTCTGCATGCCACCTGTGGCACATGTACCATAGGTTTGCCATCACAGTGATTCTAAACAGAAACGTCTTCTCCTCCTCCTCCTCCTCCTCCTCCTCCTCCTCCTCCTCCTCCTCCTCCTCCTCCTCCTTCACAATGGCCAACTAGGGGACTTTTTTCCCTTCTGAAAGGAGACAGATGCCAAACAGGAGTTTAAAAACTTCTGTCTTCTCACCATTAGCCATGATTAAATCACCATCTCCCCCCCCAGAGGGGCCTATATAATCCTTGGCTTTCATTCTATTTCTAGCATGTTGCTCATGTTGCTGTTGTTATATTTTGCAAGCCTCAACTCATTCTGAGCTTCAGATTTTATGACACATTCCGCTGATATCAGATAAGAAAAGGCCTCCCTTCTCAATTCATCTCAGAAGCACAGGGAAGGGCTTGGGAAATAACTACCTTAGGGACATGGGAAATAAATTGAATTTGAAAAGGAGAAAACAAATCAGATGCCTGAAATTTTGCATCTTTTCTTTCTAGAAATTTTAGTAAGGATAATCTGGAAGAATTTTGCTTTTCATTCAGGTGGGATCCAAGAGAGGGAAAACTTTGGGAAAAAAGAAAGAGAGAGAAAGAGAGAGAGGGAGGGAGGGAGGGAGGGAGGGGGAGGGAGAGAGAGAATTGGAGATGGACCAAGATTTTGAGACATGGCATTCCAGAGTCACAGATTATTTACAGTACACTTATCATGTCTTCAGCTGCAAGCAACAATTAGAATGAATTTGATTAATTCTGCCAGATGTTCTCAAGATGTTGCTAACCTGAGCAGTCTTGTGCTTATAAGCTCTGCCTCATCAAGTGTTTCTTTCTATAATCTCTGCTGTCTAGGACGATGGGGATGGGGCATGGAGAATGGTCTGAAGTTCTTGCAGATCTTCACCTCTGGCTGCTTCTTCAGGAGAAGACTTTCTCTCCAACTTTTCACTGGCAGGTGCCTGAGGTTCCCTCCTCTCTCTAACATTCCAGGTCACACTGTCACAACTACATTAGAGTAGTAGTAGATCAGCAACACCTGGAAAGATAAATTCCAAATCCATACACTGTAATTCAGTAACATATTGAGAAGAGATATTAGGATGGTCTATTTTCTCATTTCTGGGCCATTTAAGGCATAAGTTAGAAGAAACTATTTTTTCCTGTCTTGAGTTGACCGAAAATAGTAGTTGTTGAAAGCAGTGGACATAGAGTAGTATAACAAACACTCTGCCAGCAAATTATCCCATCAGACTAGCTGTAAAATGATGATAATTGTCTACAATAATAAATTTTCCAAAGAAATAGAAATAATCATCTATTTTCCAAGGTATTGCATAAGAATTTAGGATCTCAACTGCAAGGATACCCAGGGGGCAGCAAAGAGGCCTCTCTATCCCTTTGCTGCCATCTAGTGGACATATGAATATTGTGACAGATTCTGGTTTCACTAATATTTTGGTGCAGAAATTATAGAAGACTGGAGGTAAGAAGCAAGTTTTATTCAAACCCCGATGAGATGCAATTCAGCCCACTTTATATGCATGTCATTGCCTTAGTTTACAGCCAACCATTGTTGTGTAAGGAACAGAAGGATACAGCATGCCGTGCCACATATTAGTTTTATAGGATGATCCTAATAGCTCCTTTCCTGGTGCTGCACCATCCAGGGAGTTCAGCCAAGTCCTATTGAGGAAAAAAAGGGTGATTTTTTTCCTTCATAAAAGAGAATAATAACATTTATTTGGTAGCAATGAAGAAAAATAGCAATTTCTGCAGCTCGCTGACAATGTTAGTGTTGAAGAAAGCAAAGAAAACCTTAGACAATGAAACCTCACAGATCAGCAAAAATTAGAAACAAATCTGTGTCAGGAATTTATGCCTCTGTTGATCGTCTTTGTTTCTTCAACTAATTCCAAGCAAAGGAAAGTCTTCTGGGCTTAACGTACAATTTTGTCATGTTGGAGTAAATATTTAGATCTGATCTCTCCTCCCCCCTTTTTTTTGGTAAACTGCTCAGAGTTTGCTGATTTGAGAAACATTGGATGGGAGAAAGATTATTGCAACAGGATAGCCTTTTATTCTGATTTCTCTCCATATTGCTTTATGGTTTCAAAATTTTGGATTGAAGAATTGGAACAATTCACAACTGGAGCTGTAACATGACCTAGTTCTTTGTTTACTCAGTTCTCCTCCTTGATAGAGGCCCATTCATGAGGTTGACCCAATGAGGCATGTTGCTGAAAGAACAAAACAAAAGGAAGTGACCCCTGCTGGTCACTGATAAGGACGCTGTCTTCCCTTCCTATCCTCTAGTCTGCCATACACATCGTCTCTCTCTCTCACACACACACACACACTGCAAGTGGCTTTGTTGTTTCCTTGTTATCAGAACTTGAAAAACCAGGGAGACACCTCTTTTACCTTCCATGATTGTATCACCACATTGCATAGTACAGCAAAGGAAAGAGAAATCAGGCATGGAAATTTTCATTTGTATAGTAATCTCAGAAATATACAAAATTAGCTAGAGAAGATTCTAGAACTAAAAATACCTACCCACCCATCCAGTTGTCAGTCCTAATTTTCTTCCATTCTACTTGATAATGTCTAGTGATACATTAGGCAGTGAGAACAATCAACCAGTGGAACCACTTGACCCCAGAAGTTGTGGCTGCTCCAACACTGGAGGCTTTTAAGAAGAGGCTGGACAGCCATTTGTCTTCAGTGGTGTAGAGGCTTCCTGCTTGTGCAGAGGGTTGGGCTAGAAGACCTCCAAAGTCCCTTCCAACTCTGTGATTCTAAGTTGCAAAGCATGATGTGAGAAGATCTTTCTCCAATTCTGGGCCAATGTCATGGTACAAATCTCCATTCAGATCTTCCCTTCAAGCTGCAATACGTATGTGGAACAATGCACATTTATTCTTGTACTTAATGCAATAGCCATTTAATCTCTTCTACTTCTCTTCATTTAACTGGATGAATCAGGTTAGTGAAATCCATGAAGCAAATATGATCCCTGAGCCCCATTTCTACAATTTTGCAAAGTTCCCAAAGGTCACATTAAGCCATCCTTGTGTGCCCCCTGAGCTGTTTGGAGCAACCTAACAATAATAGCCCATCCAGCTGCAAATACGGCCCATCCTTGCATAGAAAGGTGAGCCAATTTCATTTTGTCGATTGGCTTTGGGAAGACTGAAACTTATTTTCTGGCAGCTCTGCGGGGAGACTTTGAGCTGGTGGAACAAAATTGCCAGTCATTCAGAGAGTTTTTAAAAGCCACATGATTGTATATATTCTCAAGCTGCTTAACTCTTACTAAGAGTGTTTTCTTTTCATTAAAATGCCAGCATTACCAGGGCCATCAGAAAAGGAAAGCACAGGAACGATAAAAGCAATATTTTATCATTAAACAAAAGCATCAACTGTTAACAGACTCCATAGTCAATAAATGCTCACTAAGAAATTTCATATAATCAGCCAGATGATGTCATATCTCAATGTTCCTACCCAAGACTGGGGCAGCCTTTGTCCTCTGCCTGAAGAAGAATGTAACACATAATCAAGCTGCTTCATAATCTGGATTAGCTAGGCTGCCAGCTATTTATTTCATTTACGTTTGTAATTTATTTTACCCTGCTGCTATATTGCATTGAAAATGACAATAGTATTATTTCTTGTCTAAAAATAGACCTAAATACAATTTGGCTGAATTAATTAAAGAATCACATTTTTTCCCCCGTGGGATCTATTCAGGAGTGGGATTCTACCAGTTCAGACCAGTTCTATAGAACCGGTTGTTATGATTCTGTGCAGTTTGGAGAACCGGCAAATTGTGCCCCTGGCTGGCCCCACCCCTCTCTGCCCGCCCTTCCTCTCACCTCCAGTCAGCCCTTATCACGCATGCGCAACATTGTGCACATGCCCGACATTGCTGACTGCGTTCTTCCCCGCCAAGTCACTCCTTAAGGTATTTTCCCCCCTCCCAATGATCAGCTGTTCCGATGATCAGCTGTGCTGGGATCCCCCTCACTGTCTTACTGCTTCACCCAGGGGGGTGCCTGAGGCCCAGGAGGCAAAACAAAAAAACAGGGTGGGTGGGTGTGTGCTGCAAAAAAGAAGCCACGCCCACCAAGTCACATGGCCACACCCACCTAGCCATGCACACAGAACCGGTTGTTAAAAAATTTGAATCCCACCCCTGGATCTATTGGCTACTATTATATATTTTCTTCTTAAGCTGGTGATGGATTTAAAGTTGCATTTCCTTCATCACCTCAAAAAAAGGACCGTGTTGAGAATTTGCCAAATTATTCTTTAATCATTTAAAGACAATAACTGTTCTCCAAACTTACTCATGTTTAACCACAGTTATTTTCTTATGTATTCTTACTTTAATATATGTGGGGCTCCGTTATGCAAGTGAATATTAAATAAGGAGAGACATTAGCTTAACTAAAAGGAAGCATAAGTCTCCTAAGATAAATCGTAGAAGAAACCAGAGTATTATTCCATCTCTGCTATGGACACAAGAAAAATAATTTGTGCCACCTATTTGGTAAAAACTTTCCTTGCAGAGAACATCCACCAGCACTGAAATTTTAGATGCAGTTATGATTAAAATGTTATAACATATTGTTTGTAATATACTACTTATGAATTTAAATTTGTCTGGAATGGCAGAGGGTCTCCTGCTTGAGAGAGGGCTGGGCTAAAGGACCTCCGAGAACCCTCCCAACTCTATTGTTCTTTTAAATGATGTCCTATTTAAGAAACACGGTTGAAATGGTCCTCTCATCTAACTAGTGAGAGTAGAGCCTCCTCCATTCTCCCCTTAAGGCTTTCTCTTTCTTTCTTTCTTTCTTTCTTTCTTTCTTTCTTTCTTTCTTTCTTTTCTTTCCTTCTTTCTTTTTTCCTTCCTTCCTTCCTTCCTTCCTTCCTTCCTTCCATTCCTCCCTCTCCTTCCTTCCTTCTTTCCTTCCTTTCTTCCTTTCCTTCCTTCCTTTCCTCCCTCCCTCCCTCCCTCCCTCTCTCTCTCCTTCCCTCCTTTGAAACAGTATTACCACTACTGCTAGCGTCCCAGGGAACATAGAAATTGCTTGTAATTGCCTCCCTGAGTCACAATCCCATGCGATCATCAGGCGGATGCCCCCCTGTCTTTGTCTACAAGACTCCGTTGTCATTTATCACTCAGAGATGTTTCTTATGTTCAATATTGAAGAGGAAGTTTCAAGTTTTAATTTACAGCTCACCAAATAAATACTTGGCCTCCCATCTGCAGCCTGGACATACGCAGGGCAATGCAAAAGGGGGGAGAGAGAGAGAGAGAGAGAGAGAGAGGATATAGCAACATTCAAATGCCCTGCAGGAAACAGCAGAGATCTGAAGACCCCATCGAGCTCAGCTCCGGGCCAAAGAAAGAAATATTAGCAAAAAGAAAAGAAAAAAAAAGGAAAAGTGTCAGATTCTTCTCTGGCAGGAGGTGGAACAGCAATAACAGCCCTGAACCGCAAGGATTCGCATAAACGCTGGCTTAAATCAATCACTCACAGAGGGAATTGCTCCAGTGACATCTGAGGTGGAGAGAAACCCGGTCATAAATCAGAGCTGCAGAAAGCAGCTTGAAATGTTCTCAGCATCTCCTAACTTCCCTGCTGTGCTGAGAGTCAGGAAAGGAGAAGGACCTCTCGGCTTTTCCTAGGGGGTCCGGTTTTTAGCAATCGATTCGTTTTAGCAACCAGATAGTCGGCTTAGAATGAAGACCTACAACATTATTGCAATGCATTTTTTCCCTTTTAAAATAATCCATTGAGTCTTTTTCTTTCATAAGAACATGAAAAATATCTTCACGGTCCAAATGGAGTTCCCTGTAAACCATCAATTAAATATCCCAGGTGCATTTTTTCAGAGATGAACTATGCACAGTATAGACAAAGTTCCCACCTATTCAAATTTGCAAACTTATTTACTTATTTTTAAAAGTTATATGCCACCCCGCCCTTCTATAAAAAGTGACTCTTAGTTGACTATATTCATATATGTGAAATGACAACCAAATAAAATGTGGTTAGTGCTATTTTTATCTAGTGTATCGTTTATTTATTATAAATGATAACCAAGATAACCTAGGTAGCATTGAAAGCACAATAAAATAAAATTGTCTAAATAGACTTCACATTTAGAAGGCTGAGTCAACCTTGAGCCAGTCAGGATTCCCCTTCCTTGTCTTCCTTCCTTCCTTCCTTCCTTCCTTCCTTCCTTCCTTCCTTCCTTCCTTCCTTCCTTCTTTCCTTCCTTCCTTCCTTCCTTCCTTCCTTCCTTCCTTCCTTCCTTCCTTCCTTCCTCCCACTTCGCACTAGCCCTTAGACTTATATATTGCTTCACAGTGCTTTCCAGCCCTCTCTAAGCGGTTTGCAGAGTCAGCCTGTTGCCCCCAACAAACTGGGTCTTTTAATCATCATCTCTAATTGATTTAAATGAATTATATGTGTTTTGGTTCAAGTTGTTCTTAATACAGTTATAAAATTTCAGTAAAGAGTTGTTAGCAGTTATTTCTTTTGGGGGTTGATCTTATTCTTGTTCAGATATACCTAACTTTTAAATGGCATTGGTCAGTTTGTTAACCTGGGGCTTTGGTTAGAGTCTCTGACTTAAACTGATACATCAAATAAGTCAAATTGAATAGTCTTGTCATATCATGCTGGAAAAATGCATTAAAAACATCAAAACAAATCACTCAAAACATATCAAAACAAGTCACTCAAACCTACCCTTTTTTGTTTCCTGAATCAGGTGTGGAAAACCTAATATGCCCAATTCATTGGTTTAAACTGAGCTGTTAAAGTGAATTGATCTGTTTTTTTCTGAATTGGTTCAACCCAAGTTGAATCCACATAGTCTTGTCTTCAAGTCCCATTTTAATACATATCAATACACTATACAAAACTAGATCAGAAGCACTTTCTGGTGAACATGTTTGTATTATTAATGGAAATTGTTATTATTGTTCACTTTCTTGTTATTAATATTTAAAGATTGGAGAACTAGAACACAAGAACTCAGAAGCAATCCAGTATTTTTCAAACCTGCAAAGGAAACTAAAATTTGGAAAGTGCAGGTCATGGCAGCCCTTAGATATGGAAAAAAAGCTCTACCAGTGGAATTGTTCTTCCTAACCAATTACTCTCTTTTCATGCTTCCCCTGAAGCCTGAAATTTTTGTCATACCGTCATGCTTCTGCTTGTTTGTTTATGCTCTCAGTATAACAGACCAAGCAAACTTTTGGAATTAGCAGATTTGCACTCTCCAAATCGGTGATGGGACCTTCTGTAGCTTGAATATGAAATTAATAAAGTTGGATGCCATGGAAATTAGAAACAGCTGAGAAGGCCAGGATACTGCTTGGCTCTCTAACACTGGAAACTGTGGGTTTCGGATATAAACTCAGGCAGACATTCCTATTGGAAAACCAGCTAATAATTCTCCATCGTAGGCCATCTCTGAGTAGTTATTATCCTTCCCTCAAAGTTGCCACAAGAGCATGGACTCAGCTGTCCAAGCACTTCCAAGTTTATTTTTGATTTCTATGTGATTTAGCCTTAAGCACAAAAGCCTTTTTTCACTTTTGGTTAAATCTAATGATATCCGTCCCATATCAGTTAAATCTTGCCAAAGAGGCACAAAAGTTTGCAAAGGGATAAGAACCTAATCTTAGCTTGTCTTCCTTTCAGGGAGCTGGCAAAACTTTAAATCTCTCTAAAATTTTAGCTCAATTCCTGGTGATTTTATGTTCAGACTCAAAAGACTTAAGGCAACAAGTAGAACTGGTGTGTCATAGCCTTTTGGGGGATGTTACCCACTTTTCTGCAAGACTAGCCTATAGCCCTGGTGTATGCTAGTGTTCTATCCAGGTATTAACCAGGACTGATCCTGATACAATTTTCAACATTAGCCATGACCAATGAGGAGCTGCTTCCTCACTCCCTGTATCCTCAGATTTGTTAGGTTGAGAGAATTCTGAATAAGGATGAATGAATTCATTATGTAAGTAAGTCTTTATTGATTAGCCCTTGGGCCATATCGAAGTGCAAAGTTCCAGCAATAAATTGTTGCTAAAATTTGATAAAAACAATGCAAAATGGAATTTGGTAAAATACAATTTAAAATTGAATTTGATAAAATACAATTTAAAATGAAATCAAAATAAAATACGATTTAGATGAAGTAATAATAAAATACAATCTAAAATGAAGTTGTAATAATGTGCAATAATTTAAGGTATAGATAAATTATGATAGCATTATATTTCGGAATCACCCTTGCAGTCTACCCCAATCAGTCTACCCAATATGCGGATCTCAACCGGATCATTTTGTTTAAGTACTGTGCTGTGTTAGATGTTACTTTCAAGTTCTGGCCGGACATAATGTAAGTTATTTTGGTATGGGGATCCCAATATGAATTCATTATGATAAATCATGCTATTGGCTTGATATGCTCTGTTAGCACAGGCACTGTGGTTTGAAAACCATAGTTTGTACCTTAGTGGAATATGATGATCCTTTTGATTTTATCTAATAAACCACAATGAAAGAAAAACCAGCTAATAATCTGGGATTCCAGTTTAACCTTCAGGTTTCTAATTTCAACTATACTCTTTGGCTTTGAGATGGAACTTTCTAGAAGGAAAAGTATGGAAATATGCATCTTATGTCTCATTATTTGATGAAGCCACGGATTCATCAAATAGTCAGCCATGCTAGTCTCATTGATTTTGCATCCCCCATGAATCTTGAGGCTTCAACTGTATTTTATGTTTAATCTTCAACCTAATTCCTTTACCTTAAAGTTCCCAGTTAAATGGAGAGGAAGGTAGGATTGTTAGGAATATAAATTGTCCTTTGAAATTACCTCCGTCTCTGGATATAATTCTGTTTGAAAATGTGGACATTACTCTGAGAAAACATACATTTCATAGATTATTCCCAAGGGAGCAAGTGATGACATGCATAACATGACATGACATGACATCATCTTGCAAATAATATGGCTTTTGTTATTTGCCTTGGTCCCATTTTACATAAATTACATCTTTTATCATTTGTAAATTACACCTTTTGCCCAGGGACCCCATGATGTGTTTGACATTCTCGTGGCTTCTAACACATGCTTGTGATGCACAGAATTTTGTACTCTGTTAAAATATTTCAAATCATGTTAACTGCTTTCCTGATATCTGAATTAAGTGTCAGACATTTATTCCTGATCCAGGGTTTTGGGTATGCCATTCTATAGTAAAATTATAACTGTGGCTCATTCTAAAATGCTGACTTGGAATCTCTTAAAGATCCTTTTCCATTCAAAATATTGTGAGTTGAACTGGTGGAGAGAGAAAAAAAGTAACATTCATGATTCCTCAGCCCATGATTTAGATTTCTATTTTTATCAGCACACTGATTTGTGACACTCAGTGGGCAAAAATCTTTGCTTGTTTTGGCTCTGGACAATGGTCAGCATCTCTATTGTGTCCTTGCCCTTTCCAGACCACAGAATCTGCCCACGAGAAGCTGAAGGGGTCACCCCTGAGCAGGACTCATAAACACCCAATTCTGCTGAGAAGGAGCTCAATATTTTTATCCCAGTATATCCTACCTTAGCACCTGGAGGGGAAATCAAATGTTTCACCTATTGGCTTCTAACTCATGGGCAACATACAGTGATACCTTGGTACTCAACTCTTAGGAAACACATAGAATTTGGTACTCAACACATTTTGATATGAAAATTTTGCCCTGCTACTTATTGTTTGGTACTCAACGCACAAGCTAGATTTTGTCAGTGTCAGCTGCCTTGTGACTCACTATATTGTTCCTTATGGGAAAAAAATGTTTGGCACTCATCATGTTTGGTACTCAGTGCACCTCCTGGAAGCAATTAATGAGGAGGAGCGAGGTACCACTGTATTTAGATGAAACTGAACACAATGGATATTGATGTACAAACTATACCGAAGGATACGTAACCTAAATGCAAGTAGCCAAGGATCTCTACCCTGTATGGAAACTAGGTAGCCCTTCAACCTCACATTCCATTGGGTTTGAAGATGCTCTTCAGATTTGATCAGCTAGCTATTCTTTGAGTAAAGTGAGGATAATTATATGGACAGCAATAACCACAGAAATACAGAAGCCAAAATAACTTTTACTTTCCTTGTAATTAAGCATCTTCAAAACTCTGAAGTGGCTAAGGGTTTGTGGTAGAATTCACATTTATGAAAGCAAGCATGTTGCTGATAATACACAAAAGTATTGTACATGGATGGATCTTCAGGGGAAAAAAAATCATATTCCTTTTCAAGGAGGTCAACCTTGAGTTACATATGGACAATCATTCATTGCCAATTTCATTTATAGAAGCCAAGACCACCAAAAAGCACAATTGGGACAAAATCATTGCTTAAATCCTAAACCACAGCGTCATTCTGGAATTTATATTTTCTACAAACTACAGTGTATTTAAGAATATTTAACTCAACCCCTGCAGTAAACACCAACTTTTTATTACTCAACTTCTGTTAATTTTATTCCTTCATTTAAGTAATGGAACTGGTTATGACCACCGAGGGTTGTTCATTGCTTGCTCACTTCCATGACACGTGGAAGGCCGGTAAACTTTGTTGTCCCTGAGGTATTGGGGTTAAAGTGCTTTTAAATTGTTCTGGCCACTTTTCCACTCAGGTAAACACCCGCAATCGGTTTTTAAAAAGAAATACAAAATAGATTATTAAGCCACAAAAGCATTAAAAGTCCATTTGGGAAAATGTCTTCTCACAAATCTGACGGCGCAAAACATACACAGCTTTCTTTTTCAACCTACTATTACCACGATTTCTTCCAAACCTGCTATTTTAAGCCATAGATCAAGAGGAATGAAAGCATTTTGAAAGCGGCATGACAAAACGCAACAATAAAAGCAGAAACTCTTGTCGTTTCAAGGTCAGTTTGAAAGGAGAATGAAAGAATTCCTATTGGGCACCAGAGAGATCCAGCCACTTCCATTGCATCCACAGCTACTTTGGCAGACGGGCTGTTGATGTACCACAAATTGTGCCATTGGGAGCTTGTAACTTTCTCTCCCAATAAAGCAGGATAAGGTTGATCTTTGAGTCAGTCAGAACAACGAGGCAAGAAGGCTTTGCATTCTCAGATGGTGCATCTGATCGTCAGTAGACATTTCCTGGGAATCAGTCTAGAGACTGAGATTCTCCTTTTACTGCTCTTCTGTTCTTGCTTCATTGCAGCACAGAAGCGAGAGAACCAGTAGGGCTCAGATCTTTCTGGAAATCATTTCGGTAGCAGCCACTCCTTGGAAAGAGGGAGGCTAAAGAAGAGACAATGATTTCCAGGCCTGAGATGTCTAAATCTCTGCTTGCATCTCCTTTCCATTTTTCTACATCTGTGAAGAATTCTTCTGAGCCAGTAGCTTTCAACCTTGGCAACATGAAGACGTGTTGACTTCAACGCCCAGAATTCCCTAGGCAGCCAGCCATCTGTAGAGGTGCAAAATGGATGGAAACTAACCAAGGAGAGAAGCAACCAGGAATTAAGGAGAAACTTCCTGACAGGCAGGAGAATCAACCAGTGGAATGGCTTGCCTCCAGAAGTTGTGGGTGCTCCAACACTGGAGCTTTTTAAGAAGAGACTGGACAGCCACCTATATGGTCTCCTCCTTCAGCAGACAGTTTGACTAGAAGACCTCTAAAGGTCTCTTCCAGGTCTATTCTGACTGATGGATCAGGAGGTTAGGGGATGCTGAAGTCTCAGAACTGTTGAAACCACTTCCGAACTCACATGCCTTTCTTGTGTGGAAATGTTCCATGCTGAATGGCTGAACTTACCTTCCCTCCTTGCATCTTAACTCTTCTGGTAGCTTTATGTCTCTGGAGGTTCTCAGTCATCCAAGGTCATGGTTGTCCCAAAGCTGCTTTTTCAAGAGGAACCTGGACTTTCTTTGTTTTGCTTGAAGAAGTTTTGCTTCTCATCCAAGAAGCTTCTTCAGTTCTGATTGAAATCTTGAGTTCTGATAACCAGAACTGAAGAAGCTTCTTGGATGAGAAGTGACACACCTTCCAGCAAAACAAAGAAAGTCCACTTACCTTTTGAAAAAAGCACTTTTGGGTCTTATAGCTTTTACAGTTTTAACTCCCAGCTATATAAACGGGGATCTGTAAGGCTGAAGCAATTTTGCAAAGAATGTAAAATTCAGGATACAGCATGGAGAAGTTGAGTTCTTTTCTAGAAAGGATGCCTGCTCTTGGCTAAAGCTCATATTTTTAAAGGTGACACACAAAAAATAATGGTTTCATATTATGTCTCTGTGTTATTACACCCCTAATTTATAGAGGAGCTGCCAGTGGTTAAGTATCGAATTAATATTTTTTGCCGTATCTGCAGTCAGTTTCCTAGGCAATTTGCATATCCTGTCTGAACCCATCAGCCAGAATTTGAATTTATTTTGCAGTCAGCAAATGGCTCAAGTCACAATCTGAGTTGTCTGGAAGCAAACGGAGATGGGAACAATTATATCACCCATACACGTTCACTCAGCTTCCACCAGGAACCAAGGATTTCAAGAGCTCCTGAATTGTACCCAGAACATGACAAATGAGAATAGGTGGGTTTCCTTTGCAGTTGTGCAAAACAAAGACTCTTTAATGATTTCACAGCAGTTTCTGGCTGAAAAAGGCAGCTTTTGGGATTCTTGACAGTGCTAAGAGTTTAGTTTGGGACTAATAAGTTCCAGTTGTCTTTGTGAATTTTAAAAGTAGGCTTTGTGAAGGACTGGAGCAGGAGGCATGCATCCCCCCAGTCCTGCAATGATACCAGTTTAGTTTGCAAATATTTCTGTGACACACTGCACAAACTACTACGAAAGACTTTCCCTGCAAGTACAACAGAATGAAGAAGGTGGCATACGTATTTGCTGTGTTATGCAGATTTTTGTTAATCAGGGAGGAATCTTGTTACACCAACTCAAGACTGAATATGTAAAATTAAGTGACTCCTCATTCAGCAATCATTCATTCCTTTAGTGACTCCTCATTCAACAACCATTTGAATGGCATTGAACAAGGAAATTTACCTGGTGACTATTATCTTCTTCTGAAAATGTTCTGTGTTTCATCCAACAACGGATGGAAATCAATCAAGAAGAGAAGCAACTAGAACTAAGGAGAAACTTCCTAACAGTGAGGACAATTCACCAGTGGAACAATTTGCCTTTGGAAGTTGTAAATGCTCCAACACTGGAGGTTTTTAAGAAGAGATCCAACCATTTGTCTGAAATGGCCTGAGCAGGGGGTTGGACTAGAAGACCTCACAGGTCCCTTCCAGCTTTACTCTGATTGATCTTCCTGGTCTAGTCTTCAGCCAGTGATTTTCTGGTGGTTACTTGTTCAAGTACAAGTCAGGTGTGGCTGAAGAAGTGTTTCAAAGCCTGATACTTCCCTCCACACATACTTAGGCACAACATCTGAGAAATGTTGAAGGCAGCAAAAAGTTTTCTGATGACACACAATTTATGAAATACTTCAAAGGTATCCAGCCTGGGCCTTTTTGCCTCAAGTTAAAAAGTCAGAATGTTTTATTAGTCTCCTGTCCTGCCAAAATATGCAACCTTTTTGAGGAAAACTTAAAAGCTTGGCATGACTCACGAAATATCTGGAAGGTAGGAGAGCTGTCCATGTGGTCCTTCTCCAGGAAGCCTCAGAGGGAGCTTGCAGGACAGAAGAGGCACAATGAGGTGTTTGTCTTCTTCCTCCCATGGCCATGAAGAAAACCCCACAAGGAAGCAAAGCCAAGTCAACATGGCCAGGTGCCACTTCTAGAGCCACTAACAGCCTCTGCCATAGACTCTCCTCTTGCCCAGTCAACCTCATGAGGAGTTAGCAGAGCTGTTTTGTTACTAATCAATCAATCCTAACAATTCAGAAAGTGAAAAATTGGCATAATAACCTAAAAATTATCCTGTGACCAATGCTAGCTCATGGACGAAGTTAAGAAGGTATTTGGAGAGAGACATGTTCCTCTCCTTGAGCCAAAGCCTTGTAATCCACATTTAGAGAAATAACTCTACAAGCTAAACCCAATTAATTTAAAAAAGATGGGTGGGTGCCTTTCATTGGGTTCTTTACTTACTTACTTACTTACTTACTTACTTACTTACCCATTCATCGCCATCTTATATTGTGTTCAAAATCTCAACTTTGAGGGGTTTTTTTATTACACAGTCCTGCATCTGTTATCAGGCAGATTTGGGTACCCTCCCAGGACACCTCCGAACCTACAAGAAAAATTCTGAGCTCATATTAAAAAGTAAAGCCTCTTTCAGGACAGGCTCAACCCCTGGTTGCCTTTGTTGGGAGTCCGTCCAGGTAGTTTTCTTGGAACGAGAGAGAATTGATTTGCTGGTGGCTTCCAACATGCTGCTTTGACTTAATGCTGCCAAAAAGGGAGCTTGCTTGCAGTAAGAATTACAACATCTTTATATTGACAGACTAGCTTTACAAGCACCAGTAGCAAACACGTCTGTATTTTGCATTATTTTGGAAACTTTTTCCTATCCCAATAATTGCCATCAAAGTTTTAAAAAGTGTTGAAATGGGGAGAATCTTTATAACAACTTAAAGACCCCAAACTGTTGTTCGTGCATTTGAGTAACTGATTGATTTACAATGATTTACACTTAACTTGACTAAAAAGAGCTTCTCTTCAGTTTTTGGGATTTATATTTTTGCAATATGTCTTGGCATGCAGGGTTTCCTAGTGGTCCCAGATCCAAGAACTAATTAAATCCAACCTTGCTTGGTTTGTTGAGATCAGCCAAAGTTGGCTAAGCATAGCGCAGAAGATTGTACTTGTTCTAAAGCTAATAAACACAAATGTTCTTCAGGTTTCTGTAATGACTATGCAGAGATCCAGGAGTGAATGGGGTGAGGCTAATCTAGAGACATGTGGAATGAGTAGGTCACCTTAATCAAAAGCCAAGAAGATACTTAATCGGTCCTTCAAGAGGGCTGAGATCCAGAATAACAAAGAGTAAGGTGTCCAATCAGACTCAAGTCTCTGATTCCAAGAAGACCTTTGCTGCACTTTGCTCACTAAGCAACCTCTCCATACAAGAGAGGAATGTTCACTTTTTTCAACATTTTCATCAACGCTTTTAGTTCCTAAGTTCCTACGTATTCCAAGCATTAAAGGACCCGTATCTGGTGGGGGAAAGTTTGGACAACCTTTGGGTAGCATGAAAGGGATACAGGAAGCTCTAATTCTGCTCCTCTTTGGAGCTTCTCTGTCATCCAGGTCATGGTTGTCCCAAAGTTGCTTTTTTCAAAAAGCAACTGGACTTTGATTTTCCTTAAAGACATTTTGCTTCTCATCCAGGAAGTTTCATCCAAGAAGTTTCAGTTCAGTTCAGTTCAGAAAAAGCATCTTTGGGACAACCATGACCTGGATGATTGAGAAGCTCCATAGATGTTTACACCTATTTAATCTCTCCTTGGCTATGAATCAATATTTCCCCACAGCCATACCTGAAAATCCCTTTGGAACAGAGTCCATCTCTGCAATATGAGGGACCCTGAAATCCTGGCCATAATTTCTTCCATTGGCCTTCTAGGACACTTGCCATCCATCGTCCTTAGAATTCCATCCCATCTTGAGCTGGATATACTCCATGCCAATATTTCTCCACCTCAGCAACTCTATGAGGTGTGGACTTCAACTCCCAGAGTTCATCAGCCAACAGACTATGGAATTCTAGGAGTTGAAGTCTGTACCTCTTAAAGTCCCTGAGGTTGAAAAAACACTGGTCTATCTCTCCTCTTGCAGGATGAGAATTATGGATGCATTCACTAAGTTCTTATCAACTCCTGTCTCAGAACCAAAAAATACTATTTCTATCTCAACGCTGTTGATTTTTTTGTTACCAGTTCTCTTTTACTCCCTAATTTTGTACACTTTTTTTTTATTTGGGCTTTTATTGTATTTCTATCTTTGTTTGCATCATGTTTGTGTTTTATTTTACCCTTTTCCCCTTTATTTGCATTTCTTTTTCTTTGCCTTTTGGTCACACACCATATTTACTACTAAATAAATAAAATGCGATCAGAAAGCCTTGTGCCTCCCTTAGCTGCAGTTCCAGAAAGGAGTGAGGGGTCAGTAATAACAATTTCTGTCAGGAAAGGAGTGCTTAGACAGAAGAGGAGAAAGGGATACACCAATAGGTATCAATAGGTAAAGCAACTGTGCATTTATAACATGAAAAAAGGCCTGTATAGCCTTATTCCAGACCATGAGGTCTTCTCTTATGCTCATAATTGTGCAGGTCTCCCTCCCTCCTTCCGTCTCTGTCTTTCTCTCTTTCTCCCTTTTTTTTTAATGAAAAAAAAAATCTTTTGAGGTCCTCCATTTCCCACTGGATCAATCACTCTGACACATAAATGGCACTTGCATTCCTCAAGTATACAGAGTTGGGCCAGGACCGGTGGTATTAATTTTAATGGGTAGGAAATGAAAGTCATGGAATCTCAGAGGGTCCTTTGGAAAGCGCTGGCTTAGAACGGGACCCTCTCCCATAATAACCTCCCTTCCTTCCTTTGTGTGTCATGTCTTGCTTTCCATATAAAACCAATCCTGACACCAATTAACAACGCCATGATGTCAACATCTGGTTTTTGTGGTCCCCTCTGGGTCTTCTTCCTTCAGTTCTTTTTTTAGAAGGCTCACATATTCATGCCAAAATTCCAGCTCTTGGCCAGACTCGTACATTTGCAGACTTTCACAAGGTGGGTGCACACACACACACACACACACACACACTTTCTTGTGTGGTTCAGCCGCAACCTATTGAAAGTTCTGCCTACAAGCAACCAACCACTTTTCAACTTGGCCTCTGCATATGTGTTGGAACAAGCTGATGGCACCGCAGAACTGAGTTTCCCAGGGCAGAAACGTTCCCAGATTTTTGAGCTGGGTTCCAGCAACGATCAAAATATCAGACTTCCCACAAGCATCTTGAAACAAAAAAAGGCATTATGAATCCCAGCAGCCGGCCCATGTCATTGCCAACAGGTCATGGAGTTCACTGTTCACAATTATGGATCTGCAGCTCAGGTGACAGACCTAGACGGCTTCCACTTAGAGAAAGTGGAACGGGGTCAGGTTTAATGCCTCACAGGAGACCATCAGAAGATCCTAAGGCTATTGAGGGTCAAAGGTTGGAGAAAAGGCATCTCTGAAGAAGGCAATAGCAAGCCAATTGGACACCATGGCCGAGGAACCAACAGAGCGGCCTCCATGAAGTCACCAGGTATTGGTACATCTACGCATAGGTGTTCTCTCAAAACCAGCCCCTAATAAGCTAGTCGGATGGTGTTTTCTATAAAATAACACACTACAAAGAGCAAATATCTAAATAGGAATGTGACTCAAGAGAACATTTCTTACTGTGAACATTACTGGGATCTAGAATAGGGATCTCCAAACTTGGCAACATTAAGATCGGCTGAGGCAGCATGGCTGGCTGAGGAAATCTGGGAGTTGAAGTCCACAAGGCTTAAAGTTGCCATGTTTGGAGACTCCTCATCAAGAAGATCCAGTTAGCAATGGACACCAATCTTCAAAAGTATATTCTCTTCATTCTTTTATTTAGTAGCTTAGTTCAGTTATCACTGAACAGTGGTTGTTTTCCTGTTTATTTTAATTTATAAACTTAATTCTCTTTTTAATAATGCATACAATATTTCTTGTCTAAGATTTATCCTCCATTTATGTTGCTTAATAGAGCACTTTTTCCTGCCTGGATCACATTTGTTTGAAAGATTGCACAAGTTCTCCAAAACTCAGGGTTGATTCTTCAAATTATATTTGCTCCTTGGCATGTAACATACAACTTTTTTGCATGTCGAAGTTGATTTCTGGTGACCGCTGAGCCTGATCTCTAATAGCGAGCAAATTGCAATAAGCCCTTATATACCATTCTCTGAGACATCCAAAATAAATGATGAAAAATAAGTTTGAGAGGCTGTTGTTTGAAATAAGATGCAAAATAACACAATAACAAAATTGGAAGGGACCTTGGAGGTCTTCTTATCCAACCCATTCTCAAGAGGGAGACCCTACACCGTTTTAGACAAATGGTCATCCTACCTCTTCTTAAAAATCTCCAGTGATGGAGCTCCCACCACTTCTGGAGGGGAGCCATCAATTGATTAATTGTTCTCACCATCAGGAAATTCCTCCTTAGGTTTAGATTGGGGCTATGAGAGATAGGCCTTGGGTTGACTTTGGCACAAGTCTGTGTAGTGCTCTAATTCAAAGCAGCCCCAATGTGGTCAATATTTCATATTTCTCTTGAGCATTGATCTAGCGTTGCAGTGAAATGCCCCCCAAATTAACTAGAAATTGAGCAAGACTTAAAGAAGACTTAGAACCATTCATGATTCTACAGGTAAGCAGATCTACCTCAACTCTTGATGATTTAATGGATTATATCTATGTAGTTTTCTTGATAGGAGTGTGGAAATGGTTTATTGCTGCTTTCTTTAAGATTTTTTTCCAACTTTCCAGTCTAATTTACCACCTCTGCTTAGCTTTCTGACATCAGCCAAAATCAATTAGGTATTGCCATATGCTGAGACTCAAAATAACTTGGTAAAGACTCAAGAGTTTTTCCTTTTCCCGTATCTGGCCTTCCTTCATCAGTTTTAATATATAAAGTGGGAAAGATAATCTCTCTTGGATTTGAATGTAATAGAATTCCAATTGTATCTTTAGATCTGTTCCATGTTTCATGATTCCTCATTATGTTTAAAAGGGATTTCCTTATATGATTTGGGATTTCCTTGTTAAAATAAATATTTGCGGGAAAGCTCGATACTTAATATCAGGCTAATTTCAAGTGTTACTTTGGCATGTGATAGTTAAGTCTTTAAAAAACTCTCTGTTCTGAATGAGTTTGAGTTAGTGAAGGCCCAAATAATGGAATTTGAATCTGTGCCCAGATGTCAAGAACTCAGCAATTAAGGGGTATTCAGCATCTTAAAGATCAGCCAAACCACATAAAGGATGCAGCCCAAATACTGAAGCCCGACTCCTGCTTCAAAGCATCCCAAAGCTTTAAATAATTCTAAAACAAGCTGAGTTTTTAGAGAAGGGGGAAAATGAGACCAAAAGGAAGTGATATGCTAATTTTAAATCTATCATAAAAATCCTCACGTATTGCTATTTTTCAGCCAAAATTTAACAAACAGGCACATTTTCTTTTTTTATCCGTGCTATTACCCAAATTGAGAAATATAATTAAGAATCCTATAAGTATAAGAAGACAACTGGCTGTCTAATCTTTGTTTGAAAACTTAGTGATGGAGCATCTGTGAGCGTTCCACATTAATAGCTCTCACAGTCAGGAAATTCTTCCTTATTTTGAATTTGGATCTCTCTCTACTTCCCATGGGTGCTACAGAGAATAAATCTACACTCTCTTCTCTGTGACAGCCCTTCAATCATCTGAACATGGGTCTCATCTCCTCATCAATCTTGGTCATCCTTGAACATCTTTTCCGCTGTTCTCTTGCCATGAAGTTTTAATAAACGTTCATAATCCTTGGCAGAGAAAGATCATCATCTAATAATAATTAAAGTGCTGGGCCTCCCACTTTTTCCTGCCCTCAAAGTCATTTTTGGTTTTCCCCTTGGGCTTCTCTGGTGCCAAACCAAGATTGAAGAGGCAGATACACGATACATTTTTCTGAAAATTCACATGAAATAACCAAGTTCCTTTCAGGAAGAACTGGGAGGAAGATCACCTATTTTTAAGCCTAGTATTTATTATGGCTATGAATGCCTTGAAAAATGATTCCAAAGATGTGTTTTGGATCGTACATAGCCAAAACTCTGCTATTCATTAAAGTGGCCCAACATTTTCAGGGTTCTGCTTAAACCTCAAAAAGGGTAAAATTTCTTCTGATTTCATTTCCAAACCAGGAAGCAGCATCTGTGGGCTGTTCTTTGCTCCATTTGACTTGGTAATGCTGGTGTAGGACAATAATAAAGAGTCGATTTGACTTTATTCTCTGTAACTACTGCTTCCTTATGAAGTAAATATTGTTTTTCTCTCTCCCTCATTTTAGTCATTCTCTGATATGCATTTCCCCCCCTCATCCATGGCCTTTCCACTTCCTGAGGCCACCAAGAGTCCTTCTTCAGACTTCCTATTGGCATAATTTCACACCCATCTCTGGCACTTAGTAACTTAATTCTTTTCACTTCCCAACACTTTTCGCATCTTTTTTCCTTACTTGCTATTCATTCTGTTGCCTGATATAATTCTCTTCCTGCAGTCATTATACCATTCCTTTCCTTTCCTCCTTCCCTTCTTTTTCCCTTCCCTTCTTCTTCTCTTCCCTTCCCACATGCTACAATTTTATTGCTCTTTGCAAAAGGAAAGGAAAGGGAGAAAGACTATAATAAGTTGGTGATGTTTTAGAACTACTTTAACCCCCAAAAGAAAGGCACTGGCTCTTTCTCTTCAAACCCTACAGTAGCTGCTGCTAAGAGCTTTTTTGTTTATTTTTCAATAGTGCAGGATGGATCGTTTCCTTCTATCTGCCTCATTGGGAACTTCTGTACCTCTGATTCCTTAGGAGGGCCGGGCGTGGAGATTTGTGGTCTTCTGCATGTTGAATTTGGCTTTGTTACTTTTTCTGACTGGTAGCCAAGTGGCTGTCATTGACCACAATTTATGGATTCTTACCGGCAGAAGTCGAGGTCATTCCTTGGCACTGATGCACTGAGCAACAGGTTTATTTTTTTTTCCAGTGCTGCTTGTCAGAAGATAACTCAAAAATCTATCTTAGCTTTTGCTTCTTTAATGTCACAACAGCCCGATACGTTTCTCTTTTGCTTTTTCGCATGCATGCATAATGTGGGCATTTAATGTGAGGTTCTGCTTTTTGTCAATCCTCAAATACAGTGTAGCGACAGAGTAAAGAAGGACTGGGGGAGGCAGGATAGCTGTCTTCCAATGTTTGAGGGGCTGCCTCAAAGAAGAGGGCAGTCAACTTATTCTCTAAAGCACCAGAATGCAGGAGAAAAAACAGTGGATGGAAACCCATCAAGGAGAGATGCAACTTAGGACTAAGGAGGAATTTCCTGACAGTGAAGACAATCAACAAGGGGCACCACTTGCCTCCAGGAGTTGTGAATTCTCCATCACTGGAGGTCTTTAAGAAGAGGCTGGACAGCCACTTGTCTGAAATAGTGTAGGGTCTCCTGCTTGAGCTGGGGGCTGGACTAGAAGACCTCCAAGGTCCCTTCCAGCTCTATTCTGATTGATCCTTCCTTAATTTCTGCAGTAACGTGCTCAGATGTGTTCCTTAGTCAAGGCAGAAGAAATAGTTTTCCATCATAAACGTCAATCACATTTGTTGACAGAAATGATACTTGTTTGTTAGATCTTTTGGCAATGATGATATATACGAGTTGATGTTTTTACAAATGAACCAATCGCTACGCTTGAACTGAAACAAATTTTCCTAGGTACCATAAGTTATTTTTTAAAAGAAAGGACACACCTGCTCTTGGTCCATAATAAAAATTTCTAATATTTAAAATGTACTTACATTATTGCCAGATTTTAATCTTTAACCATGAACTATAAGATTTGCATTGCATTGGATTCTCTTTTCCCAGCCCTCTAAATTCACAGTTTTATTAGATAACTCTGTATTGTGGGCTTTAGACCGTATCACATCCCTTGTGAGGTTTTTTTTCCTGATATTACAGCCTTCTTTTCTTTTCTTTTTAACATATTTATTCTGTCGGCAAACCTTTCACTCAAATTTGAGTCCCATAAAGTACACAGCCAAAATGTTAATCTGGGGTTGTTGCTTTCATTCGTACTTTCTCATTACAAATTTGGATAGCCTAATTCGGATATGGGCGAAAGAAAACCTGATACCATTGAAAAAATTCAGAAATATGCTTGTCATTTTCAAAATTCTTACATAAGCATTCTGTCCTTGAGAAGATATATTGTTGTAATGCAGGAATTAGAAATCTTTACCATGAATTCTAATTATCTAGAGACATGCCGTAATTGACCAATATCTAACAATACAATCTTCTTTCCTTTAATGCAAATGAAGAAAAACAGATGGGAAAGAAACTGTAACAAGCCAACTCAGTTTGCCAGAAGAGGATCACAATAAAGATTCTAAGTAGGTTTTGCAACAATTTCAAAGAATACCAGATTTAACAAATGCCTGGGCTAGATCAGTTACAGCTGCAGGTCCATTTTGTGTGAAATCACTTTATCACAGAACTGTAATGACTTTTCAAATATTCGCTCTTCAAAACGAGAGGAGAATTGCTCCTTGGTTTCATTTCTGCTTTCTTGCTCCATGTGAAAAACTTGGAATTGCTTTTCAAACAATTTGTATTTCCAGCAACAGAAAACAGAGACGGGTAGCAAAAACCACATTCCTGGGAAATTAGGAAAAACGTTGAACTGCTAGCAAGTGCCCATCCTGAACCCAAAAGATGTTTTAAATAGAATGGGGTTAAAAACGGTAGAACCTAACTTTATAAAAATGGAAGGGCATGAGGTGTATTCAAAAAACATGAAGTAAATTTATGAAGCTTCTGAGGTGTTCAAATTGCTTGTGACTTCCAAGTGACGTTGTGTACAGTTCTACAATGTTGTCGGTGGTGTGTGTTATGTGATCCTCGCATCCTGTTTGATTAATCGTGGCAATAGATGTTCAAGATGCACAGCCTGTAGAGTCTTCAGCATTTCTGCTGGACGTCTGAATGTTAGTCTGGGTCTGATGGGAATCCATTCAGAAGTCAATGATTTGCTTTCCACTTTTTGAGTTATAGCAACCATAATGGTGTGCCACCTCCTGCCATTCCAAAGATTTGCATTTTTAGAATGATTTAACAGAATAACAGAGTTGGAAGGAACCTTGGAGGTCTTCTAGCCCAACCCTTGCTCAAGCAGGAAACCCTCAACTATTCTAGACAAGTGATTGTCCAGTCTCTTCTTAAAGACCTCCAGTGATGGAGTACCCACAAGTTCCAGAGGCAAGTCCTTCCACCAATTAATTGTTCTCACTGTTAGGAATTTTCTCCTTAATTCTAGGTTGCTTCTCTCCTTGATTCGTTTGCATCCATTGCTTGTTCTACCTTCAGAGGCCTTGGAAGTGGGGTAGTGTTAGCAGTCCCCAAGCATTGCCATGCTAAGGTAGCTCCTGCCAACCTTACTAAAGCCATCCCTGGCTTTGGAACACTTACACTTAAAGAAACTTAAAGAAACACTTCCAGCTGCCTACAATTACTGTAGGCTCGAATCCCACCAGGCTCAAGGTTGACTCAGCCTTCCATCCTCTCGGGGTAGGTAAATTGAGGGCCCAAGATTGTTGGGGGCAATTAGCTGACTTTGTAAAAATGCCGCTTAGTAATAAGCAGGCATATACAATGGAATGAAGGCTATTGTTGAGCGCATTGGGTTGCATCCCAAAAATTGTAAGCCGCCCTGAGTCTTCGGAAAAGGGCGGCATATAAATGTAATTAAAAAAAATAGCTAAATGAATAAAGCTGTTAATAATCCAATCCTGCTCATTAATCCCATTGCTCTGTAGCTTGATATGCATCAAATATAGCCTATAATTCTCATTTCAAACTCAAGGGAAAAAAACATGTCTCTACTTAATTTATAATCTAATCTTATCGAAATTGTCATCAAACCTGATGGTGCCCTTATTATTTTCCAAAATAGATGTTGCAAAACTCCTTTTGAGATAATTCCAGATCCCACACTTTATAAGGTATTTTTAATTATGTTTTTGACAACTTTTTTTTTGGCTGATGGAAAATTTGGGTGAATTAGGCAACAACCCACCCAAAGATGTTAAGTTGATACAAACTGCACAAGGTTGAACATGTTTTTCACTACCCACTTGCTGCAGGAACAATTTTGGTCATCAAGAATTACACAGTACCTAGGCAATGTAACACATGTACACCAAGATAGTAGTTCTCTTAAGGGATTTACTAATTTTGGAACACATTTTCTAAGCAGCGTCAAGATATAGGAATGTACCAACATATCCAACATTTGCTTCATGAACATCATCTTTCTTCATAATTTGTACTTTTCTTTAAAAGGGAGGGGGCATACATAACATCCTTAACTTTAACACATTTTTGTTCAAACCTTTCCCTTTGCACAGTTTATTTATTTATTTGGGGTGGTTAAGAGGGAGTATTTGAACAGCACAGCATGGCAATATTTGGGGAAATAGGGAGATTTACAACAATGCAGCTTTGTTGTACTGGCATTTCTTGATTATGTTCTCCATTTTTGACTTGATCCACATGTTCTTCTTGTGCACAGGATAACGAATTTGTAGTTACTATTCCTTGTTACCCTGGTTGGTTGCTCCAAGTCAAATGCTTGGGTAGATCATTCCTTATCAGTAATTTCTGGATTGCCAGCCATGATATAAGAAATCTTGAATGAACTTGGTATGCCATTCTTTGTATTTCATCAAATTATATCAGCTATGTGAGGCGCAGTGGTCAGAATGTGATATTGCAGGCTAATTCTGCCAAATGCCAGCAGTTCGATCCTGACCAGCTCCAGGTTGACTCAGCCTTCCATCCTTCCGAGGTCGGTAAAATGAGGACCCAGATTGTTGGGGGCAACAGGGTGACTCCGTAAACTGCTTAGAGAGGGCTATAAAGGATTGTGAAGCAGGATATAAATCTAAGCACTATGAAATGGTATGTAAATGAAGCAGGCTATAAATCTAATAGCTATTGCTATTTCTATAATGTTCAATTCTTGAGCACTTGTTCACATGTACATTAGTCTCCCTCAAGAATGCTTTGATTCCTGGTGGCTCTAAGGGTACACCTGCCACGTTCTTCTTTAAAAAAACATGCCTATTTTTGTTCCTCCTCCAACTGACCTGCTTCTGATCAATTTCTAGCATTCTTGTAGCATGACCTGTACTTGGCTGAAATATCAGGTCCTGGGAGCTCCTTTGGAGGCAGCTTTTAAGGCAGATGATGCAAAGGTAAAGAAATCCCCAGGTGCCTGAGATGAGCTGCCAACTGGTACAGCTACAGCATCTTCAACAGGTACAATGGGAAGGAAACAGTCCTGCCCTTTGACCGGGCAAGTCTCCAAACATTGCATTATTCTGGAAAAACTCTTCTCTCAAGGTGAGAAATGTCTAGCATGAGGAAAATAACACACAACCCAAGAGCTCTGAATTTAATCAATTCTGGTAGAAGAGTTTTATTTACAAGTGCCATTTTACAAATAATGCTTAAATATCGTGATTTCTCCTTCAGGTGACACATGTATTCAAAAATACACAGGTACATATTTGTATTTGTTTCCTCCTCCTTCTCTCCATTCCTGTCACTGTTAACACCGAGACAAGACCTCAGCCTTCCCACCTTCCTGGGGCTGAGAGAAAGCGACTGGCCCAAGGCCACCCAGCTGATTTTGTGCATAAGGCAGAACTAGAACTCACGGTCTCCCAGTTTCTAGCTCCAGTTCTATTTCAGTTCCTTCAGTTCCTTTTTAACTCCATGTTTAATTTTTGTGATTTTTTTAAATTATAAGCTTGTTTGATTGTAACAAGATAGATGGCATTGCTTGGCTATGATCCAATGGGAATGGCATTTCCTCCTGCCAGGATCAAACACTTTAGCGTTATCTGATCTGACATCTTTATGTGAACCTGTGAAAACTTTTGTTATCTTCAGGAAAGGAAAGGAAATGCAGTTATTGTCAGCAGATGTTTTACTTAATTCCTCTTGATCAAAACCAGTGGTAAGTTGGTTGTTCCTGTGAACTGGACATGAGTTTATATAAATATCATCCAATCTAATCAGGTCAAATTAATGTATCCTCTATTAGCTTAATCCGCACATTTGCTTTGGCAGTAACAATGTTCTCCTTCTTCCTGGGGATTCCTGTAGATTCAGTGTGGAGTAGTTTACTTTTAAGACACACGAGAACAGACAGGGAGAAATGGCTAAGCCTACCACTTTAAACAGAATCACTCAGCTGGCTCTCCTGCAGAAGTCCAAGAGACCTCTGAGCCAACACATTGAGGATTGGGAAACAAAGAATGGAAACATGAAGATGGAATAAGGCCTTTTCGACTTGGTGGAATTTACATCCAGCTAGCCATGTCAGGGATAGACTGAACAGGGATATATATATTTTTATGTCATATCCTTCTCCTCATTGTCTCTTCTTTCTTAAGGTTCTTCCTCAGATTGAGTTCAAAGGCTATCTTCTGGTCTTTGAGCTGGTAGGAAACTTTACCACCTGGGAAATTTGCTCCTATAAAGGAGGATATTTGTAGTTCAAGGTTGAAATGAAGAACCCTTAGCTTCTCTGAATTTGGTTGCCTTTCTTGTAGATGTTTCATTACCCAACTAGATACCAATGCACTGATGATGTTACCTAGTTTGGATAATGGGATATCTGCAAGAAAACAACCAAGCTTAGAGACCACCAAGGACCCCTCAAATCTTTTTAGGTTTAGCCATCTGTCAAAACTCACTTGGTTTTTTGAGGAAAGATTTTACCATGGCAAAAGGAGTCCCACTTCCAGATGAGGTCAGACGCCTTTGGGATGCAGGTTTAATGTTAGTTTGCAATGCTATGCTGGGATAGTACTAAACCTTGGGGTCGGAAGCATCCCAAACAACAGCTTTTGCTTAAAAGCAAAGGGCAGGGGAGAGAAAACTTTCCAGGAGTGAATTCAAACAAGTCAGCTGTTGAAATTTATTTTGCAGATATTTGTGGCCCCATGCCAATCAAAACAGCAAATGAGAAAAACTATTTGGTAACCTTCAGACCAGGCTGATGTGCAGAGTTTATTAGGAAATACCTCTTTGTGTCATGCACATTCATGCCACACGTTGCTCAGTGTGCTATTACTTTTGGGATCCAATTTCGTATCAGATTAGAATCTGAGCAGTTTCATATGATTCATTTCGGAATTAGCAAGGGCCTGGACAGATGAAATACCTGCAGAGATACTGCACTGCAATCACCTAAGCTTTCGTATCAATAGAATCCAGAGAGATTTAGCTTAATCCAGAGACATTATATATTGCTGAAGTCTTCAAAAGTTTGTGGAAGTTTCCAAGCGCATCCACTGAAAGAGCTTCTAGGTTGTGATGGTCCCAGAATTATGTATTCCTATTGTTGTGCAAAAAGGAACATGAATTCTGAGCTACTTGTCCCATTTTTGCCATCAACTCTAGCTGGTAATTTGGAGGGAGGGAGGGAGGGAGGGAGGGAGAGAAAGGAAGGGAGAGAGGGAGGGAAAGGGAGACAGAGGGAGAGGGAGAGAGATTAGAAAAAGGGAGGGGGAGAGGAATTTACTAAGCAAGGTCACTTACCAAGCTTCCATGTCTGGAAAAGAAGTTTTAGCTTGGATTCCCGCAAAGTCAGTCCAGCGACTCAACTGCTAGTCCACACTGGCTCTCACATACAACAGCAAAGCATCTCCTTGTTTGCATTGGCAAGGTGCAAATACAGACTACTGCATGCAGATTCATTTATTTAGCATGTAGCATATCAGGCATGGACTAGCAATATATATATAGTAACATTTCACCTAGACTATGTGGAAAAACAGTGCTTTGGGTGAAGACTTTCCTGCAAAACAGAGCATGCAATTAACCATTATCATGATGAACATTTTGCTGCTCTTGTTTTAAATTTATCGTTGAGTATATCTGGGGGGGCAGGATTCTCTGTTCAACCTCACCCTTTCACAGAAATTATTTTGACCAAGATCAGCAAGGTGTGTTCCATGCAACGATGGGGAAAAAAAATCTCAAAAGAGATTTTGAACCAGAGAGATATATCTCAGCCAGTTCACATTTTGGCGTTCTGTTTTTTTCAGTGTGCTTAGTAAAAACACACATTACAAGTTATACTGTAAAGGCAACTCTGAAATCTTCTTGTTTATTTAAATAAAGAAATGAAAAGAGGTGTTGCATTCAGAAATTATAAAATTTCTGTAGGTTTATTTTTGTGCATTTGGGGAGACTAACGTAGTTCGAATGGACCCCTCAGTGGCTTTTTGTATATTTTTAAAGAAATTTTTCAACTAGATTCCCCCCATTCCTCTTGCTTAGCACAGCCTTGCCAGACATTCATCAAGCCCCTGAACAGAATTAAATGCAACCTCAAATTAAATCAGAGAGAATCCACTCGTTGCACATGTTGGACACATTTCAATTCTTCTTGAGTTTAGTCTTGAATGCATTTCATTGCTCCTCTTAACAGGCAGAGAAGATAGCTCACCTGAAAAATTTCAGTTCAGTTGCATTTTTATTGATTGATACAGAAGACCCTCCATTCTTTTCCCTCTTTTTTAAAACAACAAAATGATCTAAAAATAAAGTCTTCCATAAATCAAGTTCAGTTCCTGATGACTGGTGCAGTTTTGCTTCCTACTACTGGAATTCTTGCTTAATTTCCCTTTCAAATATTAACAGGGTCTAATTTGCTTTGAAGTCTAAATCTGAAGTCACAGGAACAGAAACTGGAATGTAGTTCCAACATTTTCCTCAAAGGTTGTTGCTGAATTGTAATGTTCTTATGAAACAGATGCAAACTAAAATACGAATAAAAAAATAAAATCAGTTTGGAGTTAATTATATTGCATTAATTATAATTCAATTTTGTTTCAATTAAGCTCAACTTTAAACAGTTTCCACTTTTGGATTTATCAGAGTTGTTGTTGTTTTTAAATTGGTATCATTATCAACAAGGGAGAACTAAATACAGACTTAGATCCAGCTAACTGGAGTGCATTTGGGATGGAACTGCGTTGTCTGAAATTGTCTTCAGTCCAAGCTCTGTAATTTAGAGCTGGCATGAAAAGGCTCAGAGAATATTCAAAGGGTGGCATCTCCCACTAGATTCAAAGGACTGTAAATCAGTTAGAATTACTCTTCTAGTCTGAACTAATTCTCTCCTGGCACTGTGGGTGAGATCTTCATCTAGAGAACACTTGGCTGTTGCGTAGCTCACGATTATCTTCTCCAGCCCACCAACCCAGCCATCTTTGCTTTTTTGTTTGTTTGGGTTTTTTGCTTCTTCAGTGACATATTTTGACTACCAGGGCAGCTTTGATGGTGGCTCTTCTGACAAATCTCAAGGGACAGCCATTAAATAGAAGGGCCAATTTCTACCTCCTCCTAACCGTTTTCAGCTAAAACACCTTCGAGTGAGGTTTGCTCATCTAGTTAGCTCCGTTTAGTGCTGATGAAATCAATGCAGTTTAAATTCAAGGGATTTGACTTAATGCCAGCCATCCCCTGTTCTTCCATCACTGTGTAAGCAATTTCTACCATTTTACCACAAAGAACAGCCCTGGTTTGTAGGCTGTATTTTTCATTCCTTGGCGTTCCACTGAGAATTAAGGGTTGCAGTGGAATTCTGCTAATGTTTATTACACTCCTAACATTTCTAAAGACGTAATTTGCAAATGGATGCAGAAGAGCTGAATTGCAGGAATCTCATTATGCCTTCCATTTTCTTAAAGGTTGCATGATCAGTCAGCTTTGTTTATTGTGAAAGATTACTAACATTAAACAGGGAAATCAGTTAATATGATTGCAATTAAGCAACCGCTGCTCAAAGGGAAGAGCCATCGAAGCTGGGCTACCATATGGTCCACAGAGTTAGCAGACGTGGGTCAGGTGACCGACAAATATAGAAGGGTAAAATAAATTCTAAAGAGACCTTCCAACCTTGGGTACCCCTGAGACGGAGGCCCCCAAAAATGACAGCTGTCTTTAGTGTTGGACTATTGTTTTTCCAAGGAATCCTTCTAAATGGATTTATTTTATCACACACATTCCAGGGATGACCTAATGCTAGAACAAATATGAGAAGTTATGTGAGACCACGGTTATAAAATCTGGTTCTTAGAAAGAAGGGAGAAAAAAAGCAAATAAATGCATTGATACTTAAGCAGAAATGAAGCAGCAGCATTGCCTAGCTTTGTCTTCCCCCCCAAAAAATCTCACATTTGCAACATCAAGACTTCACTTGAATAAGACGGTATATATAGAGAAAAACCTGTGATCAGATGAATCAATTTGCCTGAGCTCTCACAAGAGCTCTCACTCCAGACCTGAAGCAAAATAATAATACGTCTCCCTTCTTTCTCTATTATATTGTCTTTAAAAAAATAAATAAAGGGGCACCTCTCTGCTTTGAAAAGGAGGACCCAAAAGATTGTTATAATCCCTTTAATTTTGGGCTTTGTGGTTTATGTTTATAGCAAGAGATGAAACCTACATAGCTAGATGAAGAACGGGTTCTCCCTATTGGCATCAAACAGGCTTGGAAAAGCAATCCATCTCTTTCCTAAAATAAGAGGTCACATGACTCATTCCAAGTTGGTGGATTGGGCCTTCTCTAACCTGGGTTTGTGCCAGTTTGTGATTGGCAGTGTCTCCTAGCATCCCAATTTCATTGTGGGCCATTACAGGCTGCAAGGAGTTGACCCATATAATGGGGGAGGGATTGTAGTGCTTCCTATGGGGCTGTGGGACAGGACAGGCTTTTCATTGGCTGGTCATCTTGTCTCTTTCCACTTAGTTCCTCCTCCTGACACCTTCACACAATTGCCCTTCCCTTCCCAATGACCTCAAGAGTTGGGTAAAAAGGGAGTGAACGGTAGGAAGGAACCACTGTCAGAAATGACATGGCTAGGCCACCGTGTTACTTTTCATGAGTGATGCAAAGATGAAGTGGAAAACAAGGATATCTTCTCTACCCTGGGTTTTCCCCAAGAGAACTGAAATCTATGCAAGTTCCTGTGACAAATGGATTCTTCTGCTTCGGACTGTAGACACACAAAAATAAGTCTAGGGGTTGAGTCCTAAGCTTTTCCCCCTCTTTCTCTCTCTCTCTACAATATTGAATTGTACAATTTACTGCTCTTAATGTCTTTAATTGGACGTATAAGGCATCTTGGCAGGCTTGCAAATCACTATAATAGAACTGTCCTTGGACCTGGCTAGGTCCAGCTGCATGAAAAGGATGACCTTTGGAAGCCCCGGGTTTCAGATCTAATACATGGAATAAGCAAATGTGCTATAAATCATCAACACATTCCACAAACTTCTTGGGCTTCTTACAGACTTTCATATTCACTCTGGAAAGGTTAGGGAACTCTTGAAATGGATGAAAAATGACAAGCATTGTGATGTTTTGGGCTCATCACCTCTTAAATTTGGAGGCATCTTCTGCAAAATTATAATATTGGAGTATGACCTGCTGCTTCTGTGAATGTTGGTTTCTGCTGGTCCAGACAATAGCAATGGAGCCCAAATATCCTCAATGCCATGATTCTATATATTAATATAAATTTGTTAGGCCCTTAGCAGGCAAATAGATCTCTGTTGCTTTAAAAGGAACAATGAAAATTGTAGGAAAATACCCCCAATTTTACAATATTATAGAGAACATCTCCATGGCCTTCAAAAGACAGAGGCTTCTACAGCTGCACAAAGAGAAGACTGATTTTGAGCCTACAGCACTGATGAGAGTTTCTTTCCTCTATTTGGGCATGAGTTGAACTGCATGCAAGCATGCTGCATTCATCTATTAAGCCCATGCCGTCCTTTCCCTAAGTCAACACTTCCCTTAATCAGATTGGCAAAACAACAGGAGGCTAATATCTACCAGATGCATATCAGACACAACAAGGAAAGACCTGGAAAGAAGGGCCTGGCAGAGAACTGTCCAAGTTTTGTCCTTCTGTCAGAGTAATAAAATAAACCCATTTAAGTACCTGATTTATAAGTTCAGTTTAATACTAGAACGAACTGGATAGTCTAGCAGAGTTTAGTGACCACACAGAGAGATGCTTGAGAAGCTCAAAGTCCGGTCCATAACGACCACAATACTTGGGGTGCAAGTATTTCAGAAATATGACTGTGCTGTAAAGTTTCTGCTTTTAATTTTAGGGAATAAAAAGAAGAGGATGTTACCAAATTCAATCAAAATACAAAGGAGACATTTTATTGCCACAGGCTTTGAGTCCAGCACACAGTTCTGGGTGTTTACTAGTAACTGATTAGTTACTAGATCAGTTATGTGCATGTAAATTACCTTGTTTTATGTATCTTTTGCTTTGAACTGCCCAGATTCTTATGACTGGAGCAGCTCTCAGGATCTGGAAAATAAATAAAAGTAATAAATGAATGCAAAAATAATGTAGCAAATCCAATTTTATTTGGAATGGAGTTTCAGTTTCTTCCAACTTCAGGTTTGAACTTCTAATGTTATGATTTGTTAAAACTTGACTTGAAAAGAAAGGGGAGACTGACATAAGGCACTCTAATATTTCAAAGGAACGATGCAGATCAGGAGAACATGATTGGGAAGAAGGAGATGAACCCAGAAGAATGAAGGTTAGAACACAGAACATAGAATAACAGAGTTGGAAGGGACTTTGGAGGTCTTCTAGTCCAACCCCCTGTTCAGACAGGAAACCCTATGACAAGGGTCTTCAAACTTGGCAAGTTTAAGACTTGATGGACTTCAACTCCCAGAATTCCTGAGCTAACATGGCTGGAGGAGGAATTCTGGGAGTTGAAGTCTACAAGTCTTAATGCTGTCAAGTTTGAAGGTCCCTGTCCTATTCCAGACAAATGGCTGTCCAGTCTCTTTGTGAAAACCTCTAGTGATGGAGCACTAGAACTTCTGGAGACAATTTGTTCCACTGTTAATTGTTCTCATTTTGGGGGATTTTTTCCTTGGTTCTATGTTCCCTTTGATTAGCTTCCATCTGTTGTTTCTTTTTCTGCCTCCAGGTGTTTTGGAGACTAGGTTGACCCCATCTTCTTTGTGGCAGCCCTGAGATATTGCTAGATAGGCTGCGATCCTGCCACCCCTGGTCCTTCTTTTCACTAGATTAGTGAAATGGTTTCTGTTGCTTGTTTTCACACCCTACTTCCATGATCTGAGCAGGCTTCTTTTGTTCTTCCAGAATCATCAGATTTTGTGGTTGCTAAGGTGTGTTGTAGGCAGTCAACTTCTTCAGTTTTTGAGCCAGACAAAGGTAGGCATCAAGTTTTACCCAGCTGTGTTTTGATTTCCAAAATCCTTATCTGCAATCTAGGGAGAGACGGAAGGGCTTATCATGTTTAGGATCTCTCATTGGGTGGTATTTCTGAAACAGCCTCTTCCTCTGCATCTAATTGATCCGATCCTTCATCCACTTCACGATGTCTTATTACACTTCTCGTAGTCTAAAAATAACTGCACATCTGTTCCCTTTGAAGATCTGGTGCAAATATTGAATTGTGGGAGGACTAGGAATTCTCTGGCTCACAAGGCTAGATCGGGCCTGCAAATCTTTCTCTTGCCCTTGTCAAGACTTGAAGGAAACTCCTCCTCAAACCAAGCAAAGCTTTACCTGTCTCTGAATGGTGAACGTACCGAGAAAACTCACCTCTCTCGAGACCTTTCTTGTATAAAAAATGGCACTCCATCCAGAAAGGAGGAATCTACTTTGAGGGTTGGGGTCTCAGTGTAAAAAGCACCTTGGACTCAGAATGACTTGCCCCCAATTGATCCCTGGAGATATAACTTATTTTCTGATTGATGATTGATTGATTATGTGCCATCAGGTAAATATCAGTTTTTAATGATCACATAGGTAGATTTTTCTCCATGATGATCTATCCCTCATCTGGTCTTTGGGCCTTCCAAGGATGCACCCATCCCCACAGTAACTCAGTCCATCCCCTTTCCTGCTCTGGCCATCCTCATTCCTTCCACCTTTCCCAGCATCAGAGCTTACTTCTCCAGGGAGCTCCATCTTTGTGTAATGTATACAAAGTAGGTTGATTGAGCCTGGTCATTTGTACCTCAGGTGAGAACTCTGGATTGATTTGTATTAGGATTGTCCATTGGTTTCTTTTTTTGACTGGCCATGGTATTCTGAGAAGTCTGCTCCATCACCAAAATTCAAACACTTCAATAATCTTGCTATCCTATTTCTTCAAAATCCAACAAATTCCATTGGACTTCTTTTTTCCAGAATGGAGGTAAATCTGTGTTCAGAGGTCACCTCCTGAGAAGGAAGGAAGGACTCCCTGGAGAAGAACCGAAGGCTGGGAAAGATGGAGGGCAAAAGAAGAAGAAGGGATGACAGAGAATGAGGTGGCTGTATGGAATCACTGAAACAGTCAGCATGAGCTTAAATGGACTCCAGAAGATGGTAGAGGACAGGAAGGCCTGGAGGAACGTTGTCCATGGGGTCGCGATGGGTCGGACATGACTTCGCAACTAACAACAACAACAATATCCTGATTCACTGGCTAAATTCCTTCCTTCCTTCCTTCCTTTCCTTCCTTTCCCAGTAGTTCTCATTCAGCAAAAGATGTTTCAAAGATATTATTTCATAAGAAAGAACATTTCAAGAAGGCCTCTTGTGGCAAGCAGTGTGTCCTTGCACTTTCATGCAGTTTCAAAGTTCTCAAGGCAAGTGTGCAGATCTATCTTTTCACACTTACATTAATGCCAAGTGAAAGATATTAAGGCACCGGGTCACTTACTTGAAACACACCAGTAATTTCCATCCCATTTTATTTTCCTGACTGTTTTAACTAGAAACCTGAATCTGAAATGCAGGGCATGCAAAGAAACAAAAAAAACCCTTTGAATTATTCCCTTTCCTCCTCACCTTTCAGGCGTATAATTCAAGCCTGACTTTAAAAGTTATTATTTTTATCCTACATCTGGTTTTCCAATGCAGATATACATTATGAATTTTTTTAGATAAATGTAGTGTTCTGTAAAGTATACTGTTGACCCACACTTATTTCTAGACTTTGTGATGTTTTCTTTTCTGATTGACAGAGATTGTGTCTGAGATACAGATACTCACACTCACAGATACACAGCATATATACACATACCACACCCCAGAACTCACACATGCAGATTTGCATTAGGGAAGGGAAGGGAACCAAAACAGAATTTGAAAATTTCTGGTTTTGCCTGATCCTTTTTCTTCCCCAGAGACAGCTTCTATAGTTTGGATATGCTAATTCATTGAAATGAATGGAAATTTTGTATTTATGTTGCTTGGGTTATGTTTAATGTTTAATGACACAATATGCACGCTTAAATGTCAAGAACAATAAATATATCGGAAGAAAAAATAGCACAGATTGAACAGACAAGGCCAGACCTTAGCTGCAGATTTTCTTTTGATTGGCCAGAAGCTAAAATATTTCCGTTTCTAGCCAATATTACTATATATGTTGGACAACTCTGTAATGCTAGGCATACCAAACCTGGTACATTAGGGCACATGAATCTTATTTGAAAACTGAACTGTGGAAGTAAAAAATGAAAATCTGATACCGACAAAAAAAATCGCATTGCTCCAGCTGTGGTCACAGTTTATTTCAAATGGCCTGTGAAGTTGGAAACCATCTACGATTGTTAAAAGTTTTGTACTTAAACAGATCATCATCACACTTACCTTGAAAAATAGCTGACTTGGGTCAGATCACCTCCTGACAGGTGCTGTCAGGAATGTCAGCAATTTTATTCGTCAAGCAAATTGTTAAATAAATCATTCAAACTAAAAATTGTAATAAGAGACTGGGTAGCCCACTGCGAGGTCAACCATGAACACTCCCAAAGGTGCTTGTTTTTCAGGAGGCAACTGGACTTCCTTGTTTTTTCTTTTGAAGACGTTTTGCTTTGAGGGCTGTTGAGGCCACCTGGAGGTTCACCTGCATCCTCAGGGTCACCTGAGTGGATGCCTGCCTGGATGAAAACACTGAGAATTTCTCATTTTCTCCCCCTTGAACGCAGTTTTATCCGTTGCTAGAGCCTCTCTGGAGTGACTTGGGAGCCAAAGAAAAAATATATGAAGAAGTAATCAAAACTGGGCTCAGTGTGCATGTGGAAATGGTGATATGGGAGAAGTATATGAAGAATCAGAATCAGAATAGAGCGGTCTTCTAGTCCAACCCCCTACTCAAGCAAGAGACCATAGATCTTTCCATACAAGTGACTGTCCAGTCTCTTCTTAAAAACCTCCAGCGATGGAGCAGCCACAACTTCTGGAGGCAAATTCTGTTCCACTGGTTAATTGTCCTCACTGTCAGGAAGTTTCCCCTTAACTTCAGGTTGCTTCTCTCCTTGAAGATGAGATTCCATCTGTTGCTTCTTGAGAAACTGCCAAAAGCAAACCACCTGGGTATCAAGACTCCTCAGGTCCAAAGAGAAATATTAATGGATGCAGCGAAAGGAAAGAAAGCTTGCCTGTTGTTCGGGTAGCTCCATTACAAAGCTTCCGTTACTCCCAGACACCATAATTCCCGGCTAAACAGCAGCAAAGGATTACGATGGAAACATGCCTAAATACTCACAGCAGAACAGGAGCCCTTAAAATAAATGATCCATTGAAAGAATTCCCTTTTTAAATATATTTCTGGGCAGGGAGATCAGAAAATGAAATTTCAATATGTACTTCTGCAATTCAGCATCCCAAGGTGTCTGTTTCTTTAAAAAACAAAAACTTGGTTCTGTTAAAATATCCATATCAAAAGAGAAAACTCATGATAATTCCCCCTACTTCTTTGGACTATCCTTCTTATTTTCCTTGGCATCTGGAGTTTGAATCGCAAGAATAGCAGGCAAAATTTGTATGGACAATGGAACAGAAGCATGCTGGGTGATAGGAATAGGAAGGAGATAGGTAGCAGACCAAGCAGCTTATTTAAGATTTAGAAGAAAAATAATTTGTTCCCACTGCATGTGGTTGTGTGTGTCCCACTGCAAGATGGTGGGCAGGGCCAAAGAAGTTAAGATGGCAGTAGCTACATTTATCCAGTTGAATTCTTACCACCACCACCACCACCACCACCTCTCTCTCTCTCTCTCTCTCTCTGTTTTTCTTAAATATGGTTCAGATTGTATGGTTCAACCTTCACTTTTGACCTCACTGTGGAAACTCCTGGATATGTCGATAGCAAAATATTTCAGATACAGAACTGTTGAATCAAATAGTTCAAATACATACAGAATTGAGGATATAGATGAAGTATGAGTCTATAGTGTATCTCAGTGGACATGTAATTCTTTATATCTACCAATCAAAAATGAAGTTTGAGATGCAAGGATTTCTAGATTGCTTAACTCCCTGTATTCCATTATTATTCCAGTGGTACTTTGGTACTCATCACGAATTGGTTCTGGGAGGTGTGATGAGTACCAAATACAATGAGGACCAAACACATTTTTCCCATAAGGAATAAGGTAGTGAGTCACAAGGCAGCCAACACCAACCAGTTCTAGCTTGTGCATTGAGTACCAAACAAGCATTGAGCACTGGGATAAAATGTTCACATCAAAATCTGTTGAGTATCAAATTAGATGAGTTTCAGAGCAGTTGGATACCAAGCTACCACTGCATGTTAAACATTTCCTCCAAGTGAATTGAGGATGGAAAACATTGCTATAAAGATAACTCCATAGATACACCAAACTGAGATAGATTATTCCACTAAATGTTGGTTCCCTGCAGTCAAAAAAACTCCATCTAGCAGATCTACCATCTTTGTACAAGTCTATTGTCTTCATGAAACTGTGCAGGATAACTGGCAGTTTATGGCTGGTTATGGGAATGCTCCCTCTGAAATTTTTCTAAATCCCAGAAGGCAGAAAGAAGTTAGGGGTAAAATAATTTTAGTTAATACTAGCAATTTCCTCCAACAAAATAGTTTTTAAAAATTGGTGAAGACATAGAAGCTTTCAAAAACCATGTAGAATCCTTACTCAAAAGGGTTTTTTCCCTTGATGTTGAACATTCTCATTGAAAATGACATGTGCTTAAAAATACTCAGGGGCCCCTTTTTAAAAATCACATTGTCATATGCTTAGCGTGATTTATTTTCAGCACATTTCCCTTCTGCTGGTTCTTTTACATAGCGGGTTTCCAGACTGCTTATACTGTTTTATTTTATATTCTCCAGGCATTGTTAATTGTTGGGTGTGATAGTTTTATTGTACATCTATCGTTCTTGTCATCAATTGTTGGATGTACATGAGGGACTCTAGGCCCAAAGTCACCTAGCTGGTTTTCATGCCTAAGGCAGCGCTAGAACTCACCATCTCCTAGCTTCTATGTCAGCAGGACAACTATGACCTGGCCGACCAAGAATCTCCATAGACATTCAGTGGAACCTTGGTACCCAACTGCTTCAAAACTCATCAAATTTTATACTCAACACATTTTGACATGCAAATATTGTCCCCATACTCATTGTTTCTTAGGTACTCAATGCACAAGCTAGGACTGGTTGGTGTTGGCTGCCTTGTGACTCACTACATTATTCCTTATGGGAAAAATTACACTACACACCACTGCCTCTTTATACTCTCCCTACAAATATTCCGTAAAGCAAGAGAAGAACTTTATCTGCCTAGTTTCTCTTTTGAGCTCTGCATTGTCAGCCAATTGTCTTATTCATCTCTGGAAACAACTAAAAGCAAAGACTGGTAATAGATGGCCCAAGAATCTGCAGGAACACATGACCAGTGTTTACCCCCGTCCTGATGAACGAGGGGAAACTGACCGAATCCACCCAGGTCAGGCCCAGATGAATAAAAACCCCACATCTTATGGACTGGGGTTGAATGTAGCTTGGCCAAACAAAAGGCACCTGTGTTCACATAATGGTTCCAAGGAAAACGGCCCCGTTGTGTAGAAATCCATAACTCATGCAACTATTGACTCTCGCAATCTGTTTCCAGTTAGTTTGAACCCGTACACAAATAAGAGCCCAGTGGGGAGGCCAAGGTATGCCTCTCAACCTGTAGGATTTGCACATTCAAACACACGAGGAACGCACTCTTGAAAGCCACTGGAGAGGTTCAGATTTGGGTCACCAATCCTGGAACCTGTTTTGAAGGGCTGCATATTTCACATAGCTCCAATCAAGGCTTCAGGCCTTCAGGAAGGGAAGTACCGATCCTTCCTTCTCTCTCTCCCTCTCTTGCCTTCCAAGAGAAAACACAGAGGACCATTTTTGAAAGGTGTTATTCAAAGATCTGATGGCTGGGAGGTTCCCGTCTAGCATTACAGCCATAAAGAGTCACGGCACCATTTAGAAAATCCCCTCTGTTGTTTTTTGTTGAGTTGTACATGAGACAAATCACCATGAATTACACGGTATTCTCTGTGAAGTAAATTATTAAATATCACTCACAATGAAAATGTGAACACTTATGTCAGAGGGACATGTTGGGACCTAATTTCACAATTTCTCAGAAACACCCAGATCCAAAGAAAATGTGATTATAGGAGAAATACTAGTCAGGACTGCATTTTCCCCAGTGAGATATGAAATGCTGTATCACTTTGCATTTTCAGCTGGATAATTTGAGTCACGTGAATAGGGCGGGGAGCGGCTTCGCTGCTGGATATCCTCCAAATAGTTACCGGATTCTTCCTCTCAAGGGTTTTTCAAGACAAATAGTGATATCTAAGAAAAACAAATAAGCCATAAGCACTTCTCTTGAAGTACTTCCTTCCAAAATGAGCAATTATGGACGACCCTTTTAAAAGTGGCAACCAGGGTGAACAAGGATCAATCTTGGCAAGCTGTAATCCAGTCTAAAATGCTTCCAATAATCTACAGAACCTGCCAAGATTTAGGCTCAGGCTATTTATATGACCACTTTCCTTGGGTGTCAATTAGCCCCTTGCCGGTATATTAATACTGGAAATAAGTGACTAATGTGACTTTCTCTCTGACACAGCCCATATAATGGAATAAATTGTCAATATTGTGGAAGGAAGCCTTCCTTTTACTGCTCCTTAAGAGGGAGGCTCAAAACGTGTTGATTTTGCCAGGTCTTACAATGGTATTGTTGTCACTGGTGAGGATGACGATGGTGTAATAATAGGATGAATCAATTGCAAAAAGCAGCTTTACTCAGAACATCTTACATCCTGCAATGTTTCCTTTAGCACCAATAAAGGAGAATATTTGCAGCTTAGGGTTGAAATGAGGGATGTCCTTGGTGCAGATATTTCATTTCCCCAACTAGGTAACATTGTCAGTGCTAAAAGGGAGGGGGAGTTACAGAGGAGGGGGGAGGAGGAGGAGGAGGACTATGGGGTCCTTGGTACTCTCTTTCTTGCAGATGTTTCATTACCCCAACTAGGTAACATCATCAGTGCTAGTAAGGAGTGTGGTTCACTGTGAGTTTATATTCTAGTGGTTTGCCATAAACATCATTTATTTAACTGAGTCCTGATAGCCCAGTGGTGAGAATGCAGCATTGCAGGCTGACTCTGCCCACTGCCAGGAGTTTGTCAGTTGACTCTGCTTTCCATCCTTCCCAGGTCAGCAAAATGAGGACTCAGATTGTTGGGGGCAATATGCTGACTCTGTAAGCACATAGCACAACAAAGTGGTGTATAAGTCTAAGTGCTATTTTTTCAAGCATCGGGATACAAGGTAAAAGGATGGCTGACATTTCCTAATACATCGAAAACAAATGCAATCACTTAGGTAGCAATGGCTATTATTTCTGTTTCTTAATGTCAATATCTTAACCAACCTAATTAACATTACATGCTAATCCCTTTCAATTGGCAATGTTGTTTATTCTCAAGGAAAAAAAATAACTTTGGAAATCAGTTTTGCTCATTCCTCTTGGCAATTCAGATAGAGCTTTTTAATCAGTTTTCAACCATGAACTTCGTTTGAAATGGTATGCGCAACAATATTTGTTTATAAGCAATTCTGGATGGTAACAACGTACCTCCCACTGTTCTCCTTGGTGTACATTCACACACTCCATTCTGGTAACAATCCTAAATGTTGGTGAAGCTGGTCTCCAGATTGCTGAAGCAGCCTGCGTCCCCATCTGTGCTGTGAAACATCAGATATGATTTTCATGTAAATTCCCAAATCAACATTTTAAATATCCTTCTAAGGCAGAACAAATACTAAAAAGTTCAACTCTACAAACATGTTTACAACACAAATGATGTCAAGTGTGCTATTTACTCTGCCACATTTGGAATACATTTTTTCTGGAAAGCCAGAGATTCCTGGAGATGCCTTCAACCTATTTTTGCCTGTCCAGATCAATCAGGAAAGTTTCACACTCACTCCTGGTTAATTTCCAAACCACAGACAGAGAATATTTCAGCTAAATAAACCCATTGCTGAACTCTGAGCCTATATTCATTTTTCTATATGCCTGTACAGGCCACTGAGATCAGATATACTAAACTTGAAATGAAGTTTATTACTCTAACAAATGAAGGCAAATATACGTGTCCCAGGACAATGATGAAAGATTGAATCTGGATTGGTCACCGGGACCAGAAGTTTAGTCTTCCAAGTTTTCGGACTTGTGTTGGAGCCCATCCTCAGAGAACTTTTCCCTACTGAAATATGTGCTTTGGGCTATTCTATGAGCCATATTTATGTAATGCCTTCCTATTGGTTGACAGGTATATTGATGGCTGGCAATTGCCTGTTGTTTTCTTGTGCTGTCAAGACCTCAGCTCCTAAGTACTTGGTCAACTGGTGGTAAATCAGTGCTCCTGTTGACTGACAAGGGACACATTTCAAGGCTTCAATTATTTCCCCGGCTGTTTTTGTCCCTACATGGCCAACAATCTTAGTAGCTGTGAAACTGAATGTGTGTCCTTGTTCATTGCAATGTGAGGCTACCAATGAGTTTGGGTCTCTTATTTCTCTACTTTTTTTCCAGAATATATTTGAGCTTTTGTCTTGAAATCTCATAGTCAGTGTTGACTATGGTCAAACTAGTTGGTCTTATTGATGTCCTGGGGATGGGGAGGTGTGGACAATAAAGTTAAGTTGTAACCATTTTAAAACCATCTATCTCTACATGCTTCTGGTCAACTTTCTAATCAAAACACTCCCACATAGAGCATAATAACTTGAGCCCAGGATTAACATCAACATCTGGGGCCAAACATTCCATCATAAATTGTGGTTAATTTTACAAGAAATGCTGGCTGGGGAATTCTGGGAGTTGAAGTCCATTTGCTGAGGTCAAGGGACACAGCTTTAAAGGAAGAACTGGTCAGAACAATAGCATTGAAAAGATTGTGAAGCCAACAAGGATGATTCACAAGATAAATAGCTTCTGTACTATGCTTTTCAAAGGTCAGCCAACAACCCTAACACAAGCAGCTATAATATAATACAATATTATACAGCTTTGTTCTTTTTAACATTTCTCAACATTACAGTAGTTATGATCCAAAAGCATCCATCTATTACCACTTCCAGACAAAACCTGACTTTCAATCTGAATTTGATTAAATGCAATCTGTTTATAATCTCTTTTTATAAGATACTGACTTTAGATTTATTGCAATCCAAAGGGCTGGTAGGCAGACACATTTAGAAACAATTTTTAAAATATGTGCTTCCCAGGGAATCTAAATTTAATTAACTCCCTAGAAATAAATTTACAGCAAGAAGATCCTAAGTGACAAACTGGGTTTCTTGGCATAATAATAATCAGGATAACTATTAAAACAACAAGAACAACAACAACCAATTATATCAAATAGTTGATTAGTTGGGTAATAAATCAATAATTTATTGGCTCAATAATTGGGGTTAGTTAATGCCTTGGAGGCCCCTTCTCCTGCCTTTCCAATATTAGCCAAAGTGGTTCCTGCCTGGGAAAATGACATGCAAAGAGAGTTCTTCATTATTCAGTTATGATTGATTATTATCTGAAAATACTGCATGGTCATTTTTGAGAGTGGAGCAGTTAAGTCAAATTAAAAATGGGACTGGTTTTGATTCATCTTGCAGGCTCAAACAACTAATTTTCCACAACTATTTTGATGAAATGCAAGTGCAGCCTACTCTCCCAGTGTGCTTAGAGAGCCCTTAAAACACAGATTGCCTTTCCCTGATTTCGGAGAGGGGGCGGCATATAAGTCGAATAAATAAATAAATAAATAAAATTTCTCTCCTCCTCCCCCAACAAACTGGAAGGGATCCATTTTCTGTCTATTCGATGGTGAGATTTTCTTGTAAACAGAATATTTGCTCAGATGATGGTTCAGTTGTGACAGTCATCCTGATGTTCCACACTCATTTTTGTGATACAATGGAGCTAGATAATGGAGCTAAATAAGGCTAAGCAGGATCTGAGCATGAGTAATTTCTCCAAAAACCTTTCTAAGGAACCTCCAACTTTCGTGAAAAAAAAAACCCTGATTTTTGTGGATTAGATCCCAAAACAAATTGCTGAAAGATAATGAATGAGTGTGCCTAATATTTGCAAAATGTTGCATGTGTAGCACACCTAGACATGCCCACTTACACACTGGTTATATGTCTGGTTATGATAGTTGACTTACTCAAAAAGAACTGAAGGGCATTATAACTACCGCATGGTTTCTACTTAATCGCAGATACAAATTATTAAATTGTAGAAAATCTTATTCAGATCAAAACAAGTTTCTGTTTTCATGAAGTTTTGCCTGGAAACAGACTGCTGCTAATCCAAACACGTTCACCCCAAAATCTGATATTTTAGAGTAATTCCAGCTCCTCTCATCACTTCTTCAGCTGGCCTTTGCAGTGCTTAGAATTGGTCCTTCGCTGCATTACACCCAACGGTGGGTTTAACATTTCCAATACAAATACTTCAAAGAGCGCTTAAAATATTTTCCAAGCAAAGACAGGAGGTTTCATTGAATACAGGAGGTTGGGGCCGGATCAGTTCTGTCAGCTTGCTTTTAATAACTTTTTAAAATCCTCTCTCTCCCAATTGCAAATGCAATAGTTTCCATATGCTCAAAAGAAGCATATGCTGCTATTTAAAAACAGATTTACAGAAACTTGAAATGATCTAAGAATTAGAATGATAAAGAATGATGGAGTTGGTTAACATCTCGTCTAGATTCTCCATAGAACCGTTGACAGACTAGGGTATTCTCCAGGGCAGCCATGACTAATCCCCTAGGCCCCCTCCTCAAAACCAGCCTGGAAAAAAAAGTGGAAATTAATCACCCACAGATTGGCAAATAAACCAGCACTGCCCTTTTTCATGACAAATTATCCATCTGCCCAGCTTTCCCTCTGCAGAGTGACTCAGAGTTAGGTGCTATCAAGGAGAGAGATGAAATACATGTTACATCATGTTCATTAAATGCCATCAACCATGAACCAGTGACAGACTTTAGGAATCAACCCAAAACATTCCCAGTTTCCAGGATAATTTCCTGTTTGAGAAGTTTGGTGATTAAAACAGAGGCCTGTTTAATAGTTAGATTTGTTTTGACAAGGCAGTTGGCGCTGGGAAATGATGAGAGGAGAGGAATTCTGATGCTTCAACCCACTTTAGGCTAATGATCAACTCAATCAGTGCTGGCCAAAATACAGAATAGTTTTGTTTTGCTTTGTTTTGCTCCAGAATGAAATAAATGGCCATATAAGTACATTTACAAAATTACACTGTGGCCAGTTTTAATTTTTTTTTTTTTTTGGCAAATGAGGAATTTCCCCTAAAACAAACTAGTCTTAGTGTTTGGATGCTTCTTGGCTAGTAACCAAATTTTGAAATGCAAATGACTACCAAGCTTTACGAATATTTAAGAATAAAAGAGACTTTACCATGGAAAGTGCACTGTATAGGAGAAAATATGGGGAAAACTTCATTGTAGAAAGAAAAATCTAAGTTGAAAAGTGGAGCTGTTATTGTCTTGGTTTTTTACTTAGCTATTATCTACTGTATATAACAGAAGACATTTTTATGGAATGGCAAAGAACTAAACACAAATTGAATAAATTGATTTAATCCTTTAATCCTTAAGATTTTAGGACTCTGCAGAACAATAGGATAAATTTTGACACATCGATTAAGGATACTACGCATGTAACACCTGAAGGTACAAAAAGATTTTAGACATACAGGTAACAAAATGTATATTCATTTATGGCAAGGACTGACCAATAGCTTCTGCTAAAATTATTTCACTGGACACAGAGAAAGGCTTGATAAAAATTATTGATAGAGATCTATTTTCTACTCACCCAAGCTTTCCCCCTCACTTCAAGCATTTTAAAAATGAACCACATTCTATCAATTGTTTTCCAAAAATGCAAATGAAAACTAGTGGGATTTCAATGTGTGCCGATTAGTGTACATTCAAAGTGACAATAAGGTTATTTTTAAGTTCTACCACCTTGATGGCAAGAGTTGTATCTCTATCTTGCTATTTGATTCAAATCTGGCAAGTGCAAATAGAGTGAGAATGATCTAGATAGGCAATTCCTATAGAATAGTTCTGTTTACAGTTGATATATTGTTATTGATGAATAAATCTGAATCTTCCAAACTGAAAAGAATAAAGTTAATTGATGATGTTGGAGCCTCTTCTAGGTGCAATATAAATTAGCTTAAACCTGAACAGGTGTCTTTGGGGTCTCTTATATCATTTAGATCAGCTTTTTCCAGCTAGTAGAGTTGGAATCCAGACACAATAACTTATCTCAGCTTCAGAGTTCCCAGAGATGTATCGTATATGATTAAACTGAATTTAAATATACTGTTACTAGACTTGGATATATGGGCCCCAATTAAATTGAGTATCTGGGGAAAAATTAATAGTTTAGAAATGAATGTCTGCAATGGATAATTCACATCATACACAATAATCCTTTACATATTCCTAAAAGATACTTTCGATAAATTTAGTGTAATGTTTAAAGGTTACGTTGGAAAAATCTAATTTTTCATTTAATTCAACTAACAATTACAGATGGGGGTTTAATTTTCTATATCTAAATCTTTTCCAGTATCCTTTTGGATATTTATTTTCATGGAATTGGATGCCTTTTACAATGGCAGGAATTGTGTCCCAACTATATGGAATCCACCACCCAGGAAGAAAAAGTGATTAGAAGACAATAATAATCTGTACTATTAGTAATGGTAGACATAGTAAATGTGAAATGTTGCAATATAAGTATCGCTACTCCCACATAATAGCAGAAAGATATGAGGATACCACCAGCAGCCCCCTTTACCAATAGAGTAGAGTTTCTCAGTCTCTAAGGTGTGAGAACTTCAATGCTCAGAACTCCCCAGCCAGCACAGAGAATGAAATTTGGATCTAAAAAAGTTATAAACAGATTAAGGAGAACCATATTAATTGCTGGCAGCTAAATGTGAGAAAGAATCCAGTAGCAACTTCTCAACCCAACACATGTTACTAAAAGATTGGAGCTTTCATAAGTTCTACATCCATCTAGCCACTCTTTGGATCTGATTAAGTGATATCAGGTTCATAAAAAAATTGTTAACAGGAAAAGGTGCCACCATAATTCTGCTGGTTTTTTTTACCACCATAGACTAAGGATGTAGATTGTCTTGCAATGGCAAAGCTGGCCAGATTCTGCATCTGCTAAGACCTCTTGACTGTATTAAATGAGTTGTATTAAAAGCAACTCACAGGCTGCTGTTTTTTTAAGGAGATAAAACACAAACTTCTTCTGAGTTAGAAAAGGAAGCCATCACCAAATCTGATCTCCGTTTCCCATCAGTGCCATGAAACTCTGCATCTCTTTGAGAATGCAAAAAGAGTGAAACATCTTTGAAAACCAATGTAGTTTCTCCTCCTTTTTTACTAACTTGGAGCTGGGTAGAAATGATGGTCTTATGGCATGCTGAAAGTAATTTCTATGACCAGCTTGAGAAATAGATTTTCTGGCAAAAAAGAGAAGAAAAGAAGAAAAGAAAAGAAGGCTAAAAATGATACGTCTGTGAAGATGAGTATCTCAGACCATAAATGCACTAGGAAAAGGTTAAACCCTTGGCAAGTTCAGAATCTTAGTGTTTCCTAGTTTAGAGTTGACATATTTCTTTAGATCACAAACTGGAAAAACAAAAAAGCCTCTTTCGGAATATCGTTAATTTCCGCACATGTTCAGAATCTGTTACTCATGGCATTCTCCATCCTACAAGATTTGTCATGCTGAAGCATCTAGAGAGAAACCATGGATGAAACTTATCGTTAATCTTCTAATATATAAATTTTAGCAGGAATGTGTCAAGAACTTTGATTATGCTGATACAACATCTTCATAATGAATAATTGCTTTAAGAAGGAAGAATGAACTTCATAGAATTTGAGGGCTGGAAGGGGCCTTGGTGTCTTCTAGTCCAACCCCTGCCCAAGCCAGGGGTCTTTATACCATCTTGGTTGTCCAAAATTCCTTTTCAGTGAAACGTGAACCGAAGAATTCACTGGGTACCATGCCACTGGGCAGAGGTTCACATGGCTGAGAACAGCCCACATCTGCAGCCTAGAAGGATGGACTATTGTGAAAGTCCTCTTCTACCTCTGCTAGATTCCATGGGAAATAACCTTCTGGGTCAACAGAGTGACTTTAGGACAGATCCAAATCTTGTCTTATCAACACAATAGTGGAAATGAGGATGGCTGAAAAGAAAAATCCTGTTGCTTTTTTATTATGTAAGCGAGGTCGTGGTCAAAAGTCAAGGCAAACTTTTTCAAATTGAATCCTCCCAACCTTGGAAAGAATGCTTAAATAACAAGAGTAAAAGTGAGATAACATTTGGCGTTCTTCAAAACCGCCAGACACACCCATCTCACTGGAAGAGAGTTGCCAAAACCAACATTATTGCAAGTGTTAAATGTTGGCTGAATATCAGACGGCAAGCAAAAAGCTTTAAGGGGTTGAACTCATTTCTTTTTCCTATCCTGGATACTGTCGGACTATCCAAAGCAAGGAAAGTTGGTATGCAAAGAGACACTCTAACTTCACAGGAGTTCAGCATGTTCAAAACCTGCTCCCTACAGTCATACTGTCACTTGTATTAAACCTTTTCCAAGTCTCTGACTTGTAAAATCTGGAACATTTTTAATTAATTAGGATGGTGTTTGAGTGATCTGTGCAGAGGTTTCCTCATTAAGTGCTGTTTTCTGCCAATGACATAAATTTCCTGGAAAGCAGTATGAACATGACTAGAACAACAGCCTAAAAGAAGTATTGACTGCCTTTCTTGATATTGCTTGTATAGATCCCTTCAAAAACTTGGCAGATAAGGTGTAATAGTTATGTTCCTATAGGAGAAGGAGTGGCAGCAGAGGTGGTATTTAGCAGGTTCTGACCAGTTCTGGAGAACCGGTAGTGGAAATTTTGAGTAGTTAGGAGAACTGGCAAAGACCACCTCTGATTGGAGATTTTACAGTATCCTTCCCCTGCCACACACCCACCAAGCCACGCCCACAGAGTTGGTAGTAAAAAAATTTGAATCCCACAACTGAGTGGCAGAACTTGAAGGTGTAGTCAAACAAGGAATCAGCCTAGAGTTGCTCCATAGTCACAACAGACTAAGTCCAACTCCTCTTGAATTCTGTTGACCCTTATCTTGTGCCAAAATACTGCTAACCACTAGCTGAGTAGATTCGTAGGCATGAGTAGTAATAAATTAGTTTAATTGAAACTTCACGTGTGGTCCTGGTTTTTTGCACCTGACAGATCCTGTTACAAAAGAGACTTGTTCTCTTCTATAGAAATAGGAATTGTTTATGCATCACCAGAGCAAGTGACCACAATCCAACAAGTCAAAAGATTATAGGTTGATTTTAAAAGCGTTACGTATTATAGCAGCATAACTGCTCAACCCTTGGAGCACACAGAGATGAACCTTTTCGCTCTTCAGCCTTTTGGCTGAGATCAAGTGTAGTATCTGAGATGAACCTTGACAGAGTGCAAGATGGGGCTTAGTCTCCTCTTTCCTCCAGATCTCTTTTATAAACTCTGCTGGATTACTATCGCAACCCTGCAGATATTATCATGTTCAATCACCAAAATCTGGGATCGTATCAAGATGGCCTTTTCCATCACCATTCCATGCCTATGGGAAGTATGAGAATTGATCAGAATGATGTATTTGAGAATCCTTTATGCTTTTTATGACTTGGTTTGGAACATTTCATGGCTGGACACAGTCTTACACATATGCACTTTCCAGGTTTCTTCTCCAGCACAACTGTTTAACTCTTTATTGACTGATTACTAGTATATCTTATAACATTGCACACATAATACTTTGCAAGTAAATGTCTGGTTATTAACATGACCCAATCTTTTTGAAGTGGGTGGGCAAGAGGACTTCTTATCCAAGAGAGGGTCTTATTGGGCATGGAGCACCTGATATCCCATCTTGCCTTCCGAGATAAGCTGCTTCTCTTGGAAACTAAAATGTCTTAGAAGAGGAAACTCTCTGGTCAGACTCTCTCACCAGCTTTGCAAAACAGGATCAAAGAATCAAGTGTTCAGTTGGGCAGCTTGGAGAAGAAGCTGACTTAGTTTGGGGACAGTTAACTTCTAAAGTATATGTCCCTTTTCTTCTGTTCAGCTTTGCTCCAATTATTGGCTAAAATAAAATATGTAAAATCTAAATCAACAAAGCATTGATAAATATTGATAGCCTCCTTGGTACAACTGGCACATGTGCTGCAGTTTATGGTAGATCTATGTTCATTTACATCTGAGCACCAAATGGAGATGTACATAGTGCACAGTGTTGTCTTTCACATCTTTCTTCTGAATTTCCAGAATCCTCTGGCTAAGTCAGTGGTAGAAATAGGATGCAGGGCTGAATGAACTGGATCTGAGCTGGGATGAAATTCTTGAAACGGCTCATCTGTAAGGCATCAATGGAAACAGATCACTTTTTATATGTTTTATATATTTAGATATACTCTCCTTGACTAGGCAGGAAGGTGTTTGCCAGAATACAAATGTCTGCAGCTCTGATTTGACTCCTGATTCTCGCAGCTGTTGATTGATTTTTAATTCTTTCTTCGTGCAAAGAGAGCAAGTTTAATGTTTACCCTCTGTTTAGCCCCAGAATTGTTGAGGATCCATATGCTTTCCTGGCAGAACATTTGCGCTACTTGTTCTAATCCAAGAAGCCTTTTGTGAATTAATTTGCTATTATCTACATACAATGACCCAAATGGATGAATTCCTTGAACTGGATCCAACCTATTTTCTTTCCCTCTGATTTATTACAGGTTTGGGCCGTTTGCCATAATGAGCTGCAGGTGAATATCAGCCCTCCGAGGTAGACCAGACCAAGAAACAGATGTCACTCAGACCTAAAACTCTTTCTTTTTATCAAAATTTGCTATAAAAATAGACCCTTGCAAGCCTGAGTGGGTTTCTCACTCCCCCTCTTTTATATTCCATCTGAATTAAGAGGAAATCTACCGGAGATATTTTCATAACCTTCCCTCATCATCTTGCCTTCTGCAGTGTTTATCTCCTTGTAGATAACAAAATTCCATCTCTCCATCAAGGTCAATCTCTTTACTATCAGTGGTGAGTTATTACAATAGAACCGGTTGGCCAGCAGCAGCCACTGTGGCCCTTGTCCAGTTTGAACTATGACAGAGGCATCTGGGAAACTCTAACTGTCTTTGACTGAATTAGTTGCCTGCATGATTTCCATTTTTATTTATCAACTGAAAGACTAAAATCCAGGAAGTTCCTACTACAACTTGCACAACATCTACCCAATAACATCAATTCCCAATGGAAAGCCATATGGGTTGTTGAATGCCCAGTTATAGGAAGGCATATAAATGACATCACAAAAGGGGTTCCAGGCTTTGAACAAGCCCATCAGCAATGGACAATCCTGAATAGGTTTCGCACCTTTCATGGCATCTGCCTAAACTCTCCATATAAATGGGGCACAGGCTGCTCCCCCTCGGTGTGACTGTGGGGTCCGACAGCTGCATGACCAGCCAGAAGTTGAGCGAATCCACTGGTCCAATATCTGACTTTTAAAAATATAAACGATGCTGAGCTTTTGTGGTTAGACGGCTTAGATGTTGTTATTCAAACATAGATATTTTTAACATTCATATTTATTGAGTTCTACTATTCTAGATGAAACGTTAATATATATTGCTAGTCCATGTATGATAAGCAGCACGCTAAATAATCAATGCAAACACAGCTTTTATTAAATATCAGGGACCAGAAGAAATTGCACGTTGGTGTCATAAAATAATTTATAGGGCTTTGGAAATTCTCTTGGTTCTAATTAAGTGAAACATCTTGGTTGAAGATTTCACGTATTACTAACAGTAAAGGAATTATTTGATTTTCCGGTTTAATTTTAACTCACAGGACATGGCTGGGATCTGCTGGGGATCCACTTAACATTTGTCTACTGTTCTCTTTGATTTTTCACAGGCATCATTGCTCTCTTTGGATCTCTTCAGGGTTTCAAAATGTGTGGAAGGAGATTTGCATCTTTACGGTCTGATTTTTCTTCAACTAGGATACAGCCATAATTAGCTGAGGGACATTTCCAATCAGGGATCATCAAACGTGTGCAAAATTCCCTGTTGCTGTAGCTTTCAACAAGGAATTCCTAATCAAGCCACTTCCAGAATGATTTGTGGTTTCATCAGTGAAGTTTTGTTCCTGGCGGACATAAAATAGTCCTACCTCCAAATGACAGCAAAAGAACTGGACATCTGGTTCAAGTTTTCATTTCTCTTCTTTCCAACCCAATGGAATTTTGGACGAAATTATGGAAAAGGACTCTGTCCATGTGTTTATCATGAGGGAAGTCAGGAGGTGCTGAAGAATCAGGGTTATTGGATTTTTTTGGTTACTTTTATTATCATATTATCAAGAGCTGTGGTGGCGCAGTGGTCAGGGTGCAGTAATTGCAGGCTACTTCTGCTGACTGCCGGCTGCCTGCAATTTGGCAGTTGGAATCCCACCAGGCTCAAGTTTGACTCGGCCTTCCCTCCTTCCGAGGTGGGTAAAATGAGGACCCAGATTGTTGGGGGGGCAAAAGACTGACTCTATAAACTGCTTGGAGAAGGGTGAAAAGGCATTGGGAGAAGGCATTGTGAAGTGGTATGTAGGTGCTATGGCTATTGATAGGTTTTCTTTCTCGTGATTTATTTCACTGTGCTATTATTTTGCTGCTGCTTTGTTTGTGCTCTTTTCATTTCTTCCTTTTTACTGTTGTGAGCCACTTAGAGTAGCCTCACAGGAGATAGGTGGCAAATAAATGTCACAAAAAACAAACACATTTATACAAATAGGCAGGTGGGGGCTTCAATTAGGATCATCCTTTATCTCAAAGACTTTAAGTATTCTTCCTCTCCTCTCCATCCCTCTCTCCTCTCACTCTCCTCTCACTCTTCTCTTCCATTCAATCCCAGTTGCACTCAAGTTAAGCACAGTGACTTAGGAAGTTCCCCTGCCCTGGTTCCCACCAAAGGTGATTGCTTGCATCCTCATGGTCACTGAAAGAGAACAACAGATCCTGAATGGGTATGTACAGTGGAGGCTCTTGTTAACCTCAAGCAGGATGAAATATAAAAAGGCTCTGGATGCCAATGACTCACTGGAGAATTGGGGGTTTAAAAGAGCTATAAGAAAGCTGAACTCTAATCTGAGAACATCTGCTGCTAACTCACCCAGCCCATTAAAAGGCAATCATGATAATGCTCACATGTGCTGTCAGATCTGACAGATAGCAGATATTTATTAAGTATGGCCCCTTTCAGAGTTCAGATGGCCAATTAACAATTGGGTTGGGAAGATGTCCAAGTGCATATTATTATTTCTCCTTCTTCTTCTTCTTCTTCTTCTTCTTCTTCTTCTTCTTCTTCTTCTTCTTCTTCTTCTTCTTCTTCTTCTTCTTCTTCTAGAGGAAACAAGAAGAAAAATAATTTTCCCAGTGCTGAAACACCACTAGCATCACCGCTCACTTAAAAAAATAGCAATCCACGTGTTGTGCTTTTATATAATTTCAAGGTGTGTTAGTTTTGTTCTTCTACGCTCTCAAAACTCTTGCTAGTTTTCCTCTTGATCTTCTAGATGTCTGTCTTCAACTAGGAGCTGTTATGTGTCTCCCGTGTTGTCTCCAATGGTGTTCACAAAGTGGGCAGCGATACAGAAAGATTCCTGTAATTTGTATTCTTACAAGGTGGAAGTGGGGTCTCTCACAAGCTGTTAGATGAGGTGGACCTTAGAATTGCTCAGCAGTAAAGCAAACCTGAAGAGCTGAGAGACTTGGAAAGGTTGGCTCGAGAGAGGGGCTCAATCCATCTACTAAAATGATGTCATTGGTGGGGAATAAATATTCTACCTCCACCTTTGAAGTGACAAAGTATTGTGTGCAGTTGTGTTCCCCAACTTGACCCTAACTTTGAACTTCCAGGATCCTAAGCAAGGTCAACCAAGCCATGTTGTCCAGGTCCCATCTCAACTCTTGTAGGTTTTTGGAGGCTGGATGAGGAGGGACAGGCTTGAGTTCAACTCTAGCAGAATTGTTAGAAATATTTTATGTATAAAGCACAGATTTGAGGTGAATGCTGTTCAGCATTCGAAATTCCAAAAAATTACTGCAAGAGAGCATGTTTGCTGCAATTTCTATACCAGAAATTCTTTATTACGGTATTCTTCATTTTAATTAATCCTTCACTCATTTCAATTGTTTGAAAGAATTAAAGTTAATTAATTTGGGCTTGGCTATGTGAAGCTAGAATATTAGGATTGTGAAGCAATTTTGCCATTAAACACCCTCTAAACACAAATTATTTGGAATCCCATCAGACTAAATTCAGGATTACTCATGCTTTGGCTCCAGACTGGTCTGACAACTAATAATGGGGTCAAGAATGTGAGAGAAGGGAGAAATTGGGTAATCTGGTGTCTCCCACAAATATTTATCATTTATCATGATAGAGCTGGAGCTGAAGAAATCTGGAGAACATCAGGTGACCCAGGCCTCTCTCTCTGCATGTATGTCAGTGTGTGTTTTTGTAATTGCAAAACTCCCTTGAGAATCTTCACAAATCATCATGATCATCACAAATCCCTTTCAGTTTAACCTGACATTCCTCAGATGTTCTGTTTTCAACAAGAAGTATCTAAAGATTCAGCACAGATAAAAAATTTATTAGCATTGGAGGCCTGTACCCACCATGGGGCAAAGTTTTTGTTTTCTCCAGAGGTAACCTGTGTATTTTATTTGATGAGGAGCCTTGACACTTATTTCATTAAATGAAGTGTTAGCAGCATATCAAAGATTGTTCCCCTTCTGTGTATTATAAATCCTCGTGCACAATGAAGTCACCCCATTCATCTGCCCACATAAAATGTACATTGAGGTGGTTTATGATGGATAAAGTCTGTTTTGCATGAGGGCTAAAAATGTGCTGGAGACAGATTTTGGGGATGTACGATGGACACAACTCTTTCCCTCCTATTGTACTGTTAGCAAAGATATCTGTAGGTTGCACATATAAATGTGAATTTAATTTATCCAACCATGCCTTGCCTTGTAAATTGGATTGGGATTGGCTTTTGAATTGATTAGACCGATAAGAACCATCTAGAAGAAGTTAATGGGTTCCAAATTTCATGTCACTGTCAAGAAAATTACAGAATTGGGTCCACATAATCACAAACACAATGCAGAGAACATTTTTCAGGCATTTAGAAACCAAATTGAACTTGAGCCATTTCCCCCATATATTTTAGTATAATTTGTATGGTTTCTATAATTTGTATAGTTATTAAATTTGGAATTGAATGAATATTACATAGTCAACAAATCCCTTAATCATCAATTCACAGCAACTGTATCAACAATATTCTGAAATAAATTTAATATAATAAAGCTAAGTGACTTAACTTTTGCTACGTTTTAAGCTTCAAATGGTATATAAAATACATAAAACATATAATATCATTTTAAATCATTGAATATATACATACTGTACATACATATGCAAGGGAGTTGAGTGTCTCTTCCAGAAAACTGTAGAATCGAATTCCCATCTTTGATTTTCTGCAAAGTTTCATACATGTTTGATAAAAACTTGATTTGGAGGTAGAAGCTAAACAAAGTTGGGCCTCAGAGATATCTGGTTCTTAGTCTCTACAAGATATGCCTCAATTAGGACTTTTTATTCAACTCACAAATAAAGTCATGGCTTTATAGATTTCAGAACTTGATGTTTTATTACAGGAGGGTTTACAAGAAAAGAAGAAAAATACTGCCATATATGTTCAAAGATATCTCTTAATTCACATCTACTGGCTTTTCCTTCCCTCCTTGAAACAAAGGCCAGAGTTTTCTCCCCCAGAGAGATAAATCCAAATCCACACAACTAAAGCCACAAACAGAAAAAAAACAGACAAAGGAAAGATGGAACTTATTCTACATTTTCAAGGGATGAGACCACAGCTATGGTAGGGAAGGGAATATGATAAAGGCTTTCTCCCTTTCTGAATATATACATACAAATTTAGAGCTGTATATTTTTGAACACAACATTTTTTTTCAATGCATCCTGACCCTGGAAATTATTTTAATCCCAGTGAACTCTCTAAAAGCAATATTATTTGCATCTCTGGGGCAAAGAAGCCATATCCACCCTTGGTTGTGTACCCTACTGAACAAAGGTTCAAAAGATTTGGCAAAGGGATGGGATCGTTCCTAAATGCAGCAATCCTTATCAAAGCCCTGTTTTCTTTTAATTTAATTCATTCAATTCAACATGGGTATCCACTCCAGGGGAATCTGGGCAGCTTACAAAACCCACAAAACATATAAGAGTTAAAGCCCATGTAGTTCAATGTGGTGTCAATGGCCCTGGAATATCCACATCCATTTTAAAACAGTTTAGCAGGAAGATATTGTTCAGAGGACAAAATAAAAAAGAAGATTCTGTCTGTCTGTCTGTCTGTCTGTCTGTCTGTCTGTCTATCTATCTATCTATCTATCTATCTATCTATCTATCATGTAATATCTATCTATATCTAACTATCATGTAATATCTATCATCTATCTATATCTATCTATCTAACATAATATCTATTGTAATATCTATCTGTCTGTCTGTCTGTCTATCTATCTATCATCTATCTATCTCACATGGTGGTTTGAAGCCTTTAAGTGGGATTAGGTCAATGACGTGATTGCACCAACCTTCTCATCTGTGGCCCTCAAGAGAAATTTATGAAATCATTTGTGGGAACCCAGCAATTAATGTCAAGCTCTATGTTGAGGTGTAGCACTTTATTTCCTTAATTAATTTAAAAACTGGGAGAAACGCATCATCAAAGGAAAATCTCAGCTTTTACATTCATACTGTGTCAAAAATATGATAATTTAGGAGAGGCTTTCCCCACCTAATTACTGTGTTACTAAAATATATAAAGAAACACCTGAAAGGTACTGCATTTTAGCATCTGGCAGCCGGCCCTGTTTAATTTACAACAATTAAGATGTTCCAAAGAAAAATAGGTTATGTCTTCTAAAATGAGTCTCTTCCCTCCCTGCCTGCCCCAGTGAAGGAGCTGTGCACCTCAAAGGACGTTCAAAATATTTTGACTCAGTTAGGTGCAAAACTCTTTTGTTATGTTTTAATTCTTTCTCTTTTAATTCTTTCTTGTTTACCTTCCATATTGACCAGTTATGAGCGCAAGAGAGCCTTGAGTTTCAGAGTAAAATCAACTTTTACAGTTGATTCAATCAACGTTGGGCATAATTGGGATTACCACTTAAGGCCTCGTGCCAGTTTAAGAAAATTTTGCCTGAATTGAGGCACTTTAGTAATACCTGAGACCCGAGAGCCATTTGTCTGAAATGGCATAGGATCTCCTGCTTAAACAAGAGGTTAGAATAGAAGACCTCCAAGGTCCCTTCCAACTCTGTCATTCTGTGTTCTACCTTATAGGATATTCTGTCTGGCAACAGGCTACCACCCCATCCCATTTGAGGATCCTTTTGTATTCTCTCACCTTCAGCTTTCAGGAAAGCCCCGGGGAATGCCTTCCCTTCCTATGGGTGAATCCAACATGCATTTGTTGATGGAAGAGAATATTTGCAGCTCCAAGGTCCCAGGTGCTCTCTGAGCTGGGTGGTTTTCTTGCAGACGTTTCACTGCCCATCTAGGCAACATCATTGCATTGATGATTGGCTGAAAAACAGAACATGGTAGACCCTGTAGTGACTTAGGTTTTTAAAAAGCTAGGCATGTGCATATAATACATGCATGTATAATCATATATGTACACAATATTTTAGTTATCATCTGTATTCATAGATTGGAGGAATTCATCGTGTTACAGTTTTAAGCATTAACTTAAGTTGAAATTATCCTGGGCTGAAATAAAATTGAACCAAAGAAAATGTGTGTATAAAATTGAAGTGAACAAATACATGTGTGTATTTTGAAATATGTGTAAATCTTTCTGCATCTCCCTCTCTCTCTCTTCCTCTCTCTCTCTTCCTCTCTCTCTCTCTCTCTCTCCCACCATCTCTCTCCTGCAGAATAGTCTGAATCCAGATAAAATTAGCCATGAATCAATTCCGTTGATACAGGGATGGGATCCGACTGGTATAACTACTGGTTCTGTCGCTCTGCATTGTGTGTGCATGTGCACACGCGCATGAGTCGTGTGCACGCACAAGTCAAGCAAGTCACGAGTGCAATTTACGACCTGCTGAGCTGCCTGGACAGCTGAGCAGCGCTGCATTCAAGTGTGCAGCAGTTGAAAAAGCCCTTTTTTCCTGCTTTTTCAACCGCAGCTGTGTCGTGCAAAGCAGCTGAGGTTGAAAACGCAGGAAATAAAGGTCAGGCAAGAGCCCAGGCAGGCAGGTGGGCCAAAACAGCTGCAGACATAGAACCTGTTCTATGTATGCTCTCTGTTTGCTGCTTTTCATAGCAACCGGTTCTACAGAAGTGGACAGAACCAGTAGAATCCCACCCCTGCATTGATACCTGTGAAGTAGATTAGCTAACCCAAGTCTCATTGCCATAGCTAATTTTCTGGAAGGAGTCCAGGCTTATGATGAGACTTCACTGGGAGGGTGGGTTGGCTTAAATGCTGCCAACCCTCCAGACGTGACAGATGAAATGGGAGCCCGATTGGCTTAGCCCATGAAGATTGCATCTATGACTCCATCCTATGGGTGGGTCCTTCTGGGAGGCAAAAGTGTATTTTGCACAGAAGATCCCACCAAGGCTTTTGGCATACAAGAGGCCCGTAAATTTGCATTTGCATTTGCTTAGCTAAAAATTTGCTCTCCCGTACATCATAGTTCCCTTTTAGACTATGATGGTTCCCATGAAGGAGGCCTCTGTTTCACCAGCTTTTCACAGCTCTGCTCCTTCTATTTATTTTATGTGTCTGCTTATTTTTTTTTTCTGGAGCAACATTGGGCAGGGGAGCTCACAAATTGGCTGAACAAAGGGTCTTTGGGGAAACCAGGTTATGGAATCTCTTGCCTTCACAGACACGATGTATATTTATTCAGAACTATTTCAAAAATCCTTACACTCTCCTAACCATCTCAACTAAAAATGTGGCCTTCCCTTCCTCAGTAGATGCTGGTAATCCCCCCTACTGAAATATTTCCCTTCCATAGTGGTAATGAAGCTGGGGATAGGTATGTGTATTTGTGTTGGACAAATATCAAGGAATTTGATGAATAATGTATTTGCTCAACCATAGTCTTGGTGTTCTCATCCCCACCTTGTCAAGAGAAAGAGAGGACAATATCTTGTTAAGGATTACTTTGAATGGTTATGGTCAAATCGCTTGGCCCTGGAAGCATAGATCCACTCTAGTCCTCAAAACAATGTCTGACAGCTGCATTTGAGCAACAAAGAGGACAATAATTCAGTTATCAAAAGGGGGGAACTTCAGAGCTGTTAAGAATGGTGCCAGGGATTTGACAAGCTCTTATGAGAGCTATCTAGCTAGCATTGCTTCAGGATATCTTGTGGGACCTGAAAGAGGTCCAGAGGAAGAGGGGGAGGCTTGTAGAAGCCCTGCCAGTAATAGCACTTCACACTAGAAATATCACTTAGATTTATATACTGCTTCGTAGTGTTTTACAGCCCCCTCGACGCAGTTTACAAAATCAGCATACAATCTGACTCCTCATTTTCTCGACCTCGGAAGGATGGAAGGCAGTGAGTTAGCCTGCAGTACTATGTGCCACCAGGGCTCTTAGTAATAGTAATAAATGTGCTGCGTCGAATGGGCATAGAGATAGCCCCAGAGCTGATTTTGGTAGCTAAAAACTGTTCATTAATGGCACACATCATTTATTTCCACTCATGATCAGATCATGCAGCAGCTTCTGACCATAGATACGGATGAGAGGAGATGGCATTTGAGACAAGCAGTATTGTGCTGAGCTGAAGAATCTCCTTAGGAACTACATTGAAGATGATAGAGAGTAACGTCAAAGACTAAGCTTGTGGAGAAACAGAAAGGCTTCCCACAAAATGATTCAGGGATGATAATTTGTTAATGCAGCCTTAATGGAGGACGGGATGACATGAGCAGACCACGAGGCTGAGCACAAGGCCTGGGTCTGGTACAAGCAGCCTCATGTCCTGCAGCCAAACAGAGCTACAGAGGAAGGGAAAACAGCATAATTCACCAGCCGTAGTGCACAGCTCTTTCTCACCTCTTGTGTTGATTTGACAGACATTGTGCAACTCCCAAACTCACTGTGAGCTTCAAAAGCATTGTCTTACTTTTAGTCCTCCTCTCTGCCTCTGGTGATTATTAGAACAAAAGGCTTCCTGGGGGGGGGCTTCAAGTCACCCCTAATGGGGTCTTTATTGAAGACTAAAAAGCATCAGCAATGCATGGATTTGGGAGAGAGCTGTAGGTAAGGACCGAGGACAAAATACTACTTGTAACATTATGAGCCAGTCTGAAATAAATCAGCATGTCCAACTATCTCCAAAGAAAGTTGATGTCATGCCCCCCCCCATCGGAGTCTGAATCAGAGGAGGAAGATGAGCAGCTGACAGGGAGCGGGAGTGTGGCTCCATTGGCTGTGGAGGAGGCTGGGGGAGGGCAAAGTCCAGCTGGGCAGAGCAGGGAAGAGGTAGAACAAGGGAGAGGGAGTTCAGAGGAAGACCCAGGTCCACCCCCTCTTCATCCTAGGGCACGCATGGAGGAATGGAGAAGAGAGCAATGTGGGTTGCATGGCTTATGGGGGAGGAAAGGGCCCTGATCCCCTTCACAAGGCACACCTGGGAAGGGAGTTTAAAGGAGAACCAATTGGGAGGGGCGTTTGTCGGGAACAAATGTTGAGTTTATCTCATGTTGGCTGCTGTTATGTGAGTTCCTGGAATCCTCCCAACTGGTTGGATTTACTGCCATGTTACTTCACTTCTGGAACTCCTTATCTTGCCCTGCTTGATTTATTACCTTATTTTGCCTTGCTGAATTCATAGTTTAAAGTCTTCTGTTCAAAAGATTTTGAACTGGAATCAAAATCAAAGGCTGTCAAAGGCTGTTGCAGGTTCCTGGGAGAGTTTTTTTCCAGACCAGAAGGTAACCAGGACATTGGGGGCAAAGTTGGAGCTAATAAAGGGCCCCCTACTTATTATCTGGTTGTGTTGCCTTTGTGCCATGCCCCGGGTCATCACAGTTGATAAGAAAAGAAAAAAGGAGATAGAAACACAACAGCAGGAGAGGAAATGGACCTGATTCAGTCATCTAAGATCTCCCCAAGAAAGACCAAAAGGCCGCACAGGCCTGAGACATTAGAAACATGCTGGCTGTCTCCACATCTACTACTGAAGTATGTTATGCCTTTTGTAGCTTTGAAAAGTGGAAAGAAATCTTGGAAGGCATTTTCAGAGATGCTCTGCCTGTTTCCCACCGAACAGTGTCTAACATCAGGGATAGTTTAAACTTCAAAGGAGCAGAGAACAAGGGAAGACTTATAGCATGATGGAGCGCAGCCTGGACCAAGTGCAACCAAGTAAAATTCAAATTACAGAGCATTATTCAACCCCACCCCACTGTGATATGGGCTCTTTGTCAGGTGGGTGGAAGCTGATCTCCAATCCTTGCCAATTTAACAGTTCAATCAACTGAGATCTGTCAGGGCTTCCAGAGTAATGAGGTGGTTGTGACATGTATGCGAAGTCTAGAGAACATTTGCAACTGGATGGCTCTATTGAAGACACCTTAAACAAATCCCACCCACCTCCTTTTTAAACAGGCTACATTGGAGAGAAATCTGTCACTGCCTGGACAGCCTCCAGCTGAGGAATGACACACCACAACTGGCTGATTGTGCAAAAAAAGCTGTATCAGTGATTGCACAAATTCACTGTAATTTCTGGTACCCCAGAAATGGATTTTTAAGTCTTGCCTTCACAAAGGACTGATTAAACCCCAATCCCAGGAAATAATTTGATAAAGAAGGCAGTCTTGGTGTATAATAGTGAAGACTCACTTCAACATTTTATTCCTCCCACAGCCAAGCAATATAAGTCTTTAGACTTATAGGACCAGCTCCCAAGATATACTTATACTTCAGCTACCTTAGAAAATATTGCTGATGGTAGAACAAGCTTGTGGACTTGGAAAAATGGTATTCTTTCTCTGTAAGGTACATGGGACCAGGACAATTCCTCAAAACCCTTTTGTGTTTAGTTCACATACCCTTTTAACAACTGCAGTGATTCTTTTAACAAACATGGCAAGAAAAGTCATAAAATGGAGCAAAACTCACAAATGTCTCACATAGCAACAGAAATTCTGGCTCAGTTGTGATTGTAAGTTGAGAACTACCTATGCAGGATAGATAGAAAGTTGTTTTGGTCAATTGTTTTTGTACTAATGTTGGTTTTTCTGGTAAATCTCCCTGCAAATTCTTTTGGAAAGAATTGAACATTTGCTGCCAATTGCAACTATTTTATTGGCTGACTACTTTAAATGTATTGGCAGTTACATGAGTCCAGTCAAAGAGATGAGTGGTTCTCCAGGGCAAGGTGTCCAACAGACAAGATCAAAACTTTGCCTGTTTTCTATATGTACATCGTGGTCACCATCTTGACAGGTTTTTTTTTATAAATCATGCACTGTAGACTCATGATGTCATCTTGTTGGTTCGGGACCTAAACACTTTGCAGGGAATGTTAGGGGACATCATGCAACGAAGACTGTGGATCTGGCCATGAATATCTCAAAGCCCCTGCTAGCTGAAGAAAATGAGGAATGATTGAGCGTGAGTTAGGGTGTGTGTTTGTGCGTGCGTGACCAAAAAAACCTGAGCAAGTAGATTTCTATTGTAGAATATTCACTAAAAGAGGGGAAAGCAATGAATACATTTTCAAATGCTAGTGAAAAAGCAATGGATACGTGCAAATGCTAGTGAAAAAGCCTTGGTAGCTCAGGCTGTTAAATGCCTGCTCTTAAGATCCAGATGCCTACAATTATTGTAGGCTCGAATCCCACCAGGCTCAAGGTTGACTCAGCCTTCCATCCTCTCTGGGTAGGTAAATTGAGGACCCAAGATTGTTGGGGGCAATTAGCTGACTTTGTAAAAATGCCGCTTAGTAATAAGCAGGCATATACAATGGAATGAAGGCTATTGCTGAGCACATTGGGTTGTGCTCCAAAAATTGTAAGCCGCCCTGAGTCTTCGGAGAAGGGCGGCATATAAATGTGATAAAAAAAAAAAAAGATCATGAGTAGTACGCAGTCAGACATGACGAATGGATTTTGATTTTTTAAAAGAAGTTTAAAATGGCTGTGTATTTGAGTGTCTTTCTGCCCCTTTGTTATTTGGAAATAAGACTGAATCTGGTATGTCAATAAACAGATTGAATGGATACTTAAACTGGAAGAAAAGGAGGGAGGGAGGGAGGGAGGATCTCAAATTGCAAAAGCAATATATAAAGGAAGGGTAAATGAACTAAAAGGAACAGATGAAATCTTCAAAAGAAGAGTATTGTGAAGTTTGAAGAGAAAAATACAGTGTATGACTTGGTGGATGGATGTATTAGGGAGATGCAGATAGAATTGTGTTGGTATAAATTAGATTTAGCTATATTTTCTTTGGCTTTTCTTATTGTACGCCTTTGATCTCTCTCTCTCTCTCTCTCTCTCTCTCTCTCTTCTCTCTCTCTCTTTCTAATTTTTTATTATTATGTTCTTGCTTTGCATAATGTGATTTATCCCAAGGTAGAAGATGATGCTATTTGTACCAGCCCATCTGGAACTAGTACAGGTCCTTTGGTTCTGTAAAAAAATGAATAATTGGGCCATGGAGACAGAGAAAGGGGAAGCCAGAGAGAACAGCAGGTCTAAGAATAACTATTACCTGCTATAACCTAATGGAGACCTCATGCTCAAAGACAGAAAACATTCAAGTTTTAGATACTAGGGGAGAATAAAAGGGATGTCAATCACCTTCTTTCCTTTCTTCCTTCTTTCCCTTCTTTCCTTGTCTACCTCTCACATCTGGTGGAAATATAAAAAGATATACCTTGGCTTGCTCTAGCAAAGCAATTTGCAATTCTTATGCTCCTCTGACTGTTTAAACCACCTTTGATTTACAAGTTACAAATCTAAAGGGAGAAAAATCTTTTCTTTTATTTAAATTATGAAACTGCCCAGTATTTTTTTTCCAAATGGCTTTAGATAATTCTACACTACAGATGTAGCAGGTATCCTGGAAAAAATCCACAAGAGAAATCACAAAGGATTCTTTTATCCCCAGGCAACAGTTTTCTCAATATAGAGCCCTGTTTTCTTTAAAAGTCAAACTGACATCATTGAAGAAACATGTCAAAGCAGCAAGCCTTCGGGAGTTTGCAGCATGATTCTCAAAAAGCTAGGTTGGACCAGGTCTCTACCTGGACAGGTGAGCATCAGGGCTGTAGATTGGGAAGGGAATTTAAAAAGAGGTTTTGGAAGAAAGTGATGGCAAACCATTTCAACACAATTTTAAAAATCCCACATAGTTACCAGACATTGAGTTCATCTGCAGGGAAATTTTACCTACTCAGTAAGATAACTTCAAGTTTCAAACTCAGCATAATCCCAAATATGCTTTTTTTTCCTAAAAGGCAACTCGGTTTTTCTTGGGTTTTTTCCCCCTTGAAAATGTCTCGCTTATCATCCAAGAAGCTTCTTCAGTTCTTGGATGAGAAACAAAACATTTTAAAAGGGGGTGGAAAAACCAAGAAAGTTCTTTTTGGGGGAAAAAAGAACCACCTTTGACCTGGATGATTGAGAATCTCCATAGATATTAAACTCAAGATAAATTTGGGGGTTTCTGTCAGAATCCTGAAGGACCTTTTGCCCCATCATAAACCATACATACCAATTACAAGTCAGGATGAAACTGATGAGATCCCAAGTTATTACAGACATGTGATTGATGGAGCTCATGTTCACCTTTGTAACCTAGCGAATAAAGCTGTACAAAGCAAAGTTGGAGAGAAAAACTCTTCCCAGAGGACTTTCCCTTGTGGATAGAAGGAACTGCCTCACCTCCTGTCCTCTATTGTAGGCTGAATCCATGTCTCCCATGTATGTCATGTCCCAGGCAAAGGCTCCATACTTCCCCAACTCCTGATGTCTAGCTATTAAAGGATTAGAAAAGAGAGGGAACCCAGGAGAAATATTTAGCCAGACTCAGTGACATGAAAAGAAGGATGGGCTCTGGCTGAGGCAGGAGGCTTCAACGTTGTCCTTTGATTTGCACTGCCTGAAATTGCTAACACATGTCCTGATAACATTAATGATGAGATGCTTGACTTCAGAACTAAGGGAATCAGCAGACCTTTCATAGTCTCCCACTTCAGGCCCGGCATTGTTTAGATTAACCTTGCTAGGTTGCAATTGGATGTTATTATCAAGCTGCGTCAGGGCTAATATTTCGTCCGCAGACATAACTTAACATGAACTCCCTGGATGGATTTTGCTCTGTGAACCTTTCCTAGATTTGTTGGTGGACAGCCTATTCATATTGCAAGACGAAGGCAAGGCAGGGCTCCAGAGAGAAGGCTTATAGAGGCATCCAAAAATACAGGAATTGTGATCTTGTAATGGAAGCCCTGCCTTCACTTTTTGCATGGTTACAGCTGCCATCTTTACTTTTTAAACTCCCACCCTATCTGCATTGGGTTTTTTTTGGGAGGAGGGAATATACCAATGCCTTAATGTTTGAAATGAAATGCCTGAGATCCAAAACCTTCTTTTCAAAAAAATCCTATCAGAAGAATATTTGCAAGGTTGAGAGCTAGCTAGTGGCAGATGTTTCTCTCTCCTAAGTTGCAAAGAAAAAGAAATATCTGCTGTGAACTCCATATAGGTGTCAGGAAGGGCATCCGGCCAGTAAATGCTCAGCTCCATTCAGTCACCCCAACTCCACCCTAATAAAAATGGATTAGGTAAAGGTAAATGTTCCCCTCGCACATATGTGCTAGTCATTCCCGGCTCTAGTGGGCAGTGCTCATCTCCATGACAAAGCCGAAGAGCCAGCGCTGTCCGAAGACATCTCCGTGGTCATGTGGCTGGCATGACTAAATGCCTTCGAAGGCGCACGGAACGCTGTTCCCTTCCCATCAAAGTGGTCCCTATTTTTCTACTTGCATTTTTTACATGCTTTCAAACTGCTAAGTTGGCAGCAGCTAGGATAAGTAACGGGAGCTCACTCCATTACACAGCGCTAGGGATTCAAACCACTAACCTGCCGACCTTTCTGATCGGCAAGCTCAGCTTAGCCACTGAGCTATATTAGGGATGCTTTAATTCAGATTCCTATTCCAAGCAGATGGTTGGACCTGATGGTCTGAAGGCCTTCCTCTTGACGATTTTATGATCCCCATTCCTTTCGCGATAGCTTATCTTCTGTTAAAAATATCTCATTTAACTAGTGTGAGTTCAACTCCAAGTGCAAGTTCAATTTCTGATTTCATTCTTGGCTGCACGCAACACACACACAGATGGCAGTTTGCCTCTGCTGTAACTCATCTTTTTGGCCTCGGTTTAACATACTTTCTGTGTGCAAAAACTCAAGCCAAATTACAGGTTTCACAACTGTTAAATGGCCTTTGTTTCAGTCCAACAACAGCAAACCACCATCAATTTAAAGAGGGCCATGTTCTCCGTGGATTGCATAGGAAACAGTCCCCCTGGCACAGGAACATGGGATGCTTCCCAATCCTCACAGTTTTACAATGGATTCTCTCCAAACCCAGCACTGAATCACAGATCAAATCTGTCTACAGAAGTGTTCTCTGATTTCATTGGATTTTAGAGAGGCAATCAATGCCTGTTTTAAAGGAAACAGATGCCCTTACATCTGTGACTTCTGATGTTTGGTCCACGCAAAGGGATGCATAATTTGGGGATGTCTTGGGGAGCGATCCCATTGAAAAATCATACAAATCAACCCGACTGTCCTATTTATGTTATTTTCATTGTTCAGTGGACTTTTGCCTCCCTTTGTTTTAAATGGGAGCCATGCTACTTTCTTCAAAAACACCCACTCTGAATCAGGGTGGGTGCCTTGAACTGAGAGCATTATTTAATGCAACATGTAGCTCGGCCCTATGCTCCAAAACTATTATATCTGGGGGACATTTTTTAATATCTCATTGAATGGGAAACACCCAGTGATGGGGATGTCATTGATAACAACCAGGATGTCATCAACATAGTGAAACTAATGTGATGACATCATGGTGTAAATGTCAAAATTATGTACATTTTTAAAAACCCTCCTTTTTATGACCCTGTAATCCCTTAATTCGGGGTAGATTCGAGGGAGAAGCTGAGTGTTTACTGGCTGAATGCCCTTCCTAATATCTGCTGTGAACTCCATTGTGGCATGAGGAAGGGCATCTGGCCAGCAAATGCTCAGCTCCATCCAGACTCTACCCCGAATTAAGAGATGACAGAGTTGTAAAAAGAGGGTTTTTTTAAAACACAAGGACATAAATCACAGTATTTGCATGACAAAATCATCATTATCCTTCCCCCCATCTACTGAACTTGTACGGGTTAGGCATTCTTAGCTCTTTGTGATAAGCGAACAGGGGTGAAACCATTAGGGCTGCCCAATGGCTCAGTGTTTATGGAGATCCTCAATCATCCAGGTTAGGGTTGTCCCAGAAGTGCTTTCCCAAAAGGCAACTTGTTCTTGAAAACATTTCTCCTCCAAGAAGCTTCTTCTGTTCTGTGAGACGGGTTTCTTTTTTTTAAGCCAGATTTTTTTCCTGCTTTCATTCATTTCACTTTATTTATTTGTTTGTTTGTTTGTTTGTCAAGCATGTATTAGGTAACAGGTATAAGTATAAACATGATTATGAATACAAGAAATGGATACATATAAGAAAAAAAACAATAGGACAGGGACGGTAGGCACATTGGTGCGCTTATGCACCCCCCTACAGACCTCTTAGGAAAGGGGTGAGGTCAATAGTAGACAGTCTAAGGTTAAAGTTTTGGGGTTTGGGGAAGAAACCACAGAGTCAGGTAGAGTATTCCAGACATTGACCACTCAGTTGCTGAAGCCGTATTTCCTGCAATCAAGTTTGGTGCAGTTAACCTTGAGTTTGTATCTATTGTGTGCTCTTGTATTATTGTGGTTGAAGTTGAAATAGTCATTGATGGATAGGACATTGCAATGGATAATGTTATTTACTACACTTAGGTTGGACCGAAGGAGGCATAGTTCTAGGTTGTCTAGGTCTAGCATTTCAAGTCTGGTGGCATAAGGTATTCTGCTACAAGTAGAGGAGTGGAGAACTCTTCTCATGAAATATTTCTGGACTTTCTCAACTATATTAATATCAGATACATAATACGGGTTCCAGACTGATGAGCTGTATTCAAGTATTGGTCTAGCAAATGTTTTGTATGCTCTAGTTAGTAGTGTGATATTACTGGAGAAAAAGCTACGCAGGATTAACAACTTTAATGCCTTTAATCAAAACTTAATCAAAATGGCTCCCAATTACATATATGGTTAGCAGCACCAGCACCATATCCTACCTTGCAAATTGCAACATAATCATGTCTTAGAAAATAATCCTAAGCACCCAGAGAAAAAGTAGAAAAACAGAAGATTGTGATCCCGAGGAAGATACATTTCAGGAAAACAGAGAACAAATCTCAACCCAGTACTAGTTGTACCCATTTAACAAACACAAACCTGCTTGCATTAGCTGAAAACTGAATCACACTTCCTTGGTATTGTGTTGCAAAGTTTAAACTATTTCACCATCGCCTCCGCCAAGTATTTTAAGGAAAAACAATGGACTATCGAAAACATGATACAAATGAGTTGATTGAACTGAGATATTCTAAGGTTTAGGACTGTTATGAGGAACCGCCTATCGGAGAGAATGCTGTTTATAATAAATTTTAATATATATGCAACCCACACATACAGTATTTATGGATCTTAAGATACGGTTTGCAAAGATAATATTTTCAAAACTATTTAGGTGGGCATACTTCCAGTTTTCAGAGAAGTGTCCTGCTCATTTCTACAATAGAGTATTTATTGTCCACTCCAGTTTTTTTAAAACACTCCATTTTCTCTACTAATAATAGGAGGATGTAGAAACATTCTGATTTTATCACAGAAGCAGGATTTTCTGGCTTGTAACCTGAAACGTGTGCATCCAGTTTATCTTATAATCATATTCCTTTGGAAGGATGTCTTGTATATCTTCATTGATGGGCCTGATGAAGGAAAAAACTGTTTCAGAAACAAAACAAAATTGACTCTTTGGCTAACCTATCAATCAGTGAAACCAACTAGGTCAACAAATATTTCAAGGCAAAAAATGCCAGGTAACTAATCCACTTTGATTCAAATCCTAATTTGGCCATCTGGTTCAATGGCCACCAGGAGCATTTATGGATGGAAAGAGGTCAAAAATGCCAAGACCACAATCTCAACCATATGATCAATTACTTAAAATCACCTTTATCCCAGCCTGGCTCATACAGAGTTGGCTTGATTAATATAGTATGTGCCAAAATCATTTATTAAATTTATATTTTTTATTTAAAAGAAGAACAATGGCTCAGTGATTAAAGACAATGAGTTTGTCAGCTGGAAAGCGGACAGATCAGGTTTGAGATCTAAGCACTGTGCGATGGGTTGAGCTCTCGTTCCTTGCTGCAGCTCCTGCCAACCTAGCAATTTGAATGCATGCAAATGTGAGTAAATAAATAGGTACCACTTTGGTGGTAAGTTAACTGTGTTTCATGCACCTTCCATGTATAGTCATGCTGACCAGATGACCATGGAAATGTCTTTGGATAATGCTGGTTCCCTTGACTAGGAAACAGAGAAGAGGACTTTTCCCTAGAGTCAGACACAACTGGACAGGGAAATCTTTAAGTTTACTTTTATATATTTATTAGCACTGTGTTTACAAGGAAAATCAGTAGAGGAAATTGGCCTTGAGGAAGAGGAGGAAGGACTGCTCCCAAGACATTGGGCAGATCAAAGATGCCTGAGTCCAGAGCAGCAATGTAGTAGGAGCAAACATTTCACACAAGCCGTCCCCTGGTTCACACGGAGATGCAGTGAGGGCGGGAGACAAATTAGATTTGCAAAATTCTGTTACAACTGCTTTAGTATTGGCCTACATGACATTGTTTTCCTAGCCTGACTATATCACACCATAAATAAAATGGAAGGATTTGAAATCTTACCATTAAAACGTTAAAATAACGAACTCCCATAAGATTGGGTTTTAGCAACGGGATTCATAGCTATGATTTCCCAGGATTAGGTTATCCTGTTTATAGTAGTGGAAATAATTATTCATACACTCATGTTGCATGGATCCAGAGAAAGTCAGCATTTTATTCAGGCGATATGGTGACCATGAGACATTGCACGATTAGCCTAGAGAGCAGAATTATGCGATCAGCACTTCTATTCTGCTTCACTCCATAAATAAAGCATATTTTTCATTCCATGCTTAGCACTCTTCTACGGAGCTAACGACCTCCTCTCTCTATTCCAAGCTATTTGTATGTTGGCTTTCAACCTTTGTGGTCCTTGGGGTAACAATAACTTCTTATATGAATTGTAGTCTGCCAAATTCCTTCCTGATTTGTGTTAACAGAAGCCAGAATCTTCTTCCTCACATGCAATCAATTCTGACAGCACAATTGGGTCTCTCAACATACTGTTTATACAAAGCTATTCTGATGTTGCAGTAGATCCAACAACAAAAATCACCATATGCTGTATAGACTTCCTTCCCAATTGCACAAGTCCTCCTTAATCATGTATTGGTGTCCAAACAGCAGAAGAGCTCTCAGATTCTTCTCCAATCTATCAGTATGGAAACCACAGTAGCATTAGGAACACGAGACGTGGATTTTAAGGTTACTTTTAGCTTTTCAATGAAATCCATGAACCTTTTTTTTTCTTAAATCTGATCCATTATAGTAAAAAAACAATTCCAGAAATTGTGTCAATTTAATTAAAAATAATCCCATTTGATTTGTCTGATGATCCTACTTGTTCAGTTTCTAAAATCATAAAAGTCAGAAGAGCTTTTGCTTCCATTGTATGCCAAGACAAAGACAGGCTTCTGGTAAGAAGATGCTCTCCAGAGTGAAGGTGAATCTATGCGTCCCAAGATAATGTTGCAGGAGCCAATCTGGGTCAGTTACCAGGACCAGAGGTTTTGCCTTCTGAACTTCCTGATGGAGCCCATCCTCACCAGAATGTCTCTCTCACCAAAATGTGTAGCGTGAGCCAGAAAGACTGAACCTCTGGTCCTGGTGTGAATAAGCTCTTGTATTCTTTTGAATGAAGAAAGAAGTGAAAGCCAACCTGCTTCTTGGATAATCTGCATTAACCCCTTTCCATCAGATGCCTGAAACTGATGGATTACAGTTGCTGTTCTTTGTATATGTTGAGGAAGATTTAATTATGGCTCTTTATATCCATGCTATATATCCTCTCTAAATTTAATTTTTCAGATATGTACCATTCAAAAAGTCTGAACAATCTAACTGATTACAGAATCTTCTGAGAATACATCAAGATTTGCAGAGGACTAGAATTGAAACAAATGGACGGTATATTGCTGGTCTGCACAGTAAGCCACATCTGGAGTTGGGCCTTCCAGATGCCAGTAGACAGCGGCTCTTCCTGGAAAGACTACAAGGCTATTTGCTCAACACACCTAACTTGGACAAGGATGTGTAAAGATGTTCCTTAAACCAATCAGTGGCGAAGAAGCAATGGTGCTTTTCACCCAGGATTGCCTGCAGTTGATTCTCTGGTCAACTATGTCATACAAATATGGAAGAGAGGGATAACGGATCAGTTGCTCATCCTACTGATGAAATAAACCTAGATTGATCCTGCAAGTAGTTGGCATATCATCTCCAATTTTTTTAATTTTTTTTACTTCCCATGTTACTTCTTCTACTCAAGAATAGAAGAAAGACAGAAGGGAGCAGAAGTATGTAAACTTTCCCAAATTCAGACTGAGGTTGCATTGAACTTAACTGGGATATCCCTTTTAAAACATAATTTCCCATTTTTCCTACTAGGAGGAAACAAAAGCCAAGAGTGATAGCCTCCCACTGGTCAGATGTCCAAAAAGGCTGATTCCAGCTGATTTGATCACTGGTAATCAACTGCTTGCTCTGTGACAACAGTGGTAAAGTTGATCCCAGGGAAGTCACTGATTGAGAGAGCAATTGGTTGTGAAGATAAGATCTCAGGCTGGGATTCTTCACAGCAGGAAAACCCCGTGTTCGTTTCAGATCTCTGGGTTCCCATCCCTGATGTGTGTGAACTCAGACCTTTGATTTCCCTCCCGTTTGACAGGTGCACAAAGCACCCCATGACATGGAAGCATATCTATTAAATGATTTTCCATTTTGTGGTAGCACCTCTGATCTTTATCCACCAAACGTACCTACTCACCTTGAATTACTACTTCTCATTTTCACAGCGTAAAAAAAGCCATTTTCTTCTTGAAAGGGGGGGAAAAGGCTTGAGTAGGTAAAGGTTAAAAAAGGCTTGAGAATTGGAGTGTCTCCAATTCAATGGCTTCAATCTATATTTTACAGCAAGACCACAAACTATTCCTCAACCATTTTGCCTTGTTTGTCTTGCTATCCTACCTTTGGCCCATCAGTCTCAGCTCAGCTCTCCTTGAGTTTGCAGACACTTTGAAAAAACAGACAACACTTTACAGAAGGTTTGGCTCAAAAAAGCAATCAGCACATGAAACTGTCATGGTTCCCATCTTAAAGCACCTGGGCTGACTTTTTCAAGGGAATGGATCCCATGCAAGCCTATATTGTGTTATAGCAAAACTATATCAGAGAAAGATAATGCAGAGGCTCCCTCATCCAAACTGGAATTAACACATTTGGGGGTGATCTTTGATGAGAAGGCTTTGCTGGTTCTGCTGGGGATTTGAGGGGTCTAGTCATCCATATCAGTGGTATTTTGGACTGGGAAGAAGTAAAATCGATGGCATATGATGAGTGGGCACAGACTCTCATATTTCTTTCATGGGAGTTTTACACCCAACTGAAAACTCGCCTCCTTATTCTTGGCAACAGGAATCCCTCAGGGGAGGCTAATAGTTCCCTAGCCAAAATTTATCTTAAAAAAGAAAAGAAGAAGAAGAAGAAGAAGAAGAAGAAGAAGAAGAAGAAGAAGAAGAAGAAGAAGAAGAAGAAGAAGAAGAAGAAGAAGAAGAAGAAGAAGAAGAAGAAGAAAATAATCATGGCTAAAATGCTTCCTCCAGGTTCACATAGAAGTGGGAATGAAAATATTTTCCTGGGCATAGGAACAATAATTTGTGATTAAGGTCCTTGGGAACCATTCACCCTGAAAATGAGAAAGTTACAACCTGTACTATGTAATATGCTTGATCCGTTTCCAAAACTGCTGGGATGACTCCCTGGATTTCGTTCATGGCCTTTGAAAGAAACAATTTACTATAATCTGTAAAGTCAACAATATTTTCTTTTGGCTTCCTTCAGTCATCTTTTTGTTGGTGGTGCTTTGTTCTTTTCATTAGGAAAGAAAATTAGTCTATTTGTCCAGCATGGAACAACGGGGGAATAACTGTGACTCCACAATTATTAAATAAATATGCCACATAATTTCTGCATGGATGATTTGTGAATCATCCATGTTTATCTGTCATCAGATAAACACATGAGGATATATTGTGGGTGCTACCCAACAGCATAACTCTTTATCTTCATCCTCAGATTGTACACAAACACACACAAACACACACAAACATACACACCAGAAATAGCAAAATCACTAACCAAAAAGCAGGCAAGAAGGGATAGAATTGGAAAATCTACATCTCTTACTTCATTGTTAAGCCATGGCCCAGAAACCTGAGCTAAGAAAATGAAGTAATAAAACTGGAGATTTATGCACTGATAGTTGCAGATACTATATTATCTTTCATATAGCAATAGCACTTAGACTTATACACCACTTCATAGTGTTTTTACAGCCCCTCCCTAAGCATTTTATAGAGTCTGCCTTTTGCCCCCAACCATCTGGGGGTCCTCATTTTACTGATCTCAGAAGGGTGGAAGGCTGAGTCAACCTTGAGCCAGTCAGGATCAAACTCCTGGCAATGGGCAGAGTCAGCCTGCAATACTGCATTTCAGCCACTGCTCCAGGGCTCTCATATGTTACCCTTGTGAAGTTCACCAACACTTATAGAGTACTTAACACCAAAGGACCCATTTTACAGCATGTATTCATGACAAATCTCCCCCACTTCTCCTGAACTGCTGGATTTGAAGAAGAAGAAAAACCAAACAGCAATAAAACAGCACAGATGACACAAGCTCCTTGCATTTGAATTCTTCTAATTTTCCTTGGCCTTATTTTTGCTCTAGTCTGCTAAGTGTTTAAAGTTTATGTATCTTTGCTGCCAACGTAATTGTCAAAATAGTTGTGGAGATGTTGGCTCACTTCACATGATAGCAAAAGCAACAATGACAGCGCTTAGCTGACTCATCTCTAAATAACTCTCATTTTAAATGGCCCAATGCAGCTGCTCTCCTCAGCTAATATAGTTCTGCCCTTTTGGGCTGATCGCTATTTATTTCAGGGATTTCTATAGAAGGATAGCAGAAAGAAGAAGAAAAGGAAGAAAAATTGATATATTTGAACAAAAGCAGAACAGCAATGCCATTGTTTCATGCTCAGGTTATGCAACTTAACAAATACTGCACAATTTAAACCAAGAATGTTAAATCTCACAATTTCCTGATGCCTGGAAAATATCTCAAGAGCTTTCTGCAAGGCAGTTAATGTTCCTAGTTGGAGCCATCCACAGATCAATAAATTGCTGTATTTTTCAGGAATGTGTTGCTTTTATTCTTATTGTTAGGTTCAGTTACATTTTCTTGTGATTTTGCTTGAAAACTTGCAGTGCTGGAAAATCACAGCCTTTGCTAAGCAATATTGAGTTGATGGCTCCCCTTCTTTAATGAGTATAACATGAGTAGCCTCTTTTCCAGACTTTCTGCCAACTGCCTCCTTTTGCCTAGCTGAGAAACCTAGAAGAAATATTTTGAATCTGTGGATACTAATGTGAAACAGAAGAAGGGCTCACAAAACACAAGGCAATTCTTTATATGTTGCAGGAGACGTGTTCAATGGTTGTGGGGTGTGATGACCCAAAGGGGCGTGGCACAAAGGAAACACAGTCAAATAAGCAAGAAGAGTCCCTTTAGTACTCTAGCTTTGCTCCCAATGTCCAATTACCTTCGGCTGGAGAAAAAACTCTCCCAGGAACAGTCTTTAAGTGGAGAAAATTCAGTCCACAAACAAAGTACAAACAAACTGTAAATAAAAATCCACACAAACCACACTGCAGCAATTAACTGGACAGGGCAGGAAAAGGAATTGCAGACTTGAAAGGTCAGCAAAACACACAGTTGGCTTCCCAACTGTGTGTTTTGCTGGCCTTTCAAGTCTGCAATTCCTTTTCCAGGAACCCAGATAAGCCTCGACAATAACACACAACTCACGATTTGCTTCCAACAAGTTGCTGTGCGCAATCTCCCTTTTTAAACACTGTGTTCCCAGCTGCAGCTAATGAAGGGAATCAGGGCCCTTTCTTCTCCTGTAAGCCACACCACCCACGTTGCTCCCTTCTCCATTCTTCCCTTCGTGCCCTAGGATGAAGAGGGAGTGGGCCTGGGTCTTTCTCTGAACTCCCTCTCCCTTGTTATATCTCTTCCCTGCTCTGCCCAGCTGGACTTTGCCCTTCCCCAGTTTCTTCCACAGCCAATGGAGCCACACTCCCATTCCCTGTCAGCTGCTTGGCCTCCCTCTCCAAATCAGATTCTGACAGGGGCATGACATGGGAAGACATAACAAGGTTTTACGAGCAACAAAGAAAATAACCAAGCCACATCAAGCTTGTTTGGAGCATTGAAATTCCCTTTCACTTTACCTTCCTGATACCTATTCTTGATACTACTCCAGTTTTGCTCATCATTATGTGTAGCATTCCTCTTGCTCACCCATAGTAGCTCCAACAGGTTGCAGGATGTACCAATCTGGGACTTTATGAAGCTGGTTTATATGGAGCTAGACCTACCTAGAACTGTCCACAGCAAAATATTAGATGTCTGCAAGATTCAGAGTTTCCCCATCTTGATCTGCAAGTGTTAGAGACTGAAGCTAATCTCTTCTGATTGTCCTCTTGGGTGGACAAGTGGTCACCAGAATTCTGGTTGATAAAGCGGAACAAAGAAAAATGACCATTGACCTGAATATTGAAAGGTTTGGATCTCTTCACAGACGGAAGTTGAGAGCAGAAATATTAGACTAATTTCCAACACAGCAGAATGCAAGACAAACAGCAAAGAATGGAAACTAACCAAGGAGAGAAGCAACCTAGAACTAAGGAGAAATTTCCTGAAAGTGGGAACAATTAATCAGTGGAACTCCTTGCCTCCAGAAGTTTTGGGTGCTCCATCACTGGAGGCTTTTAAGAAGAGACTGGGCAGCCATTTCTCTGAAATATTATAGGGTCTCCTGCTTGTGCAAGAGGTTGGACTAGAAGACCTCCAAGGTCCCTTCCAACTCTGTTATTCTGTATCCCACATATGTTTGTTTTTAAGCATAATTTTTCTCCTGTCCTCATTTTTCCTCAACTCAAGGTGGCTCTCGTCTCCTATGTTGCCCCTTACAACTCTGTAAGGTGAGCTGATCTGAGAGAAAGAGACTTGGCTTAGGACATTGAGTGTTGCTCTTGGAGACAACATTCACAACTTGTCTCTTTTTAATTCAGCAAGCAATCCAACTGATGTTTGGAGCTTTCTCCAGTGCTGAGACAAGCCAACTGTTGATCACACTTGAATCAAAGGTTGAGATCTGAGAGGTGGGGAAAGAGCAAAGTTTAGCCTAAAATGGGACAGCAACAAAAAGCTCACAGCTGCTTCATTCTGTGGCACAAGATGAATTGATAAAGCCATTAGGGGATATTCATTCTGCAAAAGTTTCACCTGGAGAACCTCACATTTTTCACAGCTAGGAGAAATATTTGGCTTGCTGTCCTTCCTTAAAAAGACAGCAGAGCGAGCCCCAGGAAAGAATTGCTTTTATAGCTTGTTGACAAGGCTGATTGGAAGGAAGAAAGGAAGGAAGGAAGGAGGGGTTGTCTGAAAATGATCAGCAAAAATGATCAGAGAAATACACAGTGGAGCAGGAACAAAATCATTAAAGCAGTGTTGCTTTGATATGTAAGTTTTAAACAGGGATGAGAAATTTGGATAACTACTCATATCCATGTCAGGCAATCTACAAAATCATCAGGGCCTTTCCTTAGCTTTCATGGAGATCTAGAAAGAAACCAAAGCCAAAGGAACAAGGTAGAATTGACTCCCCCACCCCCATCTTCAAACCAGAGTTCAAACCATTTGCAGATGTCCACTTCGATTGCACACCTGGAATCCCTCAATCCAAAGGAGGGATCTGAGCAAATCTCCTTTGAGTCCTATTGCCTCCTCAAAATTTCACACCTCCCTCTTCTCTGTTGCTCATTATCCTGACCTAAGAGGCTTCTCTCTTCTTAGTGATGGTCTTCCCCTTGCAAAGAGCATTCCCATGTAGACTTATGTACCACTTCACAGTGCTTTTGCAGCCCCCTCTCTAAGTGGTTTACAGAGTCAGCATATTTTCCCGCAGCAATCTGGGTCCTCATTTTACCAATCTTAGAAGAATGGAAGGCTGAGTCAACCTTGATTCTGAGTCAGAATCAAACTGCTGGCAGTCGGCAGAGTCAGCCTGCAATACTACATTCTCACCACTGTGCCACCAGGAAGGAGAATGAGGGAGGGAGGGAGGAAGGAAGGAAGGAAGGCATGCTGAATGATGAGTCAACCTTGAGCAGGTCAGGATTGAACTACAGGCAGTTGGCAGAGTCATCCTGCAATACTGCACTCTACCACTGTCCCACCAGAGCTCTTGTTATGGTCCAGCTCCTTTTCTTCAAGTAGCTATGTCTGATCTCTAAATACCACTTAAGATGAGGACAGCAAGCAAGTATTTAGGATGGACTGGAAGAGTTCCAAAAAGGCTTTCATTTTCTAGTCAACCCAAAGTCTTAAAAGCAAAACAAAACAAAAAATAAAAATAAAAGAAAGGGACAAGGAACACACACATTCAATGATAATGATTTTAATTACATACAAACATCTTGCATTTAATTTGAAATGTACCTTTCAGCATACTGCAATTGGCATGGTATTAATTCCCATGGATAGAAACGAAAGAGGAAAAAATCTAATTAACTTTGATTTTTTTCCCCATTTTTTCTCACTTTTTATGTTTGTCATAAAGAACAAAATAATGCAGAACACAGAGAAGGAAAAAAATATCAGGAATGTAAAAAGTGGGTTCAAATAATTTGTACCAGCAGTCAAATGGGATGCACATATTCAGTTCATAATACATATCAGGAGGAAAAGAGGCAAACAGTTATACATTTACTTGTTTTGCTATTTAAACACACTCATAATTCAAATAGTGTGACTGATAACAGCATGAACATAAAAGTTATTTCATATATTTTCAACCAAAAGTGAAGCTTGTATGAGTGTGTTTCAATCAATCAGCTAATCAGCAGCAACAGAAAACAATAATGTGCAATATATTTTGTACTTATCAATGCTGCCTTCATGTGTGAAATAGATGGAAACATATCAGGTTGAGGTGGGCTTAAAAGTATTGTTTAGTCATCCATGGACACCATGTTTCCTAATTTATGTCACTGACTTGATGTCCTTGAAATGGGCCGGATTAATTGGTACTTGGAAATAATCTGTAAGCCTCACAGAGATACCACCAACATCAACATTTTCTGTTCAGAAGAGCTTTCAGTCCTTCAAGACTAGGAAGCCAGGAAGGCTAGGAAAAAGATGAGCCCTGGGCCTTATTTTGCTGTATCAAATAAGTCATTAAAGAGGCAATCTAAACCTCAAATGGAATTGAGCTCTTAGTGCCAAGGTTGGGTCTTGTTTTGGCACCAGACTATTTATTTTCCTCTTGGGCTGCCCAGATCAATCTTTCCCAATTAGCTGTTGGCTTCAACTTCTTCTTCCTGAGCTGGGTCTTCTAGGAGACTTTTTTGCAGGACAAAGTCCTTTGTTCAAATAGTTCTTTGGGATTTCTGTGTAGCACCACGTTCCTCGCTCCAACCCAAACTCTGAGAATGCCCATTGCATCCCAAGCATTCCTGAAAGGAGCTGATGATTAGTTGAAATGCGTGTCCAGAGCACCCTGTGTGGCATCTTTAAACTAAACCAACTGATGCATTGCATCAGCTCCATGGCAAGCAACACTAATCCTCACCTTATTTATTGATATTAAACACATGTGTGTGAGAGTGCGTACACATTCACATTGTGCTTCTGTAAACACTTTATGCTGAGAAATGGGAAGGACAGCCAGGTTGGAGAGAATGAATGGCAATTTATTAACAGTGTTTACTAACAAAAGAAAAGTGACGGATTAATGAAAATAGAAGGGAGTCACTGCACAATCCCTTTCATGAAACACATGAAGGAAATCTGCATTATTTTGCACAGGCATGAAATCTTGTTTGATGGCTTCTGTTTTCATCAAAATGTGGTATAATCAGAGGTTTCTGATAAATTCCTGTAATTTTCAAATGTTTAAGAAGGAAAATGATAAAACTAACTTGTTGTTTTTTCCTCCCTGCTTTTCAACTATCTGGGGCCCACTAGCAAGATCATCATATGCATTTAATTCTTAGAATTTTTGGTTCATACAGAGAGAAGTTTTTTTTAAAGCCCTGTTACTTTTCTTTTTGTCAAGTATCCATTTGTTGAATTATAAACTTACCCAGCCCTGGTTTTTAAAAAATGTGCTAAGAAATGAAACAGCCAGAAGACAAAATTGGAATTTTAAAGTCTAACTAAAGCTTGCCATCTTGTGGTAAAAAAATATGTATATTTGCCACTACCACAAACTTGGAGGCGTTCTATTTTATTTACAGAATGATGGCATTTATAAAACATTAAAGTCAGTGCAACCCATTTTAACCAATTCAAGCAATATCAGAAACCTAGATAAATCAATTCAGGTAATATAATAATAGATAAATTAAAGACCTATAATATAATCTGAAAGACAACATCATCAGGAAAGGGTGTGATTTATTTTTAGGGTATGCGTGAGAGACGATTTCAGAAGAAATGGCCTGCAGATCCCTTGAAAACAAAGAATTTCCCTCATTTACTCATCTTTGTTTTATGAGGGTTGTCAAGGATCACCCCAAAGTGCCACACCCATACTTCAGATTTTTTTTGTCTGTGTTTCCCCAAAATTGCAGGAATGACGCCAGCCTTTGCCAAATCATCAAGCTGAAATGTCTTTTAAATTCTAAAGGGGAAACAAACTGAGAGTCACTATGTCAGGTTTTTTGGTGTCTGTTTTCCTGAAACAAAAAGTCTTAACCTTCGACCAACTTCTCAGCCCCTGAAAAGGCCACCCTGCCTTCTAGATTTACATTATGATTCCCCCGCTTCTCCTCCTGAGCATCCCAAATTATTAGCTGCCATAGGTTGCCTGCCTTTGAATTAGTGTTTCTCTGGAGCTAAATCTTCTCAAATGAAAGTTCAATTAATTTTATCACTTTGAGTAACTGAAGCTGCGAAAGCAGACAAGTAGGAAGTAGAGCAGGCTTTATTGCAGCCATTGACCAGCGTTCCATTAAAAACAAGATTAAATTTCAAGTGTTCTTCGCAAATAGCAGTCTGCTTGTTTTAGGCAAACAACAAATTTAAATTAAATAACCATCTTCAAATTCAAGGAGTGTTAGCTCTAGTATGTTTTAATGTATTCTCAGTGGTTATTGGGTACAGGGAGCAAAATTAAGAAAATAATCTTATATATCCAAGACTATGACCTTGTGGCAAAGGGATGATTAAAAATGTAGCTCATATTTTGCTGCACTGACAAATTAATAAATGCTATGGTATTATTATTTATAGTTACAGTACTTAAAAGATTTATAAGCTTCCCCTCTCATAATGATGGAGGAGGAGGAGGAGGAGGAAGAGGAAGAGGAGGAGGAGGAGGAGGAGGAGGAGGAGGAGGAGGAAAGGAAGGAAGGAAGGAAGGAAGGAAGGAAGGAAGGAAGGAAGGAAGGAAGGAAGGAAGGAAGGAAGGAAGGAAGGGACACATGGAAAATGATACATTCTCAACATGGATTACTTATCAACATGGCCAAGGGATTTAAATGTATTCTATTCCTTAGTCTACCTCTACAGTCAGAATTCTAATCCAGCAAATTTGGAACTGAAAATTTATCGGACCAGACTCAAGGAAAGAGAAGGTTAGAGTTACAGAAGAAGTTTTTAGGGATGGCCAACAAGTGGCTTCTTCCAAATTTTAAGGGAAGATTCCACAACAATTCCAGAAAATGCCAGAATCTCTTCTTACATTTAAATGCTTGGCACTGCTTTGATTTTCTAAACATGAAAAGGGAGAAGGCATTTCTTAGCCAACTTTGAAAGCTTATAAAGTAAATTAAACTTTTCCCAACCCAGTGTCCTCTGGGAGTGAGTGTGGGTGTGTTGGAAGAAAGATGAATGAAAACCAAAACTTCTTCTGGTTAGAATCAGTTCCACCCCAAGTCATGAAGGTGTAAAATATCCAGACAAGCTCTCAAATTCCCAACCAGACTCTGGGAAAACTTCATTTTAATGTGTACTTTAATCACCAGTCTGGCCACTGGACATATTAATCTATTAATAGTTCTGTAAAGTGCAACCACAACCACAAATGGTTGAAGGCCACTTTAAGGCATCCCAGTGTTGTGTGGTAGAAGGGACAGTTATTCTAATTGTTACCTTTCTTGAATTTGCCACCTATTTTAACACATTTGTTCCTCATTCAAATCACTGGTGGCAAAGCTGTTTCCTCTCTAGGTGGCATTTGCAGAAGAATTCAAACAGGCAAGATGATGCCACCATGCCAAAACTGGGTGCCATGTCCACCATTTTGCCTCTTTTGAACTTCTTGAAGGTGTCGTTGGTCCTTCTGCTTGCCCATAGAGCAGAGCTCATGCCCATTGAGATAAAAGTGTCCCAAATATTAATCAGTGCTTTGCTCAAAGCTGGGTACCTAACATTCATTGCTAAGTTGTACACAGCTGCAAACTTTCTTGTTTCTGAGTTTTCATTTGTATCGCTAAATGTCGGTGGAGCTTCTCCGCCATCCAGGTCACAATTGTCCCAAAGGTGCTTTTTTTTCAAGAGCAAACTGGACTTTCTGGTTTTTCTTTGAAGACGTTTTGCTTCTCATCCCAGAAGTTTCTTCAGCTCTGACACAGTAGATGCTGCTGACAGTTGGTCAGAGTGGAGTTCCCTCTTTGTGGAGTTTGGGGAGTCCATATATGCATGGGGTGGCTTCCCCAGGGTAAAGCCAGTAATATTGTGGCTTGTCGATGGCATTGTCCTTCAGTAGAAGTTGTAAGGAATCAATGACCCTTTTCTTGTAACTGCTGGTGGAATCTCTCTTCAACATTTCATATTTGGCAGTGTCCTTCAGAAGACTGAAGCTGAAGAAGCTTCTTGCCTGAGAAGCGAAACGCCTTCAAAGAAAAACCAGAAAGTCCACTTGCCTCTTAAAAAGGAGCAACTTTGGAATAAGTTTTCATTTGTTTTTCTTCAAGAGAAAAGGGGCCTCTTCCAATCTGTACCTCCATATCCATCTTATCACACCTTCAACTTAGCGATGATACCACCACCATCATCAACAAAACATTATTTTTTGTTTTAAATTACATTTATATGCCGCCCTTCTCTGAAGACTCAGGGCAGCTTACAATTTTTGGGATACAACCCAATGCGCTCAGCAATAGCCTTCATTCCACTGTATATGCCTGCTTATTACTAAGCGGCATTTTTACAAAGTCAGCTTATTGCCCCCAACAATCTTGGGTCCTCAATTTACCTACCCTGAGAGGATGGAAGGCTGAGTCGACCTTGAGCCTGGTGGGATTCGAGCCTGCAGTAATTGCAGGCAGCTGGAACTTAAGTGCTAGGCATTTAACAGCCTGCACCACCAAGGCTCTTCTTATTTCCACCAGTAGCGTCTAAGTAGGAGGATAAAAAACTCAATTTGTCTGAAAAACAATATCAGGGACTGAATATTTCACAGAGATACAAAGAAAAAACCCACAGAGGAACAGCTTCTACTTATCCTCGGCATTTGGCATCAAATCTGAGAATGTCGGATGGAGCCTCGCTCTTTTTCCCACAATGTTTTCATCCATTACAGGAAGCCGTTTCATCTGTGTGCTTTCCAGAAGGAAATAAGGTGTGAACTTGTCACCCAAAGTAGCCTTTATTTTTTGATTTCAGGCCGACATCAGCAGTCCTGATGTCTCCAGTTAAGCGATCTCACATTGCCTTGGGGAGCCATTGCCAATTAGAGTAGACCAGAGGAAGGCAGGCAGAGAAGGGGAGCTCCTGTGGTCCTGCCCAACAGATGCAACTTGCCTGGGGATTGATTGGACTGTTTCTACCCAAGACGGCTTTTGGCTAGAGTTCTGGCTTGGGACTCTGAAAATGATCATCTTGATGAAGGATGTTGTATTGGAAAGTCTAGAATAATCTAGCCACGTGATAAAACCTCTATTCAGCTTTTAAACATATATATATATACATATATATATTCATTTAATAAACTCCCACTTTGGAAAGGCTACAATCAGACCGACTCGTGTCTCTCCCTCCCTCTCTTTCTGGAAGCCACATGTTCCCACAATATCAGAATACGAAACCGAGGTCTATAAATAGGAGCATGTGGAAGCTTGCATGCTAAAGGCTGCATAGATGCATAGAGAGGCTCCAATTAAGAAAATCAGGCAGACAATTAAGAGCCAGTTCCTTCACTACAGCCAAGGAGACAGTCTAGGAATGCTTCTTTTTACAAAACACGTCATGAGAGTTTGGGGCTGACATGGAGTTGGTGGTAGGCCATGGGATTCATGTCTCCCCTGTGCAATTAAGAAGCTGAAAAGAGATTTGTGTTTCCTGCTTGGTATCGGAAAGATAGTTAGCAGATGCGAGAGGATCAGAGACTGCAATGAACTTCCACAACATGTGCTACTTATTACTTTAGACCTCAACCCTGGCAACTGGAAGATGCATGGACTTCAACTCCCAGAATTCCCCAGCCAGCCAGTTTGGAGGAACGTTTTTCTAGATGATGGTTTGTATCAGCTTAGATAGCCTTTTATGACATGTCGAGTCCAGCTCTGACAATCTATCACGAGGAGGAACAGGTAAGTGAGTTATTCCAGCAGCTGGATACATTCTATGGATTGCAGTGGTGCTCAGAATACATCAGATAATTTATGGCCTGAGGACCAACCATCATGTTTAAGCTAGGTTTTCCTTTCCAAAAAGCTCCATTTTTAATGTTTTGCATTATGAAGCGGCTACTTATATCTCTTCAGCTCTTCACAAATTAAGGATAAGCTAAAAGGTATGTCCCAAAGGTGCTTCTTTTTTCAGGAGGCAACTGGACTTTCTTGTTTTTTCTCTGAAGACGTTTCTCTTCTCATCCAAGGAGCTTCTTCAGCTCTGACTGGATGGTGGGTTTCTTCAGCTCAATCATTCCCTTCCCCACCATCCAGTCAGAGCTGAAGAAGCAAAAGAAAAAACAAGAAAGTCCAGTTGCCTCCTGAAAGAAGCACCTTTGGGACAACCAGGACCCAGATGATGGTGGAGAACCTCCATAGACATGAGTCTAAAAGGTGTGCCAAATTTTTCAACACTTTTCAGTCTAGAAAGAGCCATTTTGACCTTCTGGGATCAAAACAAAATGTGCTCGTCTGTGTGTAATTTCCAGGAAATCAGCTCAGAAGCCCAAACCATCCTTTGCAGGAGGAGGTGCTTGAAGCCTGAATGGGACAGGAAGCCCTATCCCATTTCAGAGAAAAGGTTGTCCAATCTCTTCTTGAAAACCTCCAGCGTTGGAGCACTTGCAACTTCCGTTCCACTGATTAATGACCTCTGCTTTGAGAAGAGGGCCCTCTGAATACGAACCATCGAAGGTTGAGGAGGACCCTGGCTTCTGCATGCAAGGACCCCGGGGACATCTGAAACAGGCGGAATATTCCTCTAGTTATGCTCTTCTATGGGGGGAAAATATAGCTGCAAGTGTATTTTATGAACAACTGAAGCAGCCTAAGATTGCCATCTAGTGGCCATAATAACATTTGAACAGATTTTATGTCGCGGTTCTACTCCTAATCAACTTCTCTGCGGAAGAGATCAGATTTTATTCCATTTTCTTAGCATGGTTTCTTTTTTAAAGCTGTAATCAGGTATTAAGATATGAGGGAATGGATTCTCCACCAAGGAATTTGCCCACTGTATATTTCACAAGATAACCATTTTCATTTTCTATTTTTTGCAATTAAAATTTATTGTGGTAATTACTATATCCCTTGGGGGTTAAGGGATCACGTCTAATCTATTAATGTCAGTGTTCAAACTGCCTTGCAGTTTGTGTCATATATATTCTTGGAAAATCTTGTATGTGTCAAATGTACTCTTGGAAAAAGTAACGTTTTTCCAAATGACACTCTGAATTTTAAAGTCATCTTTTACTCAAGTTTAACTCTTGACAATTATTTGGATATGTATATGCAATTTTGTGGACACACTATAAATGTGGTCTGCTAATATGGTTTTTTTAAAAAAACATTCCCATGCTTATAGACTCAAGATTTATTTTATTTCACTATTAATCATTTCTGACTTTATTCCAAACCCATATAAGGTTAGCTAGATTTTCCAAATTTACATTTTTTTTTCTGCCTGTAATCAAATTCCCATCTCTAAATCAAGTTCGGTGATTGTCATATAGATACCATTGTATCCATCTCAACTATAAGAGCACCGTATCCTCTCTCAAAGTGTACTGCCTTGTTTTATTCAAACATCCACTCTTAGCTACACAATTAGCTAAGGGGAGGGGGGGAAAAAACCTTGGCAATTCTGCAGTCCAAGCCAACAATATGTACAGGGACAATGCAAAATCAGTTGTCCTGCAATCACGGGTCTGCTTTAAAATCGATGTGAGTTTTCAACAATTGGAGAATGTGGAGGAGAGAGAGAGAGGGAGGGAGAGGGAGAGAGAGAGAGGGAGAGAGAGAGAGAGAGAGAGGGAGAGAGCAAGGTTTATGATCCTGTGAATTTGTGCAGTCATTTGAGAACAATAATGCAGTGGAACAACTTGCCTCCAAAAATTGTGGGTGCTCCAACACTGGAGATTTTTAAGAAGAATGGTGTAGGGTCTCCTGATTGAGCAATGGATTGGACTAGAAGACCTCCAAGGTCCCTTCCAACTATGTTATTCTGTATTCTGTTATTTATGGCTGTTGCATTCCTGAACAGCTTTGCCCATTCGCCTGCGATGTTAAATATAAATATTGGAATCGTATGCTTATGAGCAACTAGTAAATATGGCTATGAGCAACTGCTGGGCTGTTGAAGATGTACACTCATTGGGAACCTGTGGATATTGTCTGCCTGAATCCAAGATGGTATGAAGACTCCTATCTTGGGCAGAACAACTCCTAGGTCCCTTCCAGCGCTATGATTCTCCAATTCCATATAGAAGCAGCTGATTGCAAATAGATTTTGTGTTCAGATGTTGCACTCAAGGCAAGAAGCAAGTGGCAGATTTACAGAGTTTTGTGTCACTAAACATGAGTGCTTAATGTATGATTCAAATGTCCCTAAGAGGGAAGGAACTACAAGAAGAGCCAAACCAAATAGACAAATAGAAATAATAGACATTTCTATTTCTCTCAGCCTTAGCTTCACACCTTTAAGAACTTTAAAAAAAGCACAGAGAAACTTCCAAACTCATAGTTCAGAAGCAGATGGTCCATCTTTATATGCTAAACTACACAGTTGAGTAAGTACACAATTGATAATGCCTGCTTGTCCCTTCAGGATTGGGTAGCACCATGGACAGTGACCACCGAATCCAAAATAGACCAAAAGAAAACCAATTGCCACTCTTAGGAGGAGCAATCAAGCTAGAGTTTCCCTTTGGAAACTGTTTTGATTTCAGTAAGATTTCATATTTCCAGCTGAGCTTCCATTTCTTCATAACTTTTGTGAATAACAGCGTTCTGATGAGCTAAATATCCTGAAACCAAATATCAAAAACCAAGCCCAAATAATCTGGAAAACATATAAAACACATGTAAAACTGGAACAATGTACACTCCTAATGAAAATGTCAAATCTGGTTAAATTGTTTGGAAAGGAAATAAACCACAATGTTTTTTCCAGTGCCATTTTACTTTTAAATGGTGGCTGCCTCAAAATATTATGTTTTATTTATTTTATTTTTATTTTATTGGACTTATATGCCGCCCCATCTCCGAAGACTCGGGGCGGCTCACAATTAAAACATACAAATACAATAAATAGATTAAAAAAGAATTAAACCATTGTGAAGTCCAATAAAGCCAAATTAAAGTTAAAACTATCCCACACCCCCCACGAGGTAATCACAGCCTGACTTGGTCAAATAGCCAGGTCTTCAAATCGCGGCGGAAGGTGCGGAGGTCAGGGGCCAGACAGAGGTCCAGAGGCAGTTGGTTCCATAAGTCCGGGGCTGCCATAGAATAGGCTCGCCGCCGGGGGACCGCCAGCCGACATTGACTTGCCAACGGGACCCCGAGGAGCCCCTGCCTGTGTGTTCGTACAGGGTGGTTGGTCTTTGATATCGGCAGGAGGCGCTCCATTAAATATTGTGGACCCATGTCATGGAGGACTTTGAATGTTAAAGCCAAAACCTTGAACCTCACCCTGAGTGCAACCGGCAGCCAATGCAGGCCGTGCAGGAGGGGGGCAACATGGGAGAATCGGGTAACTCCCATCACAACCTGCGCGGCCGCATTCTGCACCAGCTGCAACCTCCAGATGGTGTGCAAGGGCAGTCCTAAATAGAGAGCATTGCAGTAGTCGAGTCGCGATGTAACAAGGGCATGAGTGACTGTACGCAGGGCATCTCGGTCCAGAAACAGGCGAAGCTGGCGAACCAGCCGGACCTGGGCAAAGGTCCCCCTGGCAACAGCCCCCACCTGCTCCTCCAACTGGAGCTGTGCGTCCAGGAGGACCCCCAGGTTCCTTGCCCTATCCACAGGGGGCAACACCACTCCCCCTATGGTCAACGATGGACAATCTTGACTGGACCGAGATGCCGGTATGTACAGCCACTCAGTCTTGGCTGGGTTGAGCCGAAGCATGTTTCCATCCATCCAGGTCCATACCGCATCCAGACAGCGAGTCATCACGGAGAGGCATCACTGATCTGGTTTGGGGTGGAGATGTATAACTTATGTACACTTCATATGCTATTTCAAAAGGCATACCGTGTGTGTGTGCGTGTGTGTATGCAAGACTTAAAACTGCTAGATGTTGAATAAAGTCCAGTGAAGTCCTTCCACTCCCCATCTGCTTTGGACTTTCAAAGGCTTTTATCCAAAATCTGGGGATTCTTTCGATCAAAACTGTTGTGGGAAGGAATGAAATTAAATCCTGTTGACAAAGTTGGCTTGTAAAATATTGCATTTTGAGCTTTTTAATTGAGGGAGATAGATTTATAAAATATTAGGAACAGCCTGCAGAAAACTCAAAATGGGTATGTTTTTTAAAAAATATAACAGTGCTGGGACTTATTACCATTCCGTTCAATATCAACAAACTCAGATAATAGTCAGCACGATGGGCAAACAAAAATTCTCCAGGCCCAGGGACAGATTTCTGTGCAAGAGAGACTTTGAGACAAAACAGTAAACAGTAGTTCAGTTTTTTTAATGGCAAATGGGCCTATTTTCCTGACAGCAGAGTGATTGTTTGCACCTCCAACTCCTCAGAATAATCACCTCATCATGGAAAATGTTCATAGCCACCTGACTGTTATGTGTTTAAGTAATTAATTGGTGCAAGTGAAGATCAAGCAAAACAAAACCTTCAGGCAGTTGTGAGCTGATGTGAAGGAGAGGAAGAGAGAGATGTGCACAGAGAGAGACAGAGAGAGAGAAAGAGAAAGAGAGATATGGAAGTAGATCATTGGATGCAATGCAGGTAATTAAAAAATGAAAGGATAGGTGGCTTATATTTATGATGCTTCTTGGTTTCAATGTTCTGAGACAACTGCAATTTAGTTAGTCTTCTGCAAAGGATGATGCCTTACATCTTTGGTTGACAGAACCTTTCTGGGATGTAGTTGCCATTGATTTTTCTTTAATATGAAAATATTGTACTCTGGGATAAGAAAAATTATAGCCATCCGTGTCTTAAATCACTTCTACAAAATTAACTGGGGTTTGTGGTCCCTGCTAAGCAAGGTAATTGTGGGGGGAAAACTAAATTAATTGAGATTTGTATCTTAAGAAGAGAAAGAAGTTATTCTGCCTTAGAGAGACTATTTATGAGCAACAAAAGTCCAAGGTCAATGGAAATCTTTCAGCTTTTAGACAGTAAAGAAAAGTAGGAGCATAATTTATGGTTATGGGTGAACATTTTGCTTCAGAAGTCAGAAGCATTCACAGAAATGGCAAATAACAGGTGTTTTGGTGGATTAAAATAAAGATCTGAGAGAGAAGGAATGAAAAAGCAGAGTTGGAGAAACCCATTCAACACTGGAGGTACAAGCCCAACATCTCTTAAAAGGAGACCATCAACCAGAGGTGGAAACTGGAAGTTCATCAGATACACAAACTGTCAGTGAATATTAGAGACAGAAACAAGGAATCCTAAGATTCTACTACTGTATGAATACTATAGTAAAATCTTTAAGTATTTTACTATAATAAAATCTTGTCTAAGATTTTACTAAATCTTCTCTGCAGAGAAGAGCAACAAAAATGATTGGGTGGCTGGAGGCTAAAACATACAAAGAACAGTTACAGGAATTGGGGATGTCTAGTCTAATGAAAGGAAGGACCAGGGAAGACAGGATATCACTTTTCCAATATTTGAGGGGTTCCCACCAAGATGAGGGGCTCAGCCTATTCTCCAAAGTATCAAAGGGCAGGACAAGAAACAATGGATGGAAACTGACCAAGGAGAGAAGCAAGCTGGAACTAACGAGAAATTTCCTAAAGCTGAGATTTACTTGTGTCCAAAAGATTGACAGTGAAGTAAATCATTAAGGTGCTTTATTTCCTCACACACATCTCTGGCCTGGAGTGTACATCACCCCAACGCTCACAGAGAGAGGCCTTTCACTGCATTGATTGCCATTTTAAGCAGCTCCTGGTGTTTTCACAACTTTTTTGAGTATTCATTTATAAAGCGAGGTGGCCTTTCGAGCGTCAAGCTGTTGTCAATATCAACAATGAGTCACTCGGCAAAAGGTCAGCTGAAACACAAATGCGGGAGGATTCCTTTGAAGAAAAAGAAAAGAGGAATGAAGCTTCATTCCTGACATCTCAAGAGTTTTATAAAGCTGCAAACACGGACAGATTTTTTAAAAAATTAAAATTACTGCATGGAGCCCACCATCACCTGTCAAGTATAACAGTGAATGATTCTGACAGTTGCCCAATCTATTTTTTAAATGACATATATGAATCTTTTCACCCTGAAAAGTGATGTGTAAAGTGTGAAAGGATAGGTAGAGTCCAAGGCAGGTGAGATCAGTCCTTTTCTGAAGGTTGACGGTGAGCCAAAGCTGAAGGACAGACCAGTAAAGCTTCTGCAGAGGCCATGGGAGACCTCCCACCATAGAGACTCCATCGCTAGACTCCTCTCATCTTTCTTACTACTTTATCCTATTGGTTTATTAGGATTTATCAATTGTTGTTCCCATCTTATGATTTATGATCTATGACTTATCACTTTCTTGTTTGTATCTACATTGAGAGCTTCTGCACTGGAGGCAGATTCCTTGTGTGTCCAATCACACTTGGTCAATAAAGAATTCTATTTCTGTTCTACTCTACTCTACTCTACTCTACTCTACTCTATTCCATCCCACCTCATCCCATCCCATCACATTCTGAATTCTGCATTCTAATAAAATTCTACTGAATTACCAATATCTGTCCAATTTTGGGGCATATCAAAAAGGCAAGATCAAGGCTGATTATGACTTGAATGGAGACCACAAGGATGCTAGGAGGTGGGAAAAAAGTATCCCATAAGAAGACAGTGGAAAAATCATTCCCACACTGCTAAGTATAAGAAGAACATATCCCAAATCATTGGGAGCTTAGCTCAATCCAAAGGAAACTTGACCTTAGTTTAAATATAGTTTTGAGAAGAAGATGTGGACTCTAAATGAATTACGAGGTGCACATGGAAAACCCTGATGAAAAGATTGAGATGTTGTTTGAACATTTTAATTAAAAAAATGACAGGTGGGACATTCATCTGGCGCTTGCGATCCCAATCACATTTAGCATTTTGTTGCTGCAGGAGCAAAGGGCTTCTAGAGGCAGGCAGGCAATGCAGACAGAGGGTGTTCAGATCTGGGGATATTCCAACTTTGCCCTTGGATAGAGTCATAGACTCACATTTCCTCATTGGAGGATGGTGCACAATTTAAGGGCCTGCCTCAATGTGAGTGTAGCAGTTGTGGCCAGGAGGCTTTTGCCCAGCTTGATCTTGAAAATTGAGGGTGGGGGCCTTGGTCACCTCTTTGAAACCCAAGAGTGGGTGTCTGGGGGAGGAAACTAATGCTTTCATTGAGCCTCCTTTCAGCTGGCCTATTGAAGAACAGCCCCAGAGACAAGTCTGTTTTGGAAATATCTCTCTGACATTGGCCTGTGTTCCTAAGACCTTTCTTCCTGCTCTCTGCTCCTTGATTTTACCCTTTTGACTTGGAGTGGCTTGTAGGACCTTCTCCTCCTCCTCCTCCTCCTCCTCCTCCTCCTCCTCCTCCTCCTCCTCCTCCTCCTTGTGCTGTATCCATCATCGGACATTGGTGATCATGTTGGCCATCCTATTTTGATCAACAGCTGCATAAACAGCTGTTTATTGGACCCGTGCCCTTCCTGGTTGGTTTATGCCTCCAGGGAGGTCACGTGCAGCTGGCTCCGGGCAGTGGTCAATGCTTCGTTGAGGGAGGGGCTGTTCCATGCCGCCTTGAAAGAGGCGGTGGTGAGGCCCCTTCTGAAGAAGCCTGCCCTGGACCCAGCCGTGTTGAACAACTTTCATCTGGTCTCCAACCTTCGCTTTTTAGTGAAGGTTGTTGAGAGTGTGGTGGCGCAGCAATTGCCACTTTTCCTGGAGGAAGCGGACTACCTGGATCCGTACCAATCGGGCTTCCAACCCGGTCGAGACAGCATTGGTCCTGATTGATGATCTCTAGGGCTACAGCAGAGACAGCATTGGTACTGATTGATGATCTCTCTAGGGCTCGGGACAGGGGCTTTTCCTCTGTCCTAGTCCTGTTAGATCTCTCAGGCTTTTGATACCATCGACCATGGTATCCTGTTGGCGTCTCGGGGGCTGGGAGTGGGAGGCACTGTCCTACAGTGGTTCTCCTCCTACCTCTCGGGACGTTCACAAACAGTGTTGGCAGGGGGGCAGAGGTCGACCCTGAGGTCTCTCACTTGTGGGGTACCCCAGGGGTCGGTCCCCTCGCCTCTCTTGTTCAACATTTATATGAAGCCACTGGGTGAGATCATCTGTGGTTTCGGGGTGAGCTATCATCAGTATGCTGATGATACGCAGTTATACATCTCCACCCCGGACCACATCAGTGATGTCCCGTTGTTTGGAAGCGGTGCAGATCTGGATGGACAGGAACATGCTTCGACTCAACCCAGCCAAGACAGAGTGGTTGTGCATACCGACATCTCGGTCCAGTTCGGAGGTTCCATCTTTGGTCATGGGGGAGGAGGTGTTACCCCCTGTGGATAGGGCATGGAATCTGGGGTCCTCCTGGACTCACGGCTCAAGTTGGAGGAGCAGGTGGGAGCCGTGGCCAGGGGGGCCTTTGCCCAGGTCTGGCTGATTCGCCAGTTGCACCCATATCTGGACCGAGATGCCCTGCGCACGATCACTCAGGCGCTCGTTGTCTCCTGACTCAACTACTGTAACGCTCTCTATTTAGGACTGCCCTTGCATACCACTCGGAGGCTTCAGCTGGTGCAGAATGCGGCCGCACGGGTAGTGATGGGAGCTCCCCGATACTCCCATATTACACCCCTCCTGCGCTGCCTGCATTGGCTTCCAGTTGTCCTCCGGGTGAGATTCAAGGTCTTGGTGTTAACATTCAAAGTCCTACATGGCATGGGTCCAGGATATCTTCGAGAACGACTCCTCCCAGCATCAAATACCAACCGCCCTGTACGGGCGCACAGGCGGGGTCTCCTCGGGGTGCCGTCCGCAACTCAATGTCACCTGGCAGGGACCGGGGGGGCCTACTCTGTGGCGGCCCCCACTTTATGGAATCTTCTTCTGCCAGAGCTCCGGCTGGCTCCCGATCTTCGCACCTTCCGCCATGAGTTAAAAACCTGGCTGTTTTATAATCTGGGCTGTGCTGACTCTTTCAGGTTTTAATTCTAATTCAGGTTTAATATATTTTTGTAATTTATTTTATCATTGTATTTTGGGTCCTTTAGAATATAATAAATAAATAAATAAATAAAATAAATAAATAAAAAAGGGCTGCTTGGTTTTCTCCAAACCAGTCCCTTAGATTTTGAAGTTGCTATGTTCTTCTTCTGCCCGGACCTCATTTGCCTTCAATCTTTCCCTGGAGGATGAAGTGAAGGATGCCATATTTTTCTGGGTGTCACATCACAGTAGGTTGTAGGACCTACTAATCTCTGGAGTGCAGTGGGGCACACTGGTCCCTGTTTTGCTGTCTTGTCTGGTGTCCTGAACTGGTGCTGTGGCAAAGCTCTATATTATCTGACTATAGAGTCTTGCCATGGTGCCATTTCTCAGGCCAGACTTAGTTCCCTCCTAGGTATCCCGGAGCAGGCGGGCATCTGTTTTGCCATCTGTCTGCCCGCTTTAGTAATTGTCTGAAGTGCCACTCATCCCGAACTAGCTTCAGTGTGTTTGCTCAGCCCTGACCAAGCGTACTTGGGAGACATTAAGGGCACGAGGCTTGCTCTCTGGTGTTGTGGGCAGAGAAGAGAGACCGGAGGCCGTGACAGAAATTGGATTGTACTTGGCTGGTTTTAGGTTTGAATTTAAATGTTTAAAATGTTCTGCACATATTTTCCAATTTCCTGCTCTTTGGTATTGCTAGGTGCTAGGAGGCTTTGATGCCACTTTCCCCCAATGGGCAGCCTGTTTATTTCTCATTTTCAGAGGTTGAAATTCTGCCCTGCTTCAGAGTGACTTCAGTCATTGACCGATAAGAATACAATATATAAAACCAAGACAAAACCATTAGCAGAACCATTTGTGAGTGAAGCTTACACCTAAGGTAGCAGAAGGCTGAGACTTTTAGAGAAATGCATTTATCTTGATTATTTAACAAATAGTACAAATTTAAATGATCAGAGTGCCTGGAAATTTAAATAAAATTCTAAATAAAAGAGGGGTAAACAACTGGTGGTGAATGTCCTTGAGGAACCCTTCCTTCCTTCCTTCCTTCCTTCCTTCTTTCCTTCCTTCCTTCCTTCCTTCCTTCCTTTCCATTGCCTTGTCCACACTTCCAAGAACGGTGATGAAGCTTCATTCGTGCAGTCACCTAACTGGAATGAACCTGGGGCCGATGTAGCTCTTTCTGCAACAATGATTTAATATCATTAAGGGGAGCGTTGGATGGGAAATGTGAATTGCAGCTGTCACTTTGAAGGAGCAGCTGTTCAACTTGTTAAGACATGAAAAGTAATAGGAAGAAACAGCTACGGTTCCTCTTCTCATCAAGGCAAGTGTTCTTTTTTTTTAAAAGCAAGGAGAAATTTATATGCATAAACAGATTCATAAATTATTCTGGGTTTGTCATGTGTTTTTAATGTTTTTCCCCTTTCTTGTTTTTAACCCCTGGTATTCACTGGAAAAATCCCCAGCACAGCCCTAATTCAAAATCAAAATAAATAAACTTCGGTTACATCTGATAGCCCATCAATATGACATATGATGGAACCTCTGGTACATGTTACAATCATGGACTGCCAGGGCTAGAAGGGACCTTAGAGGTCTTCTAGTCTAACCCCCTGCTCAAGCAGGACACCCCACACCATTCCAGAGAAGTGGTTGTCCAGTCTTTCCTTTAAAATCCCAGGTGGTGGAGCACCCACAACTCCAGGAGGCAAGCTGTCCCACTGATGGATTGTCCTCACTGCCAGAAAGTTCCTCCTTATTTCATGGTTGGGTGTCCCTCTGAGGAGCTGCCATCCATGGCTTCCTCTTCAAGCACCTCCCATTTCACAGTAAGAGCAGCTGTGCTTTGGGCTAAGCGTCTACCGCTTATTGGGGTTTGGGCATAGAATGAAAACAGGAAGACAACCCCATACAGGCTCAAATTCTTCGTTCAACTACTCGAGGCTGATTTAGATGATGCCCACAAATGCCCAGAGCCATTGCTGTCCATCGTTCCCCGATGAACAGTGCCTGAGCAATCTACCCGATCCTTTAAAAATTGGCAGCCTACTTTCAGAGACTCAGGGAGAGAACTTTGCATTGTTTCTGCCAGATGTTTTCACAGGAATGGATCAAGCCGGAGTGTTGACAGCAGGGGGGGGGGAATTCAAGATGGCGGCCAGAACCATGCAATCAAAGCTTCACTATTTTTTATGACCCAGGTCAAAACAAGATGGTTCTTCACTTGTGTGCTGGTGGCCATCATGTTGAATTTTTAACCTCGTCTCCAGAGACATGTCTGCGCTCAAAACCTCAATCTGCATATTATTATTATTATTATTATTATTATTATTTTATTTATTTATTTATTTATTTATTTAGATTGTATGCCTTCTCCCTAAGGACTCAGGCGGCGAACATTTAAAAACCGTATAAATTACAATAAAAATGAATTAAACAACTACAAGTCTAAACCCAATTAAAATTAAAATTAAATTAAACAACTAAAATAACCCACCCCAGGTCAATCCAGACCGCCTGCTGAAATAGCCAGGTCTTCAGGTCTCGAAAGGAGCGGAGATCAGGGGCCAAACGAGATCCACAGGAGCTGATTCCAGGCGGGCTCCCACGGAAAAGGCCCTAGCCCTGGGAACCGCCAGCCAACAATGTCTAACTGACAGAATCCCAAGGAGGCCCTCCTGTGGGAGCATGGGCGATCGAGTGTGATGCTGGCGAGGGCATTCCCACAAGTCGCAGGGGAGGGGTATGTGTAACATGGGAGTATTGGGACACCCCCATCACAGCCCGCACGGCGCATTCTGCACCAGCTGCACCTCCGGGTGGTCCGCAAGGGCAGCCCCATGTAGAGAGCTTGCAGTCGATTCTGGAAGTGACGAGTGCATGAGTGAGCTGAAGGGCATCTGGCTCAGATAAGGGCAGAGCTGGCAAACCAGCCAACCTGGGCAAAGCCCCTGGCCACAGCTCCCACTTGCTCCTCTAAACTGAGCTGTGAATCCAGGAGTGCCCAGATTCCTCGCTATCCATGGGGGCACACCTCTGCCCCCATGACCAAAGATGGCACATCCACTGAGAACCGAGATGCCGGTAGAACAGCCACTCAGTCTTGGCCTGTTGAGGAGCCTGTTACTCCCCATCCAGACCTGCACCCCCAGGCACAGGACATCATGGAGAGAGCATCACTGATTTGGTTTGGGGTGGAGATGTAAAGCTGGGTATCATCCGCATATTGGTGATACCTCACCCCAAAACCACAGATGATCTCACCCAGCAGTTTCATGTAGATATTAAACAGGAGAGGGGAGAACCGACCCTGCAGCACCCCACAAGTGAGGGCCCGCCGATCTCTGTTCTCCTGTCAACACTGACTGCGAGCGGCCCGAAAGGTAGGAGGAGAACCACCACAGAATGGTGCCCCCCACTCCCAACCCCCAAAGCTGCCGCAAAAGAATACTATGGTCGATGGTATCGAAAGCCGCTGAGAGATCTAAAAGGACCAGGACAGAGGAAAAACCCCTGTGCCGAGCCCGCCAGAGATCATCCATCAGTGCAACCAATGCTGTCTCCATGCTGTGTCCAGGCCTGAAGCCCATTGATACAGGTCTAGATAATCAATTTATATTAATCAATATAAAGTATGGAATTTCCGTCTCTTCCTACAAAGAGGCCGAAAGGGCATCTCTTCAGTTTGCCTGACATTCCCAGCCATTTTTCAGAGCCTAGCAGAACATAAATCAAGAGAAGACTTCAGGGTGTACATTTTCCATCCTGACACAACTGTACAGATGTTTTCTTGATTATACTTAGTGATAACCCTGGACCAAGCTGTTAGTCTTCATCAGTTTGAAGGGCGACTTGATTAAACACACTTTGATTTATGAATCTGAAGGCAAACCTAACTTCAAATTATCTATGCTGGCAAGTGCCTTAAAAAGTGACATCTCAAGATTATAGCTCCTTTCAATCAAGTCCACATTGATGTCAGAGTTCAGGCTGCCAACAGCTAGCCTGGATTTCCTCAGCATTAAACTCTGACCACAAAGCAGTTGGAGAGGTCTTCAGCATTGCACGTTGTTTGACACACTCACAAGTTTGTATGCAGTTGGAGAGGAATCTTTCAGCAGGAACCTAATTTACTTCTGCCAGAAGAGACTACTAAACTGCCCAAGCATGAACAACGTCAAAATGTTCCCTTAGGTGAAACCAGCTGTTAGCAGAAGATCTCACATAGTCAGGCCAATATCTCCTTGTGTTAGCTTCCATTCTGGGGCACTTAAGGAGCTACTCTTGGTTGAAACACCTGCCTATTTGCACATCTGGAACTGGGAGCAGTGTGGGACAGGGAGCAATCTAATGAAGGGGGTTGGGGAGCTGCAGCAAGTAATTTTGGAAATGTCGTCCTGCCATATAGAATGCTAACTAACAGAATAACAGAGTTGGAAGGAACCTTGGAGGGTTTCTAGTCCAATCCTTATACCATTTCAGACAAGCAACTGTCCACTGTCTTCTTGAAAACTTCAAGTATTGGAGCACCCAAAAGTTCTGGAGGCAAATCATCCCATTGGTTAATTGTCCTCACTTTCAAGAAATATCTTCTTGGTTCTAAGCTGCTTCTCTCTTTGGTAAGTTTCCATCTGTTGCCTCTTATCCTGCCCTCAGGTGCTTTGGAGAATAAGTTGACCCAACTTCTTTGTGGATAAAAAGGTAGAAAGGCAAGATGCATTCTGAAGAGGAACCAAACCTGGTTATGAGCAAGATGTGACCACAAAGCCACTCTGGGGTTTGAGGGAACCTTTTCTCGGACTTCAGACTTACACGTCTGACATTGAAGTTTTGAAATATCTCCAATCTTATCTAGTGACAGTGAGTAGCTCCTTAAGAGGGCAGCTCCTCATGCCACCAACAGATTATTTTCCAAACTGTCCCCGATCTCATTCCACAGGCAAGTGATTTACCAAATCATTCGGAAACGGAGTAGGATTCTAGGTAGCAAAATCTTTATCCTGAGGATATATTTTAGTTCATATAGAATGGGAATCACAGGGTCACACTTCGCTTCGAGAGAACTGCTCAATCTGGAACTTAAACTAGAACTGAAATAAAACAACAACAATTCAAAAGTATTTTCTGATTTGTTCATTCAGGTTATGGTTCTTAAAATGTATAGTCTAAAAACGGTGATCTAAAAGAACAATTTTTGAGATGATTTGTATGTTCCAAAGCAGGAGATTGTGTGGCTTCTTTAAAGGTTTTTGCTATAATGGAAGCTGACCTTTTGATAATCATTCGGTACTTTCAGAAGCTTCTATTTTAACAAACTTAACAAACTGTTAATTTAACAGTGAGTGATGTTCTTATTCTCTATTTCATATTCCCACTTCTCTCATTTAGATGTTGCATAAGCATATAATCAGTGTATCTTTACTCAGAATGTCATGTGCCTATTTTAAAATAGAGATTAATCACACATATGTCAGGATTGAACAATACCTAATGCTTTCTGATTTGAATCACCAACCTCCCATAATCTTTTGGGCAGTTCCGTCTTTTTAAACTTCATTGTTTGCCACAATGGTGTGTGCTTGGCAGGGGAAGAAATGCCAGGTAAGGCCGTGACCAACAATTTTAAGGTGTGTGGATTTCAGCTGTATCACCATAACAAGTAAGAAGAAAAAACCACTGGAGTTAGGAAATATGAAGGTGACCATTATTAAGACATTTGTTCTGTCTGTTTTATTATTTTTTATTTCAGCTGGTAGCAGGTCTTCAAAGTTGATAGGCAAAAGTCCATGCAACAAAGGCCTGCTTTAATTGGAAATAATGGAGTTGGAATTGGGATCTTCTAAATATATCCACGGGTATCCATCGTAAAGAAGACCACAGTACAAAATAGTTCTCAACTGTTCATATCTTCAGTTTCACCAATCACTCTATCAGACGATCTGGGCCCCAGAACAATAAGCAACTTGATTACACCTCTCTCCTTATATAATGCATCCATCCATCCCTCTGTCCCTCCCTCCCTCCCTCCCTCCATCCATCCATCCATACTGTACATACATATATATACACACACATATGCTTTCATATATTCTATTATGTTTCCCTGTTACAAAGTCTGAAGTTTTATAGACTTAAACTATAATCCACTTGGTCTGTTTCTAAGAAGAATCAGAAGTTGAAAACCACTGATATAATATATATATTTAATTGGCTTTGTTTGCTTTTCCATCAAGCATCTAACCTGGGGTGTGATTTCAGCTTTAAAAGAGGAAAGTGTTTGCTTTACCAAATGGCAGCCTGGAGCTTCTGAATGGGTAAGAAGCTAGATTAAATAAACAGTTAAATCTCTATTTTCTTCAAAGATAATCACTGCATTTTAGATACGTCATTCTCTGCCCCAAAGCATAAACCCAACTCATTTTTATTAATTGCCTATTACAATATTGCTATCAACTGATGAGAAATATTATGGTATGAGAGCTTGATGTTTGGAAATAATCTCTTGGTGAACTGGGATTGACTGGTTCATTCTGTCTAGACCAGAAGTGGGCAACTATGGAAGTTTCATGATTTGTGGACTTCAACTCCCAGAATTTCTGAGCCACACAGACTCAGGTAATCCGGGAGATGAAATCCACAGGTCATAAAATTGCCATAATTGTCCACCCTGGTCTAGACTGATATCTTATGAATCCATTTGGTAGTAAGGATAGATCCAAAGGAGATCTTTGTTCAGCTTTCCAAGTATAGGAACTCGTCTAAATTCCTTGTGCAGAGCATTTAGAATAACTAGAACTTTTCAAATACACGTCTTATTAGACAGTCTTGAACAAAGAGAATTAAGTAATTATTTAAAACAGAGCAAACAGTTCAGGTAATTATCCAAAACAAACAAACACATGCTTTTTAGAGAAAACTGGACACCACAAAGTGCAAGATTTTAATTGTCTCAGATCTTAGAGACACAATATTATATCAGTTACTGCATATCCAGATACGGTTGGTATCTCCTCTGCCTGGTCTAGTGAATTAATTTTATTACCAATAAGGTAACAAATGCATGGAAATAAATAAATAACTAGACAGACAAATATTACACTAGAAATTATCACTTGGCTCTATGAAAGTATAACATTATTTTCCTTAGTATTTTTTTCCATAATGATCAACGTGGCTGCTTAACATGGTGATTCATTTCATGTTCACCTTAACTGTCCTTCAATAGAGTTTTCATTTTCCACTTGAAAGCACTCTAAATTCTTGTTATAATTAACATATTAATCAGTTTCTTCATTTTTCCTGTCTTACAGCCTTTAAAAAAAAATTAACACAACAGAATAATCAAAGGAATACATGGGAGGTCTTGTCCTACTCTTTCTTTGATTATGACTATTATTTCTTTTCTAAGAGAAACAGTTTTCAACATGTCTTTTGAAAATGAAAACCGGTCTGCTTAAAATTGGTTAACCCTTCATTCTTTAATGAACACGCGTCTCTCTTATCTCATTTGAAGATTACATCAAAGTGATCCCTTCTTATGCTGGCTGAGACAGAACATTTTGGTATCAAGATCTCCTCGTACATAACATTACAGAATAAACCTTTCCTTTTTGTGTGAATTTTGGTACTAATGTCTTCCGTTGGTTTGCTCAAATCTAAACAGGAAGCAGGGGGAAATTATGTACCCCAATCCACACTTATTTTTAGAGTTTTGTTACATGGTTTTGTAATCTGACTATGTGAACAAAGTGTGTCATTTCATCAAGTGTGCATCCAAGGTGCATAGATCAGAATGACAGGTGCCCCAAACCATTCATATTAAGAAAATTACCTTTGAAAAATCAGATATTAGGAATGCAGAAGAAGGTGTCAACAAGTTTAATGCATACATAATGCATGGTGGGAAAACAACCAAGAAACTCAACATGAATAGATTTTATTAAATCTGTTTAATAAACAGTCCTGGACTTGGTTAGTATTTGGATGAAAAACTATGATGAAATCCCAGAATTGTAGCCTAGATTGGGGAGCTAAAAAGCCATCTAGGAAGAAGTCAGGATCAAATAACTTCCTAACTGTTTTTAAGATGGATAGAAATCACCACGATTTAACCTCAACTCAAGACCATCCTTACCTTTTTATTCAAAGTGTGTCTTGTTTGTACACTTCACCTGTGCACTTCTACCACTCCTCTTGTGCACAAACACATCACACAAGGAAACAACCAGCCTATGGTTCATACTCTGGTGGAACTCCAAAACTCCATAATGACCGGATGATGCTGTGGTTCTTCTTCTCCTTCTTCTCTCCCTCCCTCCCTCCCTCCCTCCCCTTCTTCCTTCTTTCTTCTTTCACTTCTTCTCTCTTTCTCTGCTTCAGGTGTCCAGGGATATACAAAGTTCTGGTTCAGGTATTCGCTATGTGCTGCCTGTAGGAGTTAATCACTTGGTTTAGCTTGGCTGCCCAGCCAGATGGCAACAAGGCTAAACAGCCGCAATAGGGAAATTAGCTGTAAGCAAATCACGAATACCTGCTTTCTGTAGTCCATATGGAAACTCTTTCTATAATTGCAAAACAGCAGGCTCAAAGGACCGCAGAAGTGCCTTGCATCCATCTATTTCCTATGCATTCACATTTCTTGCTCCCAGTATGAAGAAAATAATATTTTAATGCAATGCTTGGTACCTGTATGGAATCCCAGCACACCTTATAACCACTCTCCACAGTACCTGGCTATTGAAGGCAAATCTCTCTCAAATCAAATGTCACTCCCAGTGAGTGAACAATCTGTGGAACAATTTCTGTAATCTTCCTGCCAACAGTTTGGAAGTCTTCTTGTTGGGAATATTTCCCCAACTTTTCAGCGCAACTCACAGAGTTATGGAGGTCTATTAAAGTGTTAAAGTTAAATTTGACTCCCCTTGTCTCAGGCAGTTCAAGATCAGCCAAGGCACCATTGGCTACATAGCATCATTCTCATAATACACAGAGAGAACAACGAATCAACATTTGCCTGATGCCAAGCATGGTCCATTCTTAAAAACCTTTTCACTGTAAAGACTGCAGAAGTTGGGAGGAGCCAGGAGTGCCTGCAGGTTGTGATCCAAAAAGTCTGGATGATGGTTGCAATGAGATGACGGAGCTTTGGTCCCACTATTGCAACCATCATCTTAGCTTCTGGGTCCACCACCTTATGGATGCTCATGGAGGAGTCCAAAGATTGCTTTGCCTTCAACTGCCAACTTAAGAAAGAGTTGCTATGTAAGCAGTTTACACAGAGAATTCCCAAGTTCTCACCTTGGTCTTCAGGTAAAGATGAGGAGATCGGAACAGGGACTTCTCTAAAATCCTGAAGAGGCAAAGAGCCAGAAAAATCAATATTTGCCAAACAAAAATTTCCCATGAACTTTTTAATCTAGAGACTGAAGAACATCTAAATAAGAACAGAGTACAAAGCCTAGGAAATTCATGAGGAAATGGGCAAATTTTATTCTGAAAGGACAAGGAAAACTCTCTCTTCAGTCTTGTTCCTTGGCTTGTAATTGTTCCACTGACTTCATTACTTGAATGATAAGCAAAGGGAAAATGTAGATAGTGGATGAGTGCAGTTGGAAGGACCATGTTGGTTGAAAGTAGAGGGACGTATCTCAGCCTGCCTGGTTGAGTCTGATACATAATATATTCCCTAGGGATGTTTTTGAGTAGCTGATCTCTCTTTCTTAGACTGGTGAGATATTTAAATCAAATATTCATCCCTAGGTTTAGGAGAAAATTCATGTTATCATATTTTAATGTTCTTTCAATAGCCATCCTTGAAGAAAAATTCAAGAAAATCCCTTATTCTCTCCTTGTGGCAATGGGCAATTGAAAATACAATTAATATAATGTTTCACTAGCTGGTTTATTAAGATGCATGGCTACATTTTATATTCTCCTCTTTAACTAAATTTCCAGGTCATTCAGATTTATTTTATGTAGAGTTTTATATTCTATCTACATGATTCAGCCAAAGTTTTGTTTTATTGTTTGTAAAACCCACAGTTTGGTTATTAATATTTGTACTTTCTTAAGTGAGATTCTGGTCATTGACTCTAATGACAAATCAAATGGCTTTAGAGTTTAAGTAAGGACACCAGTCTTTAACTTTTGATTTTAGGCTTGAATGAAATTCCCATTTTCATTCTATTATTTATTCACTTATTTATTTTACATTGGCTGGTTCTATCCCTGTGTTCCACTACCCTCAAGTTCAGTTTGGAGAATGCCTCAGATTAATTTTTGAATGGGTTAAGCCATAGATTTATACGTTCAAGCCAAGATTTATTTTTGCAACTGTAATTTAATGCTTTTTGGTCATCTTTGGCAGAAGAAATGAAAAGAAAAGATGACAAGGGCAGAGGTATTAGCCTGGACAGAGCTTGAAAATCAATGTCAGAAAAATGAGGATTTTTCAAAGTTATGAGGGATGAGAAGATCACTGAAGCCAAGACCCGAAAAATTGGTATCCTATAATCTAGTGAAAAACTTAAAACTTTGCAATCCCACAACTCTTTTCCTCCTTTGGAACCCAGTAGAAGAGATTATCCATATCCAGCTTCTGAATAAGGGCTGCAAGAGCTTTCCTCAATTCTTCTCTTAACCCCATTATTCTGCACCTCAAGCTGAGCTGTGGAAGGGAGATATTTCCTCTGGCCTCTGCTCCAATTCTTTATGTGCAGTTGCAGGAACTGGGCATGGCTAGGTTGATGAAAAGAAGGACCAGGGTGACATGATAGCAGTGTTTTGATATTTGAGGGGCTGCTGGAAAGAAGAGGGAGTCAATCTATTCTCCAAAGCACCTCAAGTCAGGACAAGAAGCAACGGATGGAAACTCATCAAGGAGAACCAGCCTAGATCTAAGGAGAAATTTCCTACCAGTGATAACAATTAATCAATGGAATGGAAGTTGTGGATGCTCCAATGCTAGAAGCTTTTAAAAAGAGATTAGACAACCATTTATCTGAAATGGTATGAGCAGGAGGTGGATAGAAGACCTCCAAGGTCCCTTCCAACTCTGTTATTCTGCCATGCTGTTGTTGTTCCCATAGATTTTACAGCAGGAAAAGTAAGAGCAATAAAGGCCAACATTTCCCCTGGAATTGTTCACTGATCATAGCAAGGATATAGGCATTATGATCTAGAACTGAAGAATGAGAAGGAGGGCTATTGGTTAACTGCTAACAATTAACTGTTGTGCATGTGTGGCTTGTGAAACATTAGGAAAATATATCCCTGAATAGAATCAGTCTAACTACCGACCGATGTCATTCCTTGTGGGCTTAGAAAGAAACATCATTGAAGAAACATCGTTCGTTGTTGGCTGCCAAATTTGGGGAGTGGTCAGAAATAGGCTCTCCAAGTGGGGCTAGAAGCAGGGGTGTCTGCAGAGGGCAAAATAAATCAAGATGGCAGTTGTCCCTTTGCAATTAAAGCCCTTCCCCTTTTTAATGCATGGTTGGTTCTAAACCTAAACCAGAATTAACAGGAAGGAAAAAATCATCTCCATTGAAAGAAACTGTCCTTTGTGAGGTCCTTGGAGCTCTCTGAGCATTGATGATGTTCAACTGATGACATTCCCTAGTTGGGTCATGAAACATCTGCAAGAAAGTCATCAGGATCAGAGAGGACCAGGACCCTCATTTGAAATCTGAGCTACAAATATTCTCATCTATTAAAACTGTCCTTTGTAAAACTGTCCACATCAATTATAAAGAACAAATCAAAGCTTAATAACAAATTCAATTAAGTTACGATGGTAAGACCAGTTCTAACTCATGATGCTTGTTCTGTCTTGTATAAAACAGATAGATAAACTCCACAAAGCATCCATACAAAGTCTTTTTTATTGGTTCATCAGGCATCCTCATTACCTCACAGTTATGATGAGGTTCTTCTTAATGTCCAACCCTTTATATGTCTGTCTTTATAGGTAAAAAGATGGTTATCTCATCCCATCATCATAAAGGCAGGGGGTAGCCATACTACCATGAGGCTGTGTTCAGGCAAGAATGAAGAAACCTCCCCCGACCCACCAAGGATCAATTCAGTGACCAATCAGGGTTACAGATGCGGCCACATGACATGTACCTAATTTCCCAGGATACCTTAACTACATTTACCATGATGCATTCCCTTAAGGGGACAGCTCCCAATTCCTAACTACCTATCCCAAATCCCATTAATTCTAAACTGGCTGGACAGCACAATGCTTTGAATGTATGTTTTGAGTATCCAGATTCCTTATGAGCAACTAGTCGGATCATATTTGTGCATTTGTATCTTCACTGACAGCAGAGACGTTTGCTGCTTGTTGTCACACATAAAACCTGACAGTGTGGGCTTTGATCCCCCTATTACAGCTCCCATTCTGGTTTCTTTGACTGTAGCTTTGGCTGCCATTCTAATTCTTGGTCACTCACCCAAATTATAAAATTTCTGGTGGAATGGGGAAAAGGCATTCTTTAATGAGCTATCTCTTCTCTGATGGTCTTCTTTGATTAATTCATTCCTTGATTTGATTTGACACTACCTGATGGCAGAATGACTCTGGACATCAGAGAAAACAGAATAAAAATATACAATGTAGATAGTAGCAGGATAATAAGACACACACACACACACAAACTAAAATAAGGAGGAACAAACAATATGGTGAACACAGCCAACAAGAGACAAAAAATATAGCCAAGATTCACTGAGTCACCAGCCTATTCCAAAGCTTGGAGAACATCCAGGTCTTCAAGAACCTTCAAAGCACAAATAGAATGGGAGCCATCCAGATCTCAGAGTTCATTCCACTCCATGATAAATGAGGCACATTTGCTGAGTATTAAATGACAACACGATTTGCCCAGAGTTTGTCCACTCTGTCACTCATCTCACCTGAGCAGTCCTTCACCCAACCTGGTCTCGTGCTCTGTAGGGCTTTATGGGGGAAACCAGCACCTTGAATTGCATCTGGTGAACCATGCAGCTTCTAAGCAAAGATGTCATGTGTCATCCAGTGCTCGTAACTCCTTCTCCCCTGTGGCTCACAGAGGTCCATAGCTAGCCAAAGAGGATCCATGCTTTCCTTATAGCAACCCAACACCATTCACAATCTAATCACCCAAAAGCAACAATATCTGAGCACATTTGGATGACTTGAAGTCTTGCTCAAAGTTAGTATTTGGATCAGAGACCAAACACAATCCCAGGGTTAGATTTGGAAGTAACACACAGAGAGAGAGAGAGAGAGAGGAAAAAGTCAATAAGACCATCATTCCTCTGTTGTTGCTAGGAAAACCACACAATTTACCTTGTGAGATTTACAGTCTTAAAAATCTCAGAAAAATGCAGGCTCCATTTCCCACAACATCTCTTATCTTGTGTAAAATACACACTTGGATGCCAACGTCAAACAGCTCTGAAAGTTGTCCTTGCAGTAAGCTTCATTGGTGGAGACAACTACATTCTGATGACTTCTCTGCTCCAGAAGTCGGAGAACAACTGGACGGGATAAAAGCCCCTGGACTGGCAAAACTCATCTCAACGAATGGCTGACAGGCTTAACAAAGCAAATTGCAGAAAACAAGAATGCCTGCTCCATTTTTTCCCCCAAAAGCAGCCATTTCGTTTTGATTTAGGCCTCTCTGTAGTGAGGTGATCTTTTTTTTAACTCCAGACTCTAGTGATCAATAAAACTGATTAAGGTGAAGGCAATTTGGAGGGGGCTCCTCTGGAGTAAAAGGCTGTTAGATAACAGAAGGCATAACAGTTAAGAAGGGCCATAATACTTTTCCTGAGGGAGATGGAGAATTCATTTCTGGCACTATTATGTTGATAGAAGATCGCAGCATGCATTTCATCAGTCAAGGCTGAAGCACATCTCATAATGCCAGGGGTAAAATCCCTCCAGCCAGCCATATGCAGATGGCCCAAGACTTGGATAAATGCAGAATAGTTGGTGAAATGCCACAGAATTGGTTCTTCTTCTTGGAGAAACAGATTCAGGTGAGAATCAACATTGTTCTTAAAATGATCTGAGAGCACAGATTAGTAGCAAAGGTTGCATGAGATGCACCTCCAGTTTGCACAAGGATCCCATCAGCATTTCTTACAAATGTAATGCATGTATAGGACCAGAAAGCAACTAACAGAATAACAGAGTTGGAAGGGACTTTCTAGTCCAACCTATTGCCCAAGCAGGAGACCCTATAAACTCTGGAAGCAAGTCGTTCCCCTGATTAATTGTGACCTTCTACACCGAATATACATTCATCTTTGCATGGTGATTTAGGCTCAAAGATATAAGATATAAGTAGAAATACTATCATCAATCATTTTAGTATCAATGATTAAAGTTGAAGATCTCTTTGATTTCAGTCTGGTTCTTGTGTCTAAAGAAGTTCAATTGGTCAGGTAGCACTAATATAATTCTCCCTTTGGATTCAAACACAGCAGGAGTGGTAAAAAAATCAAGATAGCAGCCACAATGGACGTCCATCTTGTTCCTCTGTGTGGTGCACTTAAAAACCAGGTTGTGCTTTTCTCACACTGTGATGACCAGCAACATGACTTTTCCAATTAAAAGTAAAAGTTCTCAGCAATGTTTGGAGGTTTTATGGCTAGTTGCCTCTCAGGATTTGGAAGCAGGGTGAAGACTTCAATTCCCCTTTTCAGGTCCTGAACATTTTTATTTCAAATGATACAACCATTTATGGCATGTTTTGAAGGGACATTGCCACAGAGATTGACACAGACATTGGAAAGTCAAGAGAAAATATTGATTTTAGAACAAAGAACAGCATCAGATGCTTTGAATGTTATACTGGTGTACTTATATGCCAGTATCTTCAAATTTCATAGAGGTAGAGAACATAGCTGCAAAAACAAGAGAACTCTTGTCATTCTTTTAGAAGCTTTTACACAGTTAACTGCAGTCCTATTAAATTTGGCCCTGGTGAACATAAATCCAAAGTTATTGATGTTTCTGAGGTTAGGAACATTTTGTGTCTACTCTTTTTCTGTCTGTCTCTCGGCGTTGTATATAGAAGCAATGGGTGCATAGAGGATACTCAGAGCTACCAGAACTGTGGAGCAAAAGTACCTATAACTATGAGAAGACTACAAAGATATGGAAGGAATGAAAATTAAATATTTTACTGCCATCTTGCCATCCTGCAGTTGTGTAGCCCAGATCTGGTGGCCTTTACCAAGTAGGGTTTTGTAAAGAGTTGATGGACATCCAAAAACTCAGAGATGATGTTTCCCTCTGTTATCATTCCTATGATGATGAAAAGAGATCCCAATTCATACATTTTTCTTGTCATGAATTCTGGGATTGAGAAATATGGATCTGAGAGAGACTGCCCTGGGTACTTTTAGAATAGTGTTCAAATTCTTGTTTTTGAAGTTGTGGTTCATGCCCGGGATTGTGACTCTGCATACAAATTTGACTGTGGGCTCCTTTGAAAAATTCCCCTATTGCCCTTATTAAGAATGTTGCTGCCATGATAGCATTAAATCATGATTGTCTTTCTGATCAGTGTGTAAATTTTGCAAGCAGGCACAAAATCTATGTTGTGTATTTATGGGTATGTCAATCCCATCTGTTTTTCTTCCGGTCTAATGAATTTCATTATATACCAGTATTTCATAACCTTGGCCACTTTAAGATGTATGGACTTCAACTCCCAGAATTCCCTAGCCAGCCAGGCTGGCTGGGCAATTCTGGGAATTGAAGTCCACACATCTTCAGTTTGCTATGGTTGAGAAACTGTGGTAAATAAATATTCTGCTTGGGTCAGGGCATTTCTCTGCACCCAAAAAACCTGAAAAGCCATGTCAGATCCAGATACTTATTGAGAGCTGGCTGGGGAATTCTGGAAGTAGAAGTCCACACATCTTAAAGTTGCCAAGATTACGAAACACTGGTATATCATAATAATAGGGCTCACTAATTACAATGCAGAGTGCATTGATGCTAGTTTCCTGGGAAAACAAGGCCCTAATGTTTCAAGGCTACCTTATCTCATTAAATTTATTAACACCTTCCGGAGTTTGGCTCATCGACAATCGCATAAAATGTTCACGGCACTAGAAGCAATTCAAAAATTGATTGTGCAAAGCGTTCGCCTCACTTACCCAAATGCCTCATATCCAAACAGGAAAACATGGCTGGAAAATGTGACTCGCCTGTTTGTTTATTATTATTTGTTCTTTCCATGCACCCCAGTGGATTTACCACAGCAACAGATCCCAAATTCCAAAAGAAAAAGGAAAAAAAATAGGCAAAAGAAGTATTTTGCAGATTTGACAAGTGTTTTTTTTTTTCATTTTTGGTGTTCTTCTACCCAAGAAATAAAAAAAAATAGTCCTGGGTGGCAACCTCATTTCAATCAAATCTTCCTGCTTCAAACCGTTTCCCTTCCTTCAGATTCTGCATAGGAAAATCTGTCTCTAAAGTTGAAATAATAGGAGCTTATTATGGACCCCCCCAAAAAACATTAAAAATGGTAATTTGCTCTCAGTGTTTTATCTGAGTTTCTTTTTCTCCTCACTGGAACATCAAATCCTCCCTTGGTTGCAGAAATAATGAGAAAGACAAAAGCACTACAACTCCCCCAGTACAGGAGACAGGAAGAAAGAAAGAGAGAAAAACTTGACATGCATCAAAATTTCCCTCCCTTCTAACTGGGTTTATTCTGAAACAATCTGCACCCACACAGGTTGCATTGTTTGACTGCTCTCAGCCTTACTTTGCACACTGAATATGCTTGGCACAGAAGGGTCTTGTCCTCAAGCTGCAATGTAATGTTGCGGTCTGACAAACAGCCTCCTTATGATGGACCTCACCAAAGTAGAGAGGAAAAATTGATTTGCATAAAACACCTACCTGCCATTCTACTTGCATAAAATCAGACCAGGGAATAATTACTGGAAAGGAAGTGGAAAAATAAAGCAGTTTGCCACAAATTCTTCCTTCTCTGCGGATTCTGAGTTCATGAGATGCAGTGAAAGGTTGCATTGTTTTATTTACACGCGACGTTGGAGGTTCATCAGAACTTGTTTTCCTGAATGCTATCGAAATACACACTTTGATAAGCTAAGGGTTCTCCATCATGAATTTCAACTCAAGGTGCTGCTTGTCACCTTTAAAACCCTACCTGGCTCGGAGCCAGGTTATCTGAAGTACCATCTTTTCCCAGGCACACCTACTGTGAGGAGACAAGGGACGTTACAGCTCCCTTCTCCTAAGGAGGTCCAACTGGTGGCACCAAGAAGGGCCTTCTCCACGGTGTCTCCCTCCCTGGGCAGCATCTTCCCCATAGATATGACTGGTCTCCCCCTTTGACACTCTATGGAAATGAGGCCTTTTGACCCAGATAGGGATTGTGGGTTCCTTGGTGCTCTCTGAGTGTGGATTGTTAGCCTACATGTGTGGCCATCGATTCTTCAGGCTCTACTGAAGTGCTTCACATGGCTTTCTGGCAACCAGGGGACTCACTCCGAGGGACATAGTTTATCAGCGTCTGCTGTCAATCGTGGTTCTTTTTGGTTTCTTGCATCTCAGTTTAGCATGAGGGGAAAAAACCTCCTCCAGCTGGCATTGTCTGGAATCCTTTCCTCTCCCTACTTCTGTCAAGAAATGTAACCTCTAACCATTTAGCAGCAGCTGGAAGAAAAAGGAGGACGAAACCACAAAATTAACAAAGGCATGGTTTAAAGGATAATAAGTAGAGAAGAATGCAATGTTCTTGAGATGACAAGGTAGAACTAAATTTGGCCTGCGTATACTTCTGAGAAGATGCACCTTCGGAAGTTGGCACCGCAACACAACATAACCCCATGTTTCTTTCATTTTGATTTGTGGAAATAAATTATACCTAGCTCCTTATCTCCGTTCTGGCTTAACCTAGGAGACTAGGAGTTAAATTTCTTTAAATTTCCCTTGCAGTTTTTAAAACTGTCAGATGATCATGAAATAAGTAATTGTGTTTGCTGCAGTTTTAGTGATGGATCTCATTTCGGTGAATCAAGGAATAAGGTGCTTCAGGTAAAGTTTGAAGAAGAGATCAACACTTTGGAATTCTACATCTGGTTCAGTGATCTGGCAAAAAATGTGATCTTGGGTAGGTTTGTCCAGTTCATTTGAGTCGGGAGGACTTTGAATAGCTCCTCCTGATACTTTAGCAGCATGAAATACGGCAACGTAGACAACTATGTATCTCTTCTGACCCAAACCTTGTTTCAAGTAAACCAACACCTTTTAATGATTCTTTACGAATTCCGTTCCTTCCTGGTTAAAAGGCTGCTTCAAACTCATTGTCTCTGACAAGAATGAGCCTTGCCAAGGTGGTGCAAGGCTGCCAAGAACACTAGATAAAGTTGCCAAGAAATAGTTCAAACACAAAGAGTCTCCAAACACAAACTAAGAGAGTCTGAACATCCACAAGGCTTGAGTGCAAAAACATCTTTGCTTCCTGCAAAGAACTCTGGTTTCTCAGCTGGCTTTTATCCCTTGAGGGAGGGGCCGTTACCTTGCAGGATTACTCCCGAGTTGCCTGTGCTGCTGCAGCTGCTGTTTCCTTCGAGCAGCCCTGTGTGCACACGCACTGGGCCCAGGCTCCTCGGGGGCCTCTTCCTCACTGCTGCCAGCCTCCACAATCTCCAAAGGCAGCACTCCATTCCCTAATGGTCCTGGCCCCATCCCTGCCTCACATGCAGGCCCCTCATCTGAGTCTTCGGTCTCCAAGACCTCAGCCATTCTCACCTGCTGCCAGCAAACAACAACAGTATCAAAGTGATGTATATTTGCAGCGAGAAGGATTCTGCAGAAGAAGGAGCAGCAAAATCTGGGGGTGGAGTTGAAAGAGGAATCAACTTAGAATCTCAAGACTTTCATTGACCTTTGAGAAAACAATAGGAGAAATGATCCATCACATTTAGGTATAAAATTGAACACAGGCTGAAAATGCTTAAACTTGACCCCTCCCCCCAAAAATGGCTAAAAAGAGACTCTAGTGACTTTAAAAAAATCCAAGGCAAATATGTTTTTCAAATCTGTTGAATGCCCTTCTTTGCCAGCAGATGGCGCTGCTGGATCTTTCTGCCCTCTGGTGGGATACAATCCTAGCTTAACTTTGGCTTGTGTGGAAGGATCCCCTCCCCTGCCAACCACTTCTTAAGGTTCACTCCTGGGGAGCATATGGTTAATTTGCTACAAGTTTAAGCCTACGGTGTAGTGTGGCTCAGCTGAAAAGTTTTTGTGCCAAGGACCTGCCAATCAACATCCATAAATCAGGCCCAGATAATTTCTCCTCCTCCTCTCTGGAAGGAATTTAAGCAACTGATCAAGATTTTCGAGCAACTATTTATATGTGAGTCATTTAGCTAGGCTGACTTCTGCTTTATTTGGAAATATCAATTAATCAAATCAATTTATTTATCATTTTGGACACCCGTGATAAAGAATAAGATACCACTTGCACAAGGCTGACTGAACATCAATAAAATGCATTACAAATGGGAAAAAATCATTAAAAATGTTACAACAGTGTTACTACATCAAATAAAACACCGGTATTAGAAAAAAGATAACATAAGAAACTGACAAAAGATTGTCTCTGTTTAGCAGCAGGCTTGGGTGAACCTTGCTAATTTCCACAGCAGCATCTTCTTGTCTCAATTCGTTCAAAATTCAATTTTGTGTGAATGAGGCCGGAATGATTTTCTCCCTAAGAGGGTTGCAGAAATTTTCCACATGCTGAAATGGAAATAGGCCAATAATTGGGGAAATAAATATTAGTGATTTATTTGGAATTATGCACCCAACAGGCAACATCGTGGAGTTGGCCCTCGGTTTCCCTTGCTATGCAGATTGCCTTTCTTTGCATGAAAACCAGCCCTGCATGGAAGACCAGGAAACGGGACAGTGACCTCTGTTTCTGAATTGGCACAAGGCTGAACTTCTGCATCCCTGACCTATGGGAGGAAATCCCCAAATCCCTGGGTTTTTAGCTGTCGGCTCTGCCATCACATCGCTTGAGCCCTGAACTGCTTTGATGGCATCTTTTCATAAACAGGGGTTGGGGGTGGGAAAAATAGGGAGGGGGGAATGAGAGGGGGGAAGGCTGAGTCAACCTTGGCCAGTCTAGAGAAAAGAAGGACTAGACGCAGGGGTGGGATTCAGCCGGTTCAGCCTGGTTCAGACGAACCGGTTGTTAAATTTACATCTGGTTCACTGAACCGGTAGTTGAACTGACCGGCTGGTCCCGCCCACCCAGCCCCCTCCTCCCAGGAGTCTCCACGTGACTGGTTTTGGATGCAGGAAAATGCAGGGTCCGCAGAGGGTCTGGGAGGGCAAAAAGCAGGCCGAAACAGAAGTCCCGGAAGTCCGGAAATGGGCCTGTTTTCCGGCTTCTGGAGGGCCTCCAGAGCCCAGCAGAGGCTGTTTTCACCCTCCCAGAGGCCCGAGGGAAGCCTCCGGATTCTGAGAAAGGTGAAAAATGGCCAAACCAGAAGTTCCAGTAGGCCACGCCCACCCAGCAACCAGGCAGAGAACTGGTTACTGGAATTTTTGAATCTCAGCCCTGACTAGAGGGGACATGATAGCAGTATTCAAATATTAAGAGGCTGGTACAAAGAAGAGGGGATCAACTTATTTGCCAAAGCACCAGAAAGCAGGACAAGAAACAATGGATGAAAACTAACCCAGGAGAGAAGCAAGACATGCATCTTCAACACATTGAAGGTTTGATGACTCTTTTTCCTGGAGCTCCGGTGTTTAAATGCATGAAATCTCCAACTTCAGTCAGCACTTTCGCCTCATGCGTTTCCTTTTATATTCATTAGATGTAATTATATGGTTGGAAATTAGATAAATCATCATTATAGACCAGGAGGAATATCAACGTTCCTTCATCACTGGGCCTGTTGTTCTTGTGCATCAGCCAGATCCTATTCAACAGCTTATTCACTTAATTCTGATATCACTTAGTCATGTTGGTGTAAAGTAATCATCCATTGAAAAGCCAAGAAAAACAAAATAATAAGGATGAATTGAACCGAGGAACGACTCGGCTATTATCCTATGCAAGTGTTGATTTGATCTGATCTCCCAAAATTGCTGGCAAACAACGATAGTTTTCAGCAGTGATTTGTGACCTCAACAAATTCTGGCAGTTGAAGTTCACCCCTCTTAAAGTTTGTTGAGACTGAGACGGCTATAATACTTTTTATAGAACATACCAAACCTGCAGAGATAAAGGTCTTCTTCCTATTCTTTCCAACATTTAATACAGAAAGCTTTTAGCTCCAATATTCCCAATTCAATCAAGGCCAACTCAAGCCCAAAGTAGCTTTTAAATTCTGAATATTGTTGAGCTGATCAGGTTTATGAAACCTGGGAAACTGTGAGGAAGAAAATCTCAGGAGAAGACACTTTAGGATAGTTGCCAAGAAAACTTCACAAAGATATCCAGGGAGTCATCAGGTGTGAAATTGAACTTGAGAAAGTCTTTCTTTTCTTTTTTCTTTTTCCCCACATTGCATGAAGAGGAACAAGGGAAGCTTGTGGTCGTACAAGGAAGCATTTCCCCATGGGGTATCATTTCATTCTGGCATGGTGAACATGAGACAGAAAAGGTGGCCTTAATTATAGGGCAACTCCTGCTGACTGCTCAGCTTTTCTTGGTGAGTAGTTGTTAGGTCACCTTGTTCTCTGTCAATACTCCAAAGGCTACACATAACATATTCTAAGGAGAATAAAATGTGTGTTGGCTTCTGCATTACAGGAGGAAAAAGAGACATTGCAGGCAGTTTAGCCATCAATGGGAAAAAGATGTAAAGATTTTGCAATGAGCCACAAACATTGACGTACCTCCTCTCTCCCCTCCTCCTCCTCCTGCCCCCTCTCTCTCCTCCTCCTTCTCATCCCCTCCTCCTTCTCTCTCCCCTCCCCCCTCCTCTCTCTCTCTCCTCCTCCTCCTCCCTGCAAACCTCTCCCTTCTAGCACTGAAGATGTTACCTAGTTGGGTAATGAAACACCTCAAAGAAAACAACCAAGCTCAGAGAGCACCCAGGACCCCACACCTTTTAGAAGTGTGTCCTGAATGCATCACCCATAAAAGGTGCAGAACTTAATTCTCTTACCACCTACCACCTTTTCTGACTCTCTTCACAATCCTTAGAGGTAGCGCAATCACCGTGCCAGCCAGGTATGTTTCCCACAATCCTTGTTTTCAAATGAGGTTGATATTTGGTCTCTCCTAAAATGAGGGCTCCTGGTTGAGTTTGTAGTTCAAGGTTTTACAAGATGAAATGTGCAGATGGCTCGCTCTGAAATGAGATTGGAGAGTGAACTTGCTAGCAAAATCCATTCCATTGATTGAGCAGTCAAGAAAAGATCCGTAGGGATGGCTTTCAGGAAGGGAATACTTCTTTATTACTAAAGGATGGTTAAAGTGTTCTAAACACAAAACTTTCCAGCTGCAAGGTTTTATTTTTGGGAAAGAAGGTAACTTCTTTTCATTATCAGTTTTCTACATTCTTTGGACAAAACATATTTTAGCCCAAAGCGCTTGAATCAATTCTAAATGTCAAAGAATTGTTTGTTTGTTCAAAATGCAATATGTTCAAGAACATAACAAAGTAATTACTTAGAGTCCTTTAAAAATGGAGAGTCAATTATCTTTGTGTTCAGTTAAGGGCTTAAAAATGGCTAAGTTGACGAGCACTTCAGATTGCATTTTTATATCCAAGATTAGCAAAGGCAAAAATAAATTAATGAAATCTGTTAAAGACAAACATTTTTTCCATATGATCTGCAGGAGCCCAACTCAATTCAATGGGACTAACTTGATTCCTCCCTCCCCAAGGTATAAGCAGAATAATAGAGTTGGAAGGGACCTTGGAGGTCTTCTAGTCCAGCCTCTATCCAAAGCAAGAAACGCTAAACCATTTTGAACATTATGCAGGTGCATCCCAGTTTACATAAATGTTCATCAGATGAAGTCAAATAAACCTCACCGCTACTCTATTTGTGGTCTGAAGATTTGACTTCTTCTTGTGCCGTATCCATCATTGGATGTTGGCCATCCTATTTTGTTCAACAGCCGCATGAAAAAGTGCCGTTGAGTTTTGTCCAAACCGATCCCTTCGATGTTCTTCTTCTGCCTGGACCTCATTTGCCGTCAGTCTTTTCCTGGAGGATGAAGCGAAGGATGCCGTATTTTTCCGGGTGTTGCATCCCATGTCTGAAGATTTGACGCTCTCTGCCAATTCTAAATCCCATCTCTATTTCTCTGGAGTAGCTCTTTGAGCACAAAGAAAGGAATATAAAACAATCGTGGAATTAGTTTTGATGTAATTGCATTGAGTTGTTTTGAACCCAGCCAAAAAAAAAATTGCTTTGCCCTCTGAGCTGCCTGTGATCTGTTATATGTAACAAACAGAGCTAATGAATCCTGCAGCTTGTAACATTCAGCTTTCATCTTTCTTTTTTAATAAGCCTCAGTGTGCAATATCGAACATTGCATTAGAATATTACCAAATATGATTCCTTGCATCAAGCATTTTTTTTAAAAAAAATAGCATTATGCACCAGGTTGTGTAATTGTGGCCATTTTCCACACAGCAGGGGTATAGCGCAATTTTTGTTTCACAGTCAAAACATATGCCGTGTCAATTAATTTCGATTAAGGATATCCAAAATACCGTTTAGGGCTTTAGTTTCTTCTGGTTTTAATGAGGGCAGATATTTCTTCAGCCCCCGCAAACAACTCTATTAAATGCCAAGCAAATAATTCTTCCAGAGATGCTTTTAATGTTTGAAAACAGAAAATTGACATCTTCTAGGAAAGCTGTTGAAGAAAATACTCTAACCATGCTCACAGCTACATGGCTGGTTCTAGGGATGGCAAAGCATATAACACAATGGTGTGTCGTTAAATTAAAGCCAAATGCTAACATATTTTCCACTGGGCCACAAGTAACTAGTCCTTACACCAATGGCTTACACACTTCTAGGTCAACCTTCCAGAACCTGATGTTTCATCCTGTCCATGATATTCTCATCTCATCCATCATGGCAGGCAACAAGCAATCAGAGATAGTTTAAAGATTATGGTCATCATTATAGACTTTATGAATATGCAGGTGCTCCCATGTGCTCTATTAGATTATATATGTTGACTTCCCTAAACATTTGTAAAGAAGAAGAGGCCTGAGGCAAAGCAGTGGAGGGTAGCCATAGCTGCAGACCCACTGATGGGTTTATGTTGGTGTTAGTTTAAATAGTTCCATGGGGGGAAATAATAGGAAAGTTATGGAGAGTGAATGTCCTTTTCCACAATCCCCAGGGAAAAAGAAGTTTCAACGTTCAGTAGTGCAGATGTTTAACTAGTGTAATAAAAGGAGTGGCAGAACTTGGAGGTGAAGTCAAATAAGTTATCAGCCTAGAATTGTTACAATTCCACAAATGGTTCAAGTCTTACATTACGTTGACTGTTACCTAATGCCAATTTAATGCTGACCATTAGTTGACTAAATTCTCATGAATGAGCATGATCAATAAATCATTTTAACTGGAATTGGTCCCAGTGCTTCTTGTCTGACAACTAGACTTGGAAAAACCAGGCAATGTGAATACAAAATAGGATTGGGATTGCGGGCTAGTAGAATATCCTGTTCTATTGACTGCCAAGTGACTATTCTTGTGAAATCAATTGTATTCCTCTGACAACAATAGAGATAAAGACATGAGCTTTTGAAGACCCACACAGGGCTTTTTCCTGTTCAAGAATGATGAAATGTGTCCTTGAACAATTGGAGGTGTTGCTAGACATGTAAGGTGTTTATTGTTTGTCTGAGTTAATACTTCCTTGACTGGGGGTATGTTTATTTCTTGATTGTTGGTCTAGTATTAATCTTGGTGTTAATTAGGCTGTAAACAACAAGAACTTTCCCACCAACACTGAAAGGGCAAGCCATTAGTATATAAACACAGAGCAAACCCTCCTCCCTTCCAGCACTGAATCTATTCCCTAGTTGGGTGATGAAATGTCTGCAAGAAAACAGCCCAGCTCTGAGGGCACCAAGGACCCCAAAATACTCCTCATCTTCCTCCTCCTCCACTCCACAAATCTCCCTCCCTTCTAGCACTGATGATGCTACCTAGTTGGGTCATGAAATGCCTGCAAGAAAACAAACGTGCTCAGAGAGTACCAAGGAACCCCACAGTCCTCCTCCTTCTCTTCTTCTTCCTCCTCATCTGCTTCTTCCTCCTCCCTTCCAGCACTGAAGCTGTTACCTGGTTGGGTCACGAAACATCTCCAGGAAAATGGCCCAGCTCAGAGAGCACCGAGGAGCCCACAATTCATCCCTGAGCCACAATGATTCTCTTCCACTGGCATCAGCTCCGTGTCTTCGAGGATCTCAAGAAGATGCGAGTCCTGCTGAATTCTGTGGGCCCATGGTCTCAACATCCGGGAGCCAGGCCTATGCCCATCAGCCAGGACAGCCTGCAGCCGCACAGAATTCTCCCCCGAGCTGATTATAGAGCTGTCAGTCAGTCACGAATTGCCAGCCGCAAGTAGATATATGAAAGTCATTTCCCATTGTGTCGCCCCATGATTTGTTATGGACTATAAAAATGGCAATTGGATTATCAAAAAGGAAAACCAATCAAATATCTCTGGGCTAGATAGGGACATATCTTCCTAATATAGACAACCCATTTCCTTTCCTGTTTTTACTCGGCTGCCAGGAAAACAAATTATGCCAGTGTATTTCAATGAGCTTTCTCCCCTGCGCGGCTCTTTCCCAGCTTCATCTGCAGTGACGTCGGCTTTCAGCAAGGCAGATTAACTTTATATTTAAACCTGTTTATTACTAAAATGCAGTAATGCTCACTGTGGCATATCTGTTTTGAACAGAGCCTTTCCAATATATTTTAAGAATATATATTTTTGGCTAGTGCATTCTGGCCCGCTATTCAAAATCCTCCTTTCGGCTTGGCTTCTCCGGGATTCAAAGTGTGCCAGAATTTCATAAAGTCCCCAAGTCTGATAAGAAACAATTGTTGGAGAAGAATCTGTTAAGAGGGAACTTAAAATTCATTTTAGCCCAAAATTACATTTTAACAAGTTTTACTTTCTTCTCATTTGGCGCCATGGGACAAGATATACTTTCTTTTCTGTACTGAATCAGGACATCACTTGGGGGAAAAAAGTTTGTGACAACTGCCTGAACTATTCCCTTCTTCCTGAAAGAGAAGCACTGGCCCAACATCACCTAGCTAGCTGTGTGCCTAAGGAGGATCTAGAACTCACTGTCTCCTGGTCCAGCCAGGTACCTTCACCACCACACCAAAGTGCCATTAGAATAGAATAGAATAGAACAGAATGGAACAGAATAGAGAATGGAATGGAATGGAATAGAGTAGAGTAGAGTAGAGTAGGGTAGGGCAGGGCAGGGCAGGGCAGGGCAGGGCAGGGCAGGGCAGAATAACAGAGTTGGTAGGGACCTTGGAAGTCTTCTACTCCAACCCCCTGCTTAGGCAGGAAACCCTATTGTCAACTCATAAAATATTTCTATGGTCTTTTTAGAGTTGCCAACAGAAAGGGAAGGGGGAGCAGTGGGCCGCTTGCAAACCAAAAGTGCATTCCCTAAATATTTTCAAAGATAGTAACTAGGTGACTGAAGTTTCTGACACACAAATTCTAACTGGAGAACCTGATTGATGACTCTGGGCTATGGATGTGTCCCATTGGAGGATATGAATTACGATACACCCGGGGGGTGGGGGGAAACCAGGGTCAAGGGTGACAATGAATGTTGTGTCTCAGAGTCAGCTCCACCCAGGCAGTGCCGGACTTGTTAACTCCCCACAAATCCTTTTGAAGTTTTGGAAGTTTGGCTCAAGACTCATGATTTAAATGGGGGGAACTGCTGGAATCCTGACACTTATATTATTTCAGACAAATGGTTGTACAATCCCTTCTTAAAAACTTCCGGTGGTGGAGCACCTCCCGTCCCCCTTCTTTGTTACTCCTCTGCACTCTTTCCAGAGTCTCAACATCTTTTTTTACATTGTGGCGACTCTCTTTGTAGGTTACAGAATACTGGAAACTGGTTATGTTCACTTTGGCCCCTGTTTTATCAGTACATACTTAAAGTAGAGTAAATGTGATGCCATTCAACTTCTTTCTAACTGCCTCTTGATTCAAGGGGGAGCTTGCTGCCCATTTATAATATTTTGTATTATTTCTGCAAAAGTCTGTTCCTGTTCCCAGGCTCAGAGAATTGCACAGTGTTTAAAAGAACAATTTAGTTCATGAAAATACAGTCCCTTATATTGAGGGTTGCTTTCATTTAGTTTATACCCAGCGTATCATCAAACCAACAAACACATCTACAGTTTGAGCTGCTGTTTGATAACCTTTGTGATGTAGGGTATTTTTGAATAAGCATGCTATTACATGGCCTATCTTTTCGTGAAGGCTGTAGTGAGAATTATGCTAATAGTTGCAATATGACCCACTTCTTTCTGATTGTTGAGTACATTGAGGATCTTGTGATATCATTAGCTGACAATGCATAAATCAGATTCTTCGTGAAGATACGACCACTCTACCCTGTAGTGTAAGCATCGGCAACTCAGTGGTATAACTTTATAATAATAAACAATAGAAGAAGGCAATAAAGGTCAGCTTTCTCTAATCTTGGGGTGTTATAGCTGCAAATCTAGACATCCCAGCCAGAATGGGCTGACAGCTGGGGATTCTGGGACCTGTGATCCTAAAGTATTTGAAAGGCAACAAGTTGATCCAATTTGAATTGGTCTGGCTATAAGTAGCCGCAGCCCAGCCAAAGCGGGTCCGTTCTGAGCTGTAGTCACTAATAAACTAAGAGCTTGAAACACTCCACGTCTGCCTCTTCATGCAAACATAGCAGTCACCAAGGCTAAAGGTCTTATACTTCCATGCTTTTGAACTCATGCTGGAGCCCATCCTGGGAGAACTTCTCTCTCTCCAGAACAAGCCCAAATGCTTGGGAGAATAAAGCTTCAATCCTGGTGACCGGCTCAAATTGGACCCTGCAGCATTAGACTGGGGCACGTATGTTGGCCTTCATTCACAAGTTGAAGGCATCTGGCAACAGTTATTGATCTGATTTGAATGGATTTACTTAAGTATTAGAAAGTCATGGCTGCACTTGTAGGGCACTGCTGTAGAGGGCATGGCACCTCTGATGTTGAGTTAAATTTTTCAGACCCAGTTTAGACGTGATATATTTCCTAGCCTCTACAGCGAACCATGTAGAAAATGTGATTCTCCCACCATCAGCCTAAATAACAAGACTCAGGAAAAGTTTGGACTTTTGATTTTGCTGCACTGGTCAGCCGTCTCTAAATTATGCATAAGTGCTTCATCCAGAGAAATTGAGGCTCTCTGCAGAGCTTAAATAATAGACGCTCTTAAAATACAATGTTGGTTTGAAGTGTTACCTTCATCTCATCGTCTCGGTTAGTGATTGTCAGGGTGGATCTTGAAGGCTCATTTTAGCATCTCTTCATTATGAGTTACCCTGGGCAAAATACTTCTGCTCTGAGGCCAGGAACTATTACATGCAAAAGCTAGCCTCTACAGCGAACCATGTAGAAAATGTGATTCTCCCACCATCAGCCTAAATAACAAGACTCAGGAAAAGTTTGGACTTTTGATTTTGCTGCACTGGTCAGCCGTCTCTAAATTATGCATAAGTGCTTCATCCAGAGAAATTGAGCTCTCTGCAGAGCTTAAATAATAAGCTCTTAAAATACAATGTTGGTTTGAAGTGTTACCTTCATCTCATCGTCTCGGTTAGTGATTGTCAGGGTGGATCTTGAAGGCTCATTTTAGCATCTCTTCATTATGAGTTACCCTGGGCAAAATACTTCTGCTCTGAGGCCAGGAACTATTACATGCAAAAAGAAATGTGAGGTTTTCTCAAATTAAATGTGTTTTCTAAAACCAATGGTGGGAATCTCATCCCTATGCCACATTTTATTCAAATTACAATAGCCCCCTTTTTAAATGCTTTTCATATTTAGGATTATTAAGCTAATTAAAATAACCATGCTTCATGTTGGTTGCTAAATATCCATATTTGAAATTCTGCTTGATAGTAATTCCAGAACCTTCCCCAGTGTGTCCAGCACTGTCAGCGTGATTCCTCCAACTGGTTTTGAAGGGCTGGATGCTAAACTAATCTAGACATTTAAAACAAACAAAAACAAAGCCAGGTTGACCATCGCCTGCCACAGGTGCAAGCTGTCACTAGATTTGTACTGAATCTGAAAGACAGATATATAGGAGGGGAGGCATTTTGAGTGTGCCATTTGACACGTTGGGCTTCAATTGCCAACTTGAATTGTAGAGTCAGCCTGATTCAATGTCATTGGGGTTGTCAGCTGGAACTGATTTGAGGATTCACTTGGGCTTCAATATAAGTGTGAAGGTGCCCAATTGTGTCACATCAGATGGAATTTGGTTCAAGGCATAATGCAACTGGATCTCTTTCAATACAGTTGTAGTCAGGGTGAATCCATCTCTAGTGTATATCTGCCATCCATGTCTTTATTTTAACATACAATTCTAGTCACCACCCAATGTAATAAGTGCTTCATCCAGAAATTGAGGCTCTCTGCAGAGCTTAAATAATGAGCTCTTAAAACAACAATGTTGGTTTGAAGTGTTACCTTCATCTCATCGTCTCGGTTAGTGATTGTCAGGGTGGATCTTGAAGGCTCATTTTAGCATCTCTTCATTATGAGTTACCCTGGGCAAAAATACTTCTCTGAGGCCAGGAACTATTACATGCAAAAAAAAATGTGAGGTTTTCTCAAATTAAATGTGTTTTCTAAAACCAATGGTGGGAATCGAAATTGAGACTCTCTGCAGAGCTTAAATAATAGACGCTCTTAAAATACAATGTTAGTTTGAAGTGTTACCTTCATCTCATCGTCTCGGTTAGTGATTGTCAGGGTGGATCTTGAAGGCTCATTTTAGCATCTCTTCATTATGAGTTACCCTGGGCAAAATACTTCTGCTCTGAGGCCAGGAACTATTACATGCAAAAAGAAATGTGAGGTTTTCTCAAATTAAATGTGTTTTCTAAAACCAATGGTGGGAATCTCATCCCCTATGCACCACATTTTATTCAAATTACAATAGCCCCCCCCCCTTTTAAATGCTTTTATCGTATTTAGGATTATTCGCTAATTAAAATAACCATGCTTCATGTTGGTTGCTAAATATCCATATTTGAAATTCTGCTTGATAGTAATTCCAGAACCTTCCCCCAGTGTGTCCAGCACTGTCAGCGTGATTCCTCCAACTGGTTTTGAAGGGCTGGATGCTAAACTAATCTAGACATTTAAAACAAACAAAAACAAAGCCAGGTTGACCATCGCCTGCCACAGGTGCAAACGCTGTCACTAGATTTGTACTGAATACGAAAGACAGATATATAGGAGAGGGAGGCATTTTGAGTGTGCCATTTGACACGTTGGGCTTCAATTGCCAACTTGAATTGTAGAGTCAGCCTGATTCAATGTCATTGGGGTTGTCAGCTGGAACTGATTTGAGGATTCACTTGGGCTTGATAAAAAGCAAACATAAGCTTCAGAGTGGCTTGAAGGTGCCCAATTTATTCGTCTGACACATCAGATAGACTTGAAATTTGGTTCAAAGGCATAATGCAACTGGATCTCTTTCCAATACAGTTGTAGTCAGGGTAGTCCATCTCTAGTGTATATCTGCCATCCATGTCTTTATTTTAACATACAATTCTAGTCACCACCCAATGTAATCATAAGGTATCACACTTTTTCCCCTTTTATCCAGGCAGGTTTCTTTCTTTCTTTCTTTCTTTCTTTCTTTCTTTCTTTCTTTTTCTTTCTTTCTTTCTTTCTTTCTTTCTTTCTTCCTTCTTCTTCCTTCCTCCTCCCCTCTTTCTTTTTTTCTTTTCTTCCTTCCTTCCTTCCCACCCTTTCTTGCTTTCCTTCCCCTCCTCCCCTTCCTTTTTTTTTTTTTTTTTTTTTTTCCTTCTTCATTGAAAGAAATAACTCAGGGTGGTGCTCCTGTTTTCCCCACAACAACAACCCTGTGAGGTGGCTGGGATGACAGAGGGAGAGAGACTGGTTCAAAGTCATCCAGCCAGCTTTCATGGCTAAGGCACAACTTGAACTCACACTCTCTTGCTTTGTACTTGGTGCTTTAACCACTAGACCAAACTAGCTTCCCCGGATTAACACTCTTACAGGAACATACTGACCCTACTCTCTTGCAAAGAGCTTGTGCAAATTCCCTTTACTTGATTGGGATTGCAACCCTTAACACCAAACCATCTGCTGATGTTTCGGTCCAGTTTTCCCAGCACTTGGACAGACTTCCATGTTCGCCATTCTTAGCATGAATGCCCCAAGCATCTCTCCAAATGATGTTGCTTGAAGAAGGGTGTAGGTTCCTCTGAGCCACATGGCCAGCACCATTCAGTCCTCTGTGGGAGTTTTATTCACCAGCAATTTAAGCTGGACTTTTCACGAGCTGCTTCAACTGGTAAAGTCCGATTGCCAAAACAGGTCAGAGAACTGAGAACTCAGGCATTCTTCTGCAGCTTCAGTTTTGTTCTGTTCTGCTTCCCCTCCAGATCCTCTTGTCCCTTTTCCAGTTGGAAATTTAATTAGGGTTGGATTCTTTTTTTTTTCAAGCTGGCCAATTATTAAGGAAGTTGTGTTCTTGCTTTGCAAGTCTTCTTTCTGCATTTTTGGCTCAGTGGGTGGCCTTGCTGAATCTTCAGAACATGCTGTGGCTCTCATTTTTTTCTCTCCCTGAACAAAATTCCCCCAGGAGCGCAAAGTTTTGGAGTAAGAAAAGAATCACAGAGGCCAGCGAAGTTTGAATTGATAGGAATTCAAAGGACATCACCACTGACTTGAATGAAATTGAATCAGTTACCGGTGAATTGATGGTTTTCTCAGTGTATGTAGGAATGAAGAAAATATTCTTATTCAGGACTTAATTACTAGTAGAGAGTTAAACATTAATTACCAATAGTGAGTTAAACATTTATTCTGTTCAATAGAAAAAGAAGGAACTTCTTTTGATTTGTTCCCATCTTTACAATTGAGTCAGTTTCTTGGCAACAACCCAGAAGTGGTTTTCCATTGTCTACTTTTGGGTGCTTGATTTCCAAATCTTAGCTCCTGTTCCAGGACTTCCTGGTGTCCCCTCCCAATAGTAACTAAGTGTGACATTGCTGAACTTTTCTTGAGATTAGCCAAGATGTCCCAACTCCTGCTAAGAACTTCTCTGGATCTACAGGAATCATATGCTGGCTGGTCTTGCAAGGCTGAGTTTAGTTATCTCCCACAAAATATATATTCTCTGGGTGCCTCAAGAAAAAAAAATCTCAAAATTTAAAAGAAGGTCTGGTTCGGGTAATGATTGTCTTAGCATCAGGGGCTTGTCCAGATCAGAATGGGAAAAAAATTGGGGACAGATCAATTAAAAGATTAGGCTATGAAGAAAATAGAAGTTGGAGCTTGTTTGATTGGCTTGGAATTTATGAATTGAACTGCTGTTTTCAGTATTCTGCATTGCACTGAATCTTTGTCATTTGCTCAAACTGAGTACAATCAAATATGTGAATAAATAAACTGGGCCCAAAGCAAGAAGGAGGGAGAGAGGGGGAAGGAAGGGTTGGATCAAAACAGCGTACAAAACGTGCCATTATACCTTCCTCAATTTAGTTTGCTTTATTGGGGACAGAAGTTGCAGATCGTAAAATAAACCATAGGCAGCGATACCTAGCAGGCTCATTTTGAAACAACTGCCATCCCATTTGCATGAAGTTCCAGAAGCTTTGCAAAACCACCTAATTATCATACAAAGTTCAGTAATACCGCAATATGGGAGCCATACAAAGCCCTGTTAAGGGAGATGTTTCAAATTACCATGCTATTTTTCCTCTAATTTAAATAAATATCATTATTCTCCAGGGCAGGAGATTTTTACCCCTTGTTAAAAAATAAAAACCAGAACAGAATTTGCCATTTGTGTTTGTGTGTACACAGGAATTGTTATTTTGACCTATAATGACAGATGTCAAAGATATAAAAATCTCAAACTGGGACATCACCAAAACCCAGTTGATAGGATGATCAACATGCAGCCGTAATGATCTATTTATGGAATTTAATTCATGGAAACATAAAGGGTGTTTAGGCTACCTTTTAAGATATTGAGAACCGTTCTCAAGTTGGCTCAGTAGAAAAAATAAGAATGTTTTGACCACTGAATATTTAAGTCAATAAAACAGACTTCCCACTTCAAGAACCAGAAATGGTTGCAGTCAGGAATGTTGTCCGATGTAAACATTCTATCAGAAAAGAATGGAGAACAGGTCCATTGAGAGTTTTTCTGGGGATCTAAAGTAACGTAAGTCTAAAATGTGGGATAATTTCAGAACCCCAACATTTCCCATCCTGAGAAAAGAAGATCTCAATAGGTCTTTTTAAAATGTTCATATCTGGCTGATAAATAAAATAATTATCTTGGAGAAGCCAAGTGAGAACTTAAGGAACACAATAATTCACCTGAGGCCTCAGGTCACAAGCTACCAATATTTGTGGCTGAAACGAGGGATGAATGTGGATCTTGGAATGCAATTGACTGAGAAGACATTTCTCAGTTATTTGTTCAAAAAATACAACAGACTAACAGAGTTGGGAGGGACCTTGGAGGTCTTCTAGTCCAACCCCTGCTCAAGCAGGAGACCCTATACCATTCTAGACAAATGGCTGTCCAATCTCATCTTAAGAATCCCCAATGGTGAACTTATTCCACTGGATAATTGTCTTCACGGTCAGGAAATTCCTCCTCAATTCCAGGTTGCTTCTCTCCTTGATGAGTTTCCACCCGTTGCTTCACATCCGGCTTCAGGTGCTTTAGAGAATAGGTTGACCCCCACTTCTTATCTGAAGAATTTGGGGAAGTAGAAGCTCTTGTTAAATGAGCTTCAAAATTCAGCCCTTCTTCAAAATTACTCCCTAATTCTGCCTCCGGGGAAAGGAAATTCAATTTTAATACAATTGGCTACACTCTGATTTTCTGCATGAGAACCAGCTTGGCACTTAGTGGTGAATGCGCTGGGTTAGAAATTGCAGATCACTGTGAGGAATGGATCGACTTATTACAGGATAGAAACCAGAGAATCCCACAGCTGTGATTTAAAGTGGAAAAGATCCCTGCCAAAAATCCACTTTTGCGTTCTCATGCAAATCACTTTATCTTTATCCAATTTTACCTAAATCAGACAAGGGCAACTTTTAAGGCTGATTTATCATCTACATCGAGGGTCTTCAAACTTGGCAAGTTTAAGGCTTGTGGACTTCAACTCCCAGAATTCCTGAGCTAACATGACCTGGAGGAGGAATTCTGGGAGTTGAAGTCCACAAGTCTTAAAGTTGCCAAGTTTGGAGACCCCTGCCTTAGTCTGTATCAAAAATAACAAATAATAAAATAAGTCAAAAAAATAAGAAAGAATCAGTAATACCTCTTAAGACTAATAACTTTGTTTTAGGACATCGGTTCTTCTGAGTTTCATGGCATTTCTTGATGACGAATGGTTTGAAAATTGCATCCTTGTTACTTCATTCAGAGAACAGAAGTCTTCAAAAGAACCAGCTGAATATCCCCCCTGAGTGCAATTGGTAAACGTGTGAGTGTTCAGGGAGAAGATTTTTCTCATTTAATTCTTCCGTCTTTCTTGGGATATTACTGGCAAGGTACACCCTGAGCTAATGAAAACAATTTTAAAAACATTTTTTAATAAACAGGCATCAGCTGCAATCCTAAACTCCTGCTCAGAACTGGGTTGGTGTAATTTACTTTTTGTTCCTGGGAATCCTGATTCTACTAAATAGCGGTACAGACAGAGCTGGAAAGAAGAGAAACATTTGCATCCGTAAACAGTAAGTACGCACTTCAGATTCCCTTGAAAAGAAATCAGTAGGCATTAATACTTCATTAGTGCTGAACTCCCAATATTTTTAATGTGGCTGAGTCAAAGCCTCTGGGTTGTTTTTTTCACCCTTTTCTGCCTGGACAGACCTCCTTTTTTTAGCTTGTCTAAGCAAAGTAGAGGATTGTCTATGGAGATTCTCAGTCCTTCAGGTCCTGGTTGTTTCATTGTTTTTTCTTTGAAGACGTTTCACTTCTCATCCACGAAGCTTCTTCAGCTTTGAAGTTCTCGTTGAACTGAAAAAGCTTCTTGGATGAGAAGCGAAACGTCTTCAAAGAAAAACCAGAAAGTCCAGTTGCCTCTTGAAAAAGCACCTTTGGGGCAAAAATACTTTGGCCACCCCATGAGAAGGAAGGACTCACTGGAGAAGAGCCGAATGCTGGGAACAATCGAGGGCAAAAGAAGAAGAGGACGGCAGAGAAGGAGGTGGCTGGATGGAGTCCCTGAAGCAGCTGGCATGAGCTTAAATAGATGGTAGAGGACAGGAAGGCCTGGAGGAACGTTGTCCATGGAGTCGCGATGAGTTGGATATGACTTTGCAACTAACAACAACAGAAGAAGAAGAAGAAGAAGAAGAAGAAGAAGAAGAAGAAGAAGAAGAAGAAGAAGAAGACAAAGAAGAAGAAGACAAAGAAGAAGAAGAGGAGGAGGAGGAGGAGGAGGAGGAGGAGGAAGAAGAAGAAGAAGAAGAAGAAGCAGATGAAGAAGAAGAAGAAGAAGAAGAAGAAGAAGAAGAAGAAGACAAAGAAGAAGAAGACAAAGAAGAAGAAGACAAAGAAGAAGAAGAGGAGGAGGAGGAGGAGGAAGAAGAAGAAGAAGAAGAAGAAGAAGAAGAAGAAGAAGAAGAAGAAGAAGAAGAAGAAGAAGAAGAAGAAGAAGAAGAAGAATGGAGCAAGATTTTTCAGGGCTGTGGCTTTAATTGTAGGTGTGAAGGATGTCCCCTGTCAGATTGTAATGATAACAAACCCTGGAGGATTTTAAGAAGAGATTGGACCATTTCAGAATGGTGGAAGGGGAATCAGTCTCAAGGTCTTAGAGCTTGATTCAACTCCCAGAACTCTCCAGCCAGCTTAGTGGTGAATGTGGCTGGAGAATTCTGGGAGTTGAAGTCCACGAGTCTTAAAAAGTTGAAGTCCACAGTCTTAAAGTTGGTTGAGACCCTGGTGTAGAATCTCCTGCTTGAGAAGGGGGTGGACTAGAAGACCTCCAAGGTCCCTTCCATCTCTGTTAGTCTGTTATCTTTCTTATTCTTATCTAGACAGTGACAAAATGTGAATATTTTGGAGCTGGTTCTACTGTACTGAATATGTGGTTCACCCAAACTGGACCACAACAGATAGCCCAATAAACTTAGACAATGGTTGCTCAACACTTCCCAAAATTTCTACATAGCTGCTTCCTTCATCCATTAGTACAACAACCTTGTTTCATTCTCTTTCATTCAAGCTAACAACCTTGTTTCATTCTCTATTGATGCCAAAGCGATGATCATTACAATAATTTTCTACTCTCTCTGTATCATCACCACCACAATTTCAGCCATTCTGTCAAGCCCTCCTTATTCTTCGAGAACATTGTACTGCGTTCCCAGGCAAAGACATTCTCTCTGCCTTGCGTATAATGCTGCACAGGGAAGGGAAATTCATTTCTTGTGCTCTCTGTACAGGGTAGCTGTGTCTAAATTGATTTTGCCAGCTGGGTATCCAGCAGAGAGGAATCTAATCTCAAGTCTCAAAGGAACAGGGCAGGAATTTCAACTTCCTGATAAAAAGGAAAGGGCTGAGCTGATGTCTCTTTCTTTGTATCCTATACACCGGATAAATGGATGAAAGATCATTTGTTCTGCAATGGAATCTGCATATGGCACAGTAACAGAATAACAGAGTTGGAAGGGACCTTGGAGGTCTTCTAGTCTAGCCCTCCGCTCAAGCAGGAGACCCTACACCATTTCAGACAAACGGCTGTCCAGTCTCTTCTTAAAAACCTCCAGTGTTGGAGCACTCACAACTTCTGGCTGCAAGTCATTCCACTGATTAATTGTTCTCACTGTCAGGAAATTTCTCTTTAGTTCTAGGTTGCTTCACTCCTGGATTAGTCCCCATCCATTGCTTTTTTTTTCTGCTGTTACAAGAAATAATCATTCCTACTGCTGCCATTTTCATGAAAATAATAATTAATTTTTTAAAATCTTTTTAATATATTAGGTGTTTGCAAAAGTGTATTTTGAGAACTGACCGAAGGAGTCAAAGAGAATTTTATGCTCCTGGAATCTCCCAAGTACCTTTTTTTTTGCAGACAAAGTCCAAGCACTGCAGACTTCTGAAATGCCCATGGAATTATTTGCACAATATTCCGGTCTCAGACTAATACCTAATCTTTGCTTGCTGTTTGGAAAGATAACACTGGGACCCTTGATAGCAACAACAAAGTACCACAAAGTACAGTGGTGCCTTGGTACTCAACTGCTTTAAAACTCATTGAGTTTGGTACTCAACACATTTTGATCCAAAAATTTGACCTGGTACTCATTGTTTGTTTGGTACTCAACATTAAAGCTAGAACTTGTTGGTGTTGGCTGCCTTGTGACTCACTACGTTATTATTCCTTTTGGTACTCATAGTTTTTTGTACTCATTGCAGTTCCTGGAACCAATTAATATGAACATTGAAGTACCACTGTAGGAAGATAAACTTCTCCAATGTCTCAGACACATATACTGAAATGTTGGTAGTGCACACACAACATCAAATGTTAGAACAACTTGGTAATTTTTGTGTGTTTTTGTGTGTTTTACTACTCATTGTGACCTGCCTAGCATTGTGAGAGAAGGTGGCTCAAATGTTCATATGTAAATATAGATGAATAGATGATTACCCATTTAAATAATAGCATTCTCATCTTTCCAATATTTTTAAATACAGTTCCGTGGACATCCATCCAACTGTAGCAGATGACTTCTTGGAGAATTGCAGAATGGAAGGTGAGGAAAAAGCACCATACTGTAGATTTTACCTACTCCTTGTGGCACAATAGCAGGATTAACATTTTCTCTGGAGCAATTTTCTACAGTATATTTAACATAATAATTAGCTGAGCTAACTCTGAGTTTAAGTGAGAAGTAATTCATTCTGGGCATTCAGGAGGGAATACACAAAAGTGGCCTTTGCTGTGGAAAATCATTTCTTTTTAGAAGCACCAGATGGTCTCATTTCTCAGAGACACTCATGACCTAAAATAGACTTGCAAAATGTTAACCATACCTACAGATAGTCCTCAACTAGGGACCGATTGCTTAGTGACCATTCAAAGCTATGACTGACCTGAAAAAGGAAGCTTATGAGCCAGATTCAAAGTTCTAAAGGGTGGCCATCTTGATTGTCACATGACCAAACTTCACGTGTCTGTCCACACAGCCATATTTATGGATTTTTGCATCATCCCGTGATCGTATGACATCTTAAGAGGAGTTTGCCCAAAACTAGCACTTGCTTCCAATTTTCGACAAAACCATGCCCTTAGGGTAGCTCCATTAGAGTCATATGTCAAGGACTTTCTGAATGCAAGCAGGAGTATCGAAGGAGAGGGTCAAAAACAGTCAAGATCATGCCCTCATGATCCAAGCTCCGCCCCTTTTTAGTGTATCTTATGATGCATGTTAAAATGGAGGTGGAGCTTCATATGGGACCGTTGCCACCAGCTTGATTATTTTTTTACTCATTCCCCCATGGACATCACTGTATAGGACAAAATCCAACATTGCATGCCCTTCATTTCTGTTTACGCAGCAACATTTTCTCTGTCATTTATATTTGGTTTGAGTGAAATGACAAAATGATCCCTTTCCTGCTTCTATTTATGAAAGTCGGCCTGTCATCAGGAAGGACTAAATTCATACAAAACATAGTGATCTGCTTTATATTTATTACATACTAGGAAAGCTCTCAGCACAATAAGGTCAGCTAACTAATGGCTGTCATGCTGAACTAGAAAATTCAGATTTCCCATTTCTTAGTAACCAAAGAGGGATTAGATGTTCATCCTACCTACCCCTTATTCTCTAGCAGACTCAGAAGGTTGGATAAATTGATCTACTGCAGAGAATCAAAGAGTTATACATACAAGAGGTTCTCCATCTGATTACATTGAGGAATTCCTCCTTTCCATGCATGAATCCCAAAGTTTGAATTCTGACTGACCTCCACCCAGATTTTTGAGTCAGTGGCCAAGGGTCTGTTTGATTTCCAGGCTTAAAGGCTTCTACCATGTCTTAAACAGCCTTCTCTGGTGTTCATCTTCAACCTTTATAAAGAAGCATCAAGTGGAAAAGATATTTAAGAAAAATAAATAAGACAAACGTTTCAAATCAATGATTCAACTATTCTCTGATAGGACAAAAACCTAGTGCTTTCAAAAGGAGGAGGAAATTGCACTCATCAAAAATGCCAAGACTCATTCAAGCTTAACAAAAGAAAGAATAAAATGGGATAATATATTCAAGATTTCAAAAGAGCTTTGATAAAGACTCTGTTAACACAACTCTGTAACCATGGAAGATGAAGGAAAGGCTTGTCGGATTGAAACTGACTGAGAAAGGAAATATGGATTGTTAGAAAAAGGAATATCCAGTTCTTCACCACACAGGAGGTTAAGATCAGACCACTGATGGAATGACTGGTCCTTCAAAGCAATGCTGTTTCCAATTGGCTGGTTCCTCTGAACTATATCAAATGCAAGCATTACGGAAATCAGTTGGTTGTCTTGGAATGAAAGCCATTGATGTCATGCTCAAAAAGGTTTGAATGAATTAGGAACTTCCTCTTCCCTTCTCTTGAATACAGAGCCAGAAGAATAGTTAAATTTCCTATCTGCCTCCCACTCTACCTGTTCTTGGTCTAAGAGATGGTGAATCTGAGGTACATTCAATTTTGCAGCTACTAAGATTGTTGGACGAGCAGGGACAAAAACAGCCAGGGAAGTCATTGAAGCCTGGGAAACGGGTCCCTCAACAGTCAGTCAACAGGAGTGCTGATTTACCACCAACTTATCAAGTACTTAGGTGGTGTGGGCTTGGCAGGTCAAGGAAACAACAGCGAATGACTTAATAGTCAACCATCAACATACCCCAGTCAACATTTAAAACACCACATACAAGAGCAACCCTATAAATACCACACACAGAACAGCCCAAAGCACACACTCTGCTAGAGAGAAGTTCCCTGAGGATGGGCTTCAGCACGAGTCCAAAAGCTTGAAAAATGAAACCTCTAGTCCCTCTGACTGACCTAGATTGGTTCCTGCAGGTATTTTCCTTCTGCTATCACCCACCATGCGGGTAAATTTATGGAAGCAATTCCATCAGCAGACACATTGACCTACAACTGACCTATGAACTCCTCAGAATTCAAATCAACCACACAGCCAACCAGTGACAGAACCGACCCTCAACCAACCCAGCAACCATCCCACTTCACCTCCCACTGACCCTCACATGATATGACCTCCATATCATAAGACCCATCACAAGACCTTCACCTGATATGACTTCCCCACCAGAGGTGGGATTCACCTTTTTTGACCGGTTCTGGAGAACCAGTAGCGGAAATTTTGAGTAGTTTGGAGAACCAGCAAATCCTGCCTCTGACTGGCACCACCAATCCCATCTATTCTCTGCCTCTCGTTGAGCTGATCAGCTGGGTCTTCTTTGGTTGCCCTGCACAGGAGAATGGAGCTGGAAAGCAGGTTAGTGGGGGGGAGGGAAAGGGGATTTTGCAGTATCCTCCTCCTGCCACACTCGCCACACCATGCCCACCATGATTTATTAGGAGTGGCCATGTTGGCGTTAGCTGGGTGCAGCCAACATTAAAATACATCATTCATTTCCCCCTTGACCCTGATCTTGAGAGGTGGTATTCAGCAGGTTCTGACCAGTTCTGGAGAACCGGTAGTGGAAATTTTGAGTAGTCCAGGGAACCAGCAAATACCCCCTCTGACTGGAGATTTTGCAGTATCCTTCCCCTGCCACGCACACCAAGCCACACCCACAGAACCGGTAGTAAAAAAGAATTTGAATCCCACCCCTGCTGGTCTTCCTCCCACCCCCTGGATGTATATTCTCCAATGGCACATATCCATAGCCAAGAGTCATCAATCATGCTCTCCAGTAATAATCTTGTGCGCCAACAGCTTTGGGCTGCCAAGGCGATTAACTGAGGCATTTAAGGAATGCCTGCTTTCCCCACTCCCTTTCTGCTGGCAACTAGGAGTATTTTTTTTAGTTGACACCACATCCACAGAACCAGTAGTAAAAAAATTTGAATCCCACCACTGCTAGTCTGGTAATGAAATGTTCAGAAACCAACCCACAAACTCAGAGAATGAACCTCATTCTACACCTGAGCTACAGATATTCTCCCCCATTGCAAACTCCTCCCAGCTGGACGAAGTTATCTGGGTGTGCTAGGCTTTGCCTTCCCTGTTGTTTCCTGGAAAAGTATTTCCAGTAAATAAATCTCCTTGCTGTTGCATTTATGAAACCCTCTTTGTTTTATTCTTACATGGATTTCTTTAGGGCAATCTTTACTGTTATGCATTTCCTCCTCCCAAGAGGATAAAAGCAAGATTATTTGCAGTCGGGTTGCTCGCTTTGAATCTGGGCTTTCAAAAAGATTAAAGTGTTTAAAGATAATTTGGTGCCCACTTTTTTTTAATCACTCACTCTGGATCTCCCCTCCACCTTCCCTTTCTTGTATGTTCTCTGATATCACACTTCTGCGATTGGAACCCACATCAAAGTCCTGGCCTCAGGCTGATAAGAAAAAAAGGACATTTATGGAGAACGAGCTAAAGTAGAAAGAAGGAAAAAGACCCCAATGGAAGTCTTTGGAAGGATAACATCTGCAAACATTATTATTATTATTATTATTATTATTATTATTATTATTATTCCTCTTTGAACAAATGCAGCCACCTCAACTACCACAGAAGTTAAAAGAAATGTAAAAACTGTAAGAAACAGAACAGATGTAAGAAGAACATTTAATTTATGTACCATAAATTAAAGACCAACTATTACTTTTGCTTATCAAAGAATTATTACAGTGGCCATACAGAGGTGATTGTTTGACAGAACATTTCTCTGGACAGCAGAGTCGACTCAAGGAGAGAGAGAGAAATTTAAAAATAAGGAGTGTCCCCCCCTTTTTTTAACACTTCTCCTTCCCACTTTTTTCCATCTTTCTCTCTATTTGTTTTTGCTATCTTTTATCTTTATGCTTTTAAAAAAAATAATGAAGTTTTTTATATGGAATAGAATGGAATTCTTTATTGGCCAAATGTGATTGGACACACAAGGAATTTGTCTTTGGTACAAATGCTCTCAGTGTACATGAAAGAAAAGATACATTCGTCAAGAGTCCAGAATCATCAGGTACAACACTTAATAATAGTCAGAGGGTACAATAAGCAATCAAATCATACTAGGAAACAGTCAATATAAATCGTGAGGATACAAGCAAAAAAGTTACAGTCATCAGTCACAAGTGGGAGGGGAGGAGTGATAGGGAGTGATGAGAAGATAAATAGTGATAGTAGTGCAGACTTTGTAAATAGTTGGACAGTGTTGAGGGAATTATTTGTTTAGCAGAGTGATGGTGTTTGGGAAAAAAACTGTCCTTGTGTCTAGTTGTTCTGGTGTGCAGGGCTCTATAGTGCCGTTTTGAGGGAAGGAGTTGAAACAGTTTATGTCCAGGATGTGAGGGGTCTGTAAATATTTGCACAGCCCTCTTTTTGACTCGTGGAATCCAACAATATAACCAATGAGCCAGATTTCCAGACTCAGATAGGAAGATGGAATCATTCTATACATGAGATTTTGGCCATGAACAAATAGCCAATGTGTTAAGCTCAGCTGGGATCCTGCCAGAAGCTTCTGCCTCCTTGCCGATAAGCCCGGCACGTGCTCCGAAAAGCCCCTTCCCGTCAGCATTCATCTCTGCACCTTGGTTTCCACTGAGCCCAGTGGTCTCGTCATGCTTTAATATATTGTGGTTTCTCTATCAAAAAAAAAATTAATCCAGCCTATTGAAAGGGGCCCTGAGGCTTTTAAGAAGAAACACAAATAATATTGGAAAGAAGCATTAGTAGTTAAACTGTGTGCCGGGAATGATAAAGAGACAATGCTCCAAATTCAGTTAGACTGTTTGCTTTCTTCACTGCTGACAAGCAAAAACTAGACATGAGGGCAGATATGCATGTTTAGAGGCTTGTGGCCAATGCTACTGTCATTTAATTGTGATTTTTGTGTATTGAATTCTTCTTATATGCATAGAGATGATGGGATCCTTAGAATAATCAAGTCCAACTCCATCACACTGCAGGATTATCTCCTCCTCCATCACCACTTTCTTCTTCTTCTTCTTCTTCTTCTTCTTCTTCTTCTTCTTCTTCTTCTTCTTCTTCTTCTTCTTCTTCTTCTTCTTCTTCTTCTTCTTCTTCTTCTTCTTCCTCCTCCTCCTCTTCTTCTTCTTCCTCTTCTTCTTCTTCTTCTTCTTCTTCTTCCTCTCTTCTTCTTCTTCTTCCTCTTCTTCTTCTCTTCCTCTTCCTCTTCTTCTCCTCCTCCTCCTCCTCCTCCTCCTCCTCCTCCTCCTCCTCCATTTTATAACTGTTTATATCATTTTTCATTCTTATATGTTTTCAGCTGATTGATACATCACAGAAAAGGTGCCAATTATATGGCCATCTGGAAGCTGAAGAAATGGATATAACTAAAGAAAATCCCTGGGCTTCTGTGAATGATATTATCTCCCAAGTTCTGGGAAGAAAAATTCCAATTTCCAAAGTTATGCTGCCCACAATTCATTTACTGCAACTCATCTACTCCACCAGTTATGAGATCAACCACTGGAGTAACCCTGGTTATGTAAGCAGAGAGATAGGACATAAATCAGGTTAATAGATAATCCTAGAAGCTTTATAATGGATGGGGTTTTGCCAGCATTTTCATCAGCAAAAGAAGGTATCATAGAATCTAAAAGCTATTGAGACTTCATCCTAAGTTTAAATGCCAACAGCCAACTCAGATACCATCAGCAAACCAGAGTCACTGTTTGCATTTTTCAATTTCATTCTAGAGATAGTTCTTCAGATAAAGTGGATGGAAAGAAGATACTACTGTACTGTATTCTGAAATTACTTTGTGTGTCTTTGTGTATGCATGTGCATGAATCAGAGTTCCCTTTGTTCTCTTCAGAATTTGCATAAAATAAACCAAGTGAAGTCTTGTACTAGGGTAACAAAAGGAAGTTCATAGATTTTGAAATGATCGGGAAGATTCATCAACTTTTCCAGAAAACATGGAACATCCTCAATCACATACTGCCTGCTTGTCTTGAACTACAATTTCCATGGTTCCCAACCAGCACGTTCATTAGTCACTAGCTAGGAATTTGAGTTGAGGACAGCCCGTAGGCACCAAGGTTGGCCATATTAACCTGATTACTAGGAAAAGCATTTTATTACAAGGAATCAACTTACATGAGTTACAACTGAAGCAGTTTTTGCAATTCTCCAACCTTCAATTCAGCATCCAGGCAAGCTTTAGAATATACCATAAATTTATATAGCCAGTAGTTACAATGGAGAAGCAAAAGGCAAATGAATAGCATCCTTATTTTTAAGTCATTGCTGCTAAAGATTGTTGCAGTTCTTGGATTTTTCTAGCCCATTTCAAAGCCATCCTAGATTTGCCAGCCTTTTATGCTTTTTTTCCACCCTGAAACAACCACAATGCAAATATCCATCTATTCTCAGTAAGATTCTCCACTGATGGAGTCTTCCTTTTTGTGATACAATAAAGAAGAGGTTCAAAAATAAAACCGAGTATGCTTTTAGCCTTCTGAATCATCTGTATATCTTCAGCCTTTAGAAAGGCAGGAAAAGCACTGAATTCCCATCTCCTGGGACCACTATATAAGCTGCAGAGCCAACATTCCCCTTAAGCCAGGTAGCAAGAATGAAAGTGCTCCTCAGAGGCGTATTTCTTACACATTGCTTAATAGAGACCAAGCTTTACTGAACTCTGAAGACAAATCCTTTCTTGGCTGGTTGGTGCTTCCAAACTGTTTGAAATCCTTCCAGTCCAAAATCCTTTTTTCCCATATTATTGAGAATACGATCTCTCCCTTAATAGCCACATGGCAAAGGAGAAAGAACTCTCCATGCCAGAATCTGGAAGTGAGCAATAATGTGGAATTTGTTTTCTGTGGGGCTTAAAAAACACCAATACATTTTTAAAATTAAACTAAAAGAATAAGTTTTACATAGTTTAAGATGGGAAAAGGAAACCAATGAATCAGTCTATTTCAGCTGGTGGGCAGTAGCTTTCCAGAATTCTACAATCTAATATGTAATGAAATATGCATAACGATTTTGGGTCCGGGGTACTTGCGGGAACGTCTTCTGCCAGCATCACACTCCAATCACCCTGTACGCTCCCACAGGCAGGGCCTCCTTGGGGTGCCATCGGCCAGACATTCAATGGCAGAACCAAATCTTTAAAAATTAGACCTAAGAGGTAACAGATAACAGATAATCAGAGTTGGAAGGGACCTTATAGGTCATCTAGTCCAACCCCCTGCCCAAGCAGGAGACCCTACACCATTTCTGACAAATGGCAGTCCAATCTTTTCTTGAAGGTTTCAAGTGATGAAGCTCCCACAGCTTCTGAGGGCAAGTTGTTCCCTTCGTTGATTGTTCTCCCTGTCAGAAAGTCTCTCCTTATTTCCAGGTTAAATCTCTCCTTGTTCAGTTTCCATCCATTTTTCCTTGTCTGGCCTTCGGATGCCTGGAAAATAGTTTGAATCCTTTCTCTCTGTGGCAGCCCCTCAAATATTGGAAGACTGCTATCATGTCTCCCCTGGTCTTTCTCTTCACTAGATTAGCCAGGCCCAGTTCCTGCAACCGTTCTAAATTGTGGTAAATCACAAACATTCCCTTCTTTTTTATTTGACTAATTGTAATCTCTCTTTTAACAATGTTGTGTATTATTGCTTAACTATGCACTTTAAACAGTAATGCATACTGGTGCTTTTTTAAAATACTATTTCAGCAGAAAATTATCCTTCATTGATTTCTTTTGGATATCCAAAAACGTAAGGCAGAAACACAGAATAACGCAGTGTGTAATCTCCCATAAGAAGAGCTGTGTAAGAACTTTATTCAGATGAGCACAAACACACTGTGGCAACCCAGAACACCAGAAAAAGGAAACACAACACCTATACAGCATCTTCCACTAAATGAGTACCCCTACAATTGTATCAAAAAGTACCTGACCATTGCAGCACAACCAACACAACATACACACTGCAATGGCCACTACATAGGACAAACAGGCAGAAGACTGGCAGAGTGCATCCATGAATACCAATTAGCAATCAGAAGACAAGATGAAAACTCCTTAATCCCACAATACATGGACAGACTCAACCATAATTTCCACTGGGGAATTGTGAGCATCCTAGACCCAGGTAAATCCAAAAATGCTAGGAAATTCCTGGACGTTTGGCATACAAACAAATCAGTCCTCAGTAAACATATGAAGATAAACACACACCATTCAGAACAGACAATAAGAAGGAAAGAAGAAGAAGAAAGACCAGAACACCTAATCTCCAGCTGTCAACACCCAGATAAGCAGGGAATAATACCAGCCAAACAATCAAGCAGAAAAAAATACCCCGATCAAGGAACTACTGAAGAGAAAACCACAACCCCACCAATCCTTGAAGGCAAGCTACGGTGTATAAATAGGGAACAAACCCCACACTCCCTTGCCCTGATGTTCCCAAGTTGAGCATTGAAATAAATGCAGGCAAATCACCAGGCTCAGAAAGCAAGGGGGGTTGGACTAGAAGACCTCCAAGGTCCCTTCCAACTCTGTTATTCTGTTCTGTTCTAAAGCAGTTCTGAATTACAAACATTCTGATTTTATTGAAGTGCTTTTAAAATTTTTAATTATCTGCAAGAAGTTGAGGTCAAAAACTCTAACATCTTGAAGTAACTTATTTAAGGTTCCCATACATTAGTATACAGATATGTGCATGTGAATAGATAATATTGCCCTGTAAGTATAGTTCAGTATATGTACACACACACACACACACACACACACACACGGAATTGTCTCTTTGGAAATCTCTAAGAAGCCACAAGGCTGTGACTGGCAAGGTTCAGAGACAGAATTGAGAGCAATTCCATTTCCCCCCCACTTATATCTGCTCACAGCGATCAATCAGCAACCAGCACCCACACAGAGAGTATTTATAGTGCAACCGTTTTATTTTCTTCCAAGTTCTCCTCTTTTCCATAACCCAACTTGCCCAGAAGGTGGTCTTTTCATCAATGGAGGCATTGCTGGGAAAGGGTCATTTTGGAGAAATCACAACTTGCAAAATATCGATTGAAACTAAAACCACCCATCGGAAAGGAGGGTGATCATCTTCTTTAGATGTTCGTGGTTTGGATGAAAATGGCCCTCACTTCCTGGCTCTTTTCCTGCAAGGGAATTTTTTTTTTTGCATAAGTGCTCTCTTAACTTCGTAGGATAAAATTTGCTGGTGCCAAAGACTTTCGCTTTCAATGGTTTCACAAGTGGCAAATGAAACCCACAGTCTTAGACGCAATAAACAGCAGTTGTAATAATTAGCCTGCTGTTTTTCCCTCACATTAATGAGCTACCAGAGATTCCCCGTGGTGATTTGTAGTTCAAAGGCAATATGCATCATAGTTTACCTCAGCCTTGGCGGACAAGGTTTTCTGTAGATGCGGCAGCTTGGCCGTCCAGGACTTGGCAAGGGAAGAAGCAGCCCAGCTTATCACCAAGTCATCAAGGCTGCACACACCAGGAGGCAGATGTTCGGCTATCTCTAATTAGGCCCTTAATCCAGAGAAGGGCAAAGGCTCAACACAAAGGTCAACCTTACAGCCTATCAAAAAATAACAAAAATAGCATATTGAAATAAGGTAGTAATGAAAGATGATAACTTAATAAAACAACTGGAGTATTACATAGAATAGTAATTATTAGAATGCGTTGTACAGGTCACCTTCAAGAAGTGAGAGAGCTGAATGTCAACTCATAAAACATTTTGTATACACTTTGTTTGTATACACTACAGTTTGTTTTATAGTTGACAACAGAAAGAAGGGGGGAGTTTCAAAGAGCAGGTGGCAGTGTGGAATCGAAAGTACATTCCATTCATATTTTCTTCAAAGACTGATTAGATGGCTGAAGCTTCTGCCACAAAAAAATCTAATTGGAGAGCATGATTGATGACTCTGGGCTATGGACGTGTTTCATTGGATGATACACCCAGAGGGGTGGTGGGCAAAGCAGGATAAAGGATGACAGTGAATTACATATCTCAGAGTTGGCTACGCCCAGACTAGTGCCGGATGTAGAATGTTACCTTCAAATAAATCCTCTTTAGTTTTGAGAGTGTGGCTCAAGGCTCATGATTTAATTGGAGTAACTGCCGGAACCCTGATATATATTACTTGTCAAACATAAATATGATGAATATTATACAACTTATTTATCAATATTTATTAACTTATTTATCCAAGGTCCCTTCCAACTCTATTATTCTCTATTCTCTAAGAACTCCTCATTCTGAGTGCCATTAAGCTGTAGAACAGGCTCCCTCCTGGTGCCATAGATGCTCCATCAATGGAGGTTTTCGAGGGAGGTAAACCATCCTCCCTTGAAGGAATGAGGGATGGAATGAGGATTCCTGCTTTGGTCAGAGGGGTGGACTAGAAGACCTTGAAGGACTCTCCTAATCCTATGTTTCTAGAACTCAAAATAGAGGCTAAATGTAGCAATTTTGACAAGAAGAACCATACAGTGAATGTCTGCTCACTTGAAGGCCGTAATTGGTTTTGTCACTCACAGGTTACTAACAGCTGCTCCTTGGCAAATGAGGCTGCCTTTATTTCTTCAGCCCTCATGACTGATAGGGAATTCATGTCTTTGCTATTTACTGGTTGATATGCAATATTAATGACATGAATGTCGCAGAAGCTGCAATTGGTGCTCTTGTCAATTGAGCCAAAGAGGCTGAACATCATCTTTCAGATCAGCGCATAAGGCTTAAATGCAGACTCGCACATGTGTCACGAAAGCTTCCAATGCCAATGGGCTCAGCTGCCAGGATAACACAAGATGTTTCTTTTACTCACACTCTGAAACACACCTTCCAAGAATGGAGGATTGCTTGCTTACAATCCTGAAATAGGACACAGAGTGGAAACAAAAGGCGGGGGTTTATCAACAAGACGAAAGCCTAACATCAAAACAATTAATGTTTTCCTATTTACATACATATATAATAGCAAAGGATTAAATCCACATAATCATCACAGTGGATTGAAGACGTAATTGCAATAAATTGCTTTTGTGTTGACGAGCTCCCATTTTTGCTAAGTGTCTTGCAAGAGATCAGCAGTTTTTTAAGGAACGGTTTGTCATCACTGAGCAAGTAAAAACAGGAGAATAAATCATAATTATTTAACCACTCAGTAATTTTCCACTGTTTTCTTTATTTTCTTATGCTAAAATTTTAGAATTAAAATTCATAATTTGTTTAGAAACTCTGGGCCTATAGATAGCCAATGCATCTAATTCCTTTCTTTTCCTCAGTCATTTACATCAAGTTTTAAGGATTCCCCTCCCTCCAATACTGACTTCAGTATATGTCCTTTGTGTTTATTTAATTTATTTGATTTGTCAATCACTTACAAGGTAATAGATATAAGTATAAACATGAGTAAGAATACAGGAAATAGGTATGAATAAATGGGGACAATAGGACAGGGAGGGTAGGCACGATGGTGCACTTATGCCATTTCATTATGTACACATTAAATATACATCTCCCCACAAATAAAAACTTTCATAGCATACTTGTGACTAATCACGCTTAACTGATTATTCTGCTAAACCTTTCTGATTTTACCTTAAACACATATTTGTTTGTTTGTTGATTAATATTCCACATGTCCTTTTCCCTCAAAGATTCACGTACCATATTTTAGAGCAAGAGTTCCATAAAGGGGCTCCACTTCTTCTCCAAAGCACCAGGGGCAGGACAGAAGCAACAGGTAGAAACTAATCAAGAAAAGAAGCAGCCCAGAATTAAAGAGAAACTTCGTTGACAGTGAGGACAATTAACCAGTAGAAGAGAAGTTGCCTTCAGAAGTTGTGGGTGTTCCGTCACTGGAGCTTTTAAAGAAGGAACTGGGCAGCCCCTTATCTGCAATGGTGTAGGGTCTTGTGCTCGAGCAAGGGGCTGGACTAGAAGGCCTCCAGGGCCTCTTCTCTGTTATTCAGTGAAACATGGACCCTAACCTCACAAGTGATACAAAAGCTACAAGTGGCCCAAAGAGCCATGGAAAGATCCACGTTTGGCATCACAAGACAAGATAAGAAGAAAGACTTGGTATCAGGACATAGGAAAGTACTACGTGACCCAGGAGAGAAACTGCCTTTGACCTGAATTTAGCAAACTGGCTCACCTAGTTTGTCAAATTCAAAAGATAGAAATACACACAGACACACAGACACACACACAGGGAGAGAGGAAGGCAGAAAATCTGCGATGTCAGCAGCTGATTAGGATTCCCAGTTTAAAAGTAGAACATGACATTCTTTATAAATAATTCTTTAAAATTTGGGGGAGGGGAGAAAAAATCTTCTGGTTTGGGGCTGCCTTGCTTTGATGAAAATGTACTCCTCGTTGTAAAAGTGCATTGTGTAGGCTTTTGCACACTGGATAACTGGATAGCTTTACTCATCTAATTGTGTTTTTAAGTTCTATTTCTTCTTGACCTGCATGTCAGAAACAAAGCAAAATATCTCCGTATCAGCTTTAATATTTGCTCTCATTAGCATTTTTTTTGCATTAAAAAGAGGAAAAAAACCCACTGACTGAGTTTGCTAGTATTCTGTCTGGTTTTGCTTCCAGAGCTTCACAGAATAATTGTGCTATGGATGTTGAAAAATCCAGCTGTGCCCACGGGGGATTCAGGGTTCAAAAAAAAGTGGGGATGGTGACCAGAGCTGTGTGGGTGCGGCCTACACAAAGGAGTGGGGCTACAATTGTGCAGTTGAGATTTCCATCCAGACTTCCTTCCTTTGTCCTGTGGAGCCCTAGAAGAGACACCACTGCATAAAACCAATTGGTAGGTTCTGCAGTAGCTTTGAGATTTAATTTTGCAATCTTTGAGATCACCTCACAAAGTTTTCCCCCTGAGGGGAACGTTTAGAAGAGTTCAAAAGAAGCCATTTTGATCAGATTAGGAACATACATCTGAGAGATTGGGAGATGACCAGGTGTACAGCAAAATTCAAAAGCAACACAAAAGTCCATTCTGAGGCCAAATGGTTGAGGAAGTTTGGGAGAGTCAGAAGTACTTTGATCAGAGGTGGGTGCCTCTTTCTGTCAAGCTAGAGAACCTGCTGGTGACAGAACCTCCTAGATCAGGGGTCTCCAAGCTTGGCAACTTTAAGACTTGTGGACATCTAAGACATCTATAAGCATCTACCCTGTTTCTTTGAAAATATGACCTACCCTGAAAGTAAGGCATAGCTTGATTTTTTTACACATGTACCCAATATAAGCCCTACCCACAAAATAAGTCCTAATTAAGATCCCACCCACTCCAGAGTGGATGGGTAAAAATTAAGCCAGGATGGGGATGGGGGGTGGAGCTGCCCCACTACTTACCTGTGGACAGGTGTAGCCAGGCCTTGCACACACCCTGACACCTGCCTTGCTGGCCCATTTCATCTGCAGCCGGCAAAGCTGGCAAGGCTTTCCTGAAGGCCTCTGGAGCTGAGAACAAAGCTCTGGATCGATCCAGAGCTCCGTTATCAGCTTCAGAGGCCTTCAGGAAAGCCTTGCTGGCCACAGAAGAAGTTCCTGAAGGCCTCTGATAGCAAAAAGGAGGCCAAGGACGACGCGCACAAGTGAGGTTAGTCAGTGGATGACATCCTCCGAAAATAAGACCTGGTGCCTTTTTGGTGGCAAAAAATTATAAGACAAGCTCTTATTTTCAGGGAAACATGATAGGATCTAAGCCTGCTCAGATCTGCTTAGATCAGACACACTGTAGGAAATCATAGGAATCCTAGCAGGAATTTGGAAAACAGAGAGTGGCAGTGAGAAACCTCTTCCATACAGTGTCCGTGGTGTTATCAGGAGTTAAGCGTGAACACATGCTTAATATTTGGAGAGGCAATTAAGAGTAAGTGGAAAGATGAGAGCTGAACAAATTTCCCTATTTTGGAAGCAAATATTTTCACAGCAGCTGTAGCAGCTGGAGCCCTTAGTAATGTTCAGGAAGAGCGAAACAGCCCCATTCTCTAGCACAATATTTCTCAACCTGGCACATTTAAGAATGTGTGGACTTCAATTCCCAGAATTCTCCAGCCAGCACAGGCAATTCCCCATCCAGAATTCCAGGTGAGGAATTCTGGGAGCTGAAGTGCAACCATCTTTATTGTAGAAAGTTGGCACCCACACCTCTCCTAGAAGAATGAAATATATTGGGAAATATTAAAAAAGCCAGAATATTGTATTTCCCAGAATGATAAAAGAAGAAACATGTTTTAAAGTCAGAAAGCAGCTCCCTGCCCCCAGCAGATATTTGGTGCCCATTGAGAAGGACTGGCCAGCCTATCTACAAGGCAAAAGGCCTCCAGCTCCAGGGTGATGGGATTAAGACATGACCTTCCAGGACATGATAGGATTAACCCATCTAGCAGCAGAGCTCACCGCATGGTTCAATCGCCTAAGGACATTGCAACAGCAGTCCAAACTTCAACCAATCTTAGCTCAGACAAACATGACCCTTACAGGGCCTCACGGGAGTCTGACAACAGCCAATAGAACACATGTTCTTGCACAGGAATAGGAAGCTCAAGTGCAAAGCCCAAGTGAAGGTATAAAAGCCCCCCACTCTCAACTCCATGTGTTCAGCTGCACCAGAACCACAAACATGAGGTTCTGTTCATCAATAAATGGACCCTCTTTCCAATCAGCCTCCAGCCTCCATTTTGTCTCCAGTGCCTTTCTCCCTGTTTGGAACTGAACCAGATGGATATTTCTCCCAACATTATGTTGCTGAGACTGAAAAAAAATGCTTGTCTGGCAATTAGGGCATCAGCAGAGGGTTTAAACTCTGCAAGACAATGTGCGTGGCATTGGACCCACATATAAAACAGGAAGAGCTGTGGATTGTGATGTTGTGCCCAGCATCTGACAGATCTGGCCTCCCTTGGAGACCGAAGTATGCCTTGACGTGCCTGTCAAATCTAGTGTGCTCCGGCCTCTCTTCAAATATGCAACCTTGGTAAAGGAACGGTTCCCTTTTGGGAAAATAAAAAGATGGGAGTTCTTCTTAATTAAAAGCGACGGAACGTCCCATCGGAGCGAAGGAATTAAAACCCACTGCTGAGGCAAATTTTGGAAGCAAATTTAATTATCATATAAACCTGAAGGAAGCTGTGAAGAGTTATATGTATTTTCTGGTCTTCCGAGCCACAGAACCAGCCTCTTTTGTTGGGTGATGAAAATATATATAATTTTACAGTACTTGCTTAGGAGCTCCAACAGAAAAAACTGCTCTCTTAGCAGCTTCCAGCTCAGTTACCCAAATTTTCAATTTCATTGTTTCTTCTTAACCCTTTCTAGGGCTACCAGGCAGCCATTGCAATATCTGGTTAACCGCTAGATGGCAACCACCCTGATTCCAGCTGTTTACTTGATTGAGTGTTTATTGTGAGTTTAGCAAGCCTGCAACTGGCACTCCTACCCTTTTTAATTGTTGGCTTTAACAAATACATATTGTTGACAGGTCTTTGTTTTCCTGTATTCTTTTGCTTCATAGCTGACTTCTCTTGATTGGCAATACCTAATAACCAGATGCCTTGATTATACATGCATTCATGTATAATTAGATGCATTGATTATAGATGTATTCTACAAAGAATACATATGCATGCATGTATGAATTTACATTTATCAACTGGGTGTCGCCAGCAGTTTGGAGTTCTGCAGGCTTGGGTATTTGAGTTGGACTGGTGAAGTGCTTCAATCTTGTTCAGGCTAATAGACCAAAAGGCATAAAAGCTTCTGAGAATTTGTTCAACATCTATGTAGATCTCTGTCTTTGTGTGCCAGGAGCACACAGTCACCTGCAAAGAGGGGTCTCTTGAATGAATACATGGGGGCACTTCATCTGCCAAGGTCAAAGAAGAAGCTGTCCAATTGGTACTTGATCTACATTCCCCCCTTCAGGACCCTGGAGAGCTCCCAACAAAACACAAGAGAACAACCCTCAGTCAACCTTCCCACCAGTTTATTGGGTACTTAGGAGCTGAAGACTTGGCAGAACAAGGAAACAGCAGCCAACGACTTAATAGCTGGCCATCAAAATTCCAGTCAACAACTAAAACACCATGCACAACCAGACACCACATAAATACTACACATAGAGTAGCCAAAAGCACACATTCTGGTGAGATAGACAGTCCCCAAGGATGGGTTCCAGCATGAGAAGACTGGTGACTGACCCAGATTGGATCCTGCAAAAGAAGAACACATTGAATAGGACTGGGGCTGGCACTCCATTGAAAATGGCAAATGCATCCAGACTTTTCCTTATAGAGCAGTTGAAGCAACTTAACACATTTCTTCAGGCATCCTATAACATCTCAGGATGACCCCAAGAGTCTCCTTGTTTTCAGTGTCAAATACCTTTATCAGCATAGGCCAATGCTGGCTCCCTTGGTATATAAACAGGGAGATTGCAGTGGTTCATGACCACGGAGGCATCTTTGGACAGCGCCGGCTCTTTGGCTTTGTAACGGAGATGAGTCCCCTAGATCTGGAAACGACTAGCACAGGGGGAACCTTTACCTTTAATAACTCTTTACCTTTAATAACTCTTGAAGGAGACAATGGATGCCTTTTGTGGTAAAAAGTCTACCTCCTTCATTTCCAAAAGCTTTGTTAATATGACATGTTATCTATTTTTATTGCACTTTCTTTCTTCAGCCTTCCTAGGATGATCTTCACTATTCTAACAGAGGATTGACTCTCTACAAACAGATCCAACAATTTCTGCCTTTAAGATTATTCAAGAGAAATTAACTCCTTTTTTTTTTGCAGAGTCTTCTCTGCAATTTCGATCTTCAAAATCACAAGGAAGCTGCAGACTCATGCCTGCTCCTTGGAGGTTCATTTTCTGGATTGTTGCAAAGGAGCTTCTGAAAGGCATATTTCAATCCTGCATCTTAATTTCACAGTAGGCATTTATGGAGAAATTATAAGATCGAGATATTATTATTATTTGAAGTAATATACTCAATTTAACAGGGCTGTTGACCAAGAAAAGAGAGGGACGAGGGTAGGTGGGTATGAAGAAAGATAAATGTCCTGCATAGAGGCTATTATGGAGCAGCCATGAAGATCTAGTCAGCTTATAACATTTAAATACAATTCATAGGCGTATCTCGTCATTTGCTTAATCCTTGCTTTAAGCAGCTTATTCAGTGTAAGCCCAGGGAGTGTTATCCAAGATTTGCATCCAGGTAAAGAGGAATGGACACAACAAGTGACAGCACTGAGAAGCTGTTAGATAATCTGGGGAGAAATGCTAAGTAAGGTCAGCCTGTTTTGCATGACTAGGACACCACCAGAGAAGGTAAATATCCTCAAAGAAGAAAATGGAATACTCCGTCTCTACCAGCTAAGAATCCTCCATGGAAAAGACCAAGAAATTACAGGAATCAAACATGACTTGAGCCAATGTTACCTTGAAAATGAATAGGAATGAATCAAAATGGAAGCAAACTCAGAAACACTTTATAGAATATTTTTGTAACATTTATTTTTGTGGGCAAAGACCAATTTCATCCAATCCTGGTAACTCTTTGCATCTTGCAGGACTATCTAGTGTTTGGATTCTATATGTTGGCCACACAAGTCCAAGTGGCCACTAGATCAACCTTGGCAACTTTAAGCCTGGAGGACATCAACCCCCAGCAAAGCTGGGGAATTCTGGGAGTTGAAGTCCTCCAGGCTTAAAGTTGCCAAGGTTGGAGACTTGTGCACTAGATGGTTATAAAATGTTTCCTTGTGTCTCTCTCTGATACCATCTAATGTTCTTCTGCACTTCTGCTGCACAATAATTGCTGACCACACTAAGACTGGTAAGGTAAAGCGAAGGAGGGGATTGTTGACAGGCAAATCCAGCTAATTCTCTCTTGGAAAGTCTACTTGGATTGCTGAGCGCTGCACTGAAAACATGAAGATGTAACAGTCCTTAATCATAATTAATGCTTTGCTAAAGCTGCTTTGTCATTTCTCAGAAGTTGTCTTCCCCCATGAGGAAATCATAGGACTGGCAGAAAAAGAGAATTTTTTTCCCCTACATGGCGCTAATAATAATGCCTTAAATTGGTTCAGTAGGGTAATGTGCTGTCATACTTCATTTTCTACTGTGCAGCGGGGACACTCCAGGTCTCCAGGCTTTGAAATCATCATCCTTCAATTAATCTATCATCCAGGGAGAGAAAGAAAGAATTGAGGGACAGAAAAGGCCTGGGAAAGCTTGCAAGACCAAGCCAGGCATTTAAATCTAGAGAAGTTCTACCAAAGAGTATTGGGATCCCTATGGATTCAGGGGCCTGGTCCATGTGAAAACCAACATGCCTGTAGTAGGCCTTCATGTGATGGTTTTGACCGAAAAAAACCCCTCCCATGTTATATGCATGAAGGTCTTTACTAAGTTGACGCCACTTAGGTAACTACTTAGTTGAAACCTTCATGCATAGAAGGCATCAACTTAGTCGAGACCTTCATGCATAGAAGGTTCATGGAAGGCTTTTTTTAAGGTCAAAACCATCACACGAAGGTCTACAGTCAAGGGACGTGGTGGCTCAATGGCTAAGATGCTGAGCTTGTCGATCAGAAAGATTGGAAGGTTGGCGGTTCGAATCCCCAGTGCTGTGTCACAGAGTGAGCTCCCATTACTCGTCCCAGCTTCTGCCAACCTAGCAGTTCGAAAGCACGTAAAAAAATGCAAGTAGGAAAATAGGGACCCCTTTGGTGGGAAGGTAACAGCGTTCCATGCGCCTTTGAAGGCGTTTAGTCATGCGGGCCACATGACCACGGAGACGTCTTTGGACAGCGCTGGCTCTTCTTTGGCTTTGCAACACAGATGAGCGCTGCACCCTAGAGGCAGAAACAACTGGCACATATGTGCAAGGGGAACCTTTACCTAAGTGACTACTGTAGGCCTTGTTTTGAAGGTTCAAATGGTGAACTGTCCCAGAACATCTCAGGAACCCAGCAGCTTCTAAGTTCAATGTTCTCTTCTCCGTTTCCTAACCTCTGCAGTGATGGTTTCCTATGAATTAGAACCTATTGATCAACCAGAACCTGAATCTGTTGATTTTGTCAAACTTTCCTTAGAAACGCAAGGAAGCAACTTGCAGAACAAAAAGAAAAATCAGATGAGGATTAATTCATTCATCTACTTCCATTCCATGGGCAACTTCCTTAATGAAAATAAATGTAACATATTACAAATGAAGGCAAATCGACGTGTCCCAGGATAATGTTGCAGGATCCAATCTGGGTCGGTCACCAGAACCAGAGGTTTTGTCTTCTGAGCTTTCGGACTCCTGCTGGAGCCCATCCTCAGGGAATTTCTCTCTAGCAGAATGTGTGTGCTTTGGGCTATTCTATGCGTAGTATTTATGTGGCACTTGGTTGTTTGTGGCTTTTTAGTTGGGGATTGGGGTGTTGATGGCCAACTATTAAGTCATTGGCTGTTGTTTCCTTGTGTTGCCAAGTCCTCCACTCCTAAGTATCTGATAATCTGGTGATAAATCAGCCCTCCTGTTGATTGCTGAGTGACCCATTTTGCAGGCTTCAATTGATTCCCTGGCTGTTTTTGTGCCTGCTCATCCAACAGTCTTAGTAGCTGCTAAATTGAATGCATGTCCTTGTTCATTGCAATGTGAGGCCACCAATGAGTTCGGGTCTCCTCATCTGGCCACTCACTTGGGTTCTTGCAATCTGGTGGTTAGCCTCCTCCCCATCTGCCCTACATAGTCACAAGGGCAATCCATCCAATAGAATGAAGTGTGTCCTCATAGAGCACTTGATAACACGAGCACAAGCTTTAATTGGCACTTCTCATGCATAATGACTTTTCACTAATACTGGTGTGCCCATAAACTCATCAGAAAAAGAGAACTTTCCACAGCTTTAGGAACTGTATCGGAAACAGTGAAAAATAAATTTCACACCTTGCTGAATTGCTCCTCTACGCATTTTACACCTAAGGATGACAAGCTTTGATGCCCTGTCATGAATTCCCCATGGAGGCTTCCAGGGAAAGTCAAGAGAGCAAATAAAATTAGTGAACTGTTTCAAGTCAAGGATGTCAGAGGTGGAAGCCCAGTAAGGAAACTGAGGAGCTAAAAATAGCAGATCCTAAAGAAAAAAAGTGTTGTCTTTTGTTCGGTGTTAACAATGCTCTGCAGACAAAAGCATCTAGAGCGGGATGGGGGTGGAATATAATTGTGTCAGCCGTTCTTGTCGTATTCCGAGTACATTAGATCCCAAATATCAGCATAAAATTATCAGAATGCTTTAGGAATGTCAGTTGCACCAATAGCTATCCTGCAAAAGAAAAAAAACAGAGCACAGAAATCATGGAATGTGCATCTTTATATCTGCTAGATGCTATTAAATATTTGGGCACCAGGTGCAATTGTATTCTCCCTCCCATCCTGGTATAGCAAAGTAAAATAAGATTTTATTTTGGTCATATGCCAAAAAAGAGCATCAGAGTAAAAGCATTAGCAGTTTATAGCAGGGCAGAGGTTTCACGCAGTGCAACAAACTTGGCAACCATGTCAGGGCACAATTATCTTTATTATCTAGTAAGTCACATCAGTAGAATAAATCAGAATGCCCTGGGAATTTGGAGAAGAGAAGGAAGATCAACTGCACGCATGAGATTCCCTTTCAGATTGGCAGTATAACAAAAATAAGCTGTAATTTCTATTGCATCTCAGTAACAAGGGACACATAACTCGGTTAAATCTCCTTATGGACGGTTTGGCAGCACTCAAGCACACAACCTGAGATGAAAAATCATCACTGGGAGTTGTCTGCATCCATTTTTTTTTTAAACAGGGCCTCCCCCCAAAAAAACCCTGTGCGGACATCACTGGTCCTTCCTCCAGCCAGGTGAGTTTGCCCATTGAAGCTAATCAGTCTTTGGGAGTTGTGTCTTCTGCTGCCAAGCCTGGAAGTGGGGGAATGTAGGACTGGAGAAGTGGAGGAATGTAAGCCTCTTCCCAGATTTCTCCACATACACATGCAGGACTCTTACATTGGCCTTCATTCATGAAATGACAAGAATCATCCAAAATACTTAGCTGACCCTAAGCTGGGGAAAGCTGAACTTTTGAAGAAGAAGAAGAAAAATAGAACAAATTCATTTTAAATTAGGCAAAGCAACTGAAAAATAAAGGAAAAAAAATATTTTTCTACAGGCAAAACAAAAACACAAAACAAAACAAAAACGGCTCATCCTATTTTCCTGTAGCAAATGAGGCATTTCTAAACTAGGCTGGGAAGTTATTTCCCAATCAGTCAATATTACTAAGGGGAATTATAAAAATTTCCTTCCTGGTTCTCTCTCTCCTTCTTTCTCCCCCCTCTCTCTCCCTCCCTCTCCCACTCTTTCATTCTCTCTCTCTCTCTTTCTGTCTCTTTCTCGCTCTTTACAGATAGCAGATAATCAGAGTTGGAAGGGACCTTGTAGGTCATCTAGTCCAATCCCCTGCCCAAGCAGGAGACCCTACACCATTTCTGACAAATGGCAGTCCAATCTCTTCTGTTCTCTCTCTCTCTCTCTCTGTCTCTCTTTCTCGCTCAGTCTCTTTCTCTCTTTTTTTTCCTCTCTCTCTCTCTTTATTTCTTTTTCTCTCCCTCCCTCCCTGTGTGTGTGTGTGTGTGTCAGAGAGAGAGAGAGAGAGAGAGAGAGAAAGAGAGAGAGAGAGAAAGAGAGAGAGACTCTGAAACCCAATGTATGTAATTTGGGTTGCCAATTCTTCATATTTCTTAGGTTCTTTGATAACTCCTCTGCTTTGACAGTAGAGTTGCTGTTGTTGCTGTTTAAGTCCAATCTCATGCTGCCTTTTATCTGCACAGATATAAACCTGATCAGAAACAGCCTGCAGGTCTGTTCTTCACTCAACCTTAGTAGGATGCCTTTCATGGGAGAATTCAGGGGGTTTGTAGGTCTCCTTGTCATAAGGGCCGGTGGGCTTGGTCCTAGATCTTCAAGACCCTCTTCTGTGCCTGAATCAGCCCTAGTGGCTAGTTAGGGCTTTTATCTACTCGGAATGTCTGCATTTCTGCTTCAGCAATGAATTCTGGTGGCAGATGAAGCCTCAAAGGATATGCAACAAAAATGAGAATAAAACCCACGGATGGATTTAGAGGAAAAGCTGGGATATTTTGTGCCTGGTTACAGAGAATTCTGACCCACCAGAAGAACAACTGCCAAAAACTTCAGAGCATCAGCTGGGCTAATAATTCAACAGGGAAAGAGAGAAGGGGGATCCATGGGAAAATGGAAGGTATCAATGAACAACTCATCCCATAGCCATTAATGATACATGTACAATGTTTGCCACCATCAATGAAGACATCTGTAGATCAAAAAGAAGAATCTGTGGCCTTCTTCTCATTGCTGTGGAACATTTCAATTTCACGAAAGAGAAAATTGGATATTCCTTGTTTGGTGGAGGTCAAGTCTGGAAAGATTTATTGTCAGGATGAGGAAGCAAAAGTGTGATGCGCCCCCAGATCTTGTCTCTGCCAAGCTTAATTAGAAGACGCCATTTGCTGGGATGAAGATGCGTTCTCATCAAGGCTGCAAATTTTGTTTGATTAAAACACTCTGCCTGGACAAATTGCCAATAAAAATAAAAATGAAGATGCTTAAAAGTACATTTCTGATATGCTAATGAGGCATTTCATACCATTCCCACAGCGATTATATAGCAATTCTATTTAAATATTTATCATCAGAAAGGATTTTGTGTTCTTGTCTCACATTATTTTTTCTGTGACAAGACAGGATCATTGCATGGCCATACACGTCTTTCTTTTTCTTATTTCTTTTCCTCTCTTGTTTTGTGACAGTTACTCAAGGAAAGTGAACAGGCCACCGATGACGCATGGAACTGGCACGATGTGCTTTACATTGTCTCACAGAATCTGAAAAACGAAAATACAGTAGATGCTTTGAATATGTTTGGAACTCTCTTCTAGGTCTCCTGGATGTTGGAAGTAGTGGAAGCCTCCAAAGCAAAAATAAGACAATACAGTCCTCTTAGTGAGAGTGATCAGTCTGTGGAATAGCTTGCCTCCTGGGGTTGTGGGTGCTCCACCACTGGAGGTTTTCAAAAATAGACTGGGCAACCATTCAACCAGGATGCTATAAGGTCTCCTGCCTTGAGCAGCGAGTTGGAGTTGAAGACTTCTGAGTTCCCTTCCAGCCCTGTGTGTCAGCGTTCCAACTAACCAACTCCAAACCAATAAACTCCAAGACAAACAATTCCTCCAAGTTCCATTTTATTAGAGTTGTCATACTGGCACATCTGGGAAAACCCAAATCTGAGAGTTCTGGGTTTTCCCTTCCCAAAAGAGAAATCAAAGATCCATCTCTTGCGTCCATCAGTCCATCAAAAGACCCAATCAAATCTTCATCCCAACTGGAGACATCCTCCCAGTCACTCCCCTCCAGGTGCAGGGCAACATGTCCTTGACTGTCTGAGAAAGGAATGTTGTTGTGTCTCGTCTTCTACCCCACCATGAAATCCCCCTCCCAAATTCCCAGGCACTGAATGTGGCAACCTTGAAGCTTCCAAGTAAAAAAAAAATGGCTTCCAAGGCTGACACTATGATTCTATGTTCTTTTGTGTGTGATGGACACCAGGGAAGAATTCTCAGATGAAGAGCTACACCAAGATAGAGAAAAAGCTCCTAGATGATTTGAGACAGTCCTAATTGGCAAATAGGAAGAAATGGGATTAAGCAACACTACCAAAAAGAGTAGTGTATGTGGATGTTTTCTGCCCTTGTACTCTGAATGGAAGAGAAGATCCAGATATCAGAATGAAAACACAACAGGCAATTCAACATCTTAGCCTTTCAATATGAGAACGATCAAGATGTTTCATCATTTGGGCAAACCAACACAATATCAACTCGTAAAGCATTCCTGGCCTCCATTTGAGTTGCCATAGGGAGGGGAGGGAAACCCTGAAGGAGTAGCAAGGAAACTTTTTTAAAAACCCAGCAGTACATTCCATGCATACCTCACCAAGGCATCTCCCAGGATACCGATCCAGTTGAAGGGCCATGGTCTCTAGAGCCCACGAAAGACCTCGGTTGGAGATTGTGATCCAGGCACACCTGCCATGAAGATATTCCAGTTGGAGAATATGATTTATGACACACCCAGGGGCAAGGAGGGAAATGGGTCATAGGTGCACCATAAATTACATGAGGCAAAGCTGGCTTCATTAGGATAGTGCTGACATGTTGCTCCTAATAAATAATTGGATTTCTTTTGAAGTTTGGCTCGAGACTCATGTTTTGATTAGGACTTCCATCGGAACCCTGACACACACCTTAATAAGCATCTTATTTTTGAAAAACATGGCAAACCACAACAACAGCACTCCTTGAAGTTTTCAGGGCCATGAATGTCTGGCACATTTCAAGCATGTCAATGACCTCAAACTCATACCCCAAATTCAGGAATCTGCTCTAAATAACACAAATTAAGCTGAAGCTTTTGAAAAAAAACCCTCCTGTCAAAATGTGAGGTTGAAAGAGAGGGAGAAAAACAGAAGCCAAACTAAAGCGTGAGTGTAAAATGGAGGAGCCCCCCAGGGCAGGAGGACATGTGGGAAGGATTTAGCGGTCATGGTGGGCCACAGTCTGAAGATGAGACCACATTGTGATGCAACTTCAGAATAGCAAATACAACAGTATCCAAGTTCAAAAGAAATAATTGATCCCCTCTGTTCTGCATGAGTTATACCTTACCCAGAATATAAATTCCAGTTCTTCAGGAAATCCTTTAATTCTGTCAACCCTCAAAGCTTTTCTTTTCCCCTTTTCAACATATTTTAAAAGGATTCAGTGTGTTAGCTGTAATATATAAAGTTGTTTTTTTCCTGTTATCCCAGAATTTCTTCTTTTGTTTTTCAGTCTAAGAACTGGACACTAATCTCAATTTAGCAAATCACTCCAAAGGAGATTTCCAATAGTCCTTAAACTACGCTGTCATAGAACTTGAGTGACATACACAAGGAATCCAAGCCCATCATGTGCAGCCTACTAATTGCCTTTTGGCAATGGGGAGGTTTGATTTGAAAGAATTTGAAGAGGGGATCCTAATTGCATTTCAATATGAGGAGAAACCGGTTTCTGGGGAAAAAAGAACTGGAGATCAAAGAACATCTCCTTCCTAGCACCTTCTAATTTAAATTATGCTCATGGGATAGAAAATAAAATATTCAGATGGAAGACTTTCTAAAGACTCCTTTTGTTACATCTCAAGCAACTGTGAATATCCTCTTTTTGCTTGCTGTATTATAGGCCTTAAAAGAATGGGGGAAAAGTTATTTCCCTTCTCCCCCCGCCACACACACCCAAAGAATGGGGCAGTTCCCACATTTGGCTTCAAAATTCCTTTCTGGAATGTTCCAAAGAGGAATTAATCCTGTCCTTGTTAGTACCCTGTGTTGATTTTACAAGAGTTGTGTGTTGAGGAACTAAAGTTTGAGGGCACTCATTCAATTCATTAAGCTCCAGATCGCTTACGGTTCTGCCATTTGTCTGATTTTCCACATAGAAAATCTTGGCAATTAATTATGACTTGGGATATTGAAGAAATGCATGATTGGGGCTGCAAATTAATTTCCAGGGTTAAATTAAATTACTATGGAATAAGATCTATCCATTCACCCAGCCACCAGTGGTTAGGGTTAGGCTGGATGTTGTTATTCTTTTAAGCAACAGATTAACCAGTATAATATATTCTTAGGTTCGTGTAGTGCATCATCTTACAAACCAGGAGACTGTGAGTTGTAGACTTTCCTTAGCCACAAAGCCAACTGGGTTACCTTTGGCCAGTCATTCTCTTTTAGCCCTAGGAAGGAGACAAGGACAAACCACTTCCAATAACCTTATCAAGGAAACTACAGGGGCTTGTCTAAGCAGTTGAGATAGCTAGCTAGCTAGATGGATGAATGGATGGATACACAATAGAAAGATCACAGATGTAAATAGAAATTAAATTAAATTAAAGTGGAATAATTAAATTTGTAAATTAAATTAATTTATGATGTAAATTAAATTAATTAAATTAAGGTGGGTCTTTGATAGATGTCCCAAAGGTCCTTTTTAGGAGGCAACTGGAGTCCATCCATAGTTAGATAGATAGAATAGATAGATAGACAGACAGATGATGATAAATAGACAATAGATAGACATAGATAGATAGATAGATAGATAGATAGATAGATAGATTGATTGATTGATTGATTGATAGATAGATTAGATAGACAGACAAACAGACAGACAGACAGATAGACAGATGGGAGGGAGGGAGGGAGAGAGTAATATGGCAATTGTTTTCAAAGTAATATGCATTTGTACATATGTTTACACACACACTCACATGAGTGAATATTTAATAACCACATTCTTCCATCCTGAACAATTGAATTATCATGGCCCATAATTATTCAAAGCATGAATCAACACAATTGGGTGGGTGTGGGAATCTGGTGAATTAGATTACACAATGAAAATAAAGTTTGCCAATAGTCCATCTGGCTTATTAATTAATTTATGGTATATCTTGGCACTTTGTAATATTATGTCCTACAATCCTTTGTTAGGAAGCTAAAAATAGATTCCAATGAGTATAATAGCTAAATTAGTACAACTTAATGAATTGAGAAGGATCTAATGCAACAGGAAGAAATTTATCCTCTGTGTATTATCGCTCTAAATCCATTACATCAACAGACCATAAGAAAATCAACATTTATTTACATAAAAAGTGTTATTTCTTTCACACACAGACAATTATTTTTATGCACATTTGCAGCCTATGCTTTGATGAACACAGATGTTAAAAACTCATTTGGATTGCTGACGGACAGTAACAGTAGAAATGAGGATGGCTCCTCACTTTGTATATTTAAACTATGTCCATCAGTTGCATAAAATGAGATGAGTCATTGCATTAAACATCTTGGGAAAAAATGTTTTAAGTAGGTACCTAAAGGACAGCAAGTCATGATTGATGGAGGCATGATGTGCCATCAGGCTAATGTTTGACTCTTAGCAACTACATTAATAAGCCCTCGGCAGGATAAACTCCCTTTTTATCACCCTGTAATTCCTTAATTTGGGGTAGAGTCAACGCGACTGGATGGAGTTGAGCGTTTACTGGCTGGATGTCTTTCCTGATGCCTATGCGGAGTTCACAGCAGGTATTTTTTTCTTTGCATGTTGTGAATACTGAGGGAACATATGTACATGCAAACAAATAAACAAAAAAAGAGATGAATTAATTGTGCAAACCAGAGAGATAACTATTTAACTGCTCCATGGAAATTGATGGTGGAAGAATGGAAATTGATTATCTGTGGCCCTTTTATTGCTAACTGGGTGGTTCTTTGGTGTAGTAAATATAAATTTAAGATCCCAATTACTCAGTGTGTTGAAGACTTGATGAAAGCTGGGACTTATTGATGAGCTGTTTACAGGCATTGATTAAGTATGGATGATTGCAATGAAATATAGTTGTCCTTTACTGAAATTCAATGCTTGTGTGAGTACATGTGTGTAATTCTATTGTGTTTTTTTTCTTCCCTTTGCATGGTTATTTTTTTGTTCTCTGTTCTATTGAATAAAGAAAGGCAATTTTCTAAAAGGAAGCTGAGAGGGACATAAAGATTTGATCTGAAATGAAAGCAGTTGCCTTTTATGTCTGTTTCTTTTTCTCATAGATGCCCTTGAACATTTTTTTCCAACATCTGGCATGGCACTATCTAAGTCCACCATTCGAATAGCTTTAGAACAGAACAGAATGCAATACAATAGGACAGGACAGGACAGAGCAGAACAGAATATAACCAAGAATAGGATAGGATAAGGTAGGGTAGGGTAGGATAGGATAGGATTTTGTCCTGCTCAGACAGTGTAACTGTTCTATCACTATGAACCTTAATCTCACAAAAAGGCTCCAGGTTTTCCATCCTCGAATGGACACAGAGGCAAAAGAGAAAAGAGAAAAGAATCCAGCCAGGCATGAAAGAGACCTTAATGGTAGATTCTCTTCTTCGTCCCTCTGGGATCATTTGATTATAATCTACCCAATAATTTTCAAGCACTGGAAATGTATAGTTTGAGGTAAAACATTAAACCCTGTTTGTCCTGGATATACTAATAGGCACCAGGGCCTCAAGATGAATTAAAGGTTAACTGCAAAATGTGGTATTAAATTGGTAATGAATGGTTAGCTTGCAAAGCTGCAGTTTCCCTTAAGCACCGAGATGAAAGCTTGTTCAATATATAATTCCACAAACATAGCCTTCTCTACTGAGCTATGAGATTTAGGCCAGAAACATTCAGACAACTGTTAATTCTTTCTATCTTTTTGCACCTATCCAGTGGCTATCCCTCTTTTTTGCGGTTCCATGGTAATCTATTAATTGAAGATAATGCAATACAAGACTTTGAGAACTAAGAAAGTTTTAGAGAATTTTTCTTCTCTAGTTTGAGATTTTCCCAGATGTATTTCACTACGATTCTCAAATTTGTGGAAAAGATACCCAACTGAGAAAAAAAAAGCTGCTTTAATTCAATATTTGTAAACACATACAATAAGTTTTAAACATAAACCATAAACAAGACATCTTGACAGAAATATGGGTCTTCCAAAACCATCTCATCCTTTCCTTCAAATTATACTGTACAGCTGGCTCAGACCTTGGTTCCTGCTCTAAAAAATGTCAGATGCAAATAATATGTTTTGCAGATACGATCACGAGTGAACACTAAAATCACAGCCTCAGTAGACCCAGGGTTTGTTTCCTTGGCATACCATGCAATTGTCTGTGGTCAAAATGGATGGGTCAGGTATCTACTTTCACTATCGTCAAATCTTTGGATGACTTTGGGTTTGAAATTCAATAATTGCCTTCTGCTATATTTGGGTTGGATATTAGGGAACTCCAGCATGCTGTCATTTGGAAAATTGATCTACATCTACTAAAAAAAACATTCAGATTGAGGCACACCCAAAATACACCTTGATTTAAGGGGGGGGACCCATGGCCTTGAAAAATTGATCCACTCTCATTTTCATTCAGACTGATCTGCAGAGTTTGACTGGCTTCCAGAAACAGATCTAAAATTAGAACTGGGCTTCCAGGTAGGAATTCAGACAGAGGTTCCACTTTTGCAAGAGCCAAGTTGGCTTGTCCTCCTTGAAGAGCCAAACCCTGATCTGCCAAGATTTGCTTGAGATGGCAGTTCAACTGAGGTTAAAGTTGAACACAGGTAGTCCTTGATTTACAACCATTCAGTTAGTGACTGCTTAAAGCTACAGCTGCTCTTTCAAAATGATTTACAAGCAATTTAATTTCTTTTTAAATAATTTATTGTTCTGTGTTTTTATCTGTGAGCCACCCCGAGTCCTTTTGGAGAGTGCAGCATACAAGTCAAAATAAAATAAAATAAAAAATAAATCCTTGCATTTATGAAGATCCCAGCATCCCCATAGCCAGGTTGATCCCACCTCATGCTCTTAGCAACTGGCATGTATTTATGATGGATTGCAGCATGTGGGGTCATTTGATCCCCATTTGAGATCTTCCCAGCTGGCTTCCAACAAACAAAATCAGTGGAGGACGTCAGATTCACTAAAACAGCCATGTGGTTTGCTTAACAACTGCAGTGATGTCCTTAACAATCATGGCCAATAAGAATGCAAGTCAGATATGGCTCACTTAGCAATTGCTTTGCTTAGCAAAGGACATTCTAGACATAATTGTGATCTTTACTTCAGCTAATTTCAGGTAAGGACTAGACAGAAGACAAGGATGTTGAAGGCCACCCCAATGGAAGATTTCTTTCAGCATAATTCCAACGACAGCCTTATCTTCAAGGTCTATGGAGATTCTCACTCATCCAGGTCCTGGTTGTCCCAAAGGAGCTTTTTTTCCAAGAGGCAACTGGACTTTCTGGTTTTTCTTTGAAGACGTTTCGCTTCTCATCCAAGCAGCTTCTTCAGCTCTGGCTGGATGGTGAGGAATGGAAGGATTTATACTCCTTGCAGCCAGCTGGTCATTTGCATCCTTTTAGAGGGTCATTGAGGCCACCTGGAGGCTTATCTGTGTCCTCAGGGTCACCTGAGTGCTGCAAATTGGTGTGGAGCCTTCTTGGAACTGTTGAAGAACTGTTGAGTCCCATCTGACTGTCTAGATGTTCTCCAGACTGTTTCTGGAAACTGCTTCAGTTTCACACCTTGAACTCTGAAACCGGATCTGGTTTGATTGTTAGTACTTGAATACTGTTTATAACTCACCCATGGCAACTCTAGAGAAAAACCGAAGAACGATTTACTCTTTTATGACCAAATACAAACATAAGGGGGCTTGAGATATAGCAAACTCTGGTTGTGGTGTACAAGAACTCATTAGGTTACGAAGCTGCTGAAAATTCACCAGGACTGAATCTCCATTTTTGGATGATAAGAGGTCGAGAAACGTATTATAAATAGCTTGGAAGTTGCTTCGCCCAATTTTGTATTAAAGGGTGAATAACTATTGGACTGCTACAGCTTATTGATACTATTTACTTTGCTATGCTAAAGAGGTGAATATTCTCAGCTGCCACTAGGACGATCAAATCTGGAGAACAGAAATGTTATGAGATTCACAGCAATTGTCTCTGTGTTGTTTTTACTTATGTATTTATCTATAATTCCCATTTCTCAAGTTCTGAATAGTGTACAGAATTAAAAACAAACAATGTAAAACATCAAGCAGAACAGAAAAGCAAATACTTATCTAGTGGAACAGACACAAGACTTAAAGAGAGGCTTCCTAATGTAAGGATTTTAATTTTTTTAAGGAACAAACAATAGCAAACATTTGCTATAATGGGCTAATGTAAGTAAATAGTAGTTGAAAATGCAAGGACAACTCAAAGGAATAACAACAACATAAAGCATCAATACGTAAGGAGAAAGGATGATTATTCTTGTCAGTAAGAAATGAAATGATAAGCCCTATTATCATTAATAGCTGGTAATTTAATGAATTACCACTTGTAATTCAAGACATGATTGCACTAATTTGTTTAGGCTGTGTAAATATTCAACAAGACGTTAAGATTTAGACAGCGGTGCAAAATTCGTTCAGTGTAGCTTTTTCTAATGGGTTACCCTGCAGGCATGATGGAACAGATTTCTGGGGGGCTGAGAAGGGCCAATTTAAGTGATTATCACAAGCATTAGTCTGGGTGGTTTAGAGTAAATAAATGGAGATCTGGAATCTGCAGTAATAAAGGATCTTTTGGAAAGTGAATACCTTTAATAATTCCATCAAACGGAGTTGGACATATTTCTGAACAGATATGCCTGGGTCTGTCTCTGTCTCTCTCTCTGTCTCTGTCTCTGTCTCTCTCTCTCTCCATGTGTGTTTATTTAATAAAATGAGAAGTTCTAAAAATATATTATGATCTCAGTTTAGTGACCAGTTGCAGCCAGACAATTGTACATTAATTAAATGTTTCCTGTGGTTTACTGGACCTTGAAAAGGAGAATTCCTTGAAATTCTGATGGATAATTTGATCAATGAAATTTACTTCTTTTCACTGCCATTGAAAACCTAATACCTGTTAAATTACATCTGACTGAAAATCCATTTTATTTCGTTACTTTATATACTGGGATGCAGTCAGTCTACGGTTTTAGTGTATAAAACAACTCTATATCAGTAAAGAAGTTAGATTTTTACAACCTTATAGGGAGGTCTCAATGAATGCAATTATTGAACCCCACAATATGGTCAAATTATACTCACATTTCCACCATTCAAAGGGAAATTTCTATGGAAAATAGGCTTATTGGTTCCAGCTTTCAATGGAAACATAAATTAGTATATGTTTATTAGTGACATATAGTAGCAAAAGATAAAAATAATATAATTACAACTTAAATTTATTCTTAACAAAGTCACAGAGTACTTATAAAAAGCACCATAAAAACAAAACCATTCTAAACATCATTTCTACCTATCTCCTAGATGGACAGATGTCATAAATATTTTAAATCATAGTGAATGATAGTGAAAGCTAGTGCTAATGCCCAACAGAACTGTCCCTGAAGTGGCCTGCTTGTTCCTTACCATCAGATGTGTGATGTGCCAGATGGCACAGTGGTGAGAATGCAGTATTGCAGGCTGATTGTGCCCACTGTCTGCAGTTCGACCCTGACCGGCTCAAGGTTGACTCAGCCTTCTGAGGTGGGTCAAAGGAGGACCCAGATTGTTGGGGGCAAGAGGCTGTCTCTGCAAACTGCTTAGAGAGGCCGGGAAAGCAGTTGAAGCTGCATATAAGTCTATTCCATTTAAGCAGGGGGCTAAGAGTTTACCTCAATCATCCCATAATCAAATCATCAATTCAAATGTTCCTTGTAAAAAAAAAACAGTACGGGGTGAAAAATCCATGCAGGGTTCTGTCCCGAGATCTCACTGGTTTCAGATTGGTGTGAAAATTAGTGAAGCATTTGAGCACTTAGAAAGTGCAGCCTTGGGGAGGAGGAGGAGGAGGAGGAGGAGGAGGAGGAGGAGGAGGAGGCATCTGAGGGTCTTCTAGTCACAGAAGATAGCTGCTGTCTGGGAGAAGAGACCTCTTGTCTTTGTCCATCTGCTGCACACTCTTTTCCATCCCTGCTTAGATGCAAGCCGTCTTCACGCTAAACAATGGTTTCCCATAAAGACAAGGAGTTTGGAATGAAAGCTGCAGACTTCTTGGGCTGATTTATTTTCTAAAACGCTAGGATTTTTCACGTGCCCAACAGCCGGTCCTGTGGGACTTCCTTCTGCAAAGGTCATATTTCCATGATGCATGAAGGAAGCCTTCCCTTAGGGTGGACGTGATGAGAGAGCACAAACCCCAGCCAGACCAATCAACTGGCCAGGCACTTGGTGTGAATTGCAAGCAGACCACAATTTACAGCAGGCTCCTCTGGAGGTACATTTGTAGTTATCTCCTCCCTACACACACACACACACACACACACACAGACAGTGCATCGGGACGTGCATGCTTTCGGCACTCTTTTATAGATTAGCCAGATTGCAGCCACAGACTCTGGAATTTATTTTTAATGAATTCCTGCAGATTAAGGAGAAAGACAAGAGGGCTCCAGAGAGGAATTTCAGAAAACTGCCTCTTTATCATCTCTCGTTTCATTGTCCCATTTAAATAAGGCTGTTTCTAGCCAATTGTCAAAGGCAGCATTCAAAGTAGAAAGCCCCCAAACCATGTTAGAACTATGTGTGTTGTATTGGCCAGGTTTTTTTCTCTCCATCCGCGTGCATTTTGCTGTTTGTGTATAGATCGTTTGGTCTCCATCTTCTTCATCCTTAGTGCCTCTTCACACAGCCTGGTAGGACACAGCCTTCTCTTCAGTCCCAAGGACACCACAACCAAGGGGAAACATGCTCCAGATCAAACATGGTTATTTGCTTTGGCCATTGCTTTCTTTACTTGATCTCCCTCTTCTCCTGAGGCCAGAAGATAATGGACCATAGAACACAAGAAGCAGATATATCCCTCCATCCCTTCATCCATCCTTCCATCTCTCCATCCCTCCATCCCTCTATCCTTCCATCCTCTATCCCTCCATCTGAAACATCTGCAAGAAAACTACCAAGCTCAGAGGGCACCAAGGACTCCCAGTTGTCCTCTTCCTCCTCCTCCTCTTCCTCCTCTTCTTTCCTTCCTCCCTTCCTCCCTTCCTCCTTCTCCTCTCCTCCTCTCAAACACTGCTCTCTTCTGTTATTGATGATGCCACCAAGTTGGGTAATGAAACATCTGCAAGGAAACCACCAAGCTTCTTTGGTTGTTTCTTCCTCCTTTTCTGCACTTCATACAACATCACCCTATGCAATAACAGTATATTGATGTACGTACCTTTGTATGAGCACAATGGCACCTGAGCTTTAAACTTAGATCGCTCCATGATGCTTGGATAGCCACAGGAAAATAATTAAGCTGCAATTAAAAAGCCCACTTTTCTCCTTGGCTTATTAATTTTCTGGCCATCCTCTGAACAGCACCAGAGGAGCACAAGCAGAGAGGTTTTCTCATTTTCTCCCCTTTCTCCTAGCACTGCTCAGCTGTGAATATATAAAAAGAAGAAGAAGTGTACCTGAGAATAGACTGTATGTCATAACTTAAAAGATGTTCTTCCATCATGTCCTCAGTTGTTCCTCGCCTACCTATGTAGGCAAAAGATAAAAACTTACAGAAGTTCTGTGCTGGTTTGAGGCTCATTGTCAGAATGGGTTTCAAAGGACCTGGTTTTGCTATTTGTGCAAAAAAAAAACTGTGCTCAGGAAGTTGGCTGTGTCAGTATCTTTCTGATTTAGGATATTTTCCCAAAGTCTTCCCTGGTTTGTAATTCCTGCATTTGCTTGACTTCAGCCAAGAAGGTTTTATTTTTTAAAAATGAACCAAAGAGGGTGCAATGGGAACATAGGATGTTCAGCACTGGGAAGTCATGGGAATTCCCTTAGCAGTCAGACAAGTGCAGTCCCATCCCAGCAGGAATGATGAATGAAGATCAGGGGTCATTTCTCAAGGCACCTTGTCAGAATATTCATGAAGTGGCAGAGACATGGGTAACAAGGTCAGCCAATGGGAGCTGAATTGGGGGCTGAAACTTAAAGAGAGAGTCTGGGCGTGGTTTATCTCTGCTCTGTGCTCTCAGCTCTGAAACTGAAACTAATCTGCTCCGAGCTGTGAAGCTGCTGCTTGTGTTTTGATTGTATCTTTACCACGTCAGAAGAATCTATTATTGGTATTATAAATTTTACTTCAAATGTTATTGTGTATATAAAGAAGTTAATGAATCCTGCTGAATCAGTCATCTGTGTGTGTTTTCTGGATCTGAATTTCTGCTGCAAAATCTAACACACCTATAATGGCTTCTTCTGAGGCAATTGACTTTTAGAAAACATTGTGGATGGCCTATAGGATGGCTATGAAAGTCACACAGCAGCTGCAGAATTGATTCCTTGCCTCTTGGAATGGAGGCTGAATAAAGACCTCCTAATTACAAGATCTGAAGAAGACGGGAGGGCAGTCTGAAAGAAGGAAACTCCTGCTTTGAGCCAGAGGGACACGTCTTTGGTCTTGCAAGGCAGAGAAACAGAGGGTAGGATCCTAGGAAGGGAGAAGGCATCTCTGCAGGCACCAGTTCCCTGTCTTGCTAATAAACGCAAACCATGGCAGTTCAACACCAGCAAAAGGAACTGCAGCTGAATAAGAAACTGCTGGTATCAATCTTGATGCCCTTGGTTAACGTGCTCTTGTTAAACCCAACTATTAGTTTTCTGACCCCATTTCTCTAGAGGGATATGCTTTCATTTCCAAAAATATCAGCCTTAGGTTCTGTGTCAGACACTTGTCATAACATGATTTATACAAACATGTGTTGAAATCTTTTATTTCAAACCTCTTTGAATAACAGTGTGCATTGTTCTTTCTCCTCCTCAATCCTCCCTTCTAACACTGATGATGTTCCCTGGTTGGGTCATGAAATGTCTGCAAGAAAATATTGAAGCTCAGAGCTCCAAGGACCCACACAATAGTTCTCCTCCTCCTCCTCCTCTTCTTCCTCCTCTTCCTTCTCCTCCTCTGCTGATTTTTGAAGAAGGAAAATGTCACAGAGCAGGAAGGTATTTTCACTGCTGTATGAAGCAGTCAATCTTAATTTGGATGTAGCAGATAAACAAGAGTTTATCTTGGTGATCGTAAGGAAGGTGCAACCTGGGAGGTACAACCTGAACTGTGGGGAAATAGCCCAGAAAATCAACAGTTGGCCAATGCTGTTGATGCCATTTTCTAGGTCATCTGGACCAAACCTTTGGCCCTGTCAGCACCTTCTTCATCTGCATGAGATAATTTTCCATATCACATCACTGATCAATAAATCAAACCAAACCAAACACTGGAACCATCGCATTTTAGTTCTCCTGTTTGTGTATCAGGACAAATTCCATCATATGTTTTACTTTGTAAGGGGGAGTGTACAGTAGGCAGCCACTCTGTCCAACCATAAGCTGAATGTCATCCCCAGAGCTTTCACTTCTGGAAAATGAGCTGAGTTGTCAGCCAAGTATCCTCAGGCTAAGAAGGTCACAGAGAGAACCTCAGAGGCATGTAGGACAAGTCAAGTTGAATTCCGTCCACAAAGTGACACAAGGCACAATTTGGAAATCTGAGCCAAGCGGTCTTACTCTCCGACATAAATAGTCTAACCGTGATCATTAGCTTCCATGTCCTGTAGGTAATGTCTGCAGGGTTTAAAGAGTACAATTAAACCTCTTGGCGTCCTTGAGGTCTTCACAAGGCCTTGTTTTTGTGATGCTCAGGTATCTGGAAAGAGCAGAGCTGAATTTTACAGCCTTGTAACTGAGAGATGCTTTGGAGGGGTTTTAAGCTGGGCATCTCCCTCTTTGTTACTCCCTCTCGCACTGCCCACCCCCACCTGTCATCAGTTGCAGATTGTGCTACTGACACTCAGAACAGAAGAGAGTTGGAAGGGACGTGGGAGGACTTCTAGTCCAACCCACTGGTCAGTCAGGAAACCCTATACCACTTCAGACATAAGGCTGACTAATCTCTTCTTACAAACTTCCAGTGTTGGAGCATTCACATCCTCTGAAGGCAAACTGTTCCACTGGTTTATTGTTCTCACTGTCAGGAAATTCCTCCTTAATTCCAGGTTGTTTCTTGTCCTGCCTTCTGGTTCTTTGGAGAATAGAGAGGACATGCCACTGGATTTCATTGATGGGATCTTCAAGTGCTGAGGGACCTTATCAGTGGTGGGATTCAAAAATTTTAATACTGGTTCTGTGGGCATGGCTTGGTGGGCATGGCGTGGTGTGGCTTGGTTGGTGTGCTGTGGTGTGGCATGGCATGGCTTGGTGGGTGTGGCAGCGGAAGGATACTGCAAAATCCCCCTTCCTTCCCCACCCCACTAACCTCCTCATGTGCAGGACAATCAAAGAAGACCCAGCCGATCAGCTGGGACTCAATGGGAGGCAGAGAATAGAGGGGGTTGGCGGAGCCAGTCAGAGATGGGATTGGCCGGTTCTCCAAACTATTCAAAATTTCCTCTACCAGTTCTCCAGAACTGGTCAGAACCTGCTGAATACCACCTCTGGACCTTATGCAGCCCACATGTTGGATAGCCATCTCCTGATATAGGTAGATGGTAGAAGACTTTCCAACTCTTACTGCATAGATTTAATTTCAAAGAAGTGAAGAAATAGCTTAGTGACTTCTTCAATGCTGGTGCTGTTGAATTCATAGAGCAAAGGATGCACCAGGAATTGATTTGTCTCCAGGCCATGTGCTTTCTGTATGTTAAGGGCTATTTACCTTTAGAGAACACCATATAATTTTATGGCCTGCTAGACTTTGAGCATGGATTTCAAGCTCAGACTGGCTCAAATTCAGCCCCTCAAAGGATGTTGCTATGAAATGATATTATGCACCAAGATATTTCTCTCTTGTTTAATCCCTTGCTATGAGCTCCATCCGTAAACAGCTAGAATGATCTCCCTCAATATGAGGATTTTTAAAAGTATTGCAGCTATCTTTGAGGGAGGATTTGTCTAACAAGTACTGTACATAGGGTGTAGAAATTCCCAGCAATTATTTTTGTACAAAAGATTAAGCATACCTGTCTTTTCTTTTACTTGTAATCTATACAATAAACATCAGTATAGGAGATTAGCATAAGATTAAATGCCTGGTACAAAATCCAGCAGATATCCAGGTTTAAGATGCGGCATGGTGAAAATTTTGGGCCCAGCTTTATCAACTCCAACTGTTTCATCAAATGCTATCTATTTTCTGTCAGTTTTGTAATCACTGGACAAAGGGAAATGCATGAACCTTTTCAAACTTATACACTTACTAAAAATATAATAACTCATCAGAAAATTTCTGCCAGGGAACAGGTTTCAAATTTTTTCTACCATATACAGTAAGAATGCAATGGTCTTATTAATCTGATCCATTTTACTGTCTAATATGCAAACTGATAATAATAATAATAATAATAATAATAATAATAATAATAATAATATGTTATTATTCTACATCTACAGACAGAATTCTGCCAGACTAAGCACTTTACTATATGCAGCTACAATACAGTCTGTGAAGGAGAGGCTATCTTCTTCTTCATCACACAAAATGTGTGAACTCAGTTGCCTCTTACTCCTCTGGGATGTTCCCCCTTCCCTCCTGGAAGTCTGGCCCACTACATCCTATTCCAGACTCCTGGTTTAATTTTTGTTCCTCACAGCGAGTCTCTCCTCTCTTCCCACATCCACGTAAACTGTTATTATTCTTTCCTGTCCCCTGATGGTTCAGATTGTATTGGTCTGAAACCTTTATCCCAACATTCAGAGCTGGGCCTTTGGGAAAAGCATCTCAGAATCTCAGTTATCAGAGAGCTAAAGCATCTTTGGATTCATGGAGGGCGGGTTTCTTATCACTGTGACTGCAAACGAGTGATAACTTGCTTTGTCATATTCCTTTCTTCTCTCCTAAATCATTTCCAACAGCTCTCAGCATCACAATTGCCTTTCTGTTATCAGAACACAAAATCTGCCATCAAGGAGCCATGTTTAAGTCACTTTCCTTTAAGAAGAGAGAGGAAGATTCAAGAGAACTTGGGAAGTATTGGGGGATATTTAGGGGTCAGGGGTGGGAACCTGATGGACCAATGCAGTAGATTTTGGGTAGAAAAGCTGTAATTGCTGCACCTGCCCAGCTCCAGGTTTGACCCAGGTAACACCAGGAGCTTCCATTGAAGTGTGTGGTTAAAAAGAGAAAAATTAACACAGGCAGTAAGTGACTTAAATGTACCACCATCATATCCTCTGGAGAATATTGCAATACTAGCTCAATTCCCATGCTTCACTATGAAACTATGTGACTGGGCTTAGTTTTGGGGGGGGAAATTAAGCCTCTGCATATCAGCATCATCGGTATTCATCTGGCTAGCATCCTGTCAGTGTGTGAGAGAGTGGAGGGCTGTTTGGAAACTGAAGCAGTATTGGCTGTGTGAGCAAGAAGGAGACAGGAAGGAGCCTGGCCGTGGCTTAGCTCAACTGTTCTGTACTAAAGCTGCTTGGGGCTGTGAAATTGAAACTGAATCTGAAACTCCTCTCCTCTGCTTGTGTTTTGCATTTGGAAGAGATTTCTTTTCAGGTGGGGAGGGGGAGTAGAACTCCTTAGCATCAGAGCGTGTTAATAATAATAATAATATAGGAAATACTCTAAATGCTCTGATGGTCATTTCAAAAAATCCTTTCTTAGTGAGCCCCTAGAAGCCAAGAGGAACATACGGGCCAAATTTCAAGTTTGTAGGCTTTACAGTTCTGGAGATTTTGTGATGATGCATGAGGGATCTTTCGCTTTTATATATGTAGATGAGGAAGAGGAAGGAAGATGGAAGTCATTATTTCCTAGTCCTCCTAAAATACTCCAACCTTTTGGGATTCCAGATTGCCTGTTGCTGGTGCTTCAAGTATCATTCCAAAAGCAGATGTTAAGCGGTCTGCAGCTTGTATGAAAGCAAATTCCTATTTCACAAATATTACAAAAGGTCTTTTAACTTCCCTTGAAAGCCTTATCAGTAGAGCTATTTGTGCTTACTAATTATGGTAAGTCTCTGCTTTAATTCTGGATTTTGCGTCTGCCCTGAAGACCCAGTAGAAGTGACATAAACTGTAAAGAGATGTTAGACTTTTGGTTCCCTGGGCAAGGATGGTCTATATATCATTTGTTCTGTCTAACCTTCTGCCGTAAGCTTAAAAGCACATCAGAAACTGACTCTTTATCTCTGTATAAACCAACTTTGACTACAGTGGAAATGGCAAAACTAAAGACAGAGGAGAGGAGAGGAGAGGAGAGGAGAGGAGAGGAGAGGAGGAGAGGAGAGAGGGAAGAGGGAAGAGGGAGAGAGAGAGAAACTCAGCAAAGTTTCTCATTGTCCAAAATATTTCTTCCCTGATTCAAAGCCCTTTGACCTGTGCTAACAAGGAGGCTGAATTAGAATCAGGGAAAAATTGCATGTATGGATTCATTCTTTTCTTTTCTTTTTGCTTTGTAGTTTTATTCTTCTTCTTGTCACTCTGTTGTAGGTTCTTCAGTTCCTGGCTTGACTTCCTTATGGGCAAATGTCATTTTGCTACTTCTTAAAATTCCATTTCTTTGATGAATGACCGTGAAGAGCAAAGAGGATTCCTCCTGAACTTATCTTGATGCTTCTTCTTTATGGATCTGCAGCAGTCCACTCTTTCAGCAATGAAGCACATCTAGCTAGTTAATCTGTTTGCATCTTTCCACTTGTCCTCCATAGGAAGGGTACGGCTTGCAACTGTCTAAAGAAGGTGCTTAATTTATGAAGTAGTAAAGATGGGGAATCTCACATTATGATAGATGTCAACTCATAAAACATTTCTATGCCCGTTTTATAGTTGCCAACAGAAAAGTGGGGGGCGCGGGAGAAAAGGAGTCTGAAAGAGCAGAGCAGCAGTTTGGAATCGAAAGTGCATTCCATTCATAATGTGCAGAAATTGTAACTAGGCGACCGGAGTTTCTGCCTCGCAAAACTCTAATTGGAGAACATGATTGATGACTCTTGTCTATGGATGTGTTTTGTTGGAGAACATGAATTATGATATACCCAGAGGGGTGGAGGGGAAACCAGGGCCAAGGGTGACAGTGAATTACATGTCTCAGAGTCAGTTTCAAACAGGTCCTGCCGACATGTTCGCTCCTAATAAATTCATTATAGGTTTTGAAGTTTGGTTCGAGGCTCATGATTTAATTAGGGCAACTGCCAGAATCCTGACAATAGACACAATACTTGCTGTTTAAGCATAAGAAGAACAGAACAACAGAGTTGGAAGGGACTTTCAAGATCTTCTAGTCCAACCCAAGTTCCAACGCTCAAGGGCTGACCTTTTAGCAGCCCAGCCCCAACTCTCAGCCTGACCTACTTCAAAATTATTGGGAGGCTGAAATAATGAGGAAATGTGCACACAACTTTAAGCTCCTTGAATACAATTTCAAGGTCATGCATTTGGAACCATGCCAGGAAATCAAAGTTCTTGATTCCCAATTCCTTAAGCGTCTGCTCAGATCAATTTTCTTGGGTCACCTGAAATGATACTTTAGGAATGGACAGCTCTACAAGATTCCAGTTTGACCATTCAGAAAAGTCTCTGACTTGTGACAGGCTGAGGGAGGCATTTCTGATCTGAAATAAGATTCCAAGATTTACGTTGCAGTAACAATTTTTCAGCACTATCGGATTTGGTTCCTACCGAATGATTCTACCTGTCATGAAGAAGCCTCCATTGTTTCAGACAATAATGGCTCCACTCCTGCGAGTTGCTTTAGGGTTCCCCAAAATCTGTTGCAAAGATGCTAGACGTACTAATGCCAATGTGATGAGAGGAAGTTTTGAAGCTGGCAAATTCAGTCTTCTGCAGCATAAAATTTGATTTTCCTATGTGTCATTATTCTTAACTGGTGGGAGCCTCGGAGGGTTAAGAAAGCATATGGCTCTGAAGATAAAACATATCAGGAAATAAGACACCCAGTTGGCAGGGAGGAAGCAGCACGGAGCATGTTGTTTGTCCAACAATGAAGGTACAGATTGAATCGCAGCCCACGAGATCAGCGACTGATTTGGCAGCCTCAGATGCAGTTTGCAGATAAATCTGGTCACCATCTGTGGGCTTCACAGAGATCAGGTATTATTGCTTAGACAGAGAGAAAAAAATAAGTGGAAGAAAGAGTTGGATTTCCCAGGACATTGTGCTGTATGTGGTTTGGACCGAAAATAACAACGCTCCATGGAAAGAGAGAGAGAGAGAGAGAGATAAAGACTGAGCGAGACAGAGAGGGAGGGAGAGGGAGAAAGAGAGAAAGGGAGAGAGAAAGAGAGAGGGAGAGAAGAGAGCTAGAAAGAGAGAGGGAGAGAGGGGGGAGAGAAAGAGAGAAAGAGGCCAAGAAGGAGAGAGATGTTAGATGCATACATAGCTTTAAATTATTTATTTATTCATATGTCACCTTTATTTTTATAAATAACACAAGACAGCAAAGGTACCTTATAATCCTTCCTCCTCCTGTTTTTCCAACAACAACCCTGTGAGTTGGTTGGAGAGAGAGAGAGACACAAAGTCAACCAACCAGCTTTCATGCCTAAAGCAAGACAAGACCTGGAGGTCAAATTGCCCTGATTAATATTCAGACTGTGCTTAACGTTTGCATACATCATTTCTCTGGGCCAAGATTTTGAAACATTTTGCATCCCATTCCAAGCAATGCCCACTTCTCTTATCTCTGGGGCAGCAGCAAAATGTTGTGGTGAAAGGTTGCCTTTTGTGCACAACAGAGATGGTAGCTGTGGGACGGGCAAAGAGAAAAAACAAAGCAGCAGGTACCAAAGACTTTTCTCTGCCACACCAGCACGTTATTTCTATCCTGTCATAGACTGTCTATGTCTGGAGAAGGTCTTCTTGACTAGACCTTCTAAGAGGACTTCTCAGTTGACTTTGGAGTCCGTTCTGCACCAGAAAGTCCAATCAACATTTTTGAAGGCTTTCTTGGGATGTTACTGTCCATATCTATCCATTTTTATGGATTTTCTTTTTCATGTCTTCCTTCCTTCCTTCCTTCCTTCCTTCCTTCCTTCTTTCCTTCCTTCCCTTCTCTTTCCTGACAGAAGGCAAGACAAGAAACAATGGATGGAAACTAATCAGTGGTGGGATTCAACTAATTTAATGACTGGTTCTCTGCCCTAATGATTTCTTCCAACACCCAGTTCCCCAAAGTGCTCAGAAAGTTAACACCCGGTTCTCCTGAACTGGTGCAAACTGGTTGAATCCCACCACAGAAACTAATCAAGGAAAGAAGCCATCTGGAAGTAAGGAGAAACTTCCTGACAGTGAACACAATAAACCAGTGGAAGAGCTTCCCTCCAGAAGTTGTGGGTGCTTCATCATTGGAGGTTTTTAAGGAGAGACTGGACAACCACCTGTCTGAAATGGTAAAGGGACTCCTGCTTGAGAAGGGAGGGGTTGGACCATTATTCTGTTCTTCTGTTCTTTCTTTCCCTTTTTTTTCTCATGAAGCTCCATTTGGGCTGGAGTGACAGTTAAGTTTGAAGGAATAACCTAACAACTAATTTTTTGTAAGGCTGAGCATCTTTTGCGTGTGACCTATGATTATCCAATTTAGCTCTTTCATAATATAACAGTTTCTGAGATGCATGCACTGGGGGTGGAGGGGAGGTGTTAATTAAAGAGGCAGAAGGAAATAAGCAGAAGCAACCATTAATTATATCAAAGGTAGCCACTTGTGAAAATGCTTCCTATAGGCAGTGGACAAAACCCAGAAAAATTTAAACAGTTTGAGAGAAAGAGACAACAAGCTGATTCTGTTTCTCAATGATGCTGACATAATTTATAAAAGGGGCTGAAGAGGGAAACATTTTTCCTCCCTCCCAAGTTGGAATCAACTAACAATATACTTTCTCTCTAATGGAATTACAGAGCCTTCATTGGTGCACCATGCAGTGTTGGGCACCAACTTAAATGGCTATTAAAAGATTGTGTGGGGAAAGAATTGGGAAGTCTTATTCTGCTTTTTACTCTGGTTTCAGGAGGTAACTGTACAGCAGAACAGAGTCCGCTGTCTTCAACAGATGGTTGAAGACTTCTGTTGAATCCGTTCAGATACAGGCTTCAACGGACAGTTAGGACTGCAGAAAACCCAATTGCAACCAGCCTGCCTTCCATTCAGGATCTGTATACTGCACAGGTCAGGAAGAGGCTGAGAAAATACCTGCAGACCCCTCACATCCTGGACGTCAACTGTTTCAACTTCTCCCCTCAGGATGCCACTACAGGACACTGCACACCAGAACAACTAAGGCACAGAGAGAAGTTTTCCCTCATGCCATCGCTTTGCAAGATGGAGGAGGAGGAGGAGGAGGAGGAAGAGGGATGCAACCAAGAACTAAAAGAAAAAAGAGGGAAAAATTGGTTCCTTAGGTCTAGTCACACCACTTATGGTAACAACTCTACCATAAAAGTCCCCCCCCCCATTCTCTTCAGATTTTACTAATCCGGTGTCAACAAAGGCAAGCTCTTTCATTATGTTTGGCTTTGAATTTTATCTTTTTTAAGCAGCTCCCCCAGAGTTGGAAGCCTGGTGTCACTTCTGTCATTTGCAGAATAGCTCATCCCCCTGATCAAATATTAGCTTCTTAGCAGACAACATTTATTTTGTGGTGACATTTGTTATCCTTTAATATGCGAAACAGCAGCCATGTTCTTTACTAGCAGCAACTTAAGTACCCTCTTTTTAACATTTCCATCTAACTTTAATTTTGCTCTTAAATGGCACACAACTCCTGGGGAAATGCAGCCTGAATTGTATCTCAGAGTCATGTTGTCTCAAGACAGAATATGGCTAGAAATAAAACGGTTTCAGAGTCTTTATGGGATTCAGGTGCAACTGAAGGGGGTTGTGCTCCTTGAAACTCTGCAGGAAAAGTAATAATAATAATAATAAAACAAAAACAAAAATGAAAGAAAACCCGGCTTTTGGGAAGCAGGAAGACAGCTATGTTCTAACACATCCCATTTACATTGATAGTTGAGATAGATAGATAGAGAGAGAGAGAGAGAGAGATGATAGGCAAGTCTGCATCTGAATATTTATGTTTGAAAAACTTTCTGGAAATTCTAGTATGACAATAACACAAAATTCCTTCTTTCTGGGGTGACAAAGAGGAATGGAAAATGGGTACTTTCAAGCCAACTTTCATTGCCCTCAATTTATAACCCCAATTGAACCTGAAATTTCTGTTGCTAAGCAAAACATTTATGAAGTGAATTTTGCTCCATCCTTTCTTCCACAATTGTTAAGTGAATCACTGCTGTTTGTAAGTTAGTCACAGGGTCATTAAGTGAACCTGGCTTCCCCGTTCTGACTTTGCTCATCAGAAGGTCACAGAAGGGGATGGCGTGACCCCCCCCAGGAGACTGAAACTGTCATAAGTATGAGTCGGTTGTCAAGCATCTGAATGTTGACCATGTGACTGTGGGGAGGCTGCAGAGGTCATAAGTGTGAAAAATGGTTAAAACCATCAACTGTTGTAAGTTGAGGGCAACCTGTAGTACCCCCAGCTGAGAGCCAGTGGTTGTCTCCATCAACGACGGGGCAGTGATAGGCTAAAGTGTAAAGCCAATAAGGAAGGGAAACAAATACACAATCCCCAGGTGAAGGCTGTGTAGCTCCGGGTGTCCTTTAATGAATTTCTACCTCGTTTGGAGTAGCTGGTATTTACTATTAGTGGGTCCATTTATCAGAATGAAATGTCCTGTTTGCTGGATTTATTCCTTCTGTCTTGTGGGAATAGCAGAAGAGAGAACCATTTTACATCCCTGGACCCGGAGTTTCCTTCTTCCTTTTCTCCAGCCAAGCAAAGGCAAATGGTTGGAACTGGATGAGGTCTGTTAATTGGGAAGAGGAGGATGGGAGGAAGGTCTTCACATGTTATTAAATTTCTAGCCTCCCTTTCCTTTCCAGGTGATCTACGCAGAGCCTTTCTCCCTGGTCTCATTTAATCACTGGGAAATTGAAAGGAGAGACACTGATTTGTCTGAAGTTACCTGGGAAATCCATGGTCAGGTAGGATAGGGCACCAGATCGCCCCCAACTTCTCACCACTGTTCACTTTTGGATGTTGCTTCGTCCCACGAGCCCAAAGAAATGAATGTTTTGCTTCAAAAATGAGCCAGTTTGCAAAGGGATTAGACAGGAAGTGATGCTTTTAAGTACAACTCTGAGTATTTCTAGTCAGGTATATTTCTCAGTTTTCAGTGGGAGACATTCCCTGGTCAGTATATTTAGGATTACAGCCTTAAAGTACTTTATGAATTCTGTCATCACGAGTGCCAGATTTTATCAGGGACTGATGAGGAGAGCAGAGTCTGATTAGTGCAGGGCTCCTTTCATGTGAACATTCATAGAGTCAATAATGGAGACTCTCTAAACTAAACTAAACACCCTAAATTTCCTCTTTGCTTCCACCCAAGTTCCAGCACTCATCTAGAGTTCGGCTCTAGGAAAGGGACAAATAATAATTTGGTAATAAACAAACTAACAAGCAAGCCAACAGTTAAAGAACTACACAGGTTCAGTTCCATTCCAGGGAGAAGGAAGGAAGGAAGGAAGGAAGGAAGGAAGGAAGGAAGGAAGGAAGGAAGGAAGGAAGGAAGGAAGGAAGGAAGGAAGGAAGGAAAGATAAGGGAGGGTAGGAAGGAAGGAAATGGAAATGGAAATGAGAGGAAGGAAAGAAGGGAATAAGGAATGGGGAGGGGGGAGGAAGGAAGGAAGGAAGAAGGAAGAAGAAAGGAAGGGATCTTTTTTACATGAATCCTTCTGATAACCAGAATGAATGAAAAGTGGACAACAATGCAAACGATCTTACATGCATTTCCAAAACCCATCTTACAAAGCCCGCTCTAAAAACAGTGTACCAACACTTTACAATTTGTTGTCCCTGGGGTTTTTTTTCTCAATAGGCCCAATAAATGTTAAGTGTTATGAAGTGGAGGCTTGTCCATTACCCATAATGCAGTAGGTTATAATATGATTGGGGCAACTATTCCTCTTTGAGATAAGAAATGTTTTCCAGATTGTGGATAATTAGAACTGCAGTTGAGGCAGGCTATAAGTTTCCTCAAATAAGTTTTCTTTTCTTTTTCTTTTTGCCTTCAATTTGTTTGAAGATTGGGAAGAGAAAATAATTAATTATGGCTTTTCTGGAAAGAAGTGATAGTGACTTTTTAAAATGCATATAATTATGCATTTTCTAAGCACAGACTATAGCTTCCAGATATAAGCGGTCTACTTTATGTAAGTGGGGATTTAAGGGGAAAAACAAGCAAAAAGTTTGTTCCAGCGAGACAAAATGTTTAAATTAAACAGCACCTTCCTGGAAGCTATAGGAGTGGCACACTCACAGACAGCAGATTGATATTACAAAAAACTTAACAAGGTATGTCCCAAAGGTGCTTTTTGAAGCAAAGACTCACCAGAAGAGATTTTACTTGATGGGATCCTAATCTGAGCAAAGTTTCTAATAATTTCTTCTGGGGCTCCTTAGACCAGAGGCCTCCAAACTTGACTACTTTAAGACTTATGGACTTCAACTGGGAGTTGAAGTCCACAAGTCTTAAAGTGGCCAAGTTGGGAGACCCCTGCCTTAGACATAAAAAGGAGCAGCCATCTTCTGTTGGATTGAGGGCCTCAACAGGCTTTGTGTGAAACATTGAGGACAAAAATAGGCAGAGACAGGATCTCTTCATATGACATTTTCTGGGGATTTAAGGGACAAAACTGATGCCCCAAGATCCTGAAAGACTTAAAGCACTGATTTGCCTTGACTTCTTCATAAAGAACTGAAAAATTCCATATACCCCTTAGTGGAGATGGAAGAGGATATCTCTGGGCCTCAAAAGTAGTGTTGGTAGACCATATATAAGTTCATGGACTTCTGCTATTGAGGAATTCAGTGAAAGATTTCTTGCTCAGGTAAAAAGAAAAATAAGCTGCACTCACAAGAGAAACGTGCAAGGCATTAAATATCTTCAAGTAATTTGCAGATCGAGAAGATTGCCTCCTCAGAACACAAGGCATTTCTTAATTATTATTTTACTATGTCATTTGGAGACCGTGAAGCTGCCTTGGAAGCTTAATGAGATGTATTGCTCCAGTCTGCTGCTAAAATGCTGCCATCAACAAGGAAAGGTTCAGCAGGATTGTTCCTGGTTCAGTGTTCGGTGTTAAGAAAATATAAAGTTGTGCTTTTGAACTGGATCACGCTATTTCCTGAAACAAGAAAAAACCATAGGTCCTTGGTAGGACATATGCCTGCATTCAGAAAGTGCTAGATTTCAACCAGGGTCCCAAAGATGTTTTTGTCAAAAGGCAAATGGACTTTCTTGGTTTTGCTTGAAGACGTTTCGCTTCTCATCCAAGAAGCTTCTTCAGTTCTGACCTCAGTTCAGTTAGAACTGGAGAACCTTCTTGGAGGAGAAGCAAAATGTCTTCAAGGAAAAACCAGGAAAGTCCAGTTGCCCTTTGACAAAAACATCTTTGGGAGAATCAAGACCTGGATGACGGAGAAACTCCATAGACATTTCAACCAGAGCATTTCCAGGTACAGATGGAAAAAGGGGCTCCCAAAAACCATGGCCAATCAAACAAACCTCTCAGGGCAAAATGTACCAAGAATAGGATTCAGTACAATTTCTGTACCATTTGTGCTTGGCATGTAGAAATGTTGTGCTTCCAGTTTCTCTTCCGTTTTCTTTATTTTTGCACCAGGCATTCAAATGCTAATACCCAGTTGGAACCGATACTCCTTCAGGGGAGTCTTCACACTGCTGTGTGCATTCCTTTGACACTTTTCTAGAGAACTGTGCCATCAAGAAGGAAAACACTTTAACAACACCTTATTTTTTGCAGAAGGAAGAAAATGTGTCAATGTAAAGGCAGAAGGAGAGGATACAGGAGCTGTTCATAAGTACATAGGTGTTGTTAGTTTACTGTTGTTGATTCCCTGCCTGGAACACTCGACAAGGAAAATAGCTCATTTCTTTCCAAGACTAAGGGCTTCCAGTTAAGTAGTTTGAGAACAACCACAGTTGGCTAAATCAGGGTTCTCCAACCTTGGCGACTTTAAGACCTTTAACTCCCAGAATTCCTCAATCAGCTTTGCAGAGTTGAAGTCCACTAGGCTTAAAGTCACCAAAGCTGGAAACCCCTGGGCTAAATGCTATCTTCACTTTCTCCTCATTCAAAAGGTCTAAGTCAGGGGTCTCCAACCTTGGCAACTTTAAGACCTGTGGACTTCAACTCTGCAAAGATGGTGGAGGAATTCTCGGAGTTGAAGTCCACAGGTCTTAAAGTTGCCAAGGTTGTTCTAAGGCAACGTTTCTCAACCGTGGCGACTTTAAGATTTGTGGACTTCAACTCCCAGGATTCCCAGCCACCATGCTGAGCTGACACTCAGGCTATTGGCAATAGCAATTTTCCCAGTTGCTATGAGGTGGTTTCACTCAACTTCTGGATAGAACTTGAGTTGCAAGTGTTGCAAAGATAAGGCCCAAAGTTTCTCTTGACTCTGCCTGGTTTTGTGGATAATCCAGGTAGATCACGTGAAGTGTTAGTACTGCTTTATAAGGCCTTGGTAAGACCACATTTGGAATACTACAACCAGTTTTGGTTACCCCAATGTAAAAAGAGGATGTTGAGACTCTAGAAAGAGTGCAGAGAAGAGCAAAAAGGATGATTAGGGGACTGGAGGATAACACATATGAAGAACGGATGCTGGAATTCGGTGTGGCTAGTCTAATGAAAAGAAGGACTAGGGGAGACATGATAGCAGTCCTCCAATATCTCAGGGGGTCAAGCTATTCTCCAAAGCCCCTGAGGGCAGGAGAAGAAACAATGGATGGAAACTCATCAAGGAGAGAAGCAATTTAAAACTAAGGAGAAATTTCCTGACTTTGAGAACAATTAATCGGTGGAACAATTTGCCTCCAGAAGTTGTGAAGGCTCCAAACTGGAAGTTTTAAAGAAGAGATTGGACAACCACTTGTCTGAAGTGGTGTAGGGTTTCCTACCTGAACAAGGGGTTGGACTAGAAGACCTCCAAGGTCCCTTCCAACTCTGTTATTCTGTTATTTCTGCAGAACAATACAGAAAAAGGCTCATAAGGATTTTTTTTTTAACTTCCAATTTAACCTGCAATGCTTGCAATTCCCTAGAAATCTTTCATGGGATTTGCATGAAATACAATGCATGCTATTCTTGCAAAGGATTAGCATTCAGGCTAATATCTTTATTTTCTATTTATCTTTTGGAATAGGGATGCCTGGCTGCGTGTGTAAAATATGGATGCTGTTAGGATGAGATCGGCCTTTCGTTAATCAAGCAACTTTTTTTCCAGTTCTGTCTTCTGTTATTATGGATAGAAGTGCAAGAAAATCTCTTTACATATCCATCAACATAATTCAGCCTGAACTTATTCCTTCTATTCACTTCTAATTGGAGTTAATGTATTCAAATATATTCAAGGGAGGGTAGCACCCTCTGGAGAAGCTTAACACTCCATTGAAAAAAAAATGCACAGAAAATTCAAATATTGCCTACTCGGAATGCTACAAATAGCAACAAGTTTATTGCATTTCCTCCTTCAGAATATGCTATACATATTTTAGAATATAACTGTAAGGTTTTTAATTTGTTTCAGAAACGAGTATATTATTAATGAATGTCCAAAATTCAGTGGAAGCTAGTTTACCTTCCTCCTTCCCTCCTCCTCCTGCATTTGATTGTGGAAGCATTCAAACAAAGAAAAGTTCATTATATTCATTGAAGAGGTGCTATTTACCATGGGAAATATTTCTAACGTGTGGCTTTTCCTTACTGGACAAAGTGGGAGAAGGTCCTCCTCCTCCTCCTCTTCTTCTTCTTCCTCTTCTTCCCTCCTCCCCCTCCCCCTCCCCTCCCCCCCCTACTTTCTCTTGAGAACCAAGGACATTCTCACACCTGGCCGGACGGAAGGAGGAGCGAGGTCACCAGGCAACCAGACGGCGCTTTGATTGGACCATGTGGCTGATTGTCTGGGGTTGAGAGGAAAACTTTCACTTTTAATTAGCCGAAAACCGCGGGAGTCTTCAGAGTCGGTTTTCACCAGATCCGTGCTAGTACGATGTTTCCAATAAAGCTCTTCTTTGAGGAATCTACTTGCCTCGAAGAGTTGCTTGAAATGAACATGCTACTTGTAACCCTGACAAAGGGGTGAAACTCACTGGACAAACCTCTCACTTAGCCACAAAAAGGTTGGGCTCAGTGGTGGGATTCAAATTTTTTTACCGGTTCTGTGGGCATGGCTTGGTGGGCATGGCAGGGGAAGGATATACTGCAAAATGCCCCTTCCCTCCCCACCCACTAACCTGCTTTCCAGCTCCGTTCTCCTGTGCAGCGCAACCAAAGGAGACCCAGCCGATCGGCTGGGACTTAATGGGAGGCAGAGAAGAGATGGGGTTGGCGGGGCCAGTCAGAGGTGAGATTTTCCAGTTCTCCCAACTACTCAAAAGTTCCTCTACTGGTTCTCCAAAACTGGTCAGAACCGGCTGAATGCCACCTCTGGTTGGGCTCAACTTGTCATAAGTCAAGAACTACCTGTACTGTATCCTTCTCATCACATTCTTCCTTTCATGGCTGAAATTCCCACAACTATCTCTTTCATTTCTGGAAATTTTAAAGGTGATTCTATGAGAACCTTGCCAGGAAGCATTACTTTTGTTCGAGGCGGCTGAGCTGGTGTCAAACGGTGTGTGTGTGTGTGTGTGTGTGTTGTGTCTGTGTGAGATTGCAGATTGCAGGTGAGAATCCCAACTCCCATAAGACTCCAGGCACCATCATGTGAGATCTTAGCTCTTATGAGCATGCATACTTACAGAAAAAGGACGCCTGACACCTGAAAACATTCCCCAAACTCTTAAGCTACCATTTGACTTCACGCAGGAGGCATTTTTTTTCTTAATTTCTTGCAAAACGTGTGGATGTGACCCTGCCGGCTAAAGTAACTTTGGGCTGAGTGTTCCAGCTGCTGGGTATGCTTTGATGTTTTTGTAGCACATGGAAGCCTTTGAGGAGCACCTTAGTCTACCCCAGGATACATTTCCCACCTCCAAATAAACTTAGTTCCATTGACCTGAATATGTTCTTCATCGTCTCGGTTTGTGTTTTCCCCAAAAAAATCCTATCAGAGTCTCAATTCTCTGCTCCACCTTTTCAAGTTTCCAGGGTGCCAACATGCATTATTGACCTCATTTTTATTTTTTTGGTCATTTCCTCTTGTTATTTCATTAGCTGGTGGAGAAAAGAAAAAAAATCATTAGAGTTTTAAGCATCTTCATCCCAGGCTCCCCCGCCCCCCAATATCCCACCCCACAAAGGCATGGCAATGTTACATTAGCCTGGTTACCATAGTAACCGGATTCTTACGCTCAGCCTATGTTGTACGCATTTCATCCCTCCCAGGTTTTTTTCTGCCCGTTTGCATCCAGTCGGTTTAGAAAATAGCTTCATTTTATGGCTCCTGATATATGACTTTTTTAAAAAAATGAATCTCTAAGGAAGTTTGCCCTGAAACATAAAACCTTGCAAGTTCTCCTTTGTAAACAAACCATTCTTGGTTCCTAAAATATCTCGTATGCTGGATTCTATCTGGGTCCAAAATTCCTTAAATTTCAACAGGGGTGAATTTAGGAATTCAGACAAAAAGTAAGCTGGTCTTGGTCCTTGCCAGCAAACCCACTGTCCTTTCTGTGTCTTAGACAGCCATTAGACATTAAAGGGACATTAAAAACTAAAAGTTAGGGACCTGTTCAGAGGACAGAGTCTGCATTAGCAAACAATCTTGCCGCCACAAGTTTTTATCAATTTTAACATAACCCTGTGAGTCACGGTAAATATTATGCTATGTAGACTGTTCAACATGATTAGTTCAAACTTTTGCAACATTTATTCCATTCTCAGCTGACAGAAAATGCCTTTCTACGGTTTTTTCCACACACACCCCCTCTCTTTTGAAATATGTCGTATTTTTAAATCAGATTTTCCTGTCCCAAATTCTTCAGTTGTTGCTTTCACATTTATATATCATGGATTGGACTGTTGTTGTGGAAATATTCTCTGAGTAGCAGGAATATGTCCCTGCTTTTTCTTTTCTTCATGAGTTGTTAATCTTAATTCTTCTGCAGTCTGCGTGCGTTGGGCATGCAAATATACTTTGGAATGCTAGCGAGCAAATTATTTTTTTAATGCGTCGATAAGGAATTTGAGGCATTAATATTTACCATCTAAGGCAAAGATGCCCATAAAATTAAATGGCATACAGTACCAGAAAATGTCCCCTGGCTTCTGCCATCCGTTTGCCTGCTTATTTCCACTTTAATCTAAACATATAAGTACGTAAAGCTGCATTATCAGCCACCACTCTGTACCCCCTGGTGGTTTGCTCTGACGCAGCAGCTCTGCAAGGCAAACATAATTCCTAAAATCACTTTCTAAAGTCATTTAACGACAGATGCTAGAACTTGAGACACTCCTACTAAGGAAGATGGGATGGTTTCTGCCCTCAAGGAAAAGAAAGAGAACATGGCTTCCAAGCAGTGTTTCCTGAACATGTCACTCCTTTGATTTAAAATGAAGAAGATATTTTTCAAGACTGATGGTGGGGAACCTTTGCATGCAAGTTTGCAAAGAGGGAGACAGGACAGTTGATAGGTTTACTATTGTACAAGCAGCAGAAATCTGCATGTAAATAAAACCTGGATGCACAAGAATTTCTGGTCGACATTTTCTAGCCTCAGAAGTTAAGCAGAGTTGAGCCTGCCTGGTTCATTTATGCACAGCTGATGTCCATGAAGTTCAAAAAGTCAACCCGAAACAAGACAATGGGAAATTTCTGCTGAACTGCTGGTCAGTTTTCATGGAGATGTGTGCTCCTGGTTATCTTTCACATTCTATACTTTAGAGATGGATGTCTATGGAGATTCTCAGTCCTCCAGGTCATGATTGTCCCAAAGATGCTTTTTCAAGAGGTAACTGGACTTCATTTGTTTTTCCTTAAAGATGTTTCGTTTCTCATTCAAGAAACTTCTTCAACTCAAAGAGAGAAGCAGCCTGGAATTAAGGAGAAACTTCCTATCAGGAAGGGGACAATTAACCAGTGGAATAGCTTGCCACCAGAAATTGTGGGGGCTTCATCACTGGATGATGAAGAAACTGGACAGTCACTTGTCTGAAATAGTATAGATTATCTTGCTTGAGCAGGGGGCTGGACTTGAAGACCACCAAGGTCCCTTCCAACTCCTATTCTATTCTATTCTATTCTGAATTCTATTCTGTTCTATTCCATTCTATTCTATCCTATTCCATTCCATTCCATTTTTATATTCTATTCTGTTCTGTTCTGTTCTGTTCTGTTCTGTTCTATCTATCATATTCCATTACATTACATTCTATTCCAGTCCATTCCATTCTATTCCATTCTGATCCTCTTCTATTCTATTCTATTCTATTCTATTCTATTTACTCTACTCTACTCTACTCTATTCCATTCCATTCTGATCCTATTCCTTTCTATTCTGAATTCTATTCTATTCTATTCTGGCTGAATGGTGGGGAATGGAAGGATTTATATTCCTTGCAGTTCATCTGGTCATTAGGAGTCACCTCCTAATGAGGTGAGGCCACCTGGAGGTTCATCTGTGTCCTCAGGGTCACCTGAATAGAGATGGATGTGATCAGGATAGCCCTTGCCAAGTTATTTGATGGGATAACAGGGGAGAAGGGATGCCAATATCTGTTCAATGGAGAATGAACCCCAAAGCCAAAGGGGCATCAAATGGAAGATTAGCTGCCAGCCAAAACATCTTGAAAAGCTAGGCTGGTGGAGCCTTGAAAGAAAAAAACCAGGATAGCATAGGAAAGATTTTTTTAAAAAATAAAAGATCAAGGAGGTACTGAGGACAAATTATCTAGAATTTTTTAGCCAAACACTCATGTATATGCTAATGAAGTCACTAGGAATGATGGTGGCATATAAATGCTCCTGTGGTTTATAAATGTTCGAACAAAGGAGGAAATAAAATGTAAGTTTTACTTTACAAACCTGAGAAAGAAATTGAAACTGTTGTTCCGTCCTTTTAGAAAGTAATGTCAAGAGAGAAGACACAGTGAGATCTAAAAATGAATACCAATTCTGAATATTATGACTGCAGTCTTTAATAGAGGAATTTGTGCAAACCATCAAGTGAATCATTCATCATAAATTAAAATATCCCAACCAATTAATCTCTCTCTATTCATTCAAATTTGCTACTATGCAAAACTGATGGATATTCGTTAGTTTCAATTATTCCGGCCTTTGGGCTTGAAGCAATGAATCTCCCTTGTTTCCAGGGAAGTTCTAAAAAAAATAGGCCAGCTTATATGCAATTTCTAGACATGCTTCATTTTTTTCCCTTGACAAAACAGATTTAAAAAATAAGATTAATAGTTCCATGCATTTCTATTTCTTCCTCTTATCGTGCACTAATTTATTCCAATTTAATCAAATATCAATCAGTGGGTCATATTTCAACGAGTATTTGGCAACACTGATAGCATTTGTTGAAGAAAATCAAAGCAGTCAGAAATTAGACATTCCCCAGGAGATAAATAGTTTCCTGAGCCTTTAGGAACAGAGGGATATCTAAGCATTCTTTTGCTTTAAAAAGTCACATTTTATCTGTCCCTCCCCTGGGAGAAACAAAATGCACACCTGGCTTGACATGAAAGGAATCTGGGGGTCCTTTTTGACCACAAGTCAAAATCCATCAATCATCAATCATGTCTTGTGCCTGAAGTGTGATACAGCTGCTAAAAAAAGGAAAAGCTACCTTGGGGTATATTAAGGAGCAGAGATCAGGGGCCAAACGGAAATCCACGGGGAGCTGATTCCATAGGGCGGGCGCTTCCACCGAAAAGGCCCTAGCCCTGGGGACCGTCAGCCGACAATGCCTAACCGACGGTATCCCAAGGAGGCCCCTCCTGTGGGAGCGCACGGGGCGATCGGAGTGTGATGCTGAGATGAGAGATAGAATAAAATGTGTATGGCAAAAATTAAAATATATTTTTATTTATTTTAAATAATTAAATAGAATTGTTAAATTGTCCCACAATGAGTTGTCCCATGGTGAATTGGCTGTAACAAGTTGGCTATGGCAAGTTGTCCCATTCCCCTAACTTGATGGCATGTAATCAATTACTCAGTCAAATTAATTGTTCCATACCTATCCCTGTTTCAGTCAGCTCCCAACTGGAGACCTCTGTCAAGATCTGGGCATCACCATTAAAGAAGGATGGGGACAAACTGGAGCACGTTCAGAGAAGGGCCATGAAGATGCTACAGGTTCTCCAGATTAAACTCTCTGAGCAACAGTTAAAAGAATCTGGATATATTTAGCTTGCTGATACATTTTGACTAGCAGTCTTCAAATGTAGCTGAAGCATTGTCATGGAGAAGGAGAAATTCTCTATTGTTCCAGAGGTTAGAAGGAGAATTGGTGAGTTACAATAAAATGGAAGGACATTTGGGCTAAAGATCAGGAGGAATGTCCTGGCTGTATGAGCTGTCAACCAATGGAACAGGCTGCCACTTGACGTGCTGAGTTCTTCTTTGCCAGAGGCCAGATGGTCATCTATTAGAGATGGTCCAGTCAACTTCACATTAAGGCTAGAACTGGATTAGCAACTCTTCCAACTCTACATTTCTGTCATGCCAGGAGTTTGGTCTGGGCTTTGACTATCACATGCATATAATTGGTAAGCAAAATTACAAAATTGTCTATCGACCTTTTGTGTGAATTGTTAGTTTCAAGAAAGCCCTAGTATTACAACAGCTTCAAACCATTACATCCCAGAATGATAGATGAGGAATGGGTTGAATAAATATTTGTCTTCCTTAATTTTATAAATGGGGGCATGTGATGCCTGAAGCCACCAGTGCCATTCAGCTCCCTTCAGTTGCTTCCTAACATCTGGAGATGTCTGCACTTTCCAAAAGCAGAAAACATGTGAGAAACAGATCTCACACCTAGAAATGTGGTGCAATGGCTTATTGCTCCAAGCTGTGTAGATCATAGAATTTTCCCTAAGATGCATAAATGCACCAAGAAATCATGCACACATATCAAACACACCCATTTGTTTCCTGAAAACATTTGTTTCCAGCCTCCTGTTAATTTTCCTGCGGTGGATGAAATGGGACTAATTGCTTCTTACTTCATTCACTTGTCCTTCGGGCTCAGCTGATCGGCTGAAGTGGTGGAGCTCAAGAAATGACTGAAGGCAAATGCGGCATTGAAGGAATTTGGTGGGAAAGCTAAACAAAATGGCAAGAATTGTGGAATTAGATCATTTAACAAGATTGCAAGAATCATGGGTCTGTGGAGTCAGGTGATCTAGCCCAACCCAAGAAGAATGCTATGGATGTTAATCAAAGCTGTGGTTTTAGCTATTGAAAGGGGATGATATCAACTGTGAAATAGAAGGAAGGAAGGAAGGAAGGAAGGAAGGAAGGAAGCTAACCCTTTGTTAGCCATATTGTTGCAGATCTGTAGCCAATTGTTGCTCCCTAGTGATTCCCAATGGGCATTTTATTCACTATTAAATATGCATCCCCCTTCTCCCCAAGGAGCTTTATTGAGATTTCCCCTTCTTTTCATCCCCAATCCTGCAATCTAGGTTGCACTGACCAAGAGGGATTGGCCAAAGCCACCCAGGAAAGCTTCTTCAGTTGAAGGACCAAATGACCAAGTCTAAATCCAACTTCGGATTCATTACATCCCATCAGTCTCAAAATGCTGCAATTCATCTACTGCTAATTTGAAAGACCATGAAACATCCAAGCAAAATGAACAAATCTTCTCATAAAACATCAAATCTCAGAAAAACATGATAAAACCCAAGTTTCTGAAGGTTTTTTTAATATTTTTTTTAACATGGAGGGCTTCTATAAAAGGAACAGAAATTTGTTCCTTGTTTATTGAACACATTTCTGTGACATGACATGTAATCTGAGATGTAATTCTGTGACATGTAATCTGAGCACAACCAACTCATTATTCAGCCCATCAAAATCAGAAAGAACTAAACAGAAAAAAACTAAACTTCATAGAATAATGAGATGCATTGCGTCACATTAAATAATTGAGAAGGTTATAAACAATGTAAAAGTCAAAGTCAGACTCAAAGATGTATCAGAAGATAAAGAATGCCTTGATAAAATATAGAAACTGCCATTGACATGAAATCAAGATAGTTAAGTTAAAACAGCCCCTTGGAGTGAAAAGCTGAAGTGTTAAATGGACTGTTCTAGTTTTGGTACATGGATGGGCAAGGTCACCCAACCTCTTGATAGAAGTCATCATTCTGGGCTGGCCAAGGACAAGAATGACCCAAGGGAACCAGAACAAAACATGTCCAAAATGCAATGAGATACAAAAACACATATTATGCTCCCTAGTTGAGCACAGACAAATCTATTCCAACAATAATAACTTCCCCTCCTTGCAAAGCAGATCCAAAATTTATAAGCTTCTACATGTCTTTGCAACCCAATTGACCTATCATATGTTACATAGATGAGAGGAAAAAATAGTTAACAGCTTAAACAACAGTGAAGTTAAAATCAACAGTCTGTTATTGTAATTTTTCAACTGTTTCTTATTTACCACAAATCACCCCAATCATCATCTCTGATCTGTTCAGGATTAATAATCTCATTTGGCTCTTAATAATGAAACCTTTCCTGAGGTTTTTAATTGGGAACTTTCTCTACAGTTGTGTGTCATTTCCAAAGTTCATAAATCTCTGTTGCAAATAACTGTATCTCTGGAACATCCATTACTGAAAAATTGTTCAGAACAAGAGCATCTGTTATTTTTTTTTCTTTTGGAATTTGTATTTTAATCTTCTGAATAATTTTTTTAAAATGATACAAAATGCAACCAGATATGTGGCTGTAGGCAATGCTGTTTTCCAGGCAACAACACTGTGGAAGGTTTTTTTTTTAAAGCAATATTGTTATTGTAGGGCTATGCAAGCATTCACTGGGGTGTTGTGTATGTGTTTATAAAATGAATATAGTAATATTGATGGAATTGATGTCTCATCCTTTTTCAATATGCACGAATCTATCTATCTATCTATCTATCTATCTATCTATGTATCTATCTATCAAGGTAGCAATCACCCTTAGACTTATACACCACTTGTGCTTTTCCAGCCCTGTCTAAGTGGTTTACAGAGTCAGCCTATTGCCCCCCAAAATCTGGGTCCTCGTTTTACCTACTGCAGAAGGATGGAAGGATGAGTCAACCTTGAGCCAGTCAGGATTGAATTCCTGGTAGTGGGCCTGGTAGTTAGCCTGCCATACTGCCTTCTAACCACTGCACTACCACGGCTTCTTATATATAACACATTATTTGATTGTTATTTGCATAAGAAAGAGGTTGTCATCTTGGACTGCACATTAGGCTGACGAACTATTGGGACCCTTATATTAAAACAAAATATTTAATGTGCAGTCAGAGCTCAAAAAGTCACATATAATACAGCCCTTTATTTGAATAAAACAGTTCAGTTGAGATCAACGTATGTGGGTCTGATCATAATAAATTGTAGAGGTGACACAGAAACAGGATGTCATATTCCTTATTTTATTTTTGTTTTCATTTAATCTGTTTCTTGTATTCTACTTTTATGTCTGGTTTTATTATGAGATGTTTTATGTTTTATTCTCTATTTTTATATGGCCTATGGGCTAATCAATTCTAAAGCACTCACTTCTAGATTAATTGTGCTGAAGAACTATAAAAAGCCATTGAACCATTAAAAAAGAGAAGATCTTAGACAGCAACTTTCTTTCATTTTATCTGAAAACGAGTTCATTTTAAAGGGTTTCACTTCAATGTGATGTTTACATTTTAATAAGTCTTAAGTTGTCAATGAAAAAAAGCCAAGGTGCAGTTTTAATTAATATTAAACTTGTGATCCTCCTATGCACACCTTCTAGCTACAAACAACGTCTCAATTTATTCTTACATTTTCATCTTTTATCTATAATTTTGTGTTTTTTAAAAGATGGTTGAAAACACACACAAACTAATAGGGAGTGAAAAGAAAAAAGAAAAAAATCAAAGAGAGCTAAAAGTACAAGAAACAAAAACAGAAAAGAAAAAGAAAGATACAAGGAAGAAGCCTTTGATCTTCTTCACAACAGTCATAAGTACAAATATAAATTTACTCTGTGGTTACAACATAACTATTGTCTTCCTGGAACCCCTTCTCTTTAATCAGCAGGACTGTTAATTTATTCTTACATTTTCAGATAGGCAAAACTGAAAAAAATTGTCCTTATCTACTTGCTGTGTTTAATGAGCTTGCATATTTTATTTTATTCTTTGTGGAAGGTACTTGGAAAAAAACGGCACAGATGAATGGCCGACAAAATTTTTCATGGTGAATGATCCCCATGGAATCCATAGAGCTTAGGCTCAGGTGCCCCTAATTCAGTGGTGTGTTTCAAAAAAAAATTTCCTACCATTTCAGAGCTTGCTTCAGAGCTCACATGCGCAGTGCTCAAACTCCACCCTCTGAATCAAGGCTGGTGAGCTGTGGAGATGTGCCTATCGCGTGTGAGAGGGCTCAAGGATGGCCCTTCCCTGGTGAGCTGTGCTGTTTTTTAGCTCAGCTGAGGCGCGGCCATCCGCTCTCCGCATGAATCAGCTGAGCTAATAAACAGCAGAATATAGGTGAGGTAAGAGCAGGGGCCGGTGGGCAGGGCCAATCAAAATCTTCCCTGAAGATTACAGTAAAAAAAAACATATTTAATCATACATGTATTAGTAGCAGCTAGAACTGTATTTGCTCAGAATTGGAAAAGTGACAAGATACCAATAGAGGGAAAAGTAATTGAGGAAATATTTGAATGTGCAGAAATGAATAGATTGACATTGGAAATTAAAGAAAAGAAGAATCTAAATATTACATGGCATGGGATTTATTTTACCAATGGTTAGAAAATAAAACAAATTAAAATGGACTAGATGTATATATAAAACAATACTTATATGGAAATGTGGTTATTGTTATATTGATAAGAAGAGTGTTAATTATAAACTGTAAGCACATGAAGTATGTACCTAATTGGCACATGGTTGAAATGAAATGGATTTATTGTATTTTTTTTTTTAAATCCCTACTGATTCTCCAAACCAGTCAAAATTTTCCCTACCAGTCTGCCAGGACTGGTCAGAACTGGCTGAATACCACCTCTGACCTAATTCCTCTTGAGAGCATCCAAGACCTACCAAGTGCTACTATTGTTGTGGCATGTATATCTCTCTATACATGACCAGATTTTAAACAAACAATATGTCAGAACAATGAGAGTGGCCTACGTCCCACTTTCAAAAAGAGACTTTCAGTTTGGAAACTCTGAGCATTGTTTTAACACACCTCTTTCAGCAGGAAATTGACTTTAGTTGTGTGTTCTTTAAAGAAAAACATCAAAGTCCCACTGGTACTTTTCTGGTTTCAGAACTAATCCATCATTCTTTGCAACAACAGGAGCAAAGCCAACAAATATAATATGGATGAGTAATTTTTGGTTCAAGAGTCACATTCAGACTTGGGTGGAATGCTAAATTCCATGTCTGGATACTGACTTGGAGCAGAAAAAAAAGTGGTTGGCGGTGAGAAGGATAATAATAAAATAGAGGATGATATTTTCCGGTTCTCTGAACTATTCAGAACGTCCATTACTGGTTCTCCAGAACTGGTCAGAACCTGCTGAATACCACCTCTGACAACTACCAACCTGAGCTAGTAATATTCAAAGACTTTTCTCCATATCATCCTTTTTTTTCCCCTTTCCCTTAATTTGTTAGCACCTTCTCCTACAGTCTACTCAACTGGAGACATCTTTAAGGGGTTTGCAGTTACATCCTACTGGCAAATGACACTGTGGAAAGTCAGCAGCCCAGAAGAACCCTGAAGGCCACAACAAAACAGTCCCAGGGCCAGATGGAGGAATGCACCTACAGTGGTCTCACCTGGTCAACAGTACTTGATTTGGGACTTGATAAAACCCCACCAAGCTGAAGCAGTGGAGTAGACATCCACATTGACAATGCTTTAAAATCCAAATGGCCTTCCATCCCAGAATTGTGCCCAGGTACATTTTCAATATTCCATACACACCTATGTATCCTGACCTGAATTGGGGCGTTATCATTGCAGCAACCACAGGTAGATAGATAAGTCTCCCATATGAAGCCCTACTGGGAGGTAGAACACATGGGCTCACATGGGCTATTAAATGTTACCTCCAACAACGATCAAACTTAATTCTTGCAGTACTTAACAACTCTAATGGCCGCCACAACCTGGCAGTCCTTCTCTCTCTCCTGATGACCATTCTTCAAAATACTCTTAAGATAATTGCAAGGTTTTTATCACCATGTAGTTAGAAGTTGTCTGGCTCCTCCCCTAGCAACATTGTGGCAGTTATTAGTGGTTAACTGTAATTAGGATTTTCACACAATGTTTAAAATTCTGTTTCATAGTTATTGTGTCAAATTGCTTTTGTTGCATCTTATTTTGGGCCATAAATACATTTTTTAACTGATTGATTGATCATTTGATTCCCTACTGTATTTTTCTAAAGCTGTGCAAATTATTCTTAAGGCACCTTGAGTTGTTTTCTTTCTTCTTTATCATCCGGATTCCTTCTTTGGTTTCTGCTGGTGGCTATAAAAGAGCATTCCAAAGACACCCCACAGAGCACAACAGAAAGTGATAAGTGAATAAGTTATTATACATAACCGAGAATGGGTTATTCTAAAGAAGCTCAGAACACAGGGCTCTTTAAGGAACAAGAAACAGGATTAGAATGGAGAACAATGCAGCTAGTTGTTGTCAGTGAATAACTTTTAACACATACAAAAACTACACAGTGTCACGAAGTTGTTAGTCTCAACATAGCTGCCAGGCAAGGAGGCCATAAACCACTACAAAAACTTTTCCTAAGGAGAAATATTCTGAAATTCTGCTAAGACAGCCCGATTGTGGCCAAGCTTGATTCCAATCTTCCCTACCTGGGTGAACTTGTCTTCCTCAATTTGTCTTTGCTGGGGAGAAATAAGGTAATTTCCCACAGCAGACAATATCTAATTGTCTACCAGTGTCAACAGATAGGGGGAAAGGAAGTACAACATCACTGAGACACGTACAGCTAAAGACCTGAAGGTAACACATTTCAAGATGTCAGTGAGTTATGGTACTCGAGGGAAGGAAGGAAGGAAGGAAGGAAGGAAGGAAGGAAGGAAGGAGGAGGAGGAGGGAGGAGGGAGGGAGGGAAGGAAGGAAGGAAGGAAGGAAGGAAGGAAGGAAGGAAGGCTAAATGCTATAGTTTGTAGATGAGCTCTGAGTTACATACAGATGTGACAAATGCAATAGAAAATATCTGACATAACTGGTTAGATAGATAGATAGATAGATAGATAGATAGATAGATAGATAGATAGATAGATGGTAGAGGATAGGATCAATATTAATGAAAGATCCAAAATTCAAGATTTCCAGAGGTTTTTGCTGATGTCCATGTAAGATAAAAACCCTCTATCCTTGACATATAATAGGCTTATCATTTAGAACCATTTTCAATTAAACATATCCACCCAACCAAGTTATTAATTCTAGCAACTTTTTCATCTATAAACCCCCATGGACTTCTGATGTGTTTTCTTTGTTTGAAAACCAGAATTGGGGGCCATTGTGAACTTGAAAGTGGAATAGGAACAGAATGAAGGAGGGAATGAAAGAAAAGGACATGCTTGAGACTTACTGAGCATTCTGTGGAGTTTTGAAAAACCCAGAAGATTGAACTGGAAAGCTGCAGCCTTCTGCTCCCTCTCCCCATTCGCCTCCTCATCATTACTGCAATTTGGAAAGGGCCTCCCTGCCTCCTTTTGCTGCCTCTTCCATCCAGCTCCATCCACATGCATATTGGCATTGCCTTGGGCATTTTCCTTTTCCTCACCATTTCCTATCCCTGCGGTGATCACGTACATTATTGCTTACTCTGACCAATGTTTTGTGCTCCTTGGATTCATCCCCAGAGTTCTTCTTGCATCCGTAAGGTCCAGGAAAGTCCCAAGTTGGAGCAGGTGAATTTACACCCAGTCTTTTTTTTAATATATAAAAAAAAGGATATAAAACTTTTTAAAAAAGGAAGATCGATTACCTTACCATCTCCTGGAATGAAGAATGTCCTCTCTGGCCTTCCTCTCAAACATTTTTTTTAAATTAAATTACTTTACTTCCTGTGAAAAGGCAAAAATAAAGCTGTTTGCAGAAGAAGGAAAAACAACTCCCAAGAAAATAAGACATTATTCCACTTCCTATGAGACCATTTGACCCTCATCATACAATGGGAGACATTTTATATCATGATAACCTTCAAGGATTTTCAAGAATTTGAGAGCCACCTGAAACTCTCCCTTGATACAATAAACAGATAGGTCATTTCCTTTGAGATGACCTTTGGCTCAGGTTGAACACCAGTGACTTGATGGGCCTGCCATATAATTGTCTTGGCAACATTACAGGTGTGTTTAGTGATTGTCATCTTCCCAGGTGACCATCAACCAGCTTAGCTTTTTTCAAGATGAGCCGAGGTCGGTTCGATACTAGATTGATATGAAAGCACACTGTTTCATGTTGAAGAATTAATTCACACTGTGAAGGTTTTCCAAATCCAGTTCTGGAGTGGGTTAAGATAGGTTCTCCTGCTTGAGCAGGGGGCTGGACTAGAAGACCTCCAAAGTCCCTTCCAACTCATTCTATTCTATTCTATTGAAGACTACCCACACCAAGGGTACCAGCAGAAGTGCCCCCTTCCCAAAGTCTAGAGAATCCTTCCACAGAGAGTCAACCCTCAATTGTCAGTCAGTGTTGTGGCCTGTCAACCACCTGCCCCTCCAGCAGCTGAATCAGAGGAGGAGGAGGTCAGCATCAAGGCAACCTTGGAGCTCCAAGGGGAAAGAGGGAATGGAGCTGGCAGAGAGAGAGAGACAGACAGACAGAGGCGGAGTCTGGGCCATCCGTCATCCCTCCAATGGAGAGTCAACAGCCCCCAGTTCTGGAGGTGGCTGATGAGGAAGAGGAGGAACAGCTGGGTTCAGTGCCTGACATGCAGATGCGCAGAAGGCAGAGGAGAGGAGAGGAGTGGAAATCTATGGGCTGGTCCTCGGGACGGAATAACCACAGCTGCTAGCAAAGTCCCACTCTAGCTCTGGGGATAAAAGGCGGGGCAGAGATGAATAGATGTGGCAGGCAATTATTCATCTCCCTGCTGGGCAGACTTATTAGCCTGTGGTGAGAGAGAAACTTTTTACCAGGGCTGCTGGCACTCCTAATAAAGGAATCTTTTGAGTTCACGTCAGAGGTTTGTCATGTTTGCGGAGCTGGTCATGGTCAACTCACCCCCTTCCCCTAACTTTAGTGAAACATGAGAAGATATTTCTCATCATAAATAAGACAAGGCACAGCTAATTTCACCAAAGCTCCGCTGTTAATTAAGCAGCAGGAACTCGATAGTAGAGTTCTAATATTGGCTTGCACTTGATTAACCAGACCTCAGGTTGACCTTCGTTTTATTTCCAGATTGAAATATCAGGGTCCAGCTTACCCCCCTTCCCTCTGGGCAATTGCAGTTCTTCCTCTGGAAATGTGTCATTTGGAAATCAGTTTTGCACAGAAAGCTGCAGACTTAAGCACAAATCAACGCAGCATGGCACACTGCAAGGTTTTAGGAGTTTGATAGATCTAATCTGTTGAGGCTGGTTGTGATTCTCTGTTACTCCCAAGCTTATCTTCCCCTTCCAGAGACAATAATCTGTTTTTTAAATAGGCAGTTTATATTTGTGGTTGTGACTAAGTCTGGGTGTTTCTGCTGATCCCAGCATTGTGGGATTTTCAGACACAATCTGGCCAAAGGCAGGTACCACAAGCAGCAAGAGATTTTCCCCTCCAAAAAAAGAAGAACTAATAAGAGGTTTACACTTAAAACATGTTTAGAAACCTTGTTGAATGCTCTAGATCTTATCAACAAGTGAGCATATTATGCGGTCAGTTTTTTCTACTAAATCAATGTGGTTGCACCAATAAAAGAAAATATTTGTAGCTCAGGGCTGACATGAAGGGTCCAGGGTGCTCTCTGAGTTTGTTTGTTTTTTCTTGCAGACTTTTCATTACCCAGCTAGGGAACAGCATCAGTGCTAGAAGGGAGTGGGATTTGCAGAAGGAGGAGGAAGAGGAGGAGGGGGAGGACTGTGGGGTCCTCTGAGCTTAATGCTTTTCTTGCACATATTTCATGACCCAAATTAGCCTAGCATTGATGATGTTACCTAGTCTGGGTAATGAAACATCTGCAAGAAAACCATCAAATTAGTCCTGCCCCTCATCTTCCTCCTCCCTTCTAGCACTGATGATGTTCCATAGTTGGGTAATGAAATGTCTGCAAGAAAACTGAAGCTCAGAGAGTAGCAAGGACCCCACAGTCCTCCTCCTTCCTGCAAACACACCCCCTTCTAGCACTGATGGTGTTACCTAGTTTGGGTTAATGAAATGTCTGCAAGAAAACCACCAAGCTCAGAGAGCACCAAGGAGCCCTCAATATGATTGTGGTCATTTATGGGTCTTTATTCTGAATGAGAAATGTGATGATGGTAATCAAGTACTCTTAGGTTATTTAAATGAAGAGGCATCTGTGAATGGGGCAACATAATGGCACAATCATCTACAAAGCGTCTGGGTGCAATAAGCACCATGGCTATTCATTCCCTAAGCCAGAAAGTAAAATCACTTTTTGAAAGGCCTGGGACTTATGAAAAGCCTGGATTTTTTGAAGAAGTGGTAAATGATGTAAGTGATGTAACCTCACACTCAGACCTCTGTGAAAATGGAATCCAATTTAATAACCTTCTTTAATAAAGAAGTTTAGTGGAAAAATAGAGAAAAGTCATGCCATGGACTGAGTAATTAAATGGTTTCGATTCTGCTAGTCCTGCCATGATCACAGGGCAGCATAGAATATTAAAATACCGCTTATATTGTTTAAAATGCAATAAAACCTATCAAGCAATAAGAGATTTTAAAAAATGAAATACATAAAGTCATGTCCATGTCCAGAATGGTACCCTCTGTAAAACAGGGAGGGAAGAAGGAAGGAGATGAGGGAGGGAGGGAAGAGGGAGGAAGGAGGATGTGGAGGAGGAGGGAAGGAAGGAAGGAAGGAAAGGAAGGAGGAAGGAAGGAAGGAAGGAAGGAAGGAAGGAAGGAGAGGAGAGGAGAGAAGAAGGAAGGAGAGAAGTGAGGGAGGAAAGAGGGAGGGAGGGTGTCAGGAAGGAAGGAAGGAAGGAAGGAAGGAAGGAAGGAAGGAAGGAAGGAAGGAAGGAAGGACGATGCACTGCAACACTAGAATCAGTGGCTGGCTGTTAAAGTAAGGGCAGCTAGCTTTCCTGAAAATTATTGGTGTTTATCATCCTTCAGGATAAACTGATAAATGATTTTGCAGTGGTTTCCCATAGAGAGTCGTGGCTCCACTAAGAGCATGGTGAGTCTTTGGAATGGATGGATGGATGGATGAATAATAGCCCTCAGTTCCAAAATGGATGTGTTCTCCCTCGCCTTATATTTAAATTCCAGGAACTGAAAGTATTCTTTAGCTGCTGTCAAAGAAATTTCCTTGCAAATAGAAATATGGCTTATTTTCTTAGTGCATGTCTAATTTTGATTTGAAACTGGATTTGTCCTCTTCTGTCAGCCCTGGGTTTGGACTTGACTAAAGCTGACTGCAATCCTACCCGCATTTACTTGGAAGGAGGTAGCCTTAACTCAATGAAACTTTCCTTTCTGTAAATAAAAATAGCAACGTGGTTACTAGATTAAATTTGTGCTTCAGATTGATCTCAATTTACTCTAGATGTGAAAAAGAATTGAGAAATTATATTAACTTTATATGTGTTTATTTCAAAGTATATCGCAGTTCAATCAGATGTACTCCTAAAGAAGAATTCATTAGACTGCAGCCTTATTTCACACTAGGTTTTCTGAATTTAGCACATGGTAAAGCAACACTCCACAGCATAAACCCCAGCAAAATTAACTGTGAATTAAATTCGCACCAAGAGTCTATGGTACCCAATGAGCTAGGATCAAGAATGGTCGATCACTGGATGAGGGACCTCTAGGCACCAGCAGGGTTGAAAGTCATGGAAACGAATTTATCAAAGTCATCAAAACTAGAGCTTGACTTGAAAAGAGATTTGTGTGTATGAATATTTTGCTCCAAGATGCTAAGACTCGGCTAGATGATCACTGCTCTACAAACACAAAAATGAAGCCCATTGGTAATTACCAGATCTGAGATGCAAGCATCCAGACAACCACTAGATGGCAGCAAAGAAGTAACACGAACTCTTTATTGCCATCTAGTGGCATCAGCCTGTTTATACAGTAGTACCCCCAAAGTCCACAATCTACTTTATTAGGCAGGGATAATGTTTCCTTGCCAAGACCATTATTTATTGGCAACTGGAGGTGGCTCCAAGCTATTTAACTCAAATAATCTGTTTTATCAGGCATCCACTAGAGAATTCTCCCAGGGACTTGAATGAGGCTATGGAAGTGTTTCTGTGCTGCTTAGGGATAGGATAGAGAGCATCTCTACTCCAAGCAAGGAGCCTGCAAATGGAACTTGAACACTTCTGATAATTACAGACATTGCACCAGGCAACGATGGGATGTGTGTGATTTTCACTTAGCCCATCGTGTGAATCCAACCAATTTATTAAACAAGCTATAGCTTGGTGCAGTGGGTGAACACAGTAATTGAGTTCATCCTAGAGAATCACAATTCTGGGATTTCTTTCAGAGCAGAGCCTATGACTTCCTCCACTGATACCCACGCTCGTTGCTTTGGTAAGTGAATTAGATGGTCACAGACTTTCAAATTCACACAGAGGAACCCAGAGAAGGAAGAATTAGCCAAACAACAATTGAACATTCCTCTCCTTTATTAGGTTTGCTACTCCATACTAGAGGGCTCAATGGCTCAGTGGTTACTCTGTGCTTGCCAGCTGGAGAGCTGACAGCCCAGGTTTGAGACCTGAGCGATGCGCAGTGGAGTGAGCACCCCATTCCTTGCTGCAGTTCCTGCCCACCTAACAGTTCAAAAGTATGCAAATGCAAGTAGATAAATAGGTACCACTTTGGTGGGAAGGTAACAGAGTTCCATGCACCTTTGATGTATAGCCATTCTGGCCACATGACCCAAAGAAATTGTCTTTGGACAAGGCTGGCTCCCTTGGCCAAGAAACAGAGATGGCACTGCCCCCTAGCAACGAACATGACTGGACAGGGAAGCCTTCACCTTTTACTCCATGTTCAGTGGCCATCCTTGATAGGAAGATTGTTTGCATTTCATAAAGAAGGCAGTTCAATTACTGCTGGATGTATTTTACAAGTTGACCTTGTGTAGCCAAGAGTAAGCACCACATTACTATGCATAGATTGCAGTCCTGTCAGATTTTATTAATGATTTTGTTTGGATACCTGTGTTTTATGATGGACAGCTTAACTAGCACGCCCCTTAGCTGGTTGGATTTAAACTTCTGGTATGATTGATCCATTCTGTGCAGCTTCTGTGTGGAAGAGGAAGAGAGGGAGGGAGGGAGGAAGGAAGGAAAGAAGCAAGGAAGGAAGACTACCAAAGAATGAAAGAATAGATGTCCCCTAATTTTGGACTATGGCCATACTGAAAGCTTTGAATTGTCTTTCAGCTCTTACACTGACATCCCCTAAACTCCTCTGAAAATGTTATCTAGCCTGGTAATGAAACATTTGGAAACCAACCCACAAGCTCCACCCTCAGAGTTTTTTCCCCATTCTAGGTTTCTCAAAGTTAGAATCAGCCAGAGATGGAGGCTGTCTATGGAAATCGAAGAGGGGATCGAAAATTGGGTCCATCCTCTGAAGAAAGATGTAAAACCCATGGAATTTAGGACCCGCTTGGACAAATAAATAGTTCCAATTCCATGGACACCTAAAGGGAGAATGGACATGTTTTTGTGAAATGAATAATAAAAGAAACATTGGTCTGTTTGTTCTTATCAGAATGTCCCTTTCTGACTATCTTGTTTGGATCATGTAAAATCCATTTGCTTCTCATACAATGCATCATAAAACTAATGATGTACTGTAATTTTATGAGCCACTCCATGGGCAATAAAGTTAATGATATAAAGAAGTGTTTTGAAAGGTCATCTTTTCCACATCAAACTCTGAAGGACAATCGTAAATCTGCTGCATTACAGCCTTTTTTGTAAAATCATTTCCTCATTTCTAATCTGTTAGCATATGAAGTGGGGTTGCATAACAATGCCCACATCAGAGAAGATTCTTTTCCAGGGCTGACATGTCACCAGGCAACATTATATTTTCCTGCAAGCTAACACATGCAGGACAAGCCAAGAGTCATGTTGCCATGTCGGTCAGCTGGATTTTACATTCTCCTAAGGAGTAAATCACTCGTCAGTGTTGGTGAGAACTCATTTACATTTGCAAAATACAAAGCAGTAGATTTTAAAATTGCAACATTCATCAGATCAAGTCAGAAGATGAGTGTCTCCAGAAGAGAGTTGAGATGGATGGTCATGATGGTGTGGTAGAAACTCCTTTTTTTATTTTTCATCTTAACTTTTGGGACTACCTCTAGCGGATTTCATTTTCAATAAAATAAAATAAGGTTTCATTTTTTTAAAAAATCCTTTCTTTCTAAGGTGTTGAACTGTTTAAAGAAGTGCTCACAGGTCTCATTTACTCCCTTGAGCTCCTAAAGGCTGGTGTAAACCTCAATTGGAACAAAATGTCCTCTCACCCTGGTCCTTTCATATCCCTTCAGATCCCGCAGCAGAAATTGCTTGCAGACTCTGGATGGGAGATGGACCAGGCTATCCTGAAGACACCCAGGCCCAAGCCATGTAGAGCTGGAGAGTAATTTGGAAACCAACTGCCAATAAATGCAGATCCTCTAGGTTACATACAGTAGTATGACTCTGCCATACCAGTTCACACGAAATGGGCATTCTGGGTATGTTGGTCACAACAGATAGAGAAGGTGCTTCTGAAGATGTCGACCTGTGGTGAGGGATTATATAGATCAGACTTTCACAAATAAGAGAAAATTTGTAGCTATGAGAAGGTTCCACATCTCTTTTATTCAGCAGAGTGTAAAAAAACCAAGCAGGTTTAGCTCAGAATGAGCTCTGAACCTTTAGATTTTTCATAATATGGGCAAGAAATCAAAATATCTCAGTGAACGCCTCATAATAACAATGGTCTTCTGCATTACCACTTCAGCATTGCCACCATCCCTGAAAAAGGACAAAAATTGGAAGAGAAGGATATTAGGAATCATCTTTAGACCAGAGGTGGGCTACAGCCAGTTCGCAGCAGTTCAGGCAAACCGGATGTTAAGATTCTGCGCCAGTTCAGCGAACCAGCAAATTCCAACCATAAGGTCTACCAAGTGGGTTAAGCTGTTTTTCATTTACTCTAAAGAAATTAACAGTCAAGGAAACTGCACGCAGTGTGTTTAATAACCAAAATCTTCCACCGTATACATTCCAATGTATTTAATAAGCAAAATAATTCTTATACAGGGTTGGTCTATCAAAGAATACACAGCAAGAGGGCTCAACAACCCTTTCTCAAAATTGTCAGCATTAGAAGACATTCCACATGATCTGAGCACCAGAGGAATCCTGAGATTTCACCAAGATCTTAATCGATCTTTTGGCACTTTGTGGTAGAGCTACCAGATTTAGGTTGCAAAATTCTGGTTTCCTACAGAGCCATAGGAAAGAAGGACTTAAATCTCTAACTCAGTGCATTGAGCTCTGGAGAACAAAGGGAGGCTCAGCCAGTCTCATTGTTCACATGTTGTATTCTGACAATAAAGGTTGATTTGAGAACTGACAACCAGGAATCAATCTGTCTGCTTTCCTTTGCTTGGGCTTTCTTGCTAAAAATTTTAAGGAAGAAGTTGCCTTGACAACAAAAGATTTTGCATGACTACCAGGTACGTAGTTCTCCAGATGTTTCTCTCTTACATTTCAGAGTTGCCTTCCTAATTAGGAAGGAAGAGCCAGAGATGCCCACTCTCTTCGCCTTAGTTCAACATGAACTTAGATATCGGCGTTATTTGAATTTCTTTCCAGAGTGCCATCAATCTGTGAGCTACTCTGTTTGCATGTTACAAAATGAGGTCTTGTGTAGCTTATCCTACTTTTCTGTTAAGATCTTTTTCTCATCGTTATGGTGTGTTGGTTTTTTTAGCCAATCCAACACAGGAAAAAAAATAATCACATCTGGTTCTATATATCCTCCACGTTCTACAAGACTAAGGATAACAGCTCAGGAAGGAACAAGGAGAACCATTCCAAAAACTTCTGAAGAGCTGGTTCAAGGGCCTTTTTTTGACCCTTGTTGCCAAAATAATAATAATAATAAAAGATTCTCGGCACACCATTGTAAGAGTTAAAGTTAAGAGAACAATTGGTAGAGACAAGACATTTCTGATGGCAATTGTGCATGAAAACTCCATTCAGTTTAACTGTTGTGCTTTTCTGCAAAACTTTTAAAGGTGTCTTCTTTGCAGAGAGGCAGCGGGAAGGAAGGAAGGAAAGCGGATGGAATAGGATTCATATGAAAAAAGGAGAAATCCAGATAAAACCATTTTTAAGTACAAACCAAAAGAGCCAGTCTGGTGCAGAGATTGCAAACACAGAGACAGTGAGTTCTAGTCTCACTTTGGGTACAAAGGCAGCTGGGTGTCCTTGGGCCAGTCATTTTCTCTCAGCCCTGGGAAGAAGGCAATGGCAAATCCTTCTGAAAAACCTTTCCAAGAAAATTGCAGGGAGCCTCCAAAAACCAGACACGATGGAACGGAAGAAGAAAAATGCATCAAAGGTCACCTCAAAATCTGTTCTCTTTTTTTTTTTTTAATTACATTTATATGCCGCCCTTCTCCGAAAGGGCGGCTTACAATTTCTGGGATACAACCCAGTGTATTTCTTTTTAAAAAGAAATAGCTAAAAATAAATATTAGTCCAGAAGTGGTACCCAATACATTCCTTTTTGCAACAGCTCTTTTAAGTATTAGGATTCTACAGCATGATTTAGTCGAAGAAGATTGAAGAAGAACCTCTTTTTATTAAGCTTCCAAGAATCTCTTTTGAAAGAATTGAAATTGGACCATTTATGGTTTAAGGATACTGTCTTATCTCCTTGGTCTCTTCAGAAACCACAATGTGCTTTGCTACCTTTCGTTTTGTTTAATCACTTAATTTTCTGCAATGTTTGCTGAAAAATGCTTGTCTCAAAGTTTGCATTTCCACAGCAGATCTAATTCCTGATCGATGTTGATGTTCTTTGTTCTGCCGCTCGGTTTACAAGCCCCGTCAAGCACAGGTATGAGGTGGGTGCTACCTCCATTAATCTCTTTACTTCCACTGAATCACAAGAATAGATTGCAGGCTATGCCCCGTATTTATTCATCCTGAATATTTAGGAATTGAAGATCATTATATGACCGCTTTCATTTATTTTTTTGAAAAAGAAAACCTTACTGCAGTTTGCAATAAAAATCAGAAAACCAAGACAATTGTTTATAACAATTGAAAACATGCATCAAATATTGTAAGATACTTATATTATCAACTGTTGCAGGTGTGTGTGTGTGTGTGTGTGTGTGCATTCCACCTATATCAGTCTAGGGAGCCATTTTGGTCTAGTTAGTACTTAAGGCATCAGGCTAGCAACCAGCAGACTGTGAGTTTACCTTAGGCCTGAATGCCAGCTGGGTGTCTTTGGGCCAATCACCAGGAGAAGGTGAGTTCTAGTCCTACCTTAGGCACGAAGCCAGCTGAATGGCCTCAAGTCATCCTTTCTCTTCTCTAGGAAGCAAGCAGTGGAAAACTACTTCTGAAGAACCTTGTCAAGAAAATTGCAGGGAGTAATTCAGGTGGCCATCACGAGTCAACTTTGACTTGAAGATATATATAAAAAAATAAGTCCACTACTGGATGAGCAATCTTCACTCAGGTTTATGGACAGCCATCTACCATACCAGTCCAGCATGGCTTACAGATGGATAGGGGTTTTTTTTTACTTAGTTTAGGACTGAGAGAAAGTTTTAATGCCTAAAAGAGAACTAAAAATTTAACCTTGGTGGCTCAGGCTGTTAATTGCCTGCACTTAAGTTCCAGCTGCCTACAACTGCTGTAGGCTCGAATCCCACCAGGCTCAAGGTTGACTCAGCCTTCCATCCTCTCAGGGTAGGTAAATTGAGGACCCAAGATTGTTGGGGGCAATAAGCTGACTTTGTAAAAATGCCACTTAGTAATAAGCAGGCATGTACAATGGAATGAAGGCTATTGCTGAGCACATTGGGTTGTGCTCCAAAAATTGTAAGCCGCTCTGAGTCTCCGGAGAAGGGCGGCATATAAATCTAACTAAAAATAAAATAAATTTTAAAAAAACCTTAACACTGTAACACCTTAACATCAGACTGGCTTTCATGTATCCATGCTCATATTCAGAATGAAAAAAGAAAAAAGCAGCAATAGACCATATCAATGTAAAATGACAGCTTTGGAGCTTTAAGATTATTCCTTTTCTTTTTCTTTTCTTTCTTTTTTTCTTTCTTTCCCCTCCTTTCCTCCTTCCTTCAGCAAAGAAGACACTTCTTCCTTCCTTCCTTCCTTCCTTCCTTCCTTCCTTCCTTCCTTCCTTCCTTCTTTCTTTCTTTCTTTCTTTCTTTCTTTCTTTCTTTCTTTCTTTCGTTAAGTGAGCCCATAGAATGGCTTCTCCTATGCCAATGTAGGATGCCCTCTTCAAGATGAGGAACTTCTAGGGTGAACTGTTTCTGGAATGTTCATCATACACAATGTAATTGTATTAACCTCCTTTGAAAATGATGGGTTTTGCAAGGGCAGGATATTTAAGCACTTTATTACAAAGGCTGCATAAATTGCTAATGTCAGTTGCATCTATTTCCTTTTTTAAAAAAAGGGTAATTGGCTTTGGAACATTAATCATCCCAGAACCTCCCACCTGTACGAAGCCTGAGAAGTAGCAATGGTACCTGGATGCAGGCCAGGCCAGGTTTTCCACATTCCATAAGATCTCTGTCGGATTTCAGATTTCCAGTCCATTTTTTTACGAAATCTATTCTAAATAGGCTATTCCTGCTTTTAGTCTCTGAATGGAAGAAACTAAAGAAGAGCATGTTGTGATTTATAATAAATTCCAGGGATCAAAGAGATATTTATGTTTTCTTCTATGCTGAATAAATTGAGTTGTCATGTCTCTTTGTGTGTCACCTCTTAGGTGATAAAGCATAAGTCTTTCCGTTTGCATGCCGCGTGGTGAGCCATCTCATGAAGCATTCATAAGAGCTATTTTAAATCATGAAATATATGTTGGTGGCTTATAAGGCACTCTCCAGTTAAGCTTAACTTCTGATGGCTACATAGACATCTCATTGTTTGGGCGACAGAACAAAAAGGAAAGTGATGTGCTACCTCCCTACCTAGGCTAAACTCTGGGATTTTCAGGTGGTCTCCATGCAAGCATTAACCACTCTGCTTAGCTTTTTGAGATCGGTCAGGATCTTCTAGGTATTGTTCAAGACACGGCCATCGTTATCATAAAGGAAGGGCATCTTGTTTATGAAATTGTGCCTTTCTTCCCATATGATTTGAGTCCAGAAGAGCAGAAGTCTATTCTTCTTGGTATCGTTCTTGTTAGGATCACTCTTTCCTTTGCAAGATCCAATCTGGGTCGGTCACCAGCACCAGAGAGTTAGTCTTCCAAGTTTTTGGACTCATGCTAGAGTCCATCCTCCGGGAACCTCTCTCCACTGGAATATGTGCTTTGGACTATTTTGTAAGTCATATTTTTGTGATGCCTTCCCATTGGTTGCTTAGTATGTTGGTGGCTGTTGTTTCTTCATGCTGCCAAGTCCTTGGTTCTACAGTAAGTGCCTGAGAAGCGGGTGATAATTCAGCACTCCTGTTGACTGACAAGGGTCCCACTTCCCAGGTTTCAATCATTTCCCTGGCTATTTTTGTACCTGCTTGGCCAACAATCTTAGTAACCGAAAAATTGAATTTATGTCCTTGTTAAAGGCAATGTGTGGGTACCAATGAGTTTGGGTCTCCTCATCTGACTGCTCACTTGTGTTCTTGCAATCTGGTGGTAAACTTCCTCCCCATCTGCTCTATGTAGTCCCAGGGGCAACCCATGCAGGGGATCCAGTATATTTCATTCAGTTAGATTACTCTTTCCTTTCTCCTTCGTTCAACCTTCCACTTCATCTTGCTGACTTCTGAGAACATGTAGAAAATCCGGAAGGGGTTACAAAAGTCTGAAGCTCAAAAGTAAATCTCCAAGGAAGCCTAAATAGCCTTCATATTTATGGAGCTATAAATTCTACATTTGGGAAGCCAAGCAGAACCAAAAAGAATATTGAAATGAGTAGGAATTCATGAGGACTAAATGCAAATTATCCCACACAGCCTTACTGGTTAAAAATGTCTTGTGAGTAAGGGATGGGAAAACCACATAAAATATTTTTGGGGGGATCCAAGCAGAAATTTTCTTTGTAGGATCCAAGCCAAATTTTAAAATGATTTCTGAAATTGAATTATTCTTTATTTCATAATATATCAAATTTGTAAAGCACCCATACAAAAAGGGATGGGGAGAAATATATTTCTCTAATATCCTTATTTAACTCCATCTTTTTCCCAATGACTATACAAACGTTTGAATCCCTCCTGAAAATGTTTGGCAGGTCCATGCCTCCATCAAAGTCGCATGGCACAGAAATGCTCACAAAAGTCAAAAGTGGTGAGTTTTGATGTGAACTGACCTGATTCACATCTCCCTGCCTAACATGCAAACTTATCTCATTTCTCTCTTGCATTCCTGGAAATTTTCCAGTTCAGTTCTGTCCTCAAAAACAGATTTTTCCAAATATATTTTGACAGAAAAAATGTGGTTAGAAAAGCATCTTTGGAGTGAACAACTATTAAAACATATGTATTAAAACATAAATTAATAGGCAGATAAACACAGGGGTGGAACAGAGCGGGCCTACCCGAGAATGAATGCAAAACAGACCAAAACAAACCACTGGTTTGAGGGAAATAACTATGGCTCCAAAGCCAATAACTCGTTGTTTTAGGAAATTGATGAAGTTTACAATCATTGCATATGTTAACCCAACAAAAATGTTTCATATAGGTTGGATACTTCAGAAAGTTCTCACTCTTAGATTTCCTCATTTGGTTGGCTTAGGAAGAAGTTATTCCATGGAACCCCTTGGCCTCCTTCTACTTCAAACCCTATTCTAACTTCTAAACAACTTCTAAGAGTGGTCAGCCTCCAAGAATCCTTCTTCTGCTTATCTTTCTGGATGCCATAGAAAAGGGGGGAGGGAAGAATAATTGGGCTTTGTGGGGGGAAGAGTGTTGGAGGTTTAAGTTGGTGAAAGGTAAAAGTTGGGATGTTTTCTTGACTATGCTTACTTGCTTACTGTGCAGATGTAGCCCCTTATCTGCCTAAGCCAAGGTCAACCGTCTTGGCATACCAGATGTGTGAAACACCACCTGAAGATGCCCCACATGACATTATACACATCTCAGATTGGATGGCCAGTTTGAACTATTGGGGGTGGGAACACGGAATAACTTTCTATATGTGATTTTTGCGCCTATTGCTTCAGATCTTATATTCTTCTGATGCTACCACTTCAATTTCCAGTAAAAGTCCTTTTCTCTATTAACAATGGAGTCTAAGGTTTTCTTTCCTGAATTTTGAATGCAGCCTCACCTGACAGGTCTACCCATGCTCAGACCAAGGGACGCAGTGGCTCAGTGGCTAAGGTGCTGAGCTTGTCGATCAGAAAGGTCAGCAGTTCAGTGGTTCGAATCCCTAGTGCCGCATAATGGAGGGAGCTCCCATTCCTTGTCCCAGCTTCTGCCAACCTAGCAGTTCGAAAGCATGTTAAAAATGCAAGTAGAAAAATGGTGGGAAGGAACAGCGTTCCGTGCGCCTTCGAAGGGGCTTAGTCCTGCTGGCCACATGACCACTGAGACATCTTCGGACAGCGCTGGCTCTTTGGCTTTGGAACAGAGATGAGCACTGCCCCCTAGAGCTAGAAACAACTAGCACGGATGTGCGAGGAGGGGAACCTTTACCTTTTATAAATGCCTATCTCAGTCACCAGGATTCTACCCAGAATTAAGGGATTACAGGGTCTTAAAGGGGGAATTCTCCCCACTCTGTGCTCCTTCTTGCTGTTATATGTCCTCTCTTCCCATTCTGAAGGTCTTTGGAACACAGACCATTCACTTTGGTTCACTTTTGACAACATGATGGATGGTACACTAACCATGGTAAAGACCACAACAACAAAGCAGTCGGAAGAGGGAACCACACATGCTCTCATGAGATTTCAGCGCAAAGGCCTTATGCACAGAAACTTGCTTTAATGTGCTTCTTAGTAAACCATTTTGTTATGGACAAAAACAGAAGGATGGCAATGTAAAATGTATTCATTGCCCCAAGGCACACTCAGGGAGCTTTGGACTGAGAGGGCTCACTGTAGATCCCATTTGTTTTGGAAAATATGACTCTTTTTGTTAAGTTTGCATGAAGAGTCAGACGCGAAGAGCTTCAGTGAAGAGTTTATTTAGTGACTACAGCTCGAATGGACCCAACTTGGCTGGGCTACGGCTGCTACTTATAGCCAGCAGCCGTAGTTGCCAGCCAATCAGAGTGCAGGGTTTTCCCGCACTTTTCAAACCAATCATATTTGACATTTTACAAGAACAATTCAAACTAAACCAATGACATTCAAACCTACATACATAACACTTTTCACTTACCAACTTTCAATCCTTCAAGTACTATGGCAGGGACACCGATAAGGCTGAAAGGTACAGGATTATTTAAAACTTGTCCAAGATTGGGGGAAATCTTCCTGCCTCATTACGGAAGACCGCAATCTGAAAATGCAGGCTCCGAAAATAAAACTTCTCTTTCATCTTTTAAAACACATTTGGAGGCAGGAACAATCAGTTTCTGGCTGATTATAATCTGTTTAATGAGGGGTTATTGCTTCTCTTCTCCACCATCCTAAGTAATTAAAAGTGAATTGCATTAGACGGGTAACCTCTAGAGTCTGAAGAACATTTTTTTTTCTCCATAAAACTTAAAGAGTGAATGGCGGAAGATTGAAGGGAAACCTTCCTGGATGTGGGTTTTAAATTCTGTTGTTCCCTGGTCTAAATGAAATGTCTCCATCTAATTGGTACTTGTTGAGTGATGATTCAAATTCGATGCAAATCCTGTGGAGCAAGAACTCATCAAGGAATATTTGTGTCAGTAGAGTAAGTCCCAGTTGGGCATCATTCTTGAACAGAGCCTGCCAGCTTCATCAGCAGATGGTCTCAGATACAGACAATCTTGCCTGGGCAAAACACAATTAATTTTCTCAATTCAACTCAGCCTGGATTATGGTCCTGACAGACTTATGATGAAAAGCAGGCACAAAACTTAAAAGGGATATCTGCATTTCCATCACAACAGGGCAGTAAATGGAAGCGGCTATCTTCATTATTTCTCTGGGTGGGAAGATATTTCTTGAATGAAGAGAACCAGCAATGAAGGCAAAGGGGTTACCTTATGTTTCTGATTGGCAAATTCTTTGGGGAGAAAATACCAAGATTGTAGGCCTTCTCTGGAGTCCTTTTCATCAACAAAAAGAATCACCTTGCATTGGATCGGGTTTTTAGTGGACTCAAATGCAGTTCCACGTGAATCCCAAAGATGCTTTCCAAAGGCAACTGGATTTTCTTGGGTTTTTTCCCCCCTTAAAATTGTTTTGCTTCTCACCCAAGAAGCTTCTTCAGTTCTGACTGACGCTTCTTGGATGAGAAGCGAAACGTTTACAAGGAAAGAACCCAAGAAAGTCCAGTTGGCTTTTGAAAAGCACCTTTGGGACAACCATGACTTGGATGACTGAGAATCTCCATGGACAGTTCCATGAGTAAACGTTCTTGAAGCCAATCCTCCTCCTCTTTTAATGACCCCATAATCTCTTCTGGGGTGGAGTCCGGACAACCGAATGGAGTTGAGTGTTTACTGGCCAGATGCCCTTCCTGTCACCAGTGCAGAGTTTTGTTCAGCAGATATCTTCTCATTGTGCCCAGAGAGAGGAATATCTGCCTCTATCAAGGATTGAACTCACAGCCTCCTGATTGTGAGGCAAGAGCTCCACCTTTAGGCCACTGTACCACTCAAAAGTTCTTGAAGCCAACATTACCATTAAACCTCATAGATATGGTCACCCTGTGACTGCAGGATCCAATCTGGGTCGATCATCAGGACCAGAGGTTTAGTCTTCTGAACTTTCAGACTCAAGCTGGATCTCATCCTCAGGGAACTTCTCTCTAGCCAGAATGTGCTTGGATGGTTCAAAGCGTAGACACTATGTAAACTGCTTACAGGACACTTCAGAGGACCAAAACAGGCTACGGCAGTCAGTGGGCATCCTTCAAAGGAGAAAGACCTTCTTCCTGCTTCACAAAATGCAAACTTTTTGCAAGAAGAGGCTATCTTGCCAACTCAGTTCCTCGACTTTCCTTTAGCTATGGAGTAGCAGTTGCTGTTTGGTTGAACTGGTTGCCTAAACTCTTAATTGTGTATTTTTTAACTTTACAGCCCTGTCTCATATCATTTCTGTAATTAATGGCTTTTATATCAACCTGGAGACTGTGTAATTTAGTCACATGGGTAGGTTTTTGCCATAAACCATGATGACATCCTGGTATCATGGCACAAGTGATGATATCATATAGCAGTTGTTCTTTTGTGACTAGTTTGGCAGAAGAGGGTCATTTCCCATGAGAAGGAAAAAAATCTGTAAGATAACAGCTTAGCAAATCCTTTGTTCTTTTGAGTGACCAATCTAGAGCGCCTACCTTTACGACTTGTAAACTTCAACTGCAGGAATTCTTCAGGAATGTGAGAAATTCTGGGAGTTGTAGTCCACAAGTCTTAAAGTTGCCACGGTTGGAGGCCCCTGATCTAGAGAGGGAGGCCTTACACACAAAATCACCTTGCTCCTATATTTATGGATCAAGGATTGACCCGTCCCATCATGTGTTGTGTTGCCTGAAGACTTTTAATGCCAATCAGGATTAACTCTGCCAATTGGAACAAAACCAGATTGTTCCATTTTCTCCTTCTACACTCTGTAAGAAATACAGAAATTAATCCTTTGCCATCTGGCCCTCGACAATAAATAGAAAGCGAGAAGCCTAATGAAGTTGGATTAGGAAGCCATGTTTATTTATATACATTTTATTGCTCCCAGGTTATGAAAATGGGCTCCATGTGGTTCTCTTCTAGCACAATCTTCTCCCAACATTGAAAAATAGCCCATAAATAGGCAATGCAGGTATCCTTCTGTCACAACTGATGAATTGGAATGGGAAATTGGAATGCAATCAGAACGTGCCAAAGTTTGCAAATTTATCTTCATTTTGCATGCATGGAAGGCACCCAAAAGTGTGGCTTCTGTCACCTGATTTGGAAGCCGATTATTAACTTTGCAGGCAAAACCTTACACAGCACTCTTTTTTTCACTCACCGAACCGGTTGTTATACCGGTTGAATCCCACCACTGGATGAAGCTGCTGTCCGAAGGAGCTCTGGAAATGTGCCCACAAGCTTGCCCTGCTCACTCTTTACCCTGACACCCCACTAGCTTCTCAGTTGGGATGTATCAACAGAAGCTTCCAGAACACCAATAGAGCCATGATCACTTCTGATGGATAGATCCTCTGACTCTGGCAAATACCTGCGTTTGTTTCATTTGAGCAACTGAGGGTTGATTTCACCGCAATGGCCTAGAGATGATAGACTGACAGATGAATAGATAGATGATAGGTAGGTAAATAGATGATGGATAGATCGATGGATGGATGAATGGCAAGAGAGAGAGAGAGAGAGATGATAGATGATAGATAGATAGAGAGAGAGAGAGAGAGAGATAGATGGATGAGATAGATGGATGGATGGATGGATGGATGGATGGATGGAGCAGGCATGCGAAGGCAGGCGGTAGCAGCGGCAGAATGATAGGTAAATAAATAGATGATGATGTAAGACAAATAGCGGTGGATGGATGGAAATGAAAGTAGATGATAGATGAATAGATAGATAAATAAATAAATAAATAAATAGATAATAAAATATATATAATAGATAGAAAGATGATAGGTAGATAGGTAGATTGATAAATAGAGATAGATAGGTAGATAGGTGATAGGTAGGTAGATATATTATAAATGAGTGAAAGAGAGAGATAGACAGATATAGATGGATAGACAGACAGACAGACAGACAGACAGACAGACAGAAAGATGATAGGTAGGTAAATAGATGATGGATGGATGGGATGGATGGATGGATGGATGGATAGATAGAACGATAGATAGATAGATAGATAGATAGATAGATAGATAGATAGATAGATAGATAGATAGATGTAATAGATGGATCTGCTTTTCCTGCCAACAGTAGGTGTCCTACTATGGAAGGGAAAGGAAGCTGGAGAATGCATCAATCACTCTCCTGAAACTGTCTTGCATTAACTGTGTAAGGGCACAACGCTACTCACCCAGCCCCACTGCCGAGCACAATAAAGCTTAACCAAGGGCTGAGCACAATTTATGCTGAGGTAGCTTTCTGTCAACTCAAGGATGAGAGGAAGGCATGTTAATGTAGCTTTGAGAAAGTGCCAAACTGTAAGCTCAAGAAAACCAAGGATACCAGTGTTTAATTTCTTGCCAACATAGAGCTCAGAAATCTGGCCAAGTCCTGGATTCATTGGGGGGGAAATCAGGATTTAGCAGTCTAAAACTTGATCAAAGCAAGATGTAGGCTTTTGGTAATCCACGCAGTTAAGTAACCTGTCATAGTTTGGTGATAATTAGGATAATACTTCAGTTTTCCCAGTCCAAGAACAACATTTGCCTGTCTTCAGCCTTTTGGTTTTCAACTGTTCACCAGAATGTTTCTCAAAATTCTCAAATAATTGCTCTGGAATAACACCCGTCATCTCTTTCAGGTTTCACCTGGTAGATTTCTGTCTAAATTTAGTTCATGTTTCTCTGTAGACCTGCAAAGTACAAGCAATACTATATCTTGGCAATTTGATGAAGGAATCATACACCCCTCAGGTCCTTTCGAAGGTCAATACTTCATAATCAATACTTATTTTATTGAACGTGCGTAGATAAATATTCCAAAATCAAAGCAGCCAAAGAATTTCATTTTGGAACAATTAGAAAATATAGTCTCAAATGGAATCAATACATAGAATTCAAGTCAAAAGGAAAATATGCTTAATGAATTGGTCAGTTATACAGAGCTGTGTGTCTCTGCTCTGCCCTGTGTGAAATTTGACAAATGGCAATGATTTCTTGTTAATTTCATTGGTTTTTCCATTCCAAAATCTGGAGGAGATCCCCAAATTTAGCAAAGAAAGAAATATATTTGCAGGATCATGTCCTCTTCCCGGATTAGATTTCAGTGACTATTTGAACTGCTAAGCGGTTTCAAATGATGATTTTTTTTAATGAGGTTGTAACGGAATTATGCCTAAATTCATTTCTAAGTCAATTTAGAAATGAAAGGCTTGCTTTGGGGGGAGAAAAAGGAAGGAAAAGTTTTCAGGGAAGTTAATGGAAAGGCCATCCTTTGTCTATATCTTTACTAAGTGGAAGTTGAAGCAAACCAGGATCAAAGAAACGGAAGACATTTTTAAAATCTAAAAGAACGAGCTATTTATTTTGTGAGGTACTTCATAAAAACATTGCTTAAAAGCTGCCTACTCTCTGATCTCCCAGCAGCTGACAAACACAGTTAATATTTCCAATTATGTCATATTTTAAATGTACAAAGCCTCATCCCCTTATTAAAGGGCTCTGGATGGAGATATCTCCAGACACTTCGTTTTAGCAAGATGCCAAACGTAAAAGCTAATTTCCCATCAGCTACCAGAAATAGAACATCAAAAGCCTGCCATCAAAACAAAAGCATGTTTTAGTTTTCTTATGCTAAAAAGAAATACTTTGTGTTGCTTATAAAACACTCTCAAATATCATACATAAACATGACATCAAAGAAGATGCTGAAATTAGGATACTACACAGTAAACTAATGGTTGACTCTTGTTCTAATGAGGCAGCAGTCGGTAAATATTGGACATCAAACTGCATAAAAGAAATCTGTTGGAAATTTAAGGTTAACCATTATGCAAATTCATTACAGTGATTCTGCTGGGTATCACTAAATATCCAAGGGGCTGCCACAAAGAAGAGGGGGTCACTTTATTTTCCCAAGCACCTGAAAGAAGGAGAAGAAGGAATGGATGGAAAATAACCAAGAAGAGAAACAACTTAGAACTAAGGAGAAACTCCCTGACAGTGATAACAATTAATCGGTGGAACAGTTTGTCTTGGAAAGTTGTGGTTGCTTCATCCCTGGAAGCTTTTAAGAAGAGACTGGACAACCATTTGTCCAAAATGGCATAGGATCTTGGACTCGAACAGGGGTTGGACTAGAAGACCTCCAAGGTTGTTTCCAACTCTGTTATTCTTGTATATCTTTCATTAATAGTTATCAGAACCTATTAGAATACAAGTACTCCTCAACTTAGGTTGCTTAGAAACCATTTGAAGTGACAACAGACCTTCCCAGAGCTACTTATGTCCCAGGTTTAATATTTTGATGGACAGCCCTCACCCTTTGGTCATGGGGCTGCTTTTGAGTCCTTGACAACTCCTGGCTGTGGGCAGAGTCAGCCTGCAATACCGCGTTCCAACCACTGCACCACCACGGCTCTTCAACAAACTTATCTAATCATCAAAACCCAAAATTTTGATTCCCCAATCAAACCTCGGAAGTTGATGACAGTAAGACTAGACCAAGCAAAGATTCTCTCAGATCTTAGGAATCCGAGTTACGAATTTTACAGAAGAAACTGGTTTCTAAATAAAAACCTCCCAATACAATAATTGGTTTTGCAGAACAAACAGTAGCATTGGCATATCCACAGCCTTTGGGTTAAACGTCACACACACAATGTTAAGTGGCTTTTCAAAGGGATGTAGGTATGAGAGTTGGCTTGCTGTCAGGATTCCAGCGATTGCCCTAATTAAATCATGAGCCTCGAGCCAAACTTCAAAAAACTTCAAAGGATTTATTAGGAGCGACATACTGGCTTGACCTGTATGAAGCCAACTCTGGCATATGTAATTTACAGTCACCTGTGACCTGGTTCCCCCCCTGGGTGTGTCATAAATCAGATTCTCCAATTAAGCAGTTCATGGCTGGGTGTCATCAATCAGTTCTCCAGTTAAGGAATTTCGTGGGCAAAAACTCCGGTAGCCTAGCTACAATCTTTTAAAGATAAGGTTGGAATGGTTTTCTGAATTCATTTGCTCCTTCAGGTTCCCCTCCCCTTTCTCATGGCAACTTGGAAACAGGCGTAGGAATGTTTTACAAGCTGACACTAGGCAGTGCAAATGTGCAGTGTAACAGGGGATTCAAATGAACGAAACAGAACCAAGGTTAAGTTCCCCTTGAGTCCCCCAATAACTTCCACCCAACATCAAAGGCTGATGGTGTGTGGAACATTAACCAAATGTATTTTTTGCCTGAATGCAACAGACAGACATTCCAGCTGAAGCTTGCTCGGTCTGATCTGCTGTGTTTCCTTTGATCAACTTGCACTGTTTGAATCCTGGGGTGACGTATATAAGGGACATCCAGAGAAGAGTTCCTCTCTTTTTCCTCTTCCAGCCTTCGGAGCTGGTAAGCTGATCATGGCTTTTATCATCGGCCTAAAATGATCTGCTATTGTGCAGAAATTCTCCACATTCAGTCTCTCTATGAATCTGAGCCTCGCAGCTCTTGGTAGGGTGCTCTGGTTAAGCATATACGTTTCTGCAATTTGTAGAGAGAACCATCTCTCTATATGAAAGAGTTTATCAGCTGCTCCTTCTTCTTCTTCTTCTTCTTCTTCTTCTTCTTCTTCTTCTTCTTCTTCTTCTTCTTCTTCTTCTTCTTCTTCTTCTTTTTTAAAGACAGAAGTTAGCCTTAAAGGCACAACAAAAAAAGCTTCTTTCAATAAAGCTCTTTTAATCTTGAACAGACCTGTGGAGCAGATAAAGCGAACCAGAGCCTCATTAGCATAATACTAAGCCAACCCCATTGAATTCTGTCAATTGTGGGCATCATTTCCATTTGTCTACAGATTACTCTGAACAGATAATTGCAAAGAATGAAGGTAGACTAAATTAAATAATAGCCCAGTGCTGCGAAAGAGAATACAATCGTTGACTTTAAAAAGCAAAATGATCAGTGGGAATCAGCCTGGAGTGAATTAAAAGGGTGGATCCCTTCCATGTTCAGCAAAGCTCAAGTTCAAGGAGATATGGAATACACCTCCGAATCATTTTGGGAAAGTAATAATTACTGTGCCATTCTCCAACACATGTAAAACCCTGGACATTTGTTGGATGTAGGCTGTGAAACTCACTGTCCATAAGAAATTTTAGCAGGGGTTCAAGGAAGTTTTGAAGGCAGAGAACTGCCTACAACCACACTGGAAACAGAGAATATTTGCTACCTAGCCTGCATAGGAGGAAGGGAAATTGTCAATTTATCTGGTATTAATATTTCAAATAGGGCCAAGGTACAGGAAAACTACAGTAGGCTTCAAAAATGAAAGGAAATGAAATGTCATGTCAAATCAAACTGTTATGATGGTCAAAGACCGGCATAAGGAGGATGGGATATGAGAAATTGAAAAACATACTGCAAAATAAAATTACATATTAGAAGCTAAACATATCTGAAAAGTCTCAAAAAGTTTTATAAGGCATCTAAAGGAGGGTAGGAGCAATAGATGGACATAGATGGCAAACTGAATCTATCATAATACAGAATCAAAAAGAGTAGAGTAGAGTAGAGTAGAAATCAGAATAGAGTAGAGTAGAGTAGAGTAGAAGAGAAGAGAAGAGAAGAGAAGAGAAGAGAAGAGAAGAGAGAAGAGAAATCAGAATAGAGTAGAGTAGAATGGAATGGAATGGAATAGAATAGAATAGAATAGAATAGAACAGAATAGAATAAACAGAGTTGGAAGGGACCTTGGAGGTCTTCTACCCTGCTCAAGCAGGATTGGTTGTCCAATCTCTTTTTAAACGCCTCCAGTGTTGTAGCACCCACAACTTCTGAAGGGAAACTGTTCCATTGATCAATTGTTCTGTCAGGAAATTTCTCTTTCATTCTAGGTTGCTTCTTTCCTTGATGAGTTTCCATCCATTGTTTCTTGTCCTGCCTTCTAGTGCTTTGAAGAATAAGGTTGACCCCCCTCTTGTTTGCGGCAGCCCCTGAAATATTGGAACCCTGCTATCATGTCACCCCTAGGCCTTCTTTTCTCTAGACTAGACCTACCCAATTTCTGCAACCGATCAATGCATAGCCTGTTGTTTCTGCATACCTAGAGTCGCAGGAGCATCGTCTCTCCAGAGAGGGCCTCTTCCTATATGGCCTTCAAGGACAGCTGAGGGGAGAGCTTGACATTGTGCTGAAGTAAAGTTTAACATTCAGCAGTCTTAGCTGTAGTTTGGAGATGAGACAAAGGCAACATCATGAGAAGATAATATTCAAAAATGGATACCAGGACATGTTCATGGTGTTGCTAGGGGAACATGAGAAGAAGCCCAGAACTTGGGAAGGCCTTTCTGCTGATGTGGTGCTTCAAGAACAAGCTTTCATTTCAAGTATGCAGAGTTACTAAAAAAAAAGATGGGATTATATATTTAAAGCTTCAGAATAGAGAGTTAAGAATGCCCTTTTGTGCATTCCCTGCAGGGAGAATACGTGGAAGTTTTAATATATCAAAGAGCATTTTCTTTGATATGTTGAACGTAGAAGAGGGATGGAAAGAAGAATGGGAGGGGGGCATAGATGGATTTGGAAGAAGAAATAGAGTGAATGATTGATGAGGAGGCAAAGCATTTGCATGTTGCTGACTAGGGTCAAAAATGGCCAAATAAATCTCTCATTAACTTTTCTCCCTCATAAGATATTCCTGGGAGAACTTACTCCAAGCCTTGCAGTCTGTTGTGGAAAACTGCCTCACAAATCTATTAGAATACTTCTTGCCATTGCTAAGGACTTCTGAAACTAATAATATTTCCATCTAATATTTCTGCTTTTACCTTGACCTGGATGTTCAGCAAGTTTTTAAAAATGGTGCATATATTTAATTGCAACATCCCATCTTGTGGCTTCCTTTTATACCATAGATCTTAAAATTTTGCCCCCCTAGGTTTTGAAAAGTGGTACCTTCTTACCCCTGAAACCCCAATATTCCACCCTATTAGGTTAATATGATGGAAAAGACTTCCTACGCTGGCAGGTATTGAAGGGTTGATAGGTTAACCCTCCTGAGAAATCCCCCTTCCCTGACTCCACCTTAAACATGACCTTTTGGTTAGGTTTAATTCTAGGTTAGCCACAGAAGTTACCTCCAGAAAGGTAAGGTGGATTAAAAGTCTTGGACCCTCTGCTGAGATACACCTTTAATGTGTGGGGTTTTATTGTTCCTGTCAGTCTTTAACTACTTATGGTCTCTGATTCTGAGGCAACAGGTTTGAGCAGACTCCCATAAATGAGACGTGCTTTTAATGTCATCAGACAAGAACCAGTTGCAATTGTAGGAATGACTTAGAGTGCTTCCCACTCCATCATAGCTGCAAAGCATTCTGGGGGACGGGCAACCTAGAGTTCAAAAGATAATGCAGAATAAAGGTTTCCCAACAGCATATCTGGTCATCTTTGTCTAGATCTTTTCAACTTTTAATGCAACGGAGCTCCATATTTGTTGGACGATTCACATTTAGCAAAGGTGATACCTCCAACATTAGCAACTAAAGGAGGAAATGGATATAAAGACTTCCTAGAGAAATGGCTGCCTTGCCTCAGGGAACATAGAATCATATGGCTAGAAGCGACCTTGAAGCAAGACTTGTAGTCCAACCTCCTATTCAAGACATCATGGTCAAATGGCTGTCCAGTCAATTTTTGATTTATAAGATCTTGGAGGCAAGCTATTCCATTGATTAACTGTTTCAGTGCCGTTGATCAATTGCTCTCACTGTCTCCATGTGAACATATCTGAACAATACATTTGTGACTCTTTGGACCAAGGGCTGCATTGTCCAATGGCTATGTTAGAGGAAGAGAAGTTGCCTTCAGAAATTGTGGGAGCTTCATCCCTGGAAGCTTTCAAGAAGAGACTGAACTGCCATCTGTCAGAAATGGTGTAGGGTCCCCTGCTTGGACTAGGGTGGGGTTGGACTAAATGCCTTACAAGGTCCCTTCCAGCTCTGTTAATTCTGTTAGAGTGTTCTTTTTTTTCTCAGATTCCTTAGGAATCCCCCTTTTTAATTCCATTATTCTGTGCCCTGAACTGGAATGAAGACCAAACAAGTCTTGACCTTCTTCAGTGTGGCCTTTCCTTCAGGCATTTAAAGAGTCCCAGCATCGTGGTCTTCTCTCAAAGCTAAACCTGTTTGGCAATTTACTTTCTAATTCTCAGGTAATCTTTGTTGCCTTTCTTTGAACCTCTTCCAATTCATCTGAATATTCTTTACTCAAGTATATATGACAAAATTAGGATCTTTGGGGCTGGGAAGCAGTGATATGACTTGTATCCAATTTTAATTAAAAGAAAAAAGAAACATGTACCTCTATAGAGACGTCTAGAGTGACTCAGATAGCAAGAAAAGGGTTTTGAAAGGGAAATATAAACGTTCTGTATCTTAGAAGAAAGGTAATGAGTTTTGACTTCAAACAATTTAAGGGTTTGATAAGTCTTAAGAAAGAGTCAGGCAGAAAAAGGAATTGTTCCCACTTGAGTTTTATGCTGGCTGATTTTACACCGGAAGAGGCAGGGAAATGGAAAGAAACCTCAAGTAACTTTGGAAGAAGATATTTCATTAGAGTAATATTGTAAAGAAGTAGGAGAATAAGAATATTCCAAAAGGCCTTTAAACAATGTGCTTAAGAAGCTATTTTTTTCTGAAGGTAGGAAGCTACTATGACCACAATGAAGCCCAAAATGTATGTTGCTAAAAAAGAAATGTGTTAACTGAGTTTTGCCCTATTTTATGACCTTTCTTACCATGGTTGGTAAATGAATCACTGCAGTAGCTAAGTTAGTACCACGGTTATTAAGTGAATCTGGCTTCCCTGTGGATTTTGCTTCTCAGAAGGTCTCAAAAGGGGGGTCACGTGACATTTCAGCCTTCTTAAATACAAGTCAGTTGGGAACCTTCCAAATTCTGATGACCCTGGGGAAACAGCAATGTGAAAAACAGCTGTAAATCACTTTGTTTGGTGTTGCCGTAACTTTGAGCAGTCACTAAATCAACTGTTGTGAGTCAAGGACGACTGTCTATTGTCATTTTGCTACGGAGCCAAGCCAAGGCACAAGAGGCTCCAGCCACTCACACTTCTGACAGCCTTGTTAACAACAGAGATGAAAGGAAGCCTCCAATGGATCGTTTTAATTGCACGATACGTGGTTATTTGTTTCCAGGGAATCAATATCGTCTCCTAGGAGAAGGCTGATATAATAAGTCTCATTCTGACATTACCCAGCCAAAAATAATAATTCAAGAAGCAGATGTCACATTTGTTGAAAATGTAATGTTTCTGTTTCCAGAGGGAGCATCGCTCTCTTCCATCAGCAATCCTAAAACGTCTGGTGGAAAATCCCAATTTTTGGTGCCTTCACTTACCGCTCCCTGATATATAGAGAATATTTTAGGAGTAGATTGGCAGATAATTGAGGAGGGAGAATTGGTGTCAGAGGAAAATGAAAACACATAAAAGGACAAAGCCATTATTAACACTAACATGAACTACTAAAATGTCTGTCCCCCAAAATATGTTCTTTGCAGACTTATCTTGACCCTGGAGTATCGCAAGATTCTGCCCTCTTCACAATTTTTCCACTGATGTTTGTTCCTGTTCTCACCCTTAGTATCCTTAGCATCACGTATCTGTGGTACCAACAACTGCACTCCAGTTGTGTGATGGCTGTGCCTGTACCAATTCTTCAAGGGACCTATTCTGTATTGCTTGGCCCAATGTTTCTCAACTCTGACACTTTTCAGAGGAGTGGGCTTCCAACTCCTAGGATTCTCTAGCCAGGTGTCCACATGTTTTAATGTTGCCAAGGTGGAGAAACCCAGGTTTCGCCCACATGCCTGGTATGAGCTCAATATTTCGTTACAAGCCTTGCCTTCAAAATGGTGAAGATCTCCCTGGGAGAAAAATGGGAGGACATCAAGAGAAAGCATAACTTCTTTGGATACATCATTAAATGCAGAATAAAAACTAGGTATCCATTTCAAGGGATGCAGTGGCTTCGTATCTAAGACGCTGAGCTTGTCGATTAGAAAGGCTGGCAGTTTGGCAGTTCGAATCCCTAGTGCTGCATAACGGCGTGAGCTCCCATTCCTTGTCCCAACTTCTGCCAACCTAGCAGTACGAAAGCACATAAAAAACGCAAGTAGAAAAACAGGGACCCCTTTGGTGGGAAGGTAACAGTGACGTTCTGTGTGCCTTCATTTAGTCCTGCCGGCCACATGACCATGGAGACGTCTTCAGACAGTGCTGGCTCTTCTTTGGCTTTGCAATGGAGATGAGCAGCGCCCCCTAGAGCTGGAAACGAGTAGCACGGATGTGCGAAGAGGGAAACCTTTCCCTTTCCCTTATCTGTTCCAATAATTTTTAATAGGGGAGAAAAGCAGCAACCAGATAAACTCATTGGACCCAGATAGACGATGCTGGAAGATAATGAAAAAGAAAGAAGTAAGCTAGCACAGCATAGAACAAAATGGGCTGCAAATTATGTTCTTGAAGTGGTGGCTTTTCTTCTTCTTTATTGGCTCTTTCTTACATTGAGAAACTTTATGAAACTTTAGAAATCGGTCCAGGGTTCAAGGTAGTCCAGACTGCTCCAGTACCTCTTGCTTTTGAAGCAAGTATCAGCTGGGCTGAGGGGCTTGAGGGGAAAAACTGACCCTTCTCTCACTACCTGCATTCATCCTGCAGAGGATTCCTTGGTGGTCTCTGACTTGGTGCTTTCCTGGCAGACATTTCACTACCCATACTAGGTAACATCATCAGCACCAGGTAACACCGATAACGTGATAACTAATAGTACCTGATAATGTTACCCAGGTGGATAATATAACATCTACCAAGAAGCTCAGAGAATACCCCCAGTTGTCCTCCTCCTCCTCCTCTTCCCCCTCTACTCCACAAACCCCACTCCTTTCCAGCACTGAAGATGTTCCCTAGCTGGGTCATGAAACATCTGCAAAAAAAAAAACCCACCAAGCTCAGAGAGCACCAAGGAGCCCTAATTTCATCCCTGAGCTATAAATAGTCTCCTCCATCAGTATTCATCCTGAGGAATGCAAGCCTGGCCTTCTACCAGCTCAGCCTTATCTTGGCTTCTTCTGCCAAGGGGAAGAAATACAAGGAAGTACAATTTGCAGGTTCAAATCACCATGAAAATGAAACAGGTTCTGAGACAAACCCCGGATCCGCTTCGGACTTGGTCACTTTTGCATCCCCAGAGAAATGAAATCAAGGTGCTACTTCCTCCTACATTTCTTTCCTTATCAGAAAAGACACATTGAAGCTCGCTGGGCTATTTTTACGTTAATCACCTCCCCATATTGCACTATAAATTAATGGCTGGGTTTGTTTGTTTGTTTGTTTGTTTTACCACTTTTCCCGTTCAAAGTCTGCTTACTGTTGCTTCCTGTTTAAGGGCAAGAGAAGGAAGGGAAGGGGAGAGAAGGGGAGGGGAGCAGGAGAAGAAGGGCTATAGAGACACCACAAACAATCCCGCTTTGCTCCTTATCTGCCTTGTGAGCTCTTGGGGAGGAAGATGATCGTTGCCACCATGCTGCTCCTTTGGCAATTGCTCACCAAGGAAGTGATATTAGAGGCCTCTCATTTTCTCAGGGTATAAAAGGAGAGCCAGCAGAACTGGTGGCTGAAGAAGCTTCTTGGATGAGAAGCGAAACATCTTCAAGGAAAAACGAAGTCCAGTTGCCTTTTGAAAAAAAAATATCTTTGAGATGGACTGAAACGATTCCTAGATCTTCAGGATTGTGTTTAGAAAGAATTCCTCAGGCTCTGCTTGGTACCTCTTTGGGAATTTTGCTGTCCTGATTCCAGGATAGATTAAACGCCAACTGGAAGAAAGTCCAACTCTATGCAGTGAGTGAGAGAAATCATGGATCCCTCCAATCTCCCCTTATTAAACTCCTTAAAAGTCTGGCATGCATCACCTTGGAAGAGTAAATATTTCTTCCCTTCTATTTCTTCCCTTCCCAATTCTCTCCCCCAAATCAAGAAGCTCTAGACATGGAATATAGGAAGATAAATGCATCGTGCAATGATTGTTGAGTTTAAAACATGATAAAGAAATAGCCAAGGTGCCTTGATCACCTTGTAAAGTTGAGAAAATAAGTACAACTTCCATTTGTCTCCAGCTTTTAAACTGAAAAATCTGGATGTAAATAACAGACTAACAGAGTTGGAAGGACTCTTAGAGGGCTTCTAATCCAACTTCATTCTGTGATTAGTAGACCACATGATTCCAGTGGAAACTATAACCTTTAAAGATGATTGGGGAAGCTTCTCCGTGGAAGCTTCTGGGATTTATTTATTTATTTATTTGATTTGTCAATCGCTTACAAGATAATACATATAAGGGTAAACATAGTTATGAATACATAAAATGAATACATATAAGAAAAATAAAAAACAATAGGACAGGGATGGTAGGCACATTGCTGCGCTTATGCACGCCCCCTACAGACCTCTTAGGAAAGGGGTGAAGTCAATAGTAGACAGTCTAAGGTTAAAGTTTTTGGGGTTTGGGGAAGAAACCACAGAGTCAGGTAGAGTATTCCAGACATTGACCGCTCTGTGGCTGAAGCTGTATTTCCTGCAATCAAGTTTGGTGCGGTTAACCTTGAGTTTGTATCTATTGTGTGCTCTTGTATTGTTGTGGTTGAAGCTGAAGTATTCATTGACTGGTAGAACATTGCAATGTATGATTTTATATACTATACTTAGATTGGACCTAAGACGGCATAGTTCTAGTTTTTCTAGGTCTAGAATTTCAAGTCTGGTGGCATAAGGTATTCTGCAACGAGTAGAGGAGTGGAGAACTCTTCTTGTGAAGTATTCCTGGACTTTCTCAACTGTGTTAATATCAGATACATGATATGGGTTCCAGACTGATGAGCTGTATTCCAGTATTGGTCTAGCAAATGTTTTGTATGCCCTAGCTAGTAGTGTGATATTACCAGAGAAGAAGCTTTGCAGGATTAGGTTAACAACTCTTAATGCCTTTTTGGCTATGTACTTACAGTGGGCTCTAGCACTTAGATCATTAGAGAAGGGTATTCTAAGGTCCTTGACAGAGTTTGGATCATCAACAAGGTCTTAACTATTCAGCTTGTATTTTATTTTCTGATTTTTTTTTGCCAATATGTAAGACAGAGCACTTATTTTTTGAGATTTGAAGTTGCCATTTGTTTGACCATGTGGTGTTGACTAGCTTTACATCACCAGCGAAGAGAATGTAGTTGCTCTTAATATGATCACAGAGGTCATTTATGTAGAGTATGAAGAGAGTTGGTCCTAGAACACTGCCTTGGGGGACACCACTGTTGACAGGTAGAATTTGATAGGATGTTTCCAATTTTCTTTTGCTCAAACATTTTTGAATAATAAATGTTTCCTGCATTATTTTTACCCTTTAATATATATATGTGTGTATATGTTTATGTATATGTATATGTATACGTATACGTATATGTATATATCCATACATACTCACTGTTGGCCTCTGTTTCCCACATATCAGCTTTAATTGGCAAGTCAGGAGAGCCTGTCAAGCTTTCTCTGGCAAAGGCAAGGAAATCATTGGACTGTTCAACGTGATTCTCCAAGAAGTGAATTTGCAATTAAAGGGGACTATTTTGAAGCAGAAAATCTTTAGCCTTGTACATCCTTTGTTTGAGTCCCTGGGAATATTAACAATGGGGCTACATTGGCAGGGTGAGCCAAGTAAAATCAGTAGCCTATAACATGCAGCAACTAGTTCTTTGTTTAAACCAGTTTCTATGAACACCAAACCCAACAAAACCATTGAAAACGTATAAAGATATAAAGAGTGATGTCTACGGAGATTCTCAGCCATCCAGGCCATGGTTGGCCCGTGGTTGCTTTTTCCCAAAAGGCAGTTGGACTTTCTTCATTTTTCCTTGAAGATGTTTTGCTTCTCGTCCAAGAAGCATCTTCAGCTCTGGCTGAATGGTGGGATTCTTGGATGAGCTTCTTGGATGAGAAGTGAAACATCTTCAAGGAAAAACAAGGAAGCCCAGTTGCCTTTTGGGAAAAAAAAACACCTGTGGGATAAAGAGCCATGCAAACCTCAGCACTATAAGCAGTTCCATTTTTCCAGCATTTATCTAGATTTTTTTTAAGGGAGAGGTAGCATTTTTGAGGTTTTTTGGTAATGTTTATTTTAGTGTCCTGTTATTCAGGAATATTTGCATTCATACCAAAAGGATTCAGGTTGCATATAGATGAGAACAGACTTCCAGAGAAAGCTCCTATCTTAAGACTATCCTGGATAGGTAAAATATAATATATATTATGCTCTTCTGCTTTTTGTTTATTTTAATGATAAAGTGCCAATGGAGGGTTAAAAAAACAAATACGTGGGTGCATGAGGTTTAATGTTTTCAGAGCAAAGAAGCTGGGAGGAGGGATATTTTTCAACAGAATAACAAGGAAGGGACCTTAGAGATCTTCTAATCCAACCCCCTGTTCTAGATTGAAGCCATATATTATTCTGGACAAATGGTTGCCTGATCTCTTCTTGAAAACCTCCAGTGACAGAGCACCCATAACTTCTGGAGGCCAATAGTTCCACTGATTGTTTTCACGGTCAGGAAATTCCTCCTTAGTTGCAGGTTGCTTCTCTCCTTGATTAGTTTCCATCCACTGTTTTTTCATTCTTCCGTCCATTGTCCTGCCTTCTGGGGCTTTGGAGAATAACTTGACACCCCCCCTTCTTTGTTGATTGATCAACTTGTCCTTGGGCTTTCAGTTGTCCTGGGTAATTGATGCCCACAACCACAAAAAAATAAACTGCAGTTAAGGATCCCAATGAAACGCCACATGAGAAATCGCAAACTTGTCACAGTTGAAGGCTTCCAAGAAAATAGAGTTGTGTCAGACTGTCTCCCGAGTTTAGGAATGATTGTTTGTGCTGGCAGGATGTATTTAACTCCATCAGCAATAGAAGGCGAACTGGTACTTTTGGTAAATAGCCAGCAATTGTCTCATTTCTGGGCCTCTTCAAGTTAATGATAAAGTTTATAGAAGTTGCTCTTCAGACTATGGATTATTGCTTACAGTTTGCCTTGTCATCGTCTTCTCAAGAGCAAGCAAACCTACTTTCTGGCTGACAATGAAGCATCGCTGATCAAAAGAATAGTCTGAGAAAGCTTTCATCCAGATCGTGATCCAGTCAGGAATTTTGGTTTATATATTTCTCAGGCACAAGAGACCTGAGTCCTGCATTATTTCTTGCATTTTCCTCCTGATATTGAAGTCCAATTTTCTTCTTTGTTCTGATATCATCCAAGAATAACTTCAGGTGTGTAAAATGTGTTATCGTTGTCCCCATAGCCATCATTAAGGCATACTGTTCCATCTAGTCAACAAGTTTAGAAGCCACGGCAGACATCAACCCAACCACTTTGTCTAAAACAGCTCTTCTGCAGAATCTATTTCTCTCACATTTATTTCACAGTCTTTATTTTTTAACCGCCTCCATCCATTGACTCTGGGTTGATGGGTTAGACAGCATGTCACCATAAGTAACAACTTCCTGGAACCCACAACATAGCAACAAAAGCTACAAAACTAGATAATTACTACCATGGCTTATTCTAAACCAAGTTCCAGCTGGGGAAAAAATGGTGGTTTTATGCACCTTCTAAAAAGTCAAGCAGGGAAAAAACATTTTGTAATTGGAGGTACTGCTAGCAGTAGCTTCCTAACTTGTCTGGAGGCTTTTAAGAAGAGATTGGACAACCATTTGTCTGAAGCGGTATACAGTCTCCTGCTTGAGTGGGAAGTTGGACTAGAAGACCTCCAAGGTCCCTTCCAACTCTGCTATTCTATTATTCTTATTCTGGTTTCTAGCTAAATGGTTGTAGATTTCAAATCAATGTAAAGGTAGTGTTTTCTTTCAGATTCTGCTTCTCTGTGGAGGTTGTGGCCAATTGGTTTCCCCACTTGCAAGAATTGTCTTACCGTACCTCCCACTTCTTCCAGTGCGTTGGTGGTTTTGCTACTTCCCCTCATAAGAACTCATAGGAACTGTTGTGGCCCACTGGCAGCTGATGGAGCTGGCAGCAGAGTCGGACAGTAGTGAGGAGGTTGGGGAGGAACCTGGGCTGGTCTTGGAGGCTCAGGAGGGCTCGGACGAGGGCTCTGCATCGGAGGCAGGGATGGGGCCAGGGCAGGCTGGCAGTCAGCAGCTGCCTTCGGGTTCGGACAGCAATGAGGTGGGGGAGCTTATGGAACCAGTTCCCAGCCTGCGCATGTGCAGGGCTAGCAGAAGACAAGAGCAATTGAGAAAGCAGGGTTGGCTCAGGAGTAAGGCCCCACTTTGGAGATGATTGGCCCCTCCCATAGGACGTAAAAGAGGAGCGAATGGGATGTGAGCTTTTGCAGGAAGCAATTAGTTTGTCTGATCTGTTCAAGCTTTGAAAAATTCTGTTTGACTCTGTGCCAAGTTTGGCCTCTGGCGTCTGGCCATTCGTTCTCTGGCCACATTCCAAGTGCGATAAGGAGGGTGTTTATCAACATTCCCCTGAAAGACTGTTTGGGAAGCCTTGTGAATGAACGTAATTCACAGCTGTGGAATAAAAGAGGTTTTGCCGGGACTGAGATTGTGTGTTATGCTTTCTAGGGAAGCCGAGGTCAGAACAGGGACTTTTGTAAACAACCGGACAATGCACATGAAGTAAAATAATGGGGTACGGAAGTGCAGGAGCAGCAAACAATAATTCGCTTCTGTATTGCGTGGAAGCAATAAAAATGTATGTGGGTTTTTTGGGGGGGGAGAAATTTGCAACAAATGTCCACCATTTAAAGATCCCGCTCATTAATCTAAATGTTATGATGAACGGAATTATTGCATCTAACGGTACTTTCTGTGAAAGAATCTTTTCTATCGCCTTTTTACATTTCTCTCTCGCTTCTTTCTTTCGCCCCTTTTTCCTCTCCTATTCCCACTCCTTCATTTTCACCTCCCTGATTTCATTTTTTTAATTAATTTCATGCAGAAGGAGCTGCTGTTATCATTGCTCATGAAGGGTTCCGTTTTTTCCTCCTCCTCCAGAGTAAAATATCGCAAAGAAAAAGCAGCATTCCATGAAGCATTTCCACCCCAGATTCTCCAGAATGTCTGTAGCTGTCATTCTACGCTCCATACATCATCACAAAGGGTTTGTTGCTGTTGGCTGCAACACACAGGCTGACAGTGAATAGGAAGGCAATTGTTCTTTGATTGCAGAAATGTGCATCTATTGTCTGGCATTCAGATGCAGCAAACAACTCTAATTCATTTTGTGGTTTGTGTGTGTGTGTATTGTTTTGACAGGCTGGCCAAAAACCCTTTCAATAATTGGATGTGGACTTTCAGTCATGATGTCTGTTGTATTCTGTTTTACTTCCACAGCTAATTTTGATGATGCCATGAAGTGCTGACAAACAAACAGAGAGGCCCATTTTCTCTAGCAATTATGCCTTCACAGTCTTAATCCCGGCTTCTTTAAATGTCAGCATGTTTGAAAATAAGATAAGAAATGTTCCACTTTACAAAATAATGCTAAAGACGCTCTCAAATTCAGCTCAGCTCCATGGACCTGGAATATCCGAGCAATTTTCATAACAGGGAAAGTTGTTTTTCGTTGCTTTTTTTTTCTTGGATATTGTTTTTGGATTTTTTATGAATAATTTTTATTAAAAGGACAATTTATGAAGATGTTAAAAGTGCAAAAATGAGAAAGAAGAAAAAGGAAGATTATAAAAGAGTAAAAGAAAAAGTGTATAACATTTTTTTAACTTCCTTGTCTTACTATCAGCCTTAGAATGCCCACATGATTCCCCTCCAAATATTAACTTGGGCTGACCCTGCTTAGCTTCCAAGATCAGCCAAGATCAATCTCACTTCATTTTTTTTTTAAATCCAGATTCACAGAATGAGACCTACCTTTAAAATCAGCTTAAAATAGTACTAACATCTCTTTATAGACCAGTGCATGTTATATTGGTGCTATCGTTTCATTCATGTAAAACAATTGCCTTATTATTTCCTTTAAGGAATATAAAACTAAGCACGTACGCCTCAATCCAAAGGTGATTCAGTCAGCCATAAATTAATGAAGATATATTGTTGATAGATGAAACCAGGGAAATTATCCAAACATACAAAGGTATTTCAAACTGGTACTGGAAATGTGAAAAAACATAAGGGAACATTTTATCATGCATGGTGGGACTTGTAAGGAAGCTGAGAAATTTTGGAAGCAAATTCATACCAGGAAGCAAAAGGTTTTAAAGGTGAATATTGTGATGAGACCAGAATTCTTTTTATGGACAATGAACTAGAAAAGATCGATTTTGTGGGTAGAAAAAACAGCAAGACTGTTGGGTGCACAACAATTTAAGAACAACAAAATTCCCATAATAGATGAGAGGGTTGTTGTGAAAATGTCAGGATTTGCTGAGATGGCAAAACTTTTCAGAAAGACTGGGGAATTCTGGGAAATGAAGTCTACACATCTTCAAATGAGCATGTTTAAAGAACCATTGGTTTTAGATGAAGAAGGGGATCACACATTTCTCTCAGTGTCTTTCGAACTGAGGTTGACTCCTGAGGTCAACACAGATGCATCCATGGTTTGGTTTGGTTTTTTCGACAGCAAAATTGTTCATGGGGTATGGTCAAAACAGACCAAGATGACAAGATCAAGTCATGATCAAAGCATGTGATCTATGGAAGTGAAGGGTCCTTGGACCTCTCTGAGCTTGGACGTTTTCTTGCAGATGGTTCATTACCCAAACTAGTTACCTCATCAGTGATAGTGTGGTTTGGGTAATAAACCATCTGCAGGAAAACCACCAAGCTCTGAGAGCACCAAGGACCAGAGGTGGGATTCTGACCAGTTCTGGAGAACTGGTAGCATAACTTTTGAGTAGTTCAGAGAACCATCCAATCCCACCTCTGACTGGCCCCATCTCCCTCTATTCTCTGCCTCCCATTGAGTCCCAGCTGATCGGCTGGGTCTCCTTTGGTTGCCCTGCACAGGAGAACGGAGCTGGAAAGCAGGTTGATGGGGTGGGGAGGGAAGGGGGATTTTGCAGTATATCCTTCCCCTGTCACGCCCACCAAGCCACACCACACCCACCAAGCCATGTCCACAGAACAGGTAGTAAAAAAAATTGAATCCCACCACTGCCAAGGACACCTCATTTCAACCCTGAGCTACAAAATTCTCTTTCATTGGTACGTGGATGTGATTTGCCATTGCTACCTTTCAGAATTTTCCCTCCCCCACCTCTTAGTTTAGCCTACAGCTTTGGTGGTCTCTTGTACAAGTACTAACCAGATTTGACACTACTTAGCTTTTTAAAGATTTGCCAAGGTCAGCAGGATTACTTGTTGTGGTCTTGTTGTCTGAGAGTACAGTATTTTTAGCAGGCAAACTATTCTTCTGTGCTGCAGAAACCAGTTTTATATCCCTCAATGCCAATCAGAATCTTATTGCTGGAGCTGCCTGGCCATAAATGTTCCTTCTGTATGATGATGATGATGATAATAATATGTCCTTAAATATAAGAGCTCTATTTCAAAGAATACATTTCTCTGGCTGGCAATTGGATTTTACTTAGAGCAATCAAAGAAACAGTGTTTTCTAAATTAGATAGAGACTCTCTTTGTATATGATGTTTACTTGTGGGTTTGTTAACCACAGCTGAATGAATAAACTGCAATTTCCCAGGTTTAGTCATTGCATTAAGTCCAGAACCATGCTCCCTAAATTAAAATAACTGGCTTCACACAACATGGTCAGCCATAACCAAGCAACATTATAGCTTACTGTAATGGATAAACACAGTCAATGATAGATAGGATTGCCCTGGCTCACAATCTGGGGGGAAAGGAAGAGAAATAAAGAGAAAAGGTGAAACTTTTGATCTGTAAATGAAACTCCAAGGGCCGCATGAAAAGTCTGCTGAATAATTGAAAGATGTTCCAGGGAAGAAACAACAACTCACCAGTATTACACAATAATAAAATAAACGTAGAAACGACAGCAAAAGAAAAAAAATGCATGGACAATAAAATAGCATTAGAGAATACAGGGACCTTTGCCAAGCAAAACAATACCATTCAAGTTTAATTATGATTTGTCACACAGTCAGCCTGATGTTCAGATTGGATTTGGCCTTTTTAGCCACCTATCGAGTCCTTCCCAAGGGCTGGGCAGAAATTGTTGCTTGACAGTATTAAAAAATATTGTTTCAGGATGTAAGCTGTTCTGAGTAAAACTGCCTTTTGCAACTGACTGAAAGTGAATTTGTCAGTTCTGACGGTGTTCAAGTTTTTCTCCAGATGTTTTGGAATTGCAATTGGTGGTGGGATTCAAAATTTTTTACTACCGGTTCTGTGGGTGTGGCTTGGTGGGCATGGCAGGGGAAGGATATACTGCAAAATCCCCCTTCCCTCCCAACCCCACTAACCTGCTTTTCAGCTCTGTTCTCCTGTGCAGGGCAACCAAAGGAGACCCAGCCAATCAGCTGGGACTCAATGGGAGGCAGAGAAGAGATGGGGTTGGCGGGGCCAGTCATAGGAGGGATTTTCCGGTTCTCCAAACTACTCAAAATCTCTGCTACCAGTTCTCCAGAACTGGTCAGAACCAGCTGAATACCACCTCTGATTGCAACCAAGGTGCCTATGACTCTTTGCTTTCTTCTGCCACAGTCGTTCTATTTCCATTTGTATTTTGTGATTTTCTTTCATCCTTTCTCTTCTTTTCTGCTGTCTCCAGGTACTGCCACATCTATTAACCAGACTTTTTTTGCCTTCCTTATTGACAACTGTTACGTCTGATGAGACAGTATTATTATTATCTTTATTATTATTCCAAATACATATCACAGTCTAATCAATTAAATGCTGATTCTAGTTATTCATCCTGACCTAAGAATCATGGAAGCCTCATCGTAAAATCTTTGCTGCCCCAGAAAAATCAGTGCTGTAGTATCAAGTCTAGTCAATCTAACATGTCTTAATATTTGTGAATATTGCCCCAAGAGAGCCAATTATAATTGATATGACAATTATTATTTTTCCTTTCCATAATCTTTCAACCTCAGTTTGTAAATCATAATACTGTGGTGTTTTGTTCAGCTATTTTTGATGAATTCAACTGTTTCCAGGTATTGCCTCATCAATAAACATCACCTGCTTTTTCATAATAGTGACAGTTGGATGCATTTTCTAAGTTTGAATTTTGAAAGCCCTTTCATTTTGCAAAGCTATTTCAAGCAAACAATAAAGCTTGAAGCCCCTCCCCCTCCTCCTCCTCTTCCTCTTCCACCTCTTCTTCCTCCTCTTCCTCCTCCTCCTTCTTAATGCATATTATGGTAAGCCAACTTGCATTTTTAAAAAAACTCAGAATGCTTGCTCACATGGTTGTTTCATAGAAACCGTGAAGTCCTATTAATTCAAGTCCCTTCCTACAACACAGGTGAGATGCCTGACCATCTTTTGGGAAGAGCCAGAAAATCCAAATCACCCCAACTGTTCAAACTGCCTGAATGAAGTCTTAACTACTTGGCCATCATGTTTTTTAAAAAATATTTTTATTGAAGGGTTTTACATGAGCGATTTATAAACATGAAAACATAAAGGAAAATTAAGAAAAAGATCAAAGTAGGAGAAATCATACTGAAAATCAAAGAAGCGACTCCTGATCTTCTTCACAGCAGTTACAAACAAGCTTACAATCTCTCTTTTGCTCCACTAAGATTGCACCATGACCTTCCCCTCTGTCTCCCCTTCAACCCCTTTGGATCAGCCTATCCAGAAATTGTCATTTCCTTTTTTTTTTTCTTGTTGTCAGCAAAAAGTCCATAAAAGCTTCGTCCTTGTCCATTATTTAGCAGCCTCTATTTCCTGAATACACTGTGGCACCAGCCCTGAGAAGTGTCTTTCCAAAACTTAAGATCGGCTCGTCTTCAGGAATCTAAATCACAGACGTAATGGAAGTCAGGTCATCCCATCTTCGGGAGCGGCGTCCGCTCGGAGCAGGGTTTCATAGAAAAGAAAAAAGCTTTTGGAGTAGGAGGAAGGAAGGTCAAAAGATCAAAAGGAAGGTAGAAGGAAAAGGAAGGAGAGGGAAAGGATTAGGAAGGATGATCAACATCCTTTGGTTTCCATCATGATAGCCAATAGTCACTTTTTTAAAAATGAACTATAATACCTCTAAAGGTTGAAGGCACTTGTTTGTTTCCCCTCCCATCTTATTCCAGCTGATTATGGGATGGCAACAACACGCCCCCCCCTCTTGCTTTATGCACCAGCATAATGAGCAGTAGAGCAGTAGAGAGTTCCCGTAACAAATGAACATCTCACCTCTGGTTCTGCAGCTGATCCATGGGAGCAGCTGTTCATTGCTTGGTGTCTTGCAAGGCAGCAGAGTTGATCACTTACATAGACAATAAAACTGATGGGGGGATTATGGCAGTGTTGAAAAGCAACCTTGTTCCCTCTCTTAAAAAGGAAAAAAAAAGAACATGGGTGTTTTTCTGGGGAAATCAGCTACTTTCTAATTCAAAGTTCTCACAAAAGTAACAGCATCCCATCAGATCATCAATCTTAGTCAAGCTGGCATTCTCCAGACACGATAGGACTACAATTCCCAGCTTTAAAACAGGAAAAGACTCATTAGGAGCTCTGGCCTTTCTTCTTTCAAAGGCACTGGGATAAAGAAAGGAAAGTGGAATAAAGGAAAAGAGATGTACAGTAAATGCTTTCTTCCTTTCTTCTTTTCTTTCCTTCCTTCCTTCCTCCCTCCCTCCCTCCCTCATTTCCCTATTTCCCCTTGTTTCCTTCTTCCCTCCTTTCCCTCTTTCCAATTCCTTCCTTCCAACTTTCTTTCTGTCATCTTCCTTCTTTCCTCTCTCATTTCCTTTTTCTCCTTGTTTCCTTCTTCCCTCATTTTCCTCTTTCCAATTCCGTCCTTTCTTCCATCTTTCTTTTTCTTATCTTCTTTCTCTTTCCTTTCTTCCATCTTTCTTCATTCCCCACTTTCCTTCCAACTTTCTCTCATCTCCCTTCCTTCCTTCCTTCCTTCCTTCCTTCCTTCCTTCCTTCCTCCCTTCCTATTCTAGCAAGGGGCAAGAACTATGAACCTCCTAGGCTTGGCATGCAGCTAATTTTGGGTGATAAAAAAGAGATATGGATTCTTTTCCATGTTGCCACAAAACATATAACCAAACTGTGTCCATAGTTGACAGATATTATGCTTCTCAACCATTTAAGGAGAGGTAGCATGAGTTCTCTGAGGATAGATTCAGAAATAGAAGGTGCCACTCAACATTTTTATAAAGTTGAGCATTGTGCTTGCAATGAATAGTAATACATATTTGAGCTGGTGCCCTACTATAGCTGGTGGAGCTAATAAAGAAGCCTATTGGAGATGGAGGCTCAGAATTTGATTAAATCTCTCTGAGACACCATCAATCCTGCCAGGCAATTATTATTTTATCCAAGGGAGAAGTCAGGCTCAATCAAATCGTGAGGCTCACCTCATGCATAAGAAGCTGGACTTGTCTGGCTTTTATGTCCCTCCTAACCTTTGCTCCTGGTTCCATCTGCAGGAGCTAAATTAACAGAGCACATGAAACCAAATGCAAACAAACTGTATGGTGAGTTGGAAAGAGAGAAAGTGGGATTTTCTTTTGAAGGACACAGAACTTCTAGGCATGTGGTGGCACCACTATAGAGAGGGAAGACAGTTTTTGTTTTGGGGCGATAAAAGCTTGACAGGCAATAGAAAGTCCTGGGACGTATCATCCCCAATTCCATCTTCCCTCTCTCCTCAGAAATGGGTGCAATTGCCATACCAGATGAATCCTGACGGTGATTTTTGTGGCCACAACTCCACCTCCTCTTTGAGCAAAACCTGGAGGATTATTTTTATTTTATTTATATCAGCTCTGTCTGGGAAAGGGCAGCCATATTTAGAACTAAAGGAAGGAAATTCCCACACTAGAAGAACCAGGAACATTCTAAGTTATTCTAGGCCTGTATCTCTCCATCCAGACCTCAGCAGCCTCCAATCAGCGAGAGAAGACATTTGGTTGACCAGAGTTGAGGGGCAGGGAGGCAAGGGGGTTGGGTAGGGTAGAGAGAAAGGGAATAAGAACGAATGAATTTTGGGTGATGTATCTGCCCATCCATGAAAATGGCGGTTGTGCTACGATGTTCTTTCAATGAAATTCTGGCCAGTCAATACATAATTCAAGACCCAATGAGCAACAGGACATAAAAAAATATAGCTGCACAAAGGATCAGTTCATAGCATTTGTGTCCACTTCGTATTTCTGGAACTGCCAGTTGTAAAAAATTAAAAATTCACATTGTGGTTGGGCAACCTTCCCTACCTTCATTTTAAAAAGTCAGTATCCATTTCTGGGTTAATATTATAAAGACGCTGCTTTTACTCATGAGGGGATGGTCAATGAAAACTATAAATTCTCCAGGAAAGGTTATTTTTTTAAAAAAATTGTGGGCTTTTTTTTCTTAAGCTGATAATATGTCCTTGAGTAAATTTTCACACTGCAGTTCTTTCCTGAGCTATTTCATTAACGTTTCTGCTACAGGATGAATTTTCCCCATGCCATAAGACCAGCACTGCAAAAAGTGGAACTAATTGCATATAGGAGTCTGAGGTGCAGCGAATGAAAAAGCATTTGTTTATTTCCCCTGTCTGAGCCTGAGAATTGCACTTTCATTTGGAGTAAATGTTTGCTATGTATGAAAAATATTTTCTGAATACAGGAAACAAAACTGAGTTAACAAACCAACAAATCAGTAACAGAAATAACAAAGTTGGAACAGACCCAAACCTACTTCTACTCTGCAATTCCTTAAAGGTAGCTTGAAGCCAGTTCATGTCCGTCTTCACTTCTACCCAACCTTGAAATGCTGAGAACACCAAAAACTAATCAACATTCCTTCCAAATCATCAGAGGGAGAATGTAAAAACTGACATTCCATCCCTGGTCCCTTCAACCTTGTTTTGATTTTTTGTTCTCGATATTATTTCCCCCAAGGGGTTGCTACAAAGTTGAGTGTCAAACTGCCACCGTGCTTTCTGCTTTGTCGAACACCTGGGAAATAATAAGTAGAGGAGTGCTTGGAGGAGGAAAAAGCTGTGTTGAGTGCAAAATTTATAGGGACAAGGAGCCAAACCAGACCTTCTTCTGAACTTCTGTGTTTCAGAACGAAGGTAATTTAAAGTGCAATTTGAGATCCCTCTCAGCCAGCCAACTGCAAGGTTCCCATTATGAGAAGAGACCTGCATCCTAACCAGATCCTAAGGAGGTTGCAAAGTTTCCACCCCTGAAGTACATGAAATAATTGGGTTTGTTGACTGGAAGACATACAACCTGGCTTGTTGCAGAGAAGAGCAACAATTATGATTAGGAAGCCTGGAGGTTAAAGCATATGAAGAACAATTGCAGGAATTGGGTATGCCTAGTTTAATGAAGGACTAAGGGAGACTTGATAGAAGTCTTCCAATATTTGAGGGGCTGCCCCAAAGAAGAAGGGGTCAAGCTATTCTCCAAAACACCAGAAAGCAGGATAAGAAGAAATGCATGGAAACTCATCAAGGCGACAACCAACTTACATTATTTCCAACTCTGTTATTTCTGTCATTGACTCCTGGCAACCACCTAAACAAGTTCCTGCAACTCTGTCACATCCATTCCCTTCTCATCTCAATGTTCAGTGATGGAGTGGTTACCTTCCACCTTTCTGTGTATGAGAATCTCCTTGCATCAACAAACAACTATCAGGGGAAGGACAGACTTTGCGTGTTTGTCTCTTTGTAAAAAAAAAAAAAACATTTGAGGGATGCAGCCTAAATTCTTCCTGCACTCTCCATTCGAAAGCAGCCAGGCCTGAATAAGCACTGAGACACTTGGATCCTCCCCCACCACCACTTATGCAGAGAGGCTGGTGCCAGAGGGTGCTACATGCTAATACATGTGCTTCTGTAGAAAAAGATCGCGCTCTTCATGAAGTGCATTCATTAGATATTGGCTGTCAGGCACTCCATTCAGGAATTCAGCTGCAGAATTTGATCAGCCAGTCAAGGCACAGCCAACCCCAAGCTTCTTGCAAGCAGATTAGTGGCCAATTAAAGGGAATTGAGCAGTGCTGACTAATGGAGAAGAGAATAGAGGGGAGAAAAAAACCACAAACAGATTCAAACTATCTTCCTATCCCTTTTCTTGGGTTTCCTCCAGCCAGTCTGATACAGGTTATCTGTTTCTCTCCCTTCTGGCTTTGCAAATGTTTATTTATTTAAACTTTATTAAAGTGTAAGGCTCTCCTTTTACCCTTTAAATTTGCTTTGGAGAGGTTTGTCCTATAAATTCAGTAGATAAATAACAGATATATCAGAATAACAGAGTTAAAAGGAACTCTGGAATCCAATCCCCTGCTCAGACACGAAACCCTCTGCCATTTCAGACAAACGGTTGTCCAATCTCTTTTTTAAAACCTCCAGTGTTGGAGCACTTACAACTTCTGGAGGCAAGTCGTTCCACTGATTAATTGTTCTAACTGTCAGGAAATTTCACCTTAATTCCAGGTGCTTCTCTCCTTGATTAGTTTCCATCCATTGCTTCTTGTCCTGCCTCCAGGTGCTTTGGAGAACAGATACTGGAAGATGCTATCATGTCACCCCATGTCCTTCTTTTCTTCAAACTAGACAAACCCAATTCCTGCAACCGTTCTTCATATGTTTTCACCTCCAATCCTCTAATCATCTTTCTTGCTCTTCTCTGCCCTCTTTCCAGAGTTTCAACCTCTTTTGTTTTTTACATTTTGGCAACCAAACCTGGATGCAATATTCCAATGTGGAATAAAAATAATAAATACATAACTCTTCTGTTATCACCATCACCTGTCACCTATGGACCTACCTGAGGTGATATGGCCCCCCTACGCCCCCCTCAGAAAGTGTGGTGTGCCCCCACACAGCCAATGACTAAGATTTTGTGTACAGTTGTCAAACAGGTACATTATTATGTAGCCTTCTGGTGGAGGATCTCCATAGATCCATTAATGCTTTATCTTAAAAGTGATAGGTTTGAAGTTTTGGGATCAAAGCAGACAATATCACTTGGATTTGCAAAGTCAGCCCTGCATCATGAATGGCATCCAGTCTTGACATTTGACTCAATTGACTCATCTGACTCAAAATCAATCAGGTCTGTTGAGCTGGAACGATGGTTGAGAATCTGGAAACTATGCTGTTGTCCCCAATTCGGGTCTGAGCCTGGTGCCAAAGCCAATGATAGACGCCAGTCAGGAGGTGCAGGTTTTCTGATTGCTTTTTACTGGAGCACTCCAAGGAAAAGGGGCTCCTGGTCAAAATGCGCAGAGCCAAGAACAAAGGATTGAGTAAGCTTTATATATTTTCACTAAAGGAGAAGGTGGGACAAAGTGAGATAATAAGACATATGTGGATTGAGATTGAGATCGGTTGACAATTGCAGTTGGGACACACAATTTCAGTTGTGACAGCTGATGAAAGGAAATTGAAACACTGCAAACATTTAGTTTCATTTCGTTGATTGTCATTGCCCCTCGTACAATGAAATCAAACACCATCTTCAGTGCACATCATGACCATGAAAATAAATGCAAACACACATTCATCTATTGAAAACATGGTTTAAACCAGGGGTGGGCAAACTTTTTGACTCGAGGGCCACAATGGGTTCTTAAACTGGACCGGAGGGCCGGAACAAAAGCATGGATGGAGTGTTTGTGTGAACTAATATAAATTCAAAGTTAGATTACTTCACGTAGCCTTCTGGGAGAGCAAGAGAACCCTCCTCTTTCGCTCCGGGCGGATAGAACAGCCGAATGGGCTGGATCCGGCCCCCAGGCCGTAGTTTGCCCACGGCTGGTTTAAACCCTCAGAAACACCACTATCTCAAGTACAGGTGAAAACAAACTGGATATATCTGCAATCTATTCATTTCTCCCAGGGTACGTTTCATTAAACCGAACAGGAATGACTTCCCCGCTTTTTTTCTTTGTGGTATACATAAAATAGAAAATACAATTGATTATACAAAGGATATGAGAAAACAGAAAATATAATGAACTAGAAGGGATTATCCAGGAGGCCGACTGGGACTGAGGCGGGCGGTATTGGCTTTTACTGGTTTTATTGTTTGTTGTGGGTTTTAAATTATTGTTGGGATTTAATATTTTTAATAATTTTAATTTTTGTATTCTATGTCTTCTTGTAGTTGTGAGCCACCCTCAGTCCTTTGGGAGATGGGGCGGCATATAAATCCAATAAGAAGAAGAAGAAGAAGAAGAAGAAGAAGAAGAAGAAGAAGAAGAAGAAGAAGAAGAAGAAGAAGAAGAAGAGGGAATGTAAAATATTTATAATGAATGAATTATATTATAATCAAAAACAGGGGAATGAAGATTTATTAAAATTATATAGGTAAATTTTGGAAACAAAGAAAAAATATGAAATGATTATATGAATATCTCTGGAATAGATATAAGATATATTGTAGATGGGGGGATATACCATGTGGATCCTAAATGTATTAATCTTACTTTACTTTTACCCATTTTTTCTTTCATTGACTGTCTAATTATATATTGGTCTTGAGAAAGTTATAGATGATAACAATACAGAAGGTAACATAAAATAGGTGGTAAGCTGAAAATGGAAATAATAGGGGATAAAGAATTGAAAATATATGTGAGGATGAAATGATTTTGGTATTGAAATAATGAATTGAAATATGAAAGGGAAATTTATCTAAAGATTAGTTGAATGGATAATAATTTAAAGTGATATTAATTAAGAAAGTTGAAAGTGTAACTATGACTATGTATAAATATTGTAATCTGGAATCACGTTGCTCATATGAAGAGATGTGTAAAAAATAAAAATAAAAAAACTTTGAATTTTAAAAAAAGGAATTACATCCCCTCTGTAGATAGGTTTACCATTGTACTGTAGGGCTGAAATTACATGTTTTCCAGAAACCCTTTCAACAAAACAGTTTCTTCCAAGAGGGAATATCGAGGGACCTGACTGAATTTGAAAACGTTACTGGTGAAATTTGGATCATTTGCTGGGTCTCTCCTATAAATTGTTGATGAGGTATGACTCAGAATCCAAACACTGCATTGTTAAAAAGGTACAAAATCTGAATGTAGTAATAGAAATGCAGCAAGGGGAATTTCGGTGGAAGGAAAACATTTGATCCCATTTACAATGGTACAGTTTTACAATACCAGAAAATGGTGGTGTTTTATTGTTGATAGATGACTGCAATTCTGGTTGCCAAAGTTGACGCTTCGCTTTCTAAAACTTGCTGAAATGTAATGAGCAGTGGCTAGCTACAAAGCTCAATACTTATGGAAAATTGTCTCTATTAGAATGAATCAAATAACGAAAGTTGAATTCCCATTTCAACCTGCAATATTCATATTAAAACTTCTAAATCACATATCCCTTCAAAATATACTGGATTTTTTTCTTCTTTATGCTAACTGCTGCTTTTCACTGAAAATGTTTTAATGCCCTCCATGGTGGGATGGATAACTTGTGGAAGCATGCTTAGAATAACTACGTACTTTAAAAGTAAATCTGACACAGAATTCAGTTCAAATCATTCCAAGACTCCAATTGAAAACATGGATTTATACCAAAATAAATAAATAATCTTCTATTTCTTGAGCAGCTATACAACTCTAGATTATATTTTATTTCAGTAGTCAATAGCAAATGGTGACACGTTGGATAACAGCATGCAAAATATTTCACTGTACTCTTTGACAGATGACATTCAAAGGAGTTGCTTACTTAAATATTTTCAAAGAATACTAATTAGCTGATATTAGTTTGCTACCCTCCCTCATAACACTCGCAAAAAACACTTTTAGTATTTTTTTAAAAATGAATTGTTATGCTTGGCTGCCTAATCAGCCAGGTGTTTAGACTAAATTTGGCATTTTTATCCACCTATCCAGTCCCTCCAATTTTCATGGTTCGTGAAAGCAATTAAAAATGTTAATTTCCTATTGTAGAAAACAAGACAATAAAACAGGGAACAATATTAGTACCTGTGAAAGATCAGGTTACTTTTTTACTATGTGCACATAAATTAAGTACACATCGATGTACAGTGATGTGCTGTATGGAATCACAGGAAACCTACTGGCTTCGGAACTCTTCCAGATGGGGATGTAAATACAAGAACCAAAGGAGTTGATCCCCTCCCCACATGGGGATCTTATCATCACAAGGGCACTGTAATGGGGCGGCATATAAATCTAATTTTAAAAAAATCCTTTTGCAACAATAGATGTTGCTATGTAAGTAGAAGTATTATAGGACAGCATAAAAACTGTCTCGCTCCAACCACCCTTCTATTATTACCATACTGTGATGACCCAAAGGGGCGTGGCACAAAGACAACACAGTCAGAGAATCAGTAGGAGTCCCTTTCTTAGCTCCAACTTTGCCCCCAATGTCCTGGTTACCTTCTGGGCTGCAGAAAAACTCTCCCAGGAACAGCCTTTGGCTGCAGAGAATCAAGTCCAAAACATGGTCAACAAAAGCTGGAACTATAAGTCCAATCAAAGCAAGAGGAGGTAATTAATTAGTCCAGCAGGGCAGGAGAAGGAATTCCAGACATGAAGGAACAGCAGTAATTCAACCTGGTTGGGAGGATGCCATGAATGCAGATTAGTCACAGTCAACACAAGATAAACTCATGTTTGTTCCCAGCAGACGCAGCACTCAGCTTGTTCCCAGCAGGGCAGCCACGCACCCATGCCCTCATGAACTCTCCCTTGTTCTACCTCTCCCCTGCTCTGCCTAGCTGGACTTTGCCCTTCCCCAGTTTCCTCCACAGCCAACAGAGCCACACTCCCATTCCATGTCAGCTGTTCATCTTCCTCCTCAGATTCAGACTCCGACAGAGGCATAACCCATATTTGGTGACATGTTTGTTGGGAAATTCCCATCCAGGTAGAAAGGAGGATTCAGGTAGGGGATTAGCCTTGAATCCTTGTGCAGCTACAAGAGATCCAGGATTGACCATCCTCCCCAAAGCTCCATGGGACTTTATCTACCTGTCCCCAAGGGAAGGAAAGCCGTCTGAGGAAGATTCCTGTAGTATAGGCAAATACAATAAAATAGTTAGCTTGAACTCTACGTATCTGGATCTGGTTTCTTGAGCCTGACAATCTTTGTTTGACTCAGATGCTAGATGCAGAGTATGCTACCCACCATGGCAAGCACAGAAATTTTGAACATGTACCCCTTCTTGTTTATTTCATGGTTTGAGTTGGTTCAGGTGCAAAGATGAAGGAGTATGAACAGAGAGCTAATTCCTGCCTACTGACTGAGCATTGTTGACTGACACTTTTCTGTGCTTGGCTATTGGCCTAAAAGAAACAAATGCTAATTGACCGGGGGGTCCCCAGCTTCTACTTTCATAATTTCCCACATTTTAAACAATTTGGAATGATTGGAGTGGTACAAAACATCCTTATGTAGATTAGGAGGGGAAGGATTGAAGGGCAGGAGGACTGAAAATCTATCACACCAAAAGATCCTGAGCTGTAACCAGACTGATAGATGGTGTGTAATGTTAATATTGGACAACAGTTGGCTGCTTATGAAATGTCACATTTGGTGGAGGCCAAAACAATCAAGGGAAGCAATAAATGCAACATGGCATTCAAAATCCAATTTTGAATTTGAAAAACCTTAAAAGTTTATAGCTGCTTGGCAGGAGCAAAAATTTGTTATAAATGGTCTGCTCGTGAATATTCATTTCAGCTTCAGCTTAGGAGGATATTTACCTTGTAGATCAACAGCAGCATCTCCACAGACGTGCAAATGTGGATTAAGACACAGAGGAGGATAATTTTAATCCATGCACCTAACACTTTATAATGTGATGAGGAAGAACAGCATGAGTTCTGAGGGGAAAGTTGTTTTTATTTATTTACAAGAACCCTGATATCCAATGAACAAACTGTGAGCCACCAGAAATACTCTTTTAAGATTTACAGAGTTTCTCAGTCCAGGAATTGCTTTGACTCCTAAACCCTAAAAGTCTCTCCCCTCCGTCTTTCCAAAAGTCCTCCAACTCTCTTTTCAACAGTCCAATCTGGGACACCTTTTAGTGCTGTCGTAGCTAAGAAAGCCAGAGCAAGTGATCCGTACCAGTCTTGTTCCAAATCATGGAAAGATCCACAGGTCATTTTGCCTGATGTTGTGTGTCATCCAGTGGTGGGATTCCAATGTTTTTACTACCGGTTCTGTGGGCGTGGCTTGGTGGGCGTGGCAGGGGAAGGACACTGTAAAATCTCCAGTCAGAGGTGGGATTTGCCGGTTCTCCGAACTACTCAAAATTTCCACTGCCGGTTCTCCAGAACTGGTCAGAACCTGCTGAATTCACCACCTCTGGTGTCATCACTCTTCCAAACTAAGCAAGAGCAAGATACCCTTCAACAAATTTTAATCCCTTGTGACCACATGGACAGATACCTCCATTTCATTTTGTTGGATGCAGCACAGATACTTTACCACTCCTCCTCTTCCTCCTCCTGCAATCCTGTTAGTGCAGATGATGTTACCTAGTTGGGTAATGAAATATCTGCAAGAAAACCACCAAGCTCAGAGAGCACCAAGGACCCCACAGACCTCCATCTCCATCTCCATCTTATCTCCTCGTCCTCCTCTCATTCTTATTTATTCTTATTCTCCTCAAATCCTAACTAAGCCTGATTCTTCATAGCTTCTGAGCCATTTAAGGAAGTGTGACCCACTGAGACTCTGACTCTCAAGTTGTGAGCAAATCAAGGCATTACTTGATTTGCTCAGAATTGTATACTTTATACAAGTTTGATGACTTTTATTGTTTGTGCATCAACACATAAAAACACAGTTGCCAGTTCTTTAGCCTTCTTCCCAAGAACATAGGATGTTGTAATGTATCAATGGCTTAAATGTGAGAATCCAAGCCGGGCGGCCTTTTCAATTGACAGGTGAACATTTTGTCAGTTTGCAGATTTTCTAACTGAAGTCCAACATATGGCTCCAAGTGTGCTGACAACTACTGAGACCATCATAGTTGGTTTATGTCAAAATCTTTTAACTCGGATTTCCAGATCTGGATAATTTATGGGCTACTCCAGTTCTTTGTGTTCTTCTATTGCCTCCTGGAGTTGCCATCTCGTTATGCCCAATTTCAATGAATTTATCTCCTTACAGTCTTCTTTTCAGGACTCAGCAACATGCCAGGGCTTTGCCCAATGATACAAAAGCAGCCAGAACACCCACACCCTAACCTTTCATTCCATGAGAAGCAAGGAATCGGAAGAAGCTGTGAGTTATTTGAGAGCCAGCTGGAGAAGCTGAATCTGCAGATAAGTCAGTTGTTTACCCAGTAAACTAAGATGTTCTGTGCTGGCCAACGCCTTTGTAGAGGACATATCAGATGAGCACAGACAACGATGAAGAGAAATAACTCTAAGCACTCTATTCAGAACTGTAAAGCTGTAAAGCAAAATAATAAATTTGATTATCTCCAGCATTTTGATATGCTGTACTTACAGAAATTGAAGTAACTGTGGTGGAAATATGTATTCATTCCAGCAAAACTGTGGAGAAATATATTTCATGTCTGAGTTTTGCACTAACATCTATCAAACACATCAATGCACCAAGAACTTATCTGACCTTTTCTTTCTACCCCAACCCCAAGAAGGTCTAGCCTTTTGTTTCCTTGTCAACATTTCCCCCTTTATATTTTGCCTGTCTTCCTAGCTTTGGCCACAAAGTCATAATACATTTCAAGGTTAAGATTCAGCCATAGCATAATATTGAGATCTCTTTGAACTGTTGAAAGATGCCAGTGATAAGTGGCCAACATATTTTCAGGAGTGCAAGCTATGAGAAATCTTTGGGGTATTTGGAGGCATAGATTGGATTTGGATAACAGGACAAGAAGAATATTTAACTCTTTGGGAAAACTCTACTTTAAATAAACAGGGGGAAAGATGTTTCTTGGAAAAATATACCAGAAGCTGAAACAGCGACTTTAAACCAACGTACGAGATGATGAATGGCCATTTTAAGATTTGTTTTCCCAACTTTAGATGGATTTTAGTCTTTCTAGTTCACAACATACACCATAAACATCCAGAGCAACCAACAGAGAGATGTTGGATTGAATTAAACCAGAAACATCACTTGAAACCAAAGACTATGTCTGATTTACTTTGACCATGCCATGAGGGCAAATTCATTGGAGAAGTCCATGATGCTAGAAATGGTTAGTGGAACAAGAAGAAGAGGCAAGCAAAGAACAGGCAGGCTTGATAACATAAAAAGCTGATGCAAAGTTGAACATCCAACAATTGAAAGAAGGTCTGTTTGATAGGATAGCGTGGAGGAGCATTTGCCTAGTCACCAAGAGTTGAATATGAGTGAATGGTTAAAACTAACTAACTAGGTCACAACACTTGAGATATTTCCAACTTAAGCATTAATCAGCAGAACTGTTAAGGGCCAGGTGCTTTGGCTACTTCAAAGGCACTTGAGTTAAACCCACAACAAAGGTATGTTGTGGGGTTAACTTCTATAATGGCTTCCATCAAATCAAAGAGAGATGCACTTTGATTTGGTGAAATACATAACAGAAATTAAACCTACAATACAACTTCATCAAAAGCTCAAGAACATTTTTGAAGTCAGTACCGCAGGGATCTATTATATCATACATGAACCAAAAGTCTATTCATGGCTGTATGTTCTTTCAAACATTAAATTTGGGTTGATGATTTTGAATTTAAAGTTGATTAATCAAAATGGTTATATTTGAAAAGCAGCTGAAAGGGCAGGCAACAAATTTCCTCTGCTGGAGATACAAAAACACTGAGGATGTATTGACCTATTTGATATGGTCTTGTGAATTTTCAAAACTTTTCTGGAATAGTATTTCAGTGCATATTTGTGGATTTAGGTATATATATACATATTTATATGTTCAAGACGTTAACATGATGCTGTTGATGTAATCGGGGCTATTGTTTATCCTTGGATGCCCAGAATTATTTATTGTGGGTTTTTCTGTATTTTAATCCTTGTAAACCACCCAAAGTCTCTTGTATGAGATGAGCAGCTATATAAATCAAATAAATGAGTAAATGTTGAATTATATAACTAAGTTCGTCAATCTGCGAAGAATAATGGTGGCACTTTCCTTCCAGGTGGCAAATAAACTTGAGAAATTAGAAAAGTGGCATTATACCAGAATTTACAGAACAGCTTTTGAAAACGTGTATTTTTATCTGTCCTAAAAAAGGCAATATTTTCTATAATCAAAAAATGACCCAATATGCTTTTCCATGGCATGGCTTTATAAGATTTTGCACCTGACTGTAATATGGTATTGTATGGTGCATTTTTGTAAACCAGTAAAACCTATAAATTAAATACAAAAAGTAAAGTTTTTCTCTTTCTTTTATTATTGCTTTTCATTTAGGGGACTATTTTGTGTAATTTTGTCCTTGTTGCGTGTCTTGGTATTCTGTTTATGTTTGCCATCTTTTAAAATTGGCAAAAATTGGCAAAAAAAAATCAGAACATAAAATACAAGCTGGATGGACAAGACCTTGTAGATGACTCTCACTCTGTCAAGGACCTTGGAGGACTCATCTCTGATGATCTAAGTGCCAGAGCCCACTGTAACTACATAGCCAAAAAGGCATTAAGAGTTGTTAATCCAATCCTGCAAGCTTGTTCTCCGGTAATATTGTACTACTAACTAGAGCATACAAAACGTTTGCTAGACCGATTCTCAAATAGAGCTCACCTGTCTGGAATCCGCACTGCATATCGGACATTAATACAATCGAGAGAGTCCAGAAGTATTTCATGAGAAGAGTCCTCCCCTCCTCTGTTCCTCCAGTCTCTTCATAAAAGCCTCCAGTGATGGATCACCCACAACTTCTGGTGACAAGCAGTTCCATTGCCTGATTGTCCTCACCATTAGGAAGTTCCTCCTAAATTCCAGGTTGCTTCACCCCTTGGTTAGTGTCCAACAGTTCCATTTCCTCCTCCAATTTACCACACGGGGACTTCTGTCCTAGATAAACAAATAAATAAAATAATCCGAAATCTCTCATGGAAAATAAAATCAAAGGTTCTGCTATTGATGTGAGCCTCTCTCAAATAATATGAGCAGTAGTAGACAACTGGGGTTCTCCCCCCCCTTCCTTGGAAGCTGGGTTGCTCATAATTCTCACACTCATTCCAGAGTGGAACTGATTTGATAATCCCGGATGAAACCTACTTTCTACTCACTTCACGTGTTATGAAGCATTACAGCTGAAAAGAACCGAATCCTATTTTCCTCCAAGTCCATCAACATGTAATGGAAAGTTTGCAAGGATCTTTCCCTTTTTTAACATGCTGTAGAGAACATCCAATGAGCCTCATCTTGTTAAAACCTGAGCCTTTTTCTGCAAATTTCCTCTGCCTATTGTTGTTTATTCGCAGCACACATTTTAATTGCAAACACCCCACCATTATTAAGATGGCCATTATGAAAAACACACACTTTAAACTTCAAATGGCCCATGAATTATTAAGACCAGGGTTCCCAGCCAAAACATGTCATCACATATAAAAGCCTGGGTGGCTCTGACTGTATCTTAAAATAGAAACAGAAAGAGCATCTTAGATTATTATGATGATGATTATCATCATCATCATCATCATATACTTTTATTCATTAAATATGAAAATCAGTCAACTGAACATTTAAAAATGTATCACAAATATTATTAGCTGGCACTGATGGTTGATATGGGTTGCTGCATCATCCTAGGTATCGACCAATTATTGTTGTTATTATTATTATTATTATTATTTAATCTTTAGTGAGATTTACAGCCTTTGGGGCTGGTTGGTAGCTCAACAGCTCGAGTCCTAACCATCATCATCATCATCATTCCCTGGGACAGAAGGAGAAAGTGGGCATTTTTAAATAAAGCCCAGGTGGCAGGGGTGTGATTTTTCTACCCATCATATCTCCTGTCTGACCTGCCTCTCCATCTATTCGGGAGGATGCCAACCGCGGACAGCCTTTTTTGGGAAAAAACGGGCGTGGCTCCCCTCTCCGCCCGGGCCAATCAGGCGGCACCCTGAGAAGATTGATGAGGGGTTGCTAGGAGACAAGCATCCTCTCCCTTTCCGAGGGACCAGAGAGGGAATTTGCTCTCGCCGGACAGCAAGTTCAACAGCTGGAGCGCCCAGCTCGCCAGGGTGTGCAGCGCGTGCGGGCTGGGTGTGTGTGTCTCTGTGTGTGTGTGCACGCGCGGGTGTGCAAGGCACGCGCGGGGGGGCTCCGCATCCCCCCTCCCCCGCCAAGTCCTCGGGGGCTTCCAAGTTCGCCCCCCCCGCTTCCCATTCCCCAAATGGCCCCGGAGACCGGGAGGACGAGGAGGCGGAGGCGGCGAGGACTGGGCGCAAAGGCGCCGCAGCCGAGCGCATCCCCGGCGGAGAGAAGCTGAACTTCTCCCGCCGGCCGAGCCGGGACGGAGGGCGAGCGAGCTGCTGCCCCGCTGCCCCTCTTGCCTGCCAGGCAGCCCGGCCCCACCGCCCCGGGGGCCCCCTGGAGGAGAGGCCGAGGAGGAGCGAGAGGGGGGCCCTCCCCGGCGCCCCCTGCCCACCGCCTGGCTGGCTGGCTGGCTGGCTGGGCGTCCGAGGAGGAGAGGAGGCAGCGAGAGGCGGACGGGAGGATGACGGGGGTGGGGACGCCCGCCGGGAGCCTAGCAGTAGCAGCGGCGGCGGCGGCAGCAGCTCCGGCCAGGCACGGTAAGCAGACCCCCCCTCCGCCCCTTCTCCCCTCCTCCGCCCACCCGCCTGCCTCCCAGGCGGCCGGGGAGGCTTTGCACCGGCTCCCTCTGACCCGGGTGAGGCGCGGGAGGTCCCGGGCTGAGCAGCGGACACCTGTCTCCCGGCTGGGCGAGGGTTTGCGCCCTGGGCTGCTGCAGAAGCCTCGAGAGCCCGCTGGGTTTCTCCTTGGGGCGCTTTTGGTTCTCCTCCTGCCTGCATTCCGCGCCCTCTACTCCTACTTTGGAGAGAGAAAGCCCAGCAAAGAACTCTTCTTACGCAATATGCTTTTTGTGGTTTTGGCCCCAAGTTTCCTCGCGGAGTTCAGTAGCGGCGGTTGTTATTTTGGCTGAGAGATGATCCCGTGCAGGTTGTTATTAAACACGACCTGGTGGGATGGTCTTCAGCTCTTGGTCCTGTTTCACAGGCTTCTTCGGTAGAGGTTCTTTTCATTGGGTCCTGGATCAAAGACGTGGTTTTTTATTTATTATTTTAAGGCGAGATCCTTTCAAATACGGTTGTGGATTGAATAACTGTATTGTTTGGGAAGCTTCTATCATTCCGGGACTTGATTGGTGCGGATTAGCCTCCTGTAATGAATCCTCTTTGTAATCTTTATAACTATCTTGCAGACTATTTGGAAGACATATATGGTGAGTTGAGTAAGCGTGAAATAATATTTCAAGTCTTAGTGTGGATCAAGTAACAGGGTCTCGTTTTGGCTAAACTCAGGTGTGAATGAAGTCCATTTTGGTGTTGTGTTCAGGCTCTCTCTGCTAGGAAGTGTCCAAAGTTTTTGGGTGGCAGTTGGCAAGTACATTTGCAGTAGATTTAGCACAAAGCATCTCTCTAGAGAACAGGTCTTCTGCAGTGGAGGTGGGGGAGAGGATCAAGAGGGAAGAGAGAGAGAAGCAGAGGCTGGAAAATGGCATGTACATAAACAGGGTTTTCAGAGAAAATACTTGCCAAGGATGGTGGAAATAACGGGAGAGTTGAATATCAGAATGATTTGGCTTTTTCAGGGAGAGGGAGGGAGAAAAGGAGGAAGGGGGAGAGAGAATGAGAGGGAGAGGGAGGGAGGGAGGGAGGGAGGGAGGGAGGGAGGGAGAGAATACAATTAGGAGATGCTATTAGTGTACAGTTGTTTTTTGTGCATAAAAAATGTTCAGCCTCATGGTTTGGGTAGAGTAACATTAAGCATAATATCAAACCCTGATATTATGGTTAAATCGAGAGTTTCAACCTGATTGTTTCTTGAAGCTTCCTTTGTTATATGATAGGGGCACTTCTTCCAAATCAAGTTGAATCAAGGAGCATTCATTTGGGAAGGCCTCTTGTAGGTCTCTCTTCGTGTCAGGAGTTCACGGACGGGAGAACCTCCTCATGGATTCTACCATTAAGATCTCGTATCCTCTGTCCTGCAAAAAGGTCTGTCCTTCAATGGGGGACTGAACCAGAGAGATCCAGTTGATCTCTGCTTCGCATGATGATTTCAGATCAACAGATATTCTGGTATAACCCCCACCATGTGTTCTCCTCCCAGCGGACTTCGAATTATTTATGCACTATCTGGTGAGCCTGTGAACCTGACTCGGAGGAGACGTCCTCTCTTTTGAATCCTACAACAGCTTGTATTTCTGTTGAGTGAGCATCCCTGTTCTGTTTGATGTTCACGACTGGGTAGAAAAGGAGGTTTGTCTTGAAGGGAGAAAATGCCATCCCATAGGCTTATTTAGGACTTTGGGAATAGGGCATTGTGTGCAATTTCCCCCCCCCCCTCTAGAAGGTGACATGCATTACGGCAATTTGATTTGATTTGATTTGAATTGAATTTTTTTTTTTTACAAAATCATCATCCAATGAAGATCAACACCATTGCTTGCCAAAGGTGCTCTTAGCTTCATCATGTATCTTGGGAACGCAGGTGTACTTTTCGGTGCCTTCATTTCTAGCAGGTGTGATCAGCCGAACTGGAGTGGGCGTGGGCACCCAAGGTTTATTTTTAAAGTCTCTCCCTTCTCTGAAAGGAAATTCAACCAGCCTGAAAGGGACAGCAGCACCTTAGCATGAATTGACACACCTATAAATATGTATTTTTCCCCTCCTGCTTATAAGTCCCTGCTAGCTGTTGACCGAATGCAGGAGTCGCCTAATCAAAGAGCTTGACACAGAACAATGGCAAAACACTCTGAGCCCATTCCTCTCCCTTGCAAGGGATGGAAGGTGCTACCTGCAGATTTCAGTCACTCTAAGCAATTTGAAATAAAACAATGCTATTTTAGGAAAACCAGGAGGTTTAAAACAGTGCCTGCCTTTTGTGTGTGTGTGTGAGAGAGAGAGACAGAGAGACAGAGACAGAGAGAGACAGAGACAGAGACAGAGAGACAGAGAGAGAGGGAGAGAACACATTTCCAATAAGTAAAACCACCTTTCACATTCAGAGCAGAGCAGAAAATATGCATTTTAAACATTTTTGTTTCACTGATTGGTGAACAGAACCATGAAACTGCTAAGCGCATATAATGGGATGCTTCAACTGTTTGTAGTCCTTTAATTAAAACACCTTCTAGCATCCAGAGATTATCCATGGCTTTAAGGTCAACTGTTATAGAGGAAGGCAAGGTTTTGTTCCCTTCAAATCCGGTTAATGGAGACCGATGTGGATAGAAATAAGTATGACCAAGAAATTCTAAAGTTATAGCGTGATATGTATGGCCTGGGTTGATCTGTAAAATCTTTTTGGTTCTTGAATGGAAGAGGCCCCTGGATACTTCAGGCTATATTGGGAGATAATAACAGAAGGGACCTTGGAGGTCTTCTAGTCCAACCCCTTGCTCAGGCAGGAAACCCTAGATATCATTTCAGACAAATGGTTGTCCAAACTCTTCTTTAAAACCTCCGATGTTGGAGCATCCACAACTTCTGGAGGGAAGCAGTTCCACTGGTGAATTGTCCTCCCTGTTAGGAAGTTTCTCCTTAATTCCAGCTTGCTTCTCTCCTTGGTTAGTTTCTACCTGTTGCTTCTTGTCCTGCCTTCAGGGGCTTTGGAGAATAGCTTGACCCCTCCTCTTCTTTGGGGCAGCCAAACAAGTGGGGGTCCATTAGATATTGGAACACTTCTGTCACGTCTCCCCAGACCTTCTTTTCAATAAGCTAAACATACCCAATTCCAGCAACCGTCCAGTCCCCTCGTTCTCTTCGTTGCTCTTCTCTGCAGCCCTTGCAAAGTCTCCATCTCTAAAAGGCAGCAGAAAGCAAAGACAGACTTCTTCTTCTAAGAAAACTAGATGCATGTATAGTTTGAAGATTTGCTTTTTAAAGACCTCTAGAAAGTTTTGCTACTTAGTAGAAATCATGCGTAGAATTGCATTTGAAGCGTGTGTGTGTGGAGGAGAATCAGATGTTTTATGTGTGGTGCCTCTTGACAAGCATATGCTGAAAACTGGCACTGGAAATGAAGTGAACGCTCTCCCTGGAGGGTGTTAGACCTGGCACATTCACAGACTGAATGTTACAGTCAATGCTGAGTGACCATGTGAACTAGCCTTCACCCAAAGGCTTTGATGGATCTCATTTCTGGGTGACTTTTCATAGATCTTCTCCACTTCTGAGTATGAGCACCTGTACTGGGAAGTATATCCATTTACTATTTTTCTTGTAGCCATAGTGTTATGTATGCAGGTTTAAAGTCATTGGTTTAGTTTGAACTGTTCTTGTAAAATGTCAGAAATGATTGGTTTAAAAAGTGCGGGAAAATCCTGCACTCTGATTGGCTGGCAACTGCGGCTGCTGGCTATAAGTAGCAGCCACAGACCAGCCAAATCGGGTCTGTTATGAGCTGTAGTCACTAATAAACTCTTCACTGAAGCACTCCGCGTCTGTCTCTTCATGCAAACTTAACACATAGCAGCAAAGAGTTAAGTCTAAAAACTCAAGGAAGTAGTCAATTAACAAGTTAATTAATTGCAACATAAGCTTTCTCCCCCCCCCCTCCCTTTGCATCATCAGTGTATTGAAGGCAAAGCTCTTTAGCAAGCATGCCTAAGGCCAGCAGATAGAACTGCTTATGTCTGTGAATCTCAAACCTCAGGTCCTAGTGCAGCATTTCTCAAGCTTGAGCATAGCTGGCTGGACGGTTCTGAGAGTTGAAATCCATTTGTCTTAAAGTGGCCAAGGTTGAGAAACCCAGCCTTGGTTCAAGATTATCTTAAGTGGGCTTAAAGTCTTTCTAGAACTGCAGGCTGGATGAGGAATAGAGAAGACTTGTGTGTGTGTGTGTGTAGTATGAAAGCAAAAAAATAGAGCTGAGATGGACAATTTTGACATGGGCAATTTTAATTCATTTGTTTTTAAACCTAATAGCCCCCCCCCCCATGAGCTGCTCCGCTAGGAGGGCGTGGTTCCTTTCAGTCAAAGAACAAAAATAGGCATTTCCTGATCTTATTATTATTCAGGGAAGGTCATCCTTGGCAAATAAAGGCAGGGAGGGTCAGGATTGATAGAAGCAATTGTGCATCACAAATTGTCTCCCAACCTGGGTGACCATGGCTGCTAAGCTGGAGGAAGCAGGATAAGTTCACTGGAGGTAAGATAAGATGATAAGATGAGATGATAAGTCCTCGTGGCTACACCCTTTCTCTGGAGCCATGAAGTGAGTCGTTTCTACAACCAGGAGATCTTTGCTGGGTCTGTATTTTACACCTTTCATTTTTCCTCTTCCCATAGATAATGCAGTTTCTTTATTGCACCAATCTTCGTTTTGCAATCAGTGACAAAATTACGGCAGGCTCATCTTTAGTTCTACCAAGAGTAATCCTCAGGACCCCTACATTATAGTGTAAATAGTTCTCCACGCTTAGATATTTTGCTAGCCTAAAGCCTCTGTCAGTCCAATCTTTATTAGGGCCACAGACACCGTCTCCGTCTTTTGGCTAAGATCGAGTGTAGTAAAGTATCCGTCACAACCGTGACGTTTATCATCTCAATCAGAATTAGATGTAATGAAAGCAAAATCCATATTAAGGCCAAATCTTTATTAAAGCCCTTTAAGATTTCACAGTGATGTGCAAGATTTCAAGTGGTCCAGAAATTCTTCATCCAGCGAATCAGAAGAAAAACTGAAATGAAGGTTAAAGAAAGAAAGAGAAAGAAAGAAACTGGTGTCCTCTCCACCCAGTTGCAACTTGGCCAGTTCCCAGCGCACATGTCAACTGGGCCTTTCAGCTGAATTTAAATTTGCTTTGCAAAGATCAAAACACAACGTGAATCCCCATTTGGGGGAATAAGCAGCTGACAATATCTAATAAGTGGCTTAGCTGGAGATTATTCACACATTCCATTAAGATGGTAACTGAGATTAAACATGTCTTGAATAACATCCGCTTTCCCCCTCTTCGATCACACCCATCTTGTGCCTTCGTGGGTGTATTGTGTCTTCTAGCAATCTCTCCTGATGAAAACATTTGGAAAACCTGCCTATTGTTTTGTAACTGAGTTGTCCTCCTGCACATGTTGATCTGATCAGAGTTTTTGGACAGATGCTTTGTCACACGGAGACACAGAGCTGTCTCTGTTTGGCCTCTCATAGGGTAAGGTGTGTGAAATGATGTTGTTAGTTGCAAAGTCGTGTCCGACCCATTGCGGCCCCATGGACAATGTTCCTCCAGGCCTTCCTGTCCTCTACCATCCTCCCCGAGGTTGAGAAACATTTGGTGAGGTAGCTACAAAAAAAGAGAGAGAAAGGAAAGGAAAGGAAAGGAAAGGAAAGGGAAGGAAGGAAGGAAGGAAGGAAGGAAGGAAGGAAGGAAGGAAGGAAGGAAGGAAGGGTCATCCCAATGATTTAAAACCCTCAATTTTTTTTTGCCCAAATACCAATGCTCACCTTTTGTGCTTAAAAAAATGGAGGAAATGGCTTCCCCAAAGATTGGCAGGTGCTCTCCATCCATACTAGGACCTTTAGGGGCCTCTGCACAGGATGCAGCTCACCCCTAAGCTCCCCTTGGGCCAGCCTTGTTTTCAAGGGGGATCAGGGGACGTGGGAATAACATGATCTCCCCCAGACTCCCAAGCAGCGAAGGGCCCAGGAAGAGGCTGGATGTGAGAGGACGGATGAAGTGACTCCCCCTTTCTAACCATGGTTCTTCTGCTAGATTCACAAATTGGAGAGACATTTGCACTGTCCCAACGGCCGCCAGTCTTAGCTTCACAAAGCTGATTCTTCAGGCTTCCCAGCAGCAAAACCAAGGATGGGAATCGTAAAACCTTTGACCGTTTGGTCAGCAGCCTTTGCCAAAATACCCTTCCAACCTTTACTCGGCGGCAGGCAAGGAAAATCTAAAATGAAGAACTAAATCCACCTTGCCAGTGGATTTATTTAGATCTGTTTCTGAAGGGAGCCTTCTCCAATCGGCGGCGTGTGCTTCCAGAATACCAATCAGGAGAGCTACCTTTTATGGAATCAGAAATTAAGTAGCCCTCTGCTGAGTTACAATCCTCATGAAGAGGGAAGCACGGCTTTCTCTAACCTTTTCACTACCCCGCCCCCTTCTGAAAGGATCTGGAATTAATCGCATGATTTAACTCAACTCTGCACTCCCTGAGAATCAAGGGGAAGGAAGGTGGTTTTTAAACCCCAAGAGGAAGACATTACTGGGATGGGATGGGATGGGATGGGATGGGTGGATGGGATGGGAGAGGAGAGGAGAGAAGAGGAGAGGATAAGATAGGATAGGATAGAATAGGATAGAGAAGAGAGAAGAGAAGAGAAGAGAGAGAAGAATTGAAGAGAAGAGAAATTGAAAGAGAAGATTGAAAAAGCAAAGTGATAGGTCATAGATCATACATCATAAGATACACCATTAACCATAAGATACAAACAACAAGTGATAAATCATGAGATACCAATCGGTAGTAGAAGGTAGTAGGAATGATGAGAGGTTGAGAAGGATAATAGCAATACAGGTGTGCTGTCTTCTTCCACACATTGTGTGGGGAGAGAGAAACATCAGCCTACAGTAGCAACAAGTCAGAAAGAAGTAGTAGCATCTTTTTGACTCATGACCATGATTAAAAGGAGATGCTGCAGCTCCCTTCAAGAGATTCAGAGAGCAGCTAAACTGTTGGGGGATTTAAATTAAGAGGGAAAGGCAAGTTACCAATACAAATGAGATCAAGGAAAACTTTACAAAACCAACCAAGAATCTGACACAGATATAAACAAATCCTCACTCCATGTTATTTGTCATCAGGCTGTAGCTTAATGCATTGATCTAAACCAGTTGCTTTTCACCCCAATCCCTCCTCTGTTCCCCATAAACACTCCCTGTCTACAGTCAGCAACGATTGTGATGTACGATCAATATAACCATCGTCTTCAGCATGGCTGGCTCGGGAATCCTAGGAGTTGAAGTCCACAAGTCTTAAAGTTGCTAAGTTTTAAAGTTTATTTATTCATTTATTTGTATTTATTTATTTTATTTGTTTGTCAAACATGTACAAGGTAACAAGGAGGAACATAAACCAGAACAAAGGGAGTAAGTACAGGTAAATGGGGACAGTAAGACAGGGACAGTAGGCAGACTGGTGTGCTTATGCACGCCCCCTTTAAGGACCTCTTAGGAATGGGGTGAGGTCCACGGTAGACAGTTTGAGGTTGAAGTTGTGAGGGGTTGAGGCTGTAACCACGGAGTCTGGTAGGGCCTTCCAGGCATTGATCCCTCTGTGGCTGAAGTATTTTCTGCCATTGAGTTTGGAGCGGTTTACCTTGAGTTTGTATCAGTTGTTTGCCCGTGTGTTGTTGTGGTTGAGGCTGAAGAGGTCGTTGATGGGCAAGACGTTGTAGCAGACAATTTTGTGTACTATGCTTAGATCGGAGCACAGGGGGTGCAGTTCCAGATTGTCCAGACCCAGAATTTTGAGCCTGGAGTCATAAGAGAATTCCATGGTGAGTGGAGGAGTGGAGGACTCTTCTTGAGAAATATCTCTGTATTGGCAGACCCATGCTTTAGATCAAGGGCCTTCAAACTTGGCAACTTTAAGACTGGTGGACTTCAACTCCCAGAATTCCTGAGCTAACAGGACCGGAGGACGAATTCTAGGAGTTGAAGTCCACAAGTCTTAAAGTTGCCAAGTTTTAAAGTTGGCAGACCCATGCTTTAGATGTTGGCTCCAAAGAGTAAGTCTGGAAGCAGTTACATGACACTCCTCTCTATTCCTGCCTTCCTGGTCAATCCTCCCATCTATAATGCAGCCTTTCATTGCTGCCTTTGAATTCCTTCTTCTTCTTTTTAAAAGCAAAATAGCTTCAGGGCACTTGAAAATTAACAACCCACTAGAATCCACCAGGTTCATCTCCTGAGAATCAGCACTGGGAAGAAGCATGGATACAGGAAGATTATACAGCATGCAAATAATTCACTTGGCCAGCCTAAGTCAGCTCAATGTGCTCGAATCCCACCAGGCTCAAGGTTGACTCAGCCTTCCATCCTCTCGGGGTAGGTAAATTGAGGACCCAAGATTGTTGGGGGCAATTAGCTGACCTTGTAAAAATGCCGCTTAGTAATAAGCAGGCATATACAATGGAATGAAGGCTATTGCTGAGCACACTGGGTTGTATCCCAGAAATTGTAAGCCGCCCTGAGTCTTCGGAGAAGGGCGGCATATAAATGTAATTAAAAATAAAAAATAAAAAATAAATAAATAATCACTGGCTGTCATCATAGCCACCTTTGGACTTTCCTATACTGCACTTCAACAGGCTCTGTTGGTTAATTAAGGCCCATACCTGTATTCCCAGAGTTAATTCCGTCATATTTACTGACAAAACAGAGTGTTTATGGTGCTTTAATTGTCTTTATTAAATTTGGACATCAACATAATTTTCAGGAACTCCAGGTGGCTACCACAATAAAAAAAAATAGTCACGCATAATAATAGTTAAAACAGCCAAGAGCAAATGATCAAGACTGAATTAAACTAAGCGAGGCAAAACCAGTCTCAACAATCCAACACAGATGGTGCCATCCAATTAATTTCTCAACGTCCTCCAGAAGACTTTCCCTATAACCCTCTTCCCAGAAAGCCACCAAAGAGGGGAGTGAGGGGGAAACTAGGGTGTAGAACTGGTGTCCTTAATGAATAAAGCACCAGAGGGCAGGACAAAGAAGAGTTGGGGTCAACTTATTTTCCAAAGCCCCTGAAGGCAAGAAGCAACAGATGGAAGCCAATCAAGGAGAGAAGCAACCGGGAACTGAGGAGAAACTTCCTCACTGGGAGGACAATTAACCAGGGGAACAGAAGTTGCCTTTGGGAATTGTAGGTGATCCATCACTGGAGGTTTTTAGGAAAAGGCTGGGCAGCCACCTGTCTGATATGGCCTAGGGTCTCCTGCTTGTGCAGGGAGGGCTGGACTAGAAGACCTCCAAGGTCCCTTCCAGCTGTATTCTGATTGATTTGCCCCTTGGAAAAAACCACCTTTGAGATATGCCTAGAAAGCTGCTAGACAGCAGTGCAGAACCTGTGATAGAGTCCTGGTGACAAGTCTCAATCCAATGAAGAGATGGTACATTCTGAGCTGACTGCAGTTTGTGAGTGGCCTTCCAAGGGTTTCCTGCTCCACCCCTCCCCCACTCCCCACCCCCCAGCAATGCCTTTAACCTCCTTTTGTTGACGGAGACTTTTATCATAAAAACAGTTGCAAAATTGACTCAGGTCATGTGGTGACCCCACTTAACAACTGCAATAACTTACGACCAAAATTTCAGGCTCAGCTGTGGACATTAAGTAAGGACTGTCTATAATATCCAATGTTCTCATTTGCCTTAGACTAGTGTTTTTCAATCTTGACAAACTTTTAGATAGGTGGACTTTGACTCCCAGAATTCATGCTTGCTTGGGGATTCTGAGCCTTGATGTCCACCCATTCTAAAGCTCCCAGGTTTGAAAAACGCCGCCGGGGGCCACCAGCGTCCATTCCTCCTAGAAAGTTCCATGCCTGGGGTGCTTGCTTGCTTCCTAAAAGCAGCTCATTCTCTCCGTTTCCTTAAATTAGCAGGCCTCCAGGTTTCCCTAGGGAGTCTTCAATGCCTGTAAATCAAGCCCCGCTCTCCATCTTGGAACCTGGCCCAGTTTTTCTGCACGGCTCTTTGTGAAATCCCTCCTTTGTCAAAAGCCTTTTTTTTAATGATGAATGGAGCTTGTTCTGGAAGCCCATCCTGTTGGAGTCCCATCCCACGTTCATTCAGAAGATGCCCTGGGGGTGGTCCCTGCAACAACCAAGAGGAGAGGAAGGGGAAGGTCTTCCCAGGCTCCTGGATCAAACCGAGATGCTAATTTCGGATGAATTGCGTGTGGTTAATAAGAAGCGGGTGGTTTCCAATGGGTGGCTCTTCAAAGGCCACCTGGCGATCAGGATAAGCTACAGAGGTGGCAATGCCAACCTTCTTAAAATAGGCGATGCTGGGAATCACGAGGGCTTTGTCTGCTAGCTTTTCTGACTTGCTCCACAAACAGCATTCCCAGGAACCCACAGTCTGTGAGGAAACTCTATGTGTACCACAGGATCCCATTAAATGCACAACACAAACACTTCAACATCTTGGCTTCTCCAGGGAGGGGGTTATCAACAGGCACTCAGCACATTTAAACAACATTATCAAAGAATGGAAGCCCATCAGGGCTACTCTGCTCTACTTAAGAACATCTTCCTGAGCATTCAAGCTGGCCAGCAATTCTGGTCAGTAGCCATAATAAAATTCATCCATCCATTCGTTCGTTCATTCATTCACTCATTCATTCCTCTATTTCAAATTATTTACTATTTAGTCAAACTATTTACTAAGTCTGCATTACTATTACTATGAATTCTCCCATCCTTCCTTTCACCCATCCCCTCCCACTTGTGACTATATGACTGTAACCTTGTTGCTTGTATCCTTACGATTTATATTGACTGTTTCTTAGTATGATTTGATTGCTTATTGTACCGTATGACTATTATTAAGTATTGCACCTGATGATTCTTGACTCTTGACGAATGTATCTTTTCTTTTATGTGCACTGAGAGCATTTGCACCAAGACAAATTCCTTGTGTGTCCAACCACACTTGGCCAATAAAGAATTCTATTCTACTCATTCATTTACACATATCTCTTGCTAGGCATCTGAACAGGCATTTATTCTTTTAGGGTGCATAAAGATTGTCAGGATATGTGCTTTGCTATGGTTGGGTATGGCTCGCTATTCCATCCATCAGTGTTTTATATCACACCTGTCTCAATGCCCCTTTACAATACCTTTATCTGAAGAAATTCATAAGTGTGTCCTGTGATTTCATTCATTCATTCATTCGTACAGCTGCCCATCTAACGCGACTGGACAGCTCACAACAGCTAAAAGTAATGTCCAATATTGAAACTCAAGTTAAATTGTTCTGTAATACTGTTCACTCTTTCAAGGCAGAGCAATGACCTTACTCTTCATTCCAGAATGAAAGTGTGTGTGAGTGTGTGTGAGTGTGCAGCACATATACATGTGCATATTACTGGTAATTTAACTAGTAATTATAGGTATCAAAAATCAGTACAAATGACTAAAATGGTGTTACATATAACATTAATCACTGAAGTTTCCTCCCTCCCTTTCTTTCTTTCTTTCTTCCTTCCCTCCTTCCACCCTCCCTCCTCCTTTTCTCCCTCCTATCCCTTCCTTTCCTCCTCTCCTTCCTTCCTTCCTTCCTCCCCCTCCCTCCCTTCCCTTCCCTTCCCTTCTCTCCCTTCCTTCTTCCTTCCTCCCTCCCATCCCTTTCCTTCTCTCCCTCCCTCCTTTCTTCCTCCCTCCCTTTCTTCTTTTCCTCCCTCCTCCCTCCCTCTTTCCCTCCCTCTGAGCTCTCTTTCCTTGAGATATTTCTGCAGTTCAGACATTTTTTTCCTGGATTTTAAAAAGTCATGTAGCACGCAAAGCAATTCAGTAATAGGTCTGAGCGAGTGAAGGATATTCTTTTAAAAAGGGGGTATTATGTGGCACCAGAGGAAACGTTTTATTCATATGAATGAGAAATAAACCAAATAACATGCATTGTCACTCTTCAATCCTGGCCTTCTCCAGTTTTCATAATTCATTGTGATTTGATTTCATTAGAGACAATGGGAATGTTAGAGGAAAATATGAATATGGAATGGAGGATTCGCCAGTCCAGTCCAGGTAAAAGACCTAAACCTGGTTTGCCATCCTGATGTCTGCTTGGAGCATCCCCCCTCCCCAAAAACATGAATTTTGATTGGTCATATGTTGATGTCCACAAAATGACCCTGAATGATAAGCTCCTTCTCTCCACTCCAAGGAATAACCCAAAATATTCATGGAGGAGAAGAGCTACTGCACAATATGCAAAGATAACTCTGATTGAACCTTCCACTACCTTCTCACCTGCTTGAGTTTTATTGCTGTTCTGCTCTGCCGTTTTCTTTTAAGTTAAGTCACACCACGAGGGTTTGTGCGTTGTTGAGGAGCATGAAGCGAGACAAAGAGGAGCTCTGAAGATGGTACAAAAGACCATCGGGGCCATTTCGAGAACAAATGATCAGTCTCTCGCAACCATCTTTTTATTGATAAGAGATACTTATTTGTAGCTCAGGGTTGACATGAGGGGCTCCTTGGTGCTTTTTGAGCTTGAAGGTTTTCTTGCAGACATTTCATGACCCAACTAGGGAACAACTTCAGTGCTGATGATGTTCCCCAGTTGAGAGAGTGCCAAGGATCCTTCCGGTTTTTTTATTATCTGTCCCCTCCTTCGCGAACTTCAGGGAACCCGTGCTGCAAACCTAATGGCGCGCCTGCAGGTGCCCCATGCACCGTTTTGTTCGCCCAGGTGAGCTGCTGACTCAGCTTCCCTCCCCTAAGGAACCTGTTTTGGATGCAGGGCAGGAAGATGAAAGCACAAAGATTTTTTTCGGCCTTTCACACCTTCACACTTCTCCCGGTCCCTGCGGAGCGTCAGCTGAGCGCTTCCTTAGTCATCACTGAAGTGGGAAGGCTGGGAAGGCTGGGTGCCTTGGGGGAGGCCATTTACGGAAAGAAATGTCTCACAATGCTCTTCAGACTTACAAGCCCTGGAACTTCACAGGACTCCCCTGGTTTTAATCTGGAGCTCAGCTGAAAAGCATCCTTCCGTATTTGGAGTGACGGGACGAGGCAAACCAACCTGAGCAGGGCTGGGCTTCAAAAATTTTAGCAACGGGTTCTCTGCCTGGTTGCTGGGTGAGCATGGCCATGGTGGGCGTGGCCTAGTCGGCCTCTTGCACCATGGTGGGAGGGTTTGTTTTCGCCCTCCCGGGCTCCTGAGGCTTTCCTTGAGACTCCAGGGGGGCAAAAACAGCCTCCCTGGGCTCCGGAGGCTCTCTGGAAGCTGGAAACGGGCCCATTTCCAGCCTTCCTGAACTTCTGGGAGGCCCGTTTTTCACCCTCCCTGAGCCTCCGTGCGTGTCCTGCACTTACCTGCATCCAAAACAGGCCGTGTGGGGACTCCTGGGAAGGGAGGGGAGGGGCCAGCCAGGAGTGGGATTTGGGGGTTCTCCGAACTGTGCGGAACCTTGGCTAGGGCGCTCCTGAAGCCCTGCAAAACTTTGAGAAGAGGAGAGTGGCTTTATCTTGCTTTGTTCTGTTTTGTTTCTTCTGAAATACTCTGGTGAGTGCCTTTCCTCGCCTTCTGGGCTTTGAGCAGGAAAGGCGTTGATGTCAGTGTCGGCCACGAGATTTGTGGTTCTGCTGAGGTGTTAAAGGGAAGAGTTGATTCATGTTCCCATCTGTCTGAGGCGATGAACCTCTGGTGATCTCTCTGCACAGCTAGGCTTTCCCCAGCAAGGAGCAGCAAGCAGGCCTTGCGGACTCGCCTGCAATGTGAGCGGGGTGAGCAGACCAAGAGCTGCCTGGGGCAACCTTGCTTCCTGACGGGAGTCAGTAGAGACCAGGGCTAGCCATTTTTCATAGAACAACGGAGTTGGAAGGGACCTTGGAGGTCTCCTAATAACAGATCCCAACTCCACATACCAGTTCAAAGACACCTGGCTAACTGTGTTTTGCCCTGTGTAGACAGCCAGAATCAGAATACAGCTGGAAGGGACCTTGGAGGTCTTCTAGTCCAGCCCTCCCTGCTCAAGCAGGAGAACCTATACCATTTCAGACAGGTGGCGATCCAGTCTCTTCTTAAAAACCTCCAGTGATGGAGTACCCACAACTTCTGGTGGCCAGCTGTTCCACTGGTGAATTGTCCTCACTGTTAGCAAGTTTCTGATTTTGATTCTATGCCTCTGTGGATGCCACCAAGGATTGTCAACTTGTGCAAACTGAGTTGGGGGAAATGAGAGTTTATTTCTTAGATCCAGTATAAATTTGTGATGCATATAAATTTGTGTGTGCATATATGCTTATTAAGGTCAATGGAACTCAGGGAACAAAATTGTATTACGTCAACCAACATCTGAGCAAAATTGACTTCGGGACTGCAGCTGATTCCCTTTAACAAGTCCAGCTTTAAATATGGTTTTAATTATCTAAGTGTGTACATATCAGCAATATTAAAAAGGATGGGTAGAATTAGAGTAAACAAGAGAAAAACCATTTCTCTGAACACTGACCCTTTCACATTGTCTCTGTTTACGTCTTTAATTCTCTGAGTAAAGCAACTAAGCCCAGTTTTCTTACCATCAAGGAGTGCAGAAGACTTTTCCCTCCACCCAAAATTCCAACAACACAGTATTTTACAAGAGGTTTGGTTTAACTTTATTTACATGCTATTATTTGATGAGCCTTGGTGGCACAGTGGTCAGAGTGCAGGACTGCAGGGCTACTTCTGCTGCAGCCGGCTGCCTGAAATTTGCCAGTTCAAATCCCACCAGGCTCCAGGTTGACTCAGCTTTCCCTCCTTCTGAGGTGGGTAAAACGAGGACCCAGATAGTTGGGGGCCAGAGGCTGACTCTGAAAACCGCTTAGAGAGGGCTGGGAAGCACTGGGGCTATTGCTATTTCTATTATTTAGAGCAGATTCCTGAATTTGGAATATCAAGATAGAGAAAGGTCTACCCACTTTGAAATTTCATCATTTCATGCTGTTACAAAATTTGAAAACCCTTGTGTGACTGGAACTGTTATGACTCACTTTATGGAAACAATGCGGCTTTTTAAAAAGACCCGTTGGTCTGTCCTGATCCTTAACTACATTGCCAGTTCTCGTTTTGGAGAGTTAGTACGATGCCTTACTATTAGAGGCAGGTGTTCTGTAACTTAGACATCCTGTCTGCAACAGACGTTTACCTCCAACTCGTGACGGTCTCTGGTTGGGACAAGATGCTGGACAAAGATGAGTCTCAGCCTGATCAAGCAAAGCTGGCCTTACAGAAGACAACATTTGTAGCTCAGGGTTGAACTGTGGGGTCCTTGCTGATAACTGAGCTTGATCGTTTCCTTGAAGATGTTTCATTACTAAACTAGGTAACATGATCAGTGCATTGATGGTTAGTGAATGCATCCCTTTTCTATAACTGAGTTGGAAGGGACCTTGGAGGTCTTCTAGTCCAACCCCTGATCAAGCAGGAGACCCTATTCCATCCTGGATCAATGGTTGTCCAGTCTCTTCTTTTAAAACCTCCAGTGTTGGAGCACCCACAACTTCTGGAGGCAAGTTGTTCCACTAGGTTAATTGCTCTCACTGTCTGGAAATTTCTCCTTAATTCCAGGTTGGGTATTTCTTTGATAAAGCTTCCATCCTTTGCTTCTTGTCTTCCCTTCAGGTGTTTTGGACACCAGGTCAAGGGGGTGTAACTCTTCCAGACTTCCAATGTGATGGTACCCATTTTTCTTTATCCGCTTGGAAAATATTCTTTCCCCATAGGAAAATCGTGGCTTTATTAAGCTGTTCTGTTTTACAGATCTCCGCTCACTCCGTACTGCGTGGGCTGGCTTTAATTGCCAGATTAGTTGTGTCCTACGGAGGCAGTCTTTAAAAAAATCCTCTGTTTTGGGAAATGTTCTTTAGCATCTTTACGGTAGCTTTATATGGAAACTGAGCAAAATCCTTTCATTAAAAGCAGGTATAAAATAGCTCTCCATGAGGATCATCTGCTTTAAACCCTGCAGAAACAATATTGGGATTAAGAGACCAAACAGTCCCTTGTGAGCGATCTCTCCTTTATGCCAAGGAATTGTTCCTTCACTGCTATTCCTAGTGAAAGTGACTGTTTATGGCATTATATTTGGGCTCGTTGTCTCCCCCGTGTGTAGAGTTGTCACCTGACTTTTTTTTTTTTTGCAAGTTTTGGCAAGGTGTGCAACACAGACAAACCCAACAGGCGAAACAAATCAGGTGATAAATCTGTTATTGCATCTAAGAAGAGGGTGATGGTTTAATAATAGAATCCTGGACCAATCAATGGGTTGGACTTGGTGTCTCTCAACTCATGGATTTTGTGACTCCATAATTAACCATTAGACCCACAGCCGCCAATGAATTCAATTCCACTTAATTAATTAAACAGCCCCTTTTAGCTTCCAGGCCTCTGGGATCATCCACAATCAAACCGTACGGTTATTAGAAAATGTTTTGGAGGGGGGGAAGAAGCACATTAAATTAGCATTCTGATACAGTAGGATAGTTATACAGGGGCATCTGGGGAGAGGAAGGGGCTAAAAATGTCAGGCCTCCATTAGAGACCTGATATTGTATCAACACAGTCACAATTTAAGCAGACTGTGCTTTAAAAACAAGATTCTTCTTGTCACACAAAAACAGACACAATTATGTGGGTCATAATCACACAGCTGCCTACAACAGGGAAGTTTGCAGGTGTTCCAGCTTCCAGGCAGTGAAATATCTGGAACTGTTATTCATGGAAACATTATGATCGGATTATTTAATATCTCGCTAGTGCTTAAATTTCAGTCGGATTTCTTTCCCCCAGAAGCTCTTCTTGGTAAAAAAATAATAATAATAATAGAAGTTGATAATCATTCTGAAAATGTAATTCTGTGCCAAGTGGAACAGTGTGAGAGATGAAATGTACTGTATCTTCAAAGGCAATTCAAAATTGCAAATTGATAATTTCACAGTATTATCTTTGACATGCAGTCAGTCTAGAACACAACGCATTTGATTAGCGGCGTCAAATTAAGGCAAACTGTTGGGTTGACATAAGATTTCATGGCCAGTGCTGAGAACATAGGAGGAGAAGCCTGTTTTAACATGGAAGGAGGGACAAACTCTCCATTGTTTAGACCAAGAATTTGAAAAGGGGGGTCAAACAGCAGCTCCATGCCCACATATCTATTGGGATCAGTGGGAAGGGCAATTGATAAGGCCAACTAATCCTCAAAGAGATTGATTTAGCCCTAAGAAAGCCTGTCAGGCCCAAGATTAAACTACCTTAGTCCTTATCACGGCATTCACTAATCATCACAGGAGAATATTTGGCTGTTTCAACAGGCCAGCCTGGATTGACCCGAGGGTGGGTTGTTTTAATTGTATTGTTTTTATTGTAATTTTAATTGTTTTCTAATGTTTTTAGCAATTTTAGACTTGTTTCCTGTTTAATATTTTTTTATTGTAAATATATCTCTTTTTTATATGTTCACCGCCCTGAGTCCTTAGGGAGAAGGGCATACAATCTAAATAAATTAATAATAATAATAATAATAATAATAATAATAATAATAATATTTGTAGCTCAGGGTTGAAATAGCAATAGCCCTTAGACTTATATACTGCTTTACAGTGCTTTCCACCCCTCTAAGCAGTTTGCAGAGTCAGCCTATTGCCCCCAACAATTTGGGTCCTCATTTTACCCACCTGGGAAGGATGGAAGCTTGAGTCAACCTCAAGCTGGCCAGGATTGAACTTCTGGCTGCAGGCAGAGTTACCTTGCAATACTGCATTCTAACCATTGTGCCATCAGGAAGGAGATTAAGAAAGGGAATAAGAGAGGAAGGAAGGAAGGAAGGAAGGAAGGAAGGAAGGAAGGAAGGAAGGAAGGAAGGAAGGAAGGGAGGGAGGGAGGGAGGGAGGGAGGGAGGGAGGAATAGCACCTATATACTGCTACACAGTGCTCTCTAAGTGTTTTAGAGCGTCAGCCTCTTGCCCCCAACAATCTGGGTCCTCATTTTACTGACCTTGGAAGGACAGGAGGCCAAGTCAACCTTGAGCCTGGTGAGATTCGAACTGCCAAACTGCTGGCAGCCAGCAGTCAACAGAAGTAGCCTGCAGTACTGCACTCTAACCACTGCACCACTGCAGCCCTACACGAAACGAAGGGCCCTTGGAGTTGTCTGAACTTCTTTGTTTTCTTGCCGGTGTTTCTTCACCCAAGCTAGGCAACATCATCTGTGCTAGCAATGACCAGCACAGGCATCATAGCAGTGGTGGGATTCAAAAAACTTTACTACCAGTTCTGTGTGCGTGACTTGGTGGGCATGGCAGGAGAAGGATACTGCAAAGTCCCCCTTCCCTCCCCACCCCACTAGCCTGCTCTCCAGCTCCGTTCTCCTGTGCAAGGCAACCAAAGAAGACCCAGCTGATCAGTTGGGACTCAATGGGAGGCAGAGAACAGAGGGGGTTGGCGGAGCCAGTCAGAGGTGGGATTGGCCGGTTCTCTGAAATATTTAAAATTTCCGCTACCAGTTCTCCAGAACTGGTCAGAACCTGCTGAATTCACCACCTCTGCATCATAGGAACTGATGATGTTACCTAGTTTGGGTCATGAAACAGCTGCAAGAAAACAATCGCGCTCAGAGAGCACCAAGGACTCGTCCCTAGCCATTACCTAAGGTAGGGACATGAGTGGTTTAAGACTAAGGTCTCTTGTCTAGGGACATGTCCATCTCCATGGCTTCCTGGGTAGTTTGACAGTAGGATGACCGCCAAAAACATACTAGCTCAGCCTTCCCCCCTGTGGGGCTTGTTGATGTGCTGGGCTACCATTCTCAGAATTGTTGTATTTGGATGGCTTTGGGGAATGCTTGGGTTAAGCCAAAGAGAAAGCATAAGTCTATCACAGGAGTCCCCAAGTGTCTTATGTGGGGGAAAGAATGACAAACTAGACGGAGTTTCCTTGCCTCCTCAGGACTTCTGTCACAAGAGCCAAAGTGATACCAGGTTGAGAGGCCCAGAAGTGAGAATAATTGGATCCTTCACAGTTTCAGCCATTGCAAGGAACTCAGCAGAGATCATTAAAACCAAAAGGCAACTTTCTTAGCTCCTAGATGAAGTTTGACATTTTCAGAAGGAGAATGTGATTTCGGTCCTTGTATGTGCTTCTCACAACTCCTGGGAATTACGCCTGCTAACAACCGCTATATACACACTACTCTCCTATTGTAGAAATAAATTTCCCTACAGCCTCAGGAAAGGCCAGATGAGATGTAGATCAGGGGAGTGCTTTCTTTTCCTTCTGAGGCACTCACCTGCAAGATAAGAGGTTCAAAGGTGGGCAGGTGATACTTCAGAGTTACTACCTTATTTTAATTTCTCTTTGGCTGGGAGTGCATCAGTTCAGATAGTAGACCTTGAAACCACAAAGAGATTTTCAGCCAGGAAGAGTTAGATTGATAGAACATCAACTGAAATATGCCAAAATATACCAGGGGATGCTAGAGGGTGGTGGAATAGGTAGAATTCTTTTATATGTATTAAAGTTATGTCTATCACTTCAGAATCATGATAGGAATTCTACATTATTTTGGAAGCTAACTGATTGGTGCTTTTAGAAAACTTAAGTTTGAAGAGCCCAAATGGTAGAACAATAGAGAAACAAAGTTATCCCAAGCCCCACATTCCTTCACTCTTCAGTTCTTCTGGACTAAACATCATGACGGAAAACATCTGTCTGTCTAGCCTAACCCTTTGTTCCTGTAAGATATTTTTGGTGGGGCATTCATGAAACCCAGCAGGGGAGAACATGAAAGCGAACAGCACAAAGGAGCCAGTGAGATTCCATTTCCATACCAAATAACTTCCCACAAGCTGTGTCAGCTATCTCTAATCAAACAAACGCTCCCCAAAAATCAACATGGTTAACTTTGAAAGGATTAAAGCACGTCCCATCACCTATGGCTCTGCTGTCTTGGGAACTTCAGCAACGAGCCAGAAATAATTAGCTTTTGATTGTACTGATTGCATCCACCAAAAAAGTCCTTGAAAGGGAAAACAACCCCACTCATATCTGGACAGATATCCTGAGGTGAATTTCAAATATCTCAGCCTTCCGCATCCTAGCAATGGGTTGCAGTCAGAATTCCCAGAATGTAGACTTACTAACCTCAGGAATTGTGGGACACCCCTACCCCCAATCTAGACTCATCCGGAAGGGACCAAGCTGAAGAAGGACAAGCTACGGTTGGCTCAAAGATGACAATTGTTGTGTGCCTCTTTGCAACTAACCTATAAAATGTAGGAGGCACTCAAACTCATGATCTACGTTCAGAATAAGAGAGTTGGAAAGGACCTTAGAGGTCTTCTAGTCCAATCCCCTATTCAAGCAGGGGACCCTAAGCCATTCTGGACCAATGGCTGTCCAATCTCTTCTCAAAAACCTCCAGTGTTGGAGCACCCACAACTTCTGGAGGAAGCCAGCCATTCCCCTGATCGTTTGTTCTCCCTGTCAGGAAATTCCCCCTTAGGTCTAGGCTGGGGTTCTCCTTGATGAGTTTCCATCCGTTGCTTCTTGTCCTCTCCAGCTGTACCCAGAGCCTCCTGAATGACAGTGTCAACTCATAAAATATTTCTGTGGCCTTTTAGAGCTGCCAACAGAAAGGGAGGGGGAAGCAGTGGGCGGGGTCAAGGGGAGTGGCATGGTGGCCTAGCGGTGAAGCTAATGGCCTTGTGTGGGGAAGGATGAGAGTTGAAACCGAGGTAGCGGCAGATGTTTCTCTCTCTCTTGGGTGCAAATAAAAACATGTCTGCTGCCCACTGCTTCCCCCTCCCCTTCTGTTGGAAACTCTAAAAGGCCACAGAAATATTTTATGAGTTGACAGACAGGATATTGCCAACGAAGACTCTTGGGTTTGGTAACATTAAGGAGCAGTGGTGGGATCCTTAAGAAAGACTTAATCTTGAAGGGGGAAAAGGCTGCCTAGGGAAATAGGACCTGGCCTTGTCCTTCTCTACCGATCTTCTCAGCCTAAAAATTTTCTGATTTATGATCCCAAGATGCAACTCTGCTGAGCATGTCAATTAGGGCACGTAGGGTAGATTTATTGAGGCCTTTCTGACAAGTGTCTAATTACGCCGGCTCCTCCTTAATTTTACTGTGTCTCATTGACCTACAAACGTGAGAGTTGGAGAGACAGAGACCATCTGCAGAGCTGTGGAAGCCTGTTTCCCTCCGGGCTCCAGCTAAGCACTCCGGAGTGATGCAGCGGGATGTCTAATCCAATGAGCAGAAGATCAAAGCCAGCTTGAACATTTCCCTCCATGGCTCGGCTTTGGTTGGGCTCCTTCGCTTCAGAGTCTGCCGGCTACTTAGGACAGGCTGATCGCAAATTGCAGAGTGCTTTTTCCCCTGAGTGATTGGCTTTGACAGGGCCAGTTGCCCACAATCAGACACAATGAAATCAGAGCCGGTTTACACAATGAACTGAGTTGGTGTGGCTATTCCGCACATCCAGGCACACAAAGCTTCCAATGAAACCTCCTTACACATTTGAGTGCCTTGACATGTTGGTGTGGCCTTCCTTTTTTCACGCAACAAGCTGTTCTTCACAGGTTCAAGATTTCCTTCTTCCTTCCCTCAGGAGTGTGTTGGAAGCCCTACGCAAATTCTCTGTGTGTTGATATTCCAACGTCGGTCCAGGAGATGCTCAGGCTGACATTACAACTCAGACGACTTACGGCCCCAATTCAGCCCAATATTCCTGCTGCTAAGTGAGACATTTGTTAACTGAGTTTTGCCCTGTTTTATGACCTTCCTTGCCACTGTTGTGAAGTGAATCACTGCAGGGGTTAAGCTAGTAACCTGGTTGTTAAGTGAATCTGCCTGCCCCAATGACTTTGCTTGCCAGAAGGTCGCAAAAGGGGATCACGTAACCCCAGGACACTGCAACCATCATAAGTACGAGTCAGTTGCCAAGCATCTGAATTTTGATCACATGATCATGGGGATGCTACAATGGTTGTAAGTGTGAAAAACATAACTCACTTTTTTCAGTGCCGTCGTAATTTTGAACGATCACCAAATGAACTGTTGTAAATTAAGGACTACCTGCATTAGCCACGTCCAGGGTCTTCTGGACACGTAGTATGTGGTGCCAAAAGAGGTACAATGATTGTTTATTCCACCAGATATTCTGCTGGCATTACCAGGTGATATTCGGAAAAAACCATATGCAATTTGCACAATTTTCATGCAGCGAAGAACACTGGCTTACCCCAATCTTTCCTCTTAAGAGGTTTCAATTTGTCAATTAACCCTGGAATGCCCAAGTTTATATATGCATATAGATCAAAAAGCAAGGGAATACTACTACTTATCTGATATATTCAAGATACACAGGATTTTAAATCTGAAGGGTTGATATGCTCAAATATTTGGGGGCGTGGTAGCAGAGGTGGGATTCAGCCGGTTCTGACCAGTTCTGGAGAACCAGTAGCAGAAATTTTGAGTCGTTTGGAGAACTGGCCAATCCCACCTCTGACTGGCCCCACCAACCCCATCTATTCTCTGCCTCCCATTGAGTCCCAGCTGATCGGCTGGGTCTCCTTTGGTTGCCCTGCACAGGAGAACGGAGCTGGAAAGCAGGTTAGTGGTGGGGAGGGAAGGGGGAATTTGAAGTATATCCTTCCCCTGCCATGCCCACCAAGCCACGCCCACCAAGCCAAGCCCACAGAACTGGTAGTAAAAAAATTGAATACCACCACTGTGTGATAGTCCATTTATTAGTTGCGCTAATTGATATGAAGTGTGATTTCTTTGGACTGCTGGGTGTGGGGTTTTTTTTTTTTTTGTACTTGTGTATGTCTTTAACCTATTTTTAATGTCCAGATTCATGTATTTGAGGTGAGGAGCCCCATTAATTTAATCAATAACTAAAAACTGTGCAAAAAATTGAATTTGTGGAAGGGTGCTGTGCGGTCCCAGTCACACCAAAGGGAATCAGGGTATTTTATATTATGTTTTTGAAATTTTAATGAGCTCAGTGCAGCTTCATGAGTTTTACACTTAAGGATTGTGATTGCTGTACCAGTTACCTGTGAATAAAAATATGCTCCTGGCAAGTGGTAATTTATTCCAAAACCTCAGAAAGCTTTGTGCTTCAGTGACCCCTGAGCATATTTGTATGGAGATGAGACAAAGTTTCTCTTCTCCCAGTTTCTTTTGAAGTCTCCACCAAGATTTTGCAGGTTGGTTGCCGCTTAGACTGCATATGGCTATTGGCAGGGCTCTGTAGGTGAGCTCACCTGGCAAAGAGAGCACCTGGCAACCCTTCACTGGGCTCAGAAGGCACCTGGGTTTGGTTAGTGCTGGAATGGAAGAACTGCAGGGGTGAATTCTCCTTTTGCTTTAGATTACAAGCAGTTCTTGGTCCTTCTTATATTCTGATTTTCAAAATGCCACCTGTATTACTTCAGTAAGTACCTCAAGGTGGTGAACATGCACTATATTCCTCCCTTCTCCTGTTTTCCCCGCAACAGCAACCCTGTGAGGTGAGTTGGGCTGAGAGGTGGTCCAAAGGCACCCAGCCGGCTTTCATGGCTAAGAGGGGACTAGAACTCACCGTCTCCTAGTAATAGGCCCAAAGTCACCCAGCCAGCTTTTGTGCCTAATGCAGGACTAGAACTCACAGTCTCCTGATGATTGGCCCAGAGGCACCCAACCAGCTTTCATGCCTGAGGTGGGACCACCAACTCCTGGTGATTGGTTCGTGCCTAAGGTGCAACTAGAACTCACTAAAGTGAGACTAGATGTTTTATTTTATATAGTAAAACCTATAAAAGTGTTTTGCAAGTACCTCCTATATTCTATTGCTACCTCTTGCAACCTCCTTTGAAATCCATTCCCCCTTTTCTAACCCCAAGAGATGCTGACACTTAGCTGAGAAGACTCCTGTGCAGAGGCATAAGTAGAATAAATCAATTCATCAGACCTTTGGGTGTGACCTGGTCTTTTACGCCTGACGATCACATTGTATATTAATTCTATTGCTTCGTGTAGTTTTAACTGTAGAAGTTTTAACTGTAGTTTTAACTGTAGAAGTTTTAACTGTAGTTTTAACTGTAGAAGAGACTATTTGTAGATCCGGACTGAACTGCGGGCTGCTTGGTGCTCTTTGAGTTTGACTGTTTTCTTGCAGACATTTCATGACCCACTAAGTAACATCATCAGTGCTAGAAGGGAGTGGGGTTTGCAAATCCCACTCCCTTCTAGAAAACAGGCTCAGAGAGCACCAAGGACCCCACAATTGTAACTGTGGCTTCATTTTTAATAGTGGCTCTGTTTGGACCATGTGCAGTGATGGGATTCAGCCAGTTCACACCGGTTTGGGAGAACGGTTGTTAAATTTCTGAGCAGTTTGGTGAACTGGTTGTTGGAAGAAATCATGAGGGCAGAGAACCGGTTGTTAAATTATTTGAATCCCACCACTGACCATGTGCCACTCGTGGTATACGTGTATAAATAAATCAACTCATGGTATACGTGTATAAACAAATCAACTCATGGTATACGTGTATAAACAAATCAACGTGTGGGTTGGGTTGCTTGATACAAGGTGGTATTTCTGGGAACTTGATCCACTGAATTTGCAGGACAAAGAGATCCCACACAGACCAAGTCAAAGAGAGAACTGATACGTGGAAGTTGGGTCCCTGTGGGAATTCGGGTGTCACACATGCAGACCGACCGTGCAGATCCTCACTTGTGAGTCCCCAGGAAGCAAGGGAGGGGCTGCCTCCTCTTTCTAAGTCTCTCTTCTTTGCAAAAGCCAACATCGTTCTTGGAGTTCCTCCCAGAGAGCTGGCTGGTCCTGAGCCACTGGGAGGTTCGTGTGGGTGGCAGAACATGGGTTTTTTTTTTACACAACAACAAAACAAGTCCCAAATAAGAGATGGTGTTAGTTTGGGGCACAACACCCTTGATTAAGTGGAAATGGGCCCCTGCTGTCTCAGCAGCCAGAATAACAAGAAATGCAGCCGGTTTGCCAGCTCCTCCTTGGCACTTGGCTGGCACTTAAAGAGGTTGGCGCTCTCCACACGACTTAATCAGCACCCGGTCCCCATTCATCTGTTTAAACACATTTCCGTTAGTCACTCCAAATAGGGAGGGTTAAAGTGGCTTGAAGGGAATGAATGAATGAGAGGCAGAAATTGCAATGAGAGCTGGCCAAGATGGGGCCTCCAGAGTGACGGGTGGAAGAGTTTTTGTTGTTGTTGTTGTTGTTGTCATTTTGGGGTGTTAAGGAAATGAATGTGTTAAGAACAGGCGACAAAAGAACCTGTGAGAAAGAGCTGTGCTAGTTGTTCCACATCAAGGGTGCAGAACTGGCTTTCTCTTCCTACCAGAAACCGATTTGCAAAAGACAAATGGACCCACTTTATGGACACAAATCACAAAAAAGTTCTTCCTGAAACACGACACACACCATGAATATTAGCAAAGCCCCTGGAATTCTTACTTTTCAGACTCACAATGTTGCATCTCCAGGATCTGTAAAGCTGGTCTACTCAAATACACACCAACATCACAAAGCCCCAATTCTACTCCGTGTGTTCAGTTCAAGCCAAAGAAACACCAGCCTATTCCTCACAGGGAAATGGGTTTTCCTAAATACCCACGAACGAGAGAAGTGCAGGAAAAACTTCCCTACTTTTTATTTTTCTGCCCAAAAAGAAAGAACACAAATGTCACTTCCATTCCAATGGAACATGTGGGAAAGGGGGCATTAGAGGAGCCAAACATTCAGACCGGCCCAGAAATACCTTGGGATGTTTCCACCCCGATTTATTTCCTATTTCCTTGGTTACTTTCAGACATTTTTATCTTTTGTATAAATGTGCTTAACATAACAGAAAGCAGACAAAAAGAAGAAAGGAAACCCCAAAGTTACAAGGAAAGGATAAAAATACAACGAAAGAAAAGGTTTTGTCCCGATTCGTTCAATCAGATCTGTTCATATCAGCTTCTGCCCCCATGTGGCTTGAAACCAGGGCTCCCCAAACTTGGCAACTTTAAGACTTGTGGACTTCAATTCCCAGAATCCCTCAGCCAGCATAGTCTTAAAGTTGCCAAGTTTCAGGACCTCTGCTCTAAATCAAAATCCCAGTTTGTACCTAGAATATCTCCAAGCGGGGAAAAAATATCACACCTTCTTCAGTCTGACCCACAACGCCAAGAATTGAGGAAAGTGAGTGAGTGAAGACTGTGTGAATTATCCCCTCCGTGGCCTTTGCAGTTCAGGAACTTGATCCTGGTCACCTAATCATACCCTCTAACCACCTTTGACTATCCCTGGATTCTATTTTCTAAGCCTCGTGTGGTGGGCTGCCCTTCATATATTTGTCGTATGTGACAGCTTCCTCTTTGATCCGTAACTTCTGGCTAATTTGGCCTATGCTCGGAGCATTTCTCTTGATTGGTTTAATTCAGTTAATCTGCTTTAATTTGGAAAATTCATTTACATGATTTAATTTGTCTTCATACGGATGCAGGTAACAGCAACCCTAACCATGAAGCAAAAAATCAGACCCTCCTCCTCCTCCTCCTCCTCTTCTTCCTCCTCCTCCTTCCCCCATTCATGTAAATGGCGTGTACAATGTCATTGTAGAATGCAACTAAACAAAGAGATTTGAAGGAGTTCTTCCGCAGACAAAGCCAGTCTGGGTATTTACTCGAATAAAGATATTAAATATATATATGGCGGGGGTGGGTGGGAAAACCCATCTTCCTGCTCCAAAGCAGCCTGCCATTATCACAGCAGGTGGCAGAGACAGAAGAATTGGACACAGTGAATGCTTGGATGAGAGACCTCCAAAGAACCCTGGTCTCTAAACTAAATGGATAACTCAGAAAAACATCCAAGGAGAAACCACTCATCCGTATTGCCAAGAAAACTACACAGTTACGCCCGCAAAGTCACACACACACACACCCAAAAATAAATGAGTAGGCAAGGTGCATGTATGTGTATTTGTGAGCATTTGTGCATCTTTGTGATTGTACCTATAAAAAACTGTAAATACGTCTTTTTTTTAAAATTCACATTTATATGCCGCCCTTCTCCGGAGACTCAGGGAGGCTTACAATGTTTGGAGCACAACCCAATGTGCTCAGCAATAGCCTTCCTTCCATTGTATATGCCTGCTTATTACTAAGCGGCATTTTTACAAGGTCAGCTTATTGCCCCCAACAATCTTGGGTCCTCAATTTACCTACCCCGAGAGGATGGAAGGCTGAGTCAACCTTGAGCCTGGTGGGATTCGAGCCTGCACTAATTGCAGGCAGCTGGAACTAAGTGCTAGGCGTTTAACAACCTGAACCACCAAGGCTCTTTGCTCAAACAAAGGACAGAGCCAGTTTTGGCTATAGGTTAAGGTGTTGACCTAGAAACCAGGAGATAGTGAGTTCTAGTCCTGCCTTACTGGGTGACTGGCCCGAAGCCAACAGTGTGTCTTTGGGCCAGTCACTTTCTCTCAGCACAACCAACCTCACAAGGCTGTTGTTGTGGGGAAAATAGGAGGAAGGAATATTGTGTGTTCACCCCCTTGGGTTATTTATCAAAATAATAAAGGCAAGATATAAGGAAGGAAGGAAGGAAGGAAGGAAGGAAGGAAGGAAGGAAGGAAGGAAGTAGAGAGATAGAGAAAGAAAGGAAGACAGGAAGGAGGGAAGGAGGGAAAAAGAAAGGGAAGGAAGGAAGGAGGGAAGGAAGGAAGGAAGGAAGGAAGGAAGGAAGGAAGGAAGGAAGGAAGGAAGGAAAGGAAGGAAGGAAGGAAGGAAGGGAAGGAAGGAAGGAAGGAAGGAAGGAAAAGAAAGAAAGAAAGAAAGAAAGAAAGAAAGAAAGAAAGAAAGAAAGAAAGAAAGAAAGTCTTCATCATTATCTTGTAGATTGGAGACTATCTGGAGAGGAACAGTCTTAATTACACCAAAATGGGGTAAAGACTGAATAATCACCATGTGCCATTTAGTGTTTCAGGGACTTTATTAACGTCTAACAGGTTCTGAACACAGATTTTTACTTTCCTCAAGAAAATGCACCAGAGCTACTGCCTTCATCTCCATTTACCACATTTGTTCTCCAGCCCCACAGAGAGAATCAATATGCATGCAGTAGCAGAGTCACAATCAGCCACGCGATCAATTTATCTCTCTGGTTGTGATGCATTTGTGAGGAGCCTTACCCACAAATACACAATGATGCACACATTTCCCAGGCTTTCTGATTTCAGCCCAGATGAGATATGTATCCTGTCAGATCCAGGAGGCTGGAAGCTGGCTGAACTCTGAATCTCATTTTATGACAATGGTGAGACGCCTCTGTCCAGTCTGGGATTCAATTTTGTTTTACTACCGGTTCTGAGGGTGTGACTTGGTGGGCGTGGCATGGCTTGGTGGGTGTGGCTTGGTGGGCATGGCAGGGGAAGGGTCCTGCAAAATCCCCCTCCCCTCCCCACCCCACTAACCTGCTTTCCAGCTCCGTTCTCCTGTGCAGGGCAACCAAAGAAGACCCATCCGATCAGCTGGGACTCAATGGGAGGCAGAGAAGAGATGGGGTTGGTGGGGCCAGTCAGAGGTGGGATTGGCCGGTTCTCCCAACAACTCAGAATTTCTGCTGCTGGTTCTCCAGAACCAGTCAGAACCGGCTGAATACCCACCTCTGCCTCTGTCTCAGCTTCCCTTACAACAACTCGGTGGCTGCACCGATTCCCTTGGTGCAAATGGTTCTATAAACTCTGAAAAACGGAAAAGGCCACATTTTTTTCCCCGAGCCGAAGTGTTGTAAAATGGCTTCTGTGACATCCTGAGAGTGAGATCATTAAGCAGGCTGGCATGTTTGGCTATTAGCTGTTATCAGTGGCTCACTGAATATCCTTATTTTAGTCCAGCTATATATTTATGATCAGCTGCCATGAAGCCCCAATTTTCCCAGTTCTGTGTTGCTTAATTGCCTTTTTTTTGCTGCTGCTGCTGCTGCTTACAGAGGTAGCATTATAGACTACAAACTCATCTTCTGAATCCATAATTCAGGGTGGTAGAAGTGTGGCTACCTGCAAGCCACTTCTCCACAATTCTTTGCAAGTGCCAGCCCTGGCTCTGATTGATCCCAGGCTGTTTGCTGCTTTCAGGCACTGAGTAGATTATTTCTGGGTTTGCTCTGACATAGCTGAAATTGCAGCAAAGCTGGCATTTTCTTGTAAATCATTGCAACTTGGGAACTCGATAGCAGTCTTTGTGGGAAAAGATGCTTTAATTGTGTGTTTCTGTCTGCCTCTCTCTGCCTCTGTCTCTCTTAAAGATGCTTTAATTGTGTGTATGTGTGTGTATGTGAGAGAGACAGAGAGAGAAAGAAAGCATACTACGGCCCAATTATAGTAAATCCAAATGCCTGGGAAGTTAAGTGGTTGGATGGACAGATAGATGAATTGACACTTATACAGACACAAATTAGACAGAGACAGAGAGAGATAAAAAGAAAGAGGTGGAGAATGAAGTGGAGAGAGAGATAGAGAGAGAGGATAGATAAATGTAGATAGAAATTAAATTAAAATGGATATGAAATTTGTAAATTAAATCAAGGTAGGTCTTTGATAGCATGACCATGGATGTCCCAAAGGTCCTTTTTCAGGAGGCAACTCGACTTTCTGGTTTTTCCTTGAAGACATTTCACTTCTCATGCAAGAAGCTTCTTCAACTCTGACTGGATGGTGGGGAATGGAAGGATTTAGTTTCCTTGCAGATAGCTGGTCATTTGCATCCTTTTTAGAGGGTCGTTGAGGCCACTTGGAGGTTTATCTGTGTCTTAGAATCTCCACAGAAGATGACTATGGAAGCCATCTAAATTTTTGTAACATACACATACTGCTGCAGAATGCCCTGTATAATAATAATTGTCATTTGAAATTGGGATAGAACATGGGGCCGATTCTTGTTCAAATTATATTCACCAGAAACAGATGTCCCTTCAGCAAGCAAGACTTTCATAGTATAAAATCCTTGGTATTCCTATTTCTTGAACTGATTATGTTCATCCATGTTCTTAACATGCTCTGCAGTGGATAAGAAGATGCTCCAGAGTGTTATAAACACAGCACAAAAAATCATCTGTTGCTCTCTTTCTCCTTTGGAAGAGATGGTGAAGACCAGACTCCTCTCTAGAGCACTAAAAATCTGCACAGACCATTCTCATCCTGGACACTCATATTTCGAACTGTTACCATCAGGGAGGCATTATAGGTGTCTTAAAAGGAGGACTAATAGACTGAGAAACAGTTTCTTTTCCAAGGCAGAAATTGTCTTGAATCAAACAGGGCATTTGTGATTTAGTCCTATTATTATCATTATAATTATTTTAATTTTTAAAACTCTGTAGTGTGATTGTGATGGGGTGTTTGGAGCACTGTGCTGGAGTAGCTTTCGAATTTCATTGTATTCGTGGAATGCAATGACAATAAAGGTAAAGCTATAAAGGTAAAGGTCATATCAGAGAGCAATGATTTTGCCATGAGAAATGGAGAACCTGGCAACTGAATTCACTGAACGGCATTTTGAGTTCTAAATACTGCACCAGTTTTAATTAAAAAGCATGCAAATCCTATTTTTGAATTAAAACAAATCACACTTATTAGATGGCTTGCCTGATCAAATGGTTTTTTTTAATAACTTGTGCAGAAATAAATAATTCGCTGCCATGTGCCAAGTCAAGTTAAAAATAAGGGAAATAGAAATGTCTGAGACTTTTATATATAAAGATAAGTCATTTTAATTGCTGAAATTCTTCCAAATTATAATTAAGACAGATGACTGCATTTAGTTTTAATTATTAATCTTTTGCAAGAGAACACCATACTTACATTTTTTAAAAACTAGTTGCGATTCTTCTTGAATTAAAAACATCTCAATGGTTTAAAATCTATCTGGGCAAATATGGCATCCGGTAGATTCTTGTAGACATTTTTGCAGCTTTTTATCACTGTTGATAAAGTGATCTCTGATAATTGATCAAATTTGACTTCTAGTATTATTCACATGGCCTTACTTACATGCATTGGCCAAGTTCTTAGAAGGAAAGTGTGTAAGCAGGCAGTCGCCCAGAGGTGGTATCGAGCCGGTTCTGACCAGTTCTGGAGAACTGGTAGCGGAAATTTTAAATAGTTCAGAGAACCGACCAATCCCACCTCTGACTGGCTCCGCCAACCCCCTCTGTTCTCTGCCTCCCATCGAGTCCCAGCTGATTGGCTGGGTCTTCTTTGGTTGCCCTGCACAGGAGAACGGAGCTGGAAAGCAGGTTAGAGGGGTGGGGAGGGGAGGGGGATTTTGCAGTCACCTTCCCCTGCCACGCCCACCAAGCCACGCCCACCAAGCCACGCCCACAGAACCAGTAGTAAAAAAAATGAACCCCACCACTGCAGTCACCTAGCAGCTGAGCTGTGAATCTGCCTCAGTCACAAAACCCATGGCCCATTACTGTCCTTACAGTTGCATTGTGAGACAATTGTGAGATGACAATTGGTTGCTTCTTTGGAGAATAGATTCGCCCCCTCTTCCCTCTGACAGCCCCTCAAATAAAGTTCACCAAACCTGGGTTGAAAAAGACAGGTCCACCATTCTCCCAGAGAACAGTTAAACCCGTGTATTCTGGTGTATGACATTGATATATTGCCCAAACAGTGTTTCCAACATGCTCATAAAGCATGACATGAGCAGGCACTTCTGAAAATTGCTGGCCAAGAAAACTGCAGGGACAGAATCAAGAGCATGTGAAGTATTAGTACTGCTTTATAAGGTCTTGGTAAGACCATGCTTGGAATACCGCATCCAGTTTTGGTCACTATAATATATACGATATAAAGAATATGTTGAGACTCTGGAAAGAGTGCAGAGAACAGCAACAAAGATGATTAGGGGCTGGAGGGTGAAACATGCAACGAACGGTTGCAGGAACCGGGCCTGACTAGTCCAGTGAAGAGAAGGACCAGGGAAGACAGGAGAGCATCTTCCAATATCTCAGGGGCTGCCCCAAAGAAGAGGGAGTCAAGCTATTCTCCAAAGCCCCTGAAGGCAGAACAAGAAGCAACAGATGGAGAGAAACAACTAAGGAGAAATTTCCTGACAGTTAGAACAATTAATCAATGGAACCTCCAGTGGTTCTAAATGCTCCAACGCCGGGAGTTTTTAAGAAGAGATTGGACAACCCTTTGTCTGAAGTGGTGTAGGGTTTCCAGCCTAAGCAGGGGGTCAGACTAGAAGACCTCCAAGGTCCCTTCCAACTCTGTTATTCTGTTTTCCTCTGTCTGACTTGCCTCGGTGGTCTCTAAGAATTGGACACAATTGAACAGAAGGAAAAAATGGTTATGGCATCCATATATCTGGCCTTCTATCCCTGTTGAAGCATCTCTACGTTTATCCGTTAATTTGATGCAATTGCAGTTTGCTAAGTAATTAGCAATCTCACTTGTTTCGGAGTTTTTAGATAAATAAAGAATAATGCTCTCTGATAGATTTAGGTGTCACTTTTTGCTTAGTTAATGGGGCCTGATTTATCAAGTTTGCTATTAGTACTAACATTCTTTCTTGTTTTCTAAATGCAGAAGCTATAATTTTAAGGAATTCATATTGTCTGTATTCCACGAAGACATTAAACTCATATTAATGTCTTCACCATCCAGTGCTAATAACTTTATGCATTATCTTTAGAACTGCATAATTTTCAGCACTTCCAAAACACTTGTTTCTTGTCTCCAGTTTAACTCCCCCCCCCTTTTTTTTATCTTTTAATCTTTGCTTTAGGTAGATAATTGCTTCATAGGTATCACGGATCATTTGTAAATTCGCTAAGCTGTTCCAGAAACGAGTAAAGTTACAAAACATGACTCCAAAAAGATTAACCCTAGGCTCCTTGCTGGTTTTGCTCAGTTACATCCAAAACCTATTTACGTAGTGAAATTGTTTTATTCATGATTACAGCTGCAAGGTTAAGAGATGCTAAATTATTCAAGTGTGGCAAAACAAAGTAAATACGATAGATTAAAAGAAAGATAACAGATCCATTGTTCTGAAATTAGAAAATATGTATTGAATGTTTTTAGAGTAAATCCTAATCTTCAAAAGAGGAATGCCTTTTGGGACAATTTGTGGTAGATTTTGGTCGTTTGATGCACCAAATATGGATTCAATAATATCGTTAATTTTCCACTGATTCATTGTGTGAAAGAGTGGTTGCCTCCAGTTGGGAAAGTTATGCATTTCAGCTACTTTTTATTTTATTTTTGTATTTGGTATGTGTCTATCTTCAGCAAAACTTGACGAATTATTCATGCTACACCATAAATCATAGGATGGGAGCACATGCAACAACCATTTATACAGCCGCATGCTAATATCACCCAAAGTCCTTAAATAAAGCTATGTAAGTCACTGCAAAATGCCATGTCCTTGGTCCTAAAGTCAGGGGGGTTATTTCACCAGATCTAAATAAAGTCTGGGGGCATCTACAGGGGTGGTCAGAAAAATCAAGGTGACAGCCACATCCGTACACCCGGAGTCCTTGTTCACACTCGTTCAAAATTTAGCCTCTGTGATAGTTGGTGGGACCCTGGCTTGCTGTTAAAAAAAACCTCCACGTATTCTTTGTGTGTGTGTGTCAGATCACCTCACGTTGCATTAGCAGCAACATCTGTACAAAAAAAAAAGCATTGTATGAAGATGGCTTAGAGGTGCTGTCCTCACACTTTACAATGCCTTACATAAGAACAAGTCACCCTTGAATTGTAGTGTCATTGTGCATATGGGTTTTTTTCTCACACCTTCTGCACATGGCCCCAGAGGTTACAGGATTTTGTTGTGGGGGTACATTTAATTGGGGTTTTTTTTAAATCAATCTTCTCTTTTTAATAATGTCACACTCCCTCAGGATCATGGACATCCTTTAGTACTATGGATGTGGGATTATGTAGATAAAAACAGTTTTAATTTTACAAAAATACTCCTCCTCCTTCTATCTGTATTCTATAATTTGCAGAAATCAAGCATCATTCTTCTTTCTTTCTTCCTTCCTTCCTTTTCTTTCTTTCTTTCCTCCCCTTCTCCTCCTCCTCCTCCTCCCCCTTCTAAATGTATTCTGTAATTTGCAGAAATCAAGCATCATCCTTCCTTCCTTCCTTCCTTCTTTCCTTCCTTCCTTTCTTTCCTCCCTCTTCTCGCTGCTGAGGCCAACCTCCAGTGCATGGATTTTCCCCAGATGGCCTTCTGTGTAATTAATGGGGATTTTAGTCCCACAAAATCAGCATCGCCCCATGGTCCATCTGACTTCGATTTCATGAAAAAATTACATCAGGAGCACGAATTGACAAGAGAATTCTCTTGCAATGAAAACTGTTCTAAGTCCCTTTAGAAAAACAGCTTCCGGTGACCAAGTACAAAAATCTCATCAGAATTGCCTCTGCTTTGGGGCTATCCTGTCTAACTTTGGATTAATCCATTATGGCGTTTAGTAACCTTGAATGGTATCAGCATTAGATTGGATTCAGAAGTTGGTCTGAGAATTGAAGGATGCTACCAGCATCCTTGAAACCATTCTGGCACTAATTGCAAGAATTAGATTAAACAAATGTTAACATGTGGTAGCTATATTTAATTCAGCTATATTACACTTCTATTAATATCTTCAACATAGTGCCTATGTTGCAATGTTGAAGTTTTTTTTTTAAGTTATTTGTCTTCTGGCTGATGTTCGATCTGAGGAAAGCTTTCAAAGTTTTCTTTAAATTTCACTTTATGCAAAACTTTAATGATAACAAATTTTCAGTCCAGGATTTCCATGTTTGCTTGACTCTGGAAGGAGAAGTGCAGAGAAGAGCAACAGAGAGGATTAGGGGACTGGAGGCTAAAACATATGAAGGGTGGTTGCAGGAATTGGATATGTCTAGTTTCATGAAAAGGACTAGGGGTGACTTGATAGCCGTGTTCCAATATTTGAGGGGCTGCCCCAAAGAAGAGGAGGTGGGCAACCTATTTCCAAAGCCCCTGAAGGCAGGACAAGAAACAATGGATGGAAAGTAATCCAGGAGAGAAGCAACTTAGAACTAAGGAGAAATTTCCTGACAGTGAGAACAATTAACCAGTGGAACAATTTGCCTCCAGAAGTTGTGGGTGCTTCATCACTGGAGGTTTTTAAGAAGAGACTGGACAGCCATTTGTCTGAAATGGCGTAGGATCTTGGCCTTGAGCAGGGAGTGGACTAGAAGACCTCCAAGGTTGTTTCCAACTCTGTTACTCTGTCATCTCCAGTTGCAACAGAGGCACAGCTGTTCTGTGGCAGAAAGTAATGCACACCAGCTGGCTGTCCTTTTAGGTACTTTCATTATCAGAGCACTGATCCAGCTAAATCCTTGATTGTTTGGTGCCTCATAAGCATGTTATACATCGATGTCATTCTTACATCAGCTTTCAAGAGATTTGAGATGCGGGACATTTCATGAGATTCAGCCACTTTTTACTTCTCCGAACCAAAATCGAAGGAATTGAGATGAAGATGGTTGAAGGGAGAGGAAAGAAGAGAGCTGGTTTCCAACACCCAAGGCTGTAGAACAAGGGATAGTGCCTAAAATGACAGAAAGGCAGACAGGAAAAGGTAAGGAGTGGTGCGGTGCCTAGAGGTGGTGCTCTCGCCTCACAATCAGGAGGCTGTGAGTTCGATTCTAGGTAGAGGCAGATATTTCTCTCTCTTTGGGCACACTGAGAATATTTCTGCTGAACAAAACTCCGCATTGGCGTCAGGAAGGGCATCCGGCTAGTAAACCCTCTGCTAGCTCCATTCAGTTGCCCATACTACACCTTGCAAGAGATCATGGAGTCATTAAAAGGAAGAGAGAGAAATGTAAAGTACAGGAAGGGCAACTCACTAGTATAACCAAGGAAAGCAATCAGTTTCTCTTCAGTTGAGCTATCCAAGAAAAGATGTTTAAGTTTAGATTCGTTAGATTAGACATCCAGCTCTATAATTCTATTATTCTATGCTAGAACAGGGGTGTCAAACTCTCATCGTCGCAGCAGTGTCACGTGATGTATTGGGACTTTCCCCCCCTTCACTAAACCGCACATGGGCATGGCCAGCGCATGACACATCCAGCCCACAGGCCGGGAGTAGGAGGAATAACTGACTTGGTGAGCTTGAGGCAAAGAGATGAAGGAGAAGACCCCAGATGGACAGAATCAAGGATATCATGTAAGCATCCTTGGAAGACCTGTGAACCATCACCAGACAGGTGGAGGTGGGAAATATTGTACCACACCATCTGCAGGAGTCATGCCTGACTTGATGGCACAAATTACCTTTGAGAACATCATGTCATGGCCTCCTGAACCAGAAGTTGTCGCTGAACCCAACCTCTAACTTGGCTCCTATAAATTACGGACAGTCAAATATCGCCCAAAGAAATAAAACCTAAGGTAGCCTCTAACCTCTAACGTTACGAAGTTGGTGCCTGGGCTTGGTTTCCCTCCAAATTTTTAATAGACCTTCCCTTGATTACTAACTTGAGCAAAACAGCACAGTATTTTATCTACATCACTTTTATGGTTGGCTTCTCTCCCAGGAGAAGAGTACATGTGAGTGTGCAGACGTGGGAAAAATCAATGCAGTGCTTGTGGGGGAAAAGAGGTTCCAGTGATTTATAACCAGGCCCAGCGCTTGTGGCCGATGTGCTCTTGTGACATCCACAATTAAAACATACAAGCAAGCGAGTGGAATCCGCCATCCATCATGCTGTATTAATTCTTTCTTCCTTTCTTTCTTTTTTAACGCCTGCCACAGTTCCAGCGATCATCAGGCCGCGCTCGGCGGAGCTGTGAAAATAATCAGGCTGATCGCGGAATGTAATTTGCTGTGGCTTCTCGCTTGATCACAAAATATTTGTTCTATTAACCGCAACATCATGCACCCGTGAGAATGAAGACAGAGGGGCGACATTTGTGCGATGCAATCATTACCATCCTTCAGTGTTTTGTGGGTGTGGTGCATGAGTGCATGAGGGTGTTGAATTTAGGCTAATTTGAGGAAGTTACTTTTCTAACGCTGAGCGGATTCTCTATAGATTGCAGATTAACAGAGTTGGAAGGGACCTTGTAGGTCATCTAGTCCAGTCCCCTGCCCAAGCAGGAGACCCTACACCATTTCTGACAGAGGGCAGTCCAGTCTCTTCTTGAAAGCTTCCAGGGATGAAGCTCCCACAACTTCCGAAGGCAACTTCTGTTCAGAAAATGTCTCCTTATTTCTAGGTTGAATCTCTCCTTCTTCAGTTTCCATCCATTATTCCTTGTTTGACCTTCAGGTGCCTTGGAGAATAGTTCTGTGGCAGCCCCTCAGATATTGGAAGATGGCTCTCCTGTCTCCCCTGGTCCTTCTCTTCACTAGACTAGCCAGGCCCAGTTCCTGCAACTGTTCTTCATAATTTTTAGCCTGCAGTCCCCTAATCCTCTAGGTTGCTCTTCTCTATAATCAGATAACAGCTTTGATTTTTCTCAAATTAAATACCCACTAAACTACACTGGATTCAACACAGCGTACATTTAAATAGATTTATGCAGGAATGCATGCATCAGAACGTTTTTTCCCTGATTCTTCAGCCTCAATGATGAATGGGAGTGATGTTTATCATGATCTCATTGTGTCAGTGATGGAATCTTATGAGTCTCACCTGTGCAATGACATCACATCATCAGTGATGTAATCATGGCTTGTACAGGATGCTGATAATTGAACACTGTTGTTCTTCTCATTTACTCTCAAGGCAATTCTGAAGTAGATGAAATAATATAATTTTTGAAGGCCACAGACCATCATCTAAGCTAACATTAGGATTATGAGTGGGACGTAGAACCTGGCCACGTGCAGTTACCACAAGTTGGTAGAAAATTCATGGAGTTATCAACCCAATTTGAGGGTACCAGTCTTGAAAAATCTGACTGAATTTAGAGTTTAATCATAATCCTACAGTCATCTTTCATATGTCTTATTTCCATAAAGTTATATATTCTAAATTCAGCACCATCCACTGCTGGAGCAGACTTTTTGATTTTTGGTATAAGAGTTATGATGTTTCTATGCATCTCCTTTGTATAACTTATTTGTATTTTTATTGCTTTTCGTAGAATTTATTGTTCTCTGAATAAGTCCTATGAATTTGGAAATCATTTTACATTCTCTTAATATTCAGACCAACATGTTCAAAGGACACCACATGTATAAATCACAGCCTTTGTTGACAAAGTAGTTTAAGTATGGATCTTCACCTATCACAGCCACAGTTTTTATGCACTTTGAAGGAAACTGAGAGAAGGTATGTGCTTCTGCTTCTACCTAGCAAAAGCTAAATTGACCTGAGAAAAGCTCAGCCTTAGAGCTGAGAGGTTCTCCAGACCAGAGCCCAGCCTCCAAAAGAGAGAAGGTGATAAAACATGTCTTAAGTAGAAATCCTGTTCCTGGTCCACTCTCTAATTATTATTATTTATTTCCTTCAGGATGCAATCTTATTTTTCATAGGGAGTGTTCAGGGTATCGTTCACCCATATCTTGAAAGGGCACGCCATCCAGGAATATGACCATGTGACAAGCACATCAATTTTGCAAAATTGCAGATCCAAGACCTAGGAGTAGCTAGCAATCTGCCCTTTCTTGATACCTTACAGGTAGTCTTTAACAACTTGTGTAATAACCTCTCACAGTTACGATGGTGATGAAACAAGTAACTTGGAATTGAAAGCTTTTTCAGTTCTGAATATTTCAGAATATGCAAACAGCTACTAATTTATCACGTGGGTCATCTCTGAGATGTGCTCAGTTGGAAAGATGAATAAGAAAGGGATTTTTCCAGCTGCGTGATCAAGAAAAGATAAGGTGTTATCCCTAATTAAGCCCTGCTCTCTCCAACCTGTTGCCTTGAAATGTTTTGGGAATGCAATTCTCAAATTCTCAGCCCAAAACAACGTAGGAACTGTGCAGTCCCAACCCACATGTCCACACACCAGGTGTCATACGTGCTAGCTCTGTTAGGCAGCGTGGCAGGGGTCATGCACTGCAGAAGTCTCCTTCAAGACTTTTCTCCTGCTGAATTGCATCATGGTATAAAAGAAAGGCCCTTTCAAACAGGACAATGGAGATTCTCTGTCATCCAGGTCATGGTTATCCCAAAAGTGCTTTTTCAAAAAGCAACTGGACTTTCTTTGTTTTTACTTGAAGAGGTTTTGCTACTCATCCAAGAAGCTTCTTCAGTTCTGAAGAAGAACTGAAGAAGCTTGGATGCCTTTTGGGGGGGGAAAAAACTACCTTGGGGATCTTTATGTTTGTATGAACAATAGATGTCAACGTTCCAAGCAGTGGTGGGATTCAAAAAAAAATTTACTACCGGTTCTGTGGGCGTGGCTTGGTGGGCATGGCTTGGTGGGCATGGCATGGGAAGGATACTTCAAAATCCCCCTTCCCTCCCCACCCCACTAACCTGCTTTCCAGCTCGGTTCTCCTGTGCAGGGCAACCAAAGGAGACCCAGCCAATCAGCTGGGACTCAATGGGAGGCAGAGAAGAGATGGGGTTGGCAGGGCCAGTCAGAGGTGGGATTGGCCGGTTCTCTGAACTACTCAAAATTTCTGCTACCAGTTCTCCAGAACTGGTCAGAACCTGCTGAATTCACCACCTCTGGTTCCAAGTAATTCACCCATAGAAAAAAAACTCCAAGGCACTCGAGTTCCTCAAAGAACAGTTTATTGGATACATCATTTTGGCACAAACTGCTGAAAGCCAACTCTGAGGTTTCCCGCGGCTTTCACCCAATTAAAAATAAAAGTTTTCCCCTTCCCCATAAGTCACTGGTCACGCTGTCCAATCCAAGTGCTAGCTGGATGCTGGGTCACCGGCTCCTCCTCTGGCCAGCCCCCTGTGAGAATGTCCTTGGTTCCCACAGGAAAACTCCATTGTTTTGGTGACAAAATGCCATCTAACTATTTCCGCCCTCCCACTGCTGTGTGGCAACCCTGAAGCCTCCAGGCTTACTTCAGGGTTGACAATAACCTGGCCTGTTGTCAGAGTAGCAAATGCCCTCACATTTTCAGGAGGGTGTCAGATTGATGAGAATAGTCATCCTGTCATTCTCGTCTCACCATTAGAGAACTTGATCCAAGCTTCCCGTGAAGATTTACCCTGAAGATATTTGTGGTGAACAATTTTATGATCCGTTCTGCATTTCACCTTCTTCCTAATTACTTTTCCATCTCTGTAGGCACCTGACAGAAGGTCCAGTTGGTTTGTTCCTTCCTTCTCGATGGGATGGCTCTTCATCCCGTGCAGCTACGTGCTGGAGAGAATGAAGACCTCTGATGTTTGTTTCTACCAAGGTTTCTTAGAGCTGCCGGAAGAGGACCAGTGAAGATGTTGGCAAGGCTTCCTATGCTTGCGCTGGCTTTGTTCTCCAGGAGTGTCTTCCTTTCTTTAGGTGACCACAACTTTTTAAGGAAAGAAATTAAAATAGAAGGAGACCTGGTGCTGGGAGGCCTCTTCCCAATCAAGGAGAAGGGGACTGGCACCGAAGAATGCGGAAGAATCAACGAAGACCGAGGCATCCAGAGGTTGGAGGCCATGCTGTTTGCCATTGATGAGATCAACAGAGACAGCCACCTGCTCCCAGGGATTAAGCTTGGAGTTCACATTTTGGATACTTGCTCACGAGACACCTATGCCTTGGAACAGTCCCTGGAGTTTGTCAGGGCTTCTTTGACAAAAGTGGATGAAGCAGAGTACATGTGCCCTGATGGCTCCTATGCAGTTCAGGAAAACACCCCGTTGCTCATTGCAGGGGTCATCGGAGGATCTTACAGCAGTGTTTCCATACAGGTGAGCTGCTTCATCCATAAAGATAATACAGCGTGTCCATGATCATTCACCCATTTCAGAGAATCTAAGGATCTCCCGATCAGGAAATCGGGACTGGTCGGGTTGGGTTGTGCAGTCACAGTTCAAGGCAAAGGAATTGGAGGGGATGGTAGCCACTAAATGTCTCTCATGATAATCTCAGTATCATCTACGAAAAAGTATGAAATTTCTAAATGTTGGGTCAGGATAATGCTTCCTTCAGGGCAGCCATTTCAAAATCTGAAGGTGTTCTCCAAGATCTCAAGATCTTTCCCATGGTTGATGTTATTTAATGGAAGGTTTTGCAGATCAATCCTGCCCCCAAATTTAAATATTAAAGAGATGACCTCCAGGACTTTGATTTCTGCCATTGGCATTCTTGACGCCAGGAATGTTTGAAGGAAACAAGGCTCAGGTGGCGACTTACCAAAAGAAATTCTCCACTTAAATAGTTCTTCTTTTTGGCTTGTTGGCATCTGACCACACATTCTTCAGTCAAAGAGCCAGAAGAAATGGCTGGTTGATAATAAATCCACAGCTGAAATTGCCGATAAAATCAGGATAAGGATTATGGGCCTCTTGTCTCATTGCCCTGTTTGCTGATGACATCACAAAGTTCTTCAAGCTTTTATCTTTCCTGGAGGGTTTTTATAACCAATCATGAATATTCAGATCGTTTTTGCAATGTGATTTTAAAGATGGATATGGCAGGAGGTAACTTTAAACAGCCATTGCTTCGGAGTTTTTTTCCCAGGATATTTTTGTCTCAATTATTTCCCTGCAGGCACAAATGTGAGAGAATCTGTTACACAGGGATAAAATCTTATCATATCCTAGTGATGCAATTAAAAGATTTAACTCTCACATTTGTAGAAATGCAGATATAGTCATTTAAATATTCAACATCTGAGTCCAAACAAATTATAATCTAATAGTTCATTGAGCAATCATTGGTTCAATGTAATCAATAATTTGCATTGTAGCAAAGGAATATCTAATTCTCAAAGTTCAACGGTTGGATTTGTACAAAATAGTAAACTAATTTATGGTTTCTGAATACCATACTGGTACATTTAATTCTACCCACTCTCCCCTTTGCTGCTGCTGAGAAAAAACAATACAATAAATAGAAATTTTATAAGAAGAAAGGACAGGGTTATGAATTATGCTTAATGATAAAACCAAGATTTCTGCTTTTTCACTAACAAGCCAGAATCTAAAACCTGTGTTTGATTTCTGATTCCTAGCCATTCATTTATTCTTCTCAAATGGGTATATCATCTTGTCTCTCTTCAATTCTAAATCTGAAATTTTGTTGGGAGGGAAGGGGGGAAAGAAGGAAAGAAAGAAGAAGGAAGAATGAAAGAAAGAAAGTGTGAGAGAGAGAAAGAAAGAAGGAAGGACAAAAGAAAGAGAGAGAAAAGAGAGAGGAAGGAAGGAAGGAAGGAAGGAAGGAAGGAAGGAAGGAAGGAAGGAAGGAAGGAAGGAAGGAAGGAAGGAAATGGAGGGAGGGAGGGAGAAGGAAGGAAGGAAGGAATCCAAGGACCATCATATTAGATGCTCCCAGAGTCGTCTAGAAGGGTTCAGATCATTCACCAAATTCTGGATCTACTCCTGGAAAAAGAATGGACCTTCTCTGCATCCCAATGCTGTTTTTCTCTTTTTTAGGTTGCCAATTTGCTCCGGCTCTTCCAGATTCCTCAGATCAGCTATGCCTCCACCAGTGCCAAGCTCAGTGATAAGTCCCGGTATGACTACTTTGCCAGGACGGTGCCTCCTGACTTCTACCAAGCCAAAGCCATGGCTGAGATCCTGCGCTTCTTCAACTGGACGTACGTGTCCACGGTGGCCTCAGAAGGAGACTATGGAGAAACGGGGATTGAAGCCTTCGAACAAGAAGCCCGGCTGAGGAACATCTGCATCGCCACCTCCGAGAAAGTCGGCCGGTCCAACATCCGAAAATCCTATGACAGCGTCATCAGAGAACTTCTCCAGAAACCCAACGCCAGAGTGGTGGTCTTGTTCATGCGTAGCGATGATTCTCGGGAACTCATTGCCGCAGCCAACCGGTTCAATGTCTCCTTTACCTGGGTGGCCAGTGATGGCTGGGGGGCCCAGGAGAGCGTGGTGAAGGGCAACGAACATGTTGCCAATGGGGCCATCACTCTAGAACTTGCTTCCCATCCAGTCAAAGAGTTTGACCGATACTTCCAGAGCCTCACCCCTTACACCAACCATCGCAATCCCTGGTTTAAGGACTTCTGGGAGCAGAAATTCCAGTGCAGCCTTCAGAACAGGAAAACCCACAGAAAGGTGTGTGACAAGCATTTGTCTATCAACAGCTCCAACTACGAACAGGAGTCCAAGATCATGTTTGTCATCAACGCAGTGTATGCCATGGCCCACGCCTTGCACAAAATGCAGAGGACAATGTGCCCGAACACGACCAAGCTGTGCGACAGCATGAAGCACCTGGACGGCAGGAAGCTGTACAAAGACTATTTGCTCAAAGTCAACTTTACAGGTAAACCGTCAGCCTCTTCTGATGCTTTCCCTAGAAAATAGTTAGGGTTTCTTCTAATTTATTTAGCCTCTTTTTCATCTTGGGCTCTCTTGTTCAAGCAGGGTTTGAGGTGAGGTGAAAATCAATGCTTTCAATATATATATATATATATATATATATATATATATATATATATATATATGTATAATCTTGAGGCAAGGGAGGACTTAACAGAACTAGATAAAGCCAACAGCTTCTGTTGACTAAATTACCAAGACAAACAACTGCAAATGCCTTTTCGTTCTATTTTGAGGCCTGGCAGGATAAATCAAGAGATAGCCAGCAGTTCCACCAAAATCCAAGGAAATGTCAGGAAAACAAACACAGATGTCGCTTCGGAGGGAAACAGGCAGGATGAGAAGAGACAGGTAGATCGGTGAGCCATTTAAGAGACGGTGCCAGATGGACTCTTTTTTTGTCTGTGTAGGAAGAGTTTGTTTTCTGGAGAAATTAGCCAAGGGAGAGAAAGTTAAGCAGTCAAAGACAGTCAGATCCAGAATAACAGACTAACAGAGCCAGAAGGGACCCGGGAGTCTTCTAGTCCAGCCCCTGCTCAAGCAGGAGACCCTAAACCATTGCAGACAAATGGTTGTCCAGCCTCTTCTTGAAGGACTCCAATGATGGAGCACCCACCATTTCTGGAGGGAAGCTGTTCCTCTAATTAATTAATAGAATAACAGAATACCAGAGTTGAAAGGAACCATGGAGGTCTTCCAGTCCAACCCCTGGCCCCAGCAGGAGACCTTATATCCTTCTGGACAAAGGGCTGTCCAGTCTCTTCTTAAAAACCTCCAGTGATGGAGCATTCACAACTTCTGGAGGTGAGCCATTCCTCTGATTAATTGTTCTCACTGTCAGGAAATTTCTCTTTAGTTCTAGGTTGCTTCTCTGCTTGCTTCATTCCAGATTGTCTCTGGAATGGTTCACTCCACATTCAACCACTTCTGCCCGCTTTCCAGAGACATTCTTTTTTTTAAAAAAGCTTCATTCTAGCTCAAAGATTACTTCTTCATATTAGCACTGATTTTCTCTACCTTAAACCATTTGCGGGGATCCAGATTTTCAAAAAGCATTATTTTCTAGCCATACGAACATTTAAAATACAGCAAAGAGCACTAAATAGCTAAAATAACAAATGTCACCACGAACCCCCAGTAGTCCTTAAAAACACTACTAAAAATAAAGGTTATGAGTTAATAAATGCAATTTGCACATAGAAAAAGCCACATGCGAGCCAATGCAGCTTGTATTTTTAGTGACCCTCCCTAAGGTTTTAGCAAAAACTTTAGTAACCACAAAACAGGAACCTGCTCTCCTATATAGTTGGAACAAAAAACATCTTTTATTTTAACAGCTGCTTGTCTTCTCATCCTAGAAATGAAATAAGGGATTTATGAAGGCTCTAGTTTCTCCAAGCTATTTATTGTTTCCAATGTGCCATTCCAGAAGAGGGGACATTTTGTCTCAAAAGCAAGCAGCCTTTGCTAAGAGAGTCAGAAAAAACTGGGCTTCCTTTAAAATGGCAGTTTTTTTGGCACCGGGATGCCAGTCAAGATTGTTTTGCCCTTTTCAAGACCTTTCTGAAAGAAGACCGTACGGAGGGCTGTATCGCAAAATACAGCGGCCATGCTTCCTTGGGCAAAAATGAACGGCAAACCTGAAAAACGGCAAATCTTTTTTTTAAATGTTCATAAGGGCTAAAAATATTTATGTTTTTATTTTATTTAGAACTGTTGATTTTATTGATAACTTTGCTTGACAAAGGAATATTCAAGAGTGGAGCCCCCCCCCCCAAATATATTAAATGAAATAAATTTAAAAGGGCAGCTTTCTAACATAAAGGCCTGTTCTTTATAATAAAGGATCTGCGGTGATTATATTTTAAAGTGGAAGCTAACTGTGAAAATGATCGTTTTTGTCTGGCTGAAAATGTTTCTTGAAAGAAAGTCCTTTAGCAAGGACATAGTTTAATATTTGGAGCAGGGCTGTGTATATTAGACTATAGGGTTCCATAACTCTGATGATTGGTCATACTAGCTGGGACTTATGGAAGATGTAGTCCCTAACGTCGAAAAACCTGGCTTTTGAATTACAAGGTTATCAGCCATTGAAGTCATTGGAGGAGTTTGGGCCCGTTCTCAACTTGACCAACCTCACAAGGTTTCATAAATTATTTTTAAAAAAAACACATATCCCACATTAATTCCATTCAGGAAAGGCAAAATAGAAATTTTGCCAACAAAAATTCACCTTCTGCATCTCACAGAAATGTATAACCTACATTTGAAGACTTGTTAGACTGATTTCTTTCTTGAATCACAACATTTGAGAGTTTAAAGGAGTGGGGAAAAAATTGGTTTTCTCATTCCCATCTCACAACCTGACAGAACACAGATTGTTTACTCTTCCCCAAGAATTGCTCCATAAATCAGGTTAAGCAAAGAAGATCTTGTGGAAATCAATTTACACAACGGTATTGAATGGCTGAGTTCTGCTTTCATGTGAACCAGGGTTTGTACTGGGAACTAGTTTTGTTTTCTTGAAATAAGCCACTTTACTTCAATAGCTGTTTTTTAAAAAAGAAAAAGTTGGCTGGGGCCTATTTTCCATCTTGATCTCTATCCAATTTCCTCTTTTCAAGAAGAAAGGAAAAAGAGAGTGGGATTTGCTGAACTTCCAACAAAGTGGGGGAACCCACATCTTGAGAGTCCATTTCCATGGTAACCACTCCATTCAGGTAAGAAAGTAAATAGGGTTGTTGGCCTGCAGCACACATTTTCCCCAGAAAAACTCACAACAGCCCCCTTAAGTCCCCACCTTCTGTTCCATATAGACCAGCTGAGAATTGCAGCTGAATAAAATCTTTTTTTTTGTTGTTGTTGAAGACCCTTAAAGTATTATTCTATGCCAGATGGAGCCTGGGCTTCATAATATATGCCAGAGTGGTCTTATTGCAACTCGGTGTACATCCTGCCTTTATTGTGTGCAAATCGAGGTGCGTACATAATGCTGTTGCCTTCTAGGTTCTTCACTATAACTAACCCTACCCAGTCCGTGGTAAAGTTGGGTGGGAAGACAATGACTGATCCAAAATCATCCAACTGACTTTCATGCCTAAGAAAGAACTAGAAGTGATGGTGTTCTGGGTTCTAGACTGATATCTTATACATTAAATTGGCACTTGTTATAATGACACATTTTCTGTCTAATGTAGAAAGTCAAGATCTCAATCAGAGGTCTCCAAACTTGGCAATTTTAAGACTTATGGACTTCAATTCCCTGCCCCAGATAAAGTATTTTATCCTTTTGAGCCTCCTTCAGTCTCAGATGAGTGTGAAAAATTACTTGTTATGTCAGAGTGTTTTCACACAACGCTCTGAACCCTAAACCTGGGTTAAACAAAACACAATTTCAGCATTCATAGAACAGGACATTATCTCAATAAGCTGGACGTTTCTGGTCTTTGCACTCTATGGTTCTTTGGCGTAATCTGATATTGCCCTACCTTCACAAGACATGATTAAACAATGGCTGGTTTCTTGCAATACTCTGAACCATAAATTGGCCAACCCCACTTCAACTTAGCCTAGCCACCATATTAAGACTAATGCTTGATATGGCTTTGTGAATCTCATAAGGAAAAAAATGTGCTTAGCTTAGAGGAGAAAGGGGAGAATAGTCATTATTCATTCATTTGGCTGTCCTGTAGGAGATTGAGTTGTTCCAGAAGGCAGGACTAGAAACAGTGGGTGAAAATTGAAGAGAAGCAGAGTTTGACCAAATATGGTGAGAAACTATTGAATGGTTTCAGCAGATTGACCATGGACACTCTTCCTTTAACAAGTGGTATTAAATGGACTCCAGAAGATGGTAGAGGACAGGAAGACCTGGAAGAACATTGTCCATGGGGTCACAATGGGTCAGATATGACTTCGCAACTAACAACAACAAAAACTGTTGGAGATACGTGAACAGAAGTTGGATCACTATCAAACCAAGAATGTTGGGAAGGACTCTTGTACTTTAGATCTTTCTGGGCAGATTGTCTCCAGAGGACCTTTGACTTCTAGAAGAGAAGAGAAGAGAAGAGAGAGAGGAGAGAGAGGAGAGGAGAGGAGAGGAGAGGAGAGGAGAAGAGAAGAGAAGAGAAGAGAAGAGAAGAGAAGAGAAGAGAAGAGAAGAGAAGAGAAGAGAAGAGAAGAGAATTCTTTATGGGCCAAGTGTGATTGGACACAGAAGGAATTTGCCTTTGGTGCATATGCTCTCAGTGTACATAAAGATAAAATAACATACATTCATCAAGAATCATAAGATACAACACTTAGTGATAGTTGTAGGTTACTAATAAGCAATCAAATCATACTAGGCAACCAATAAAACAATATAAATTGTAAAGTGTGGTAGCCACTGAGATCCTCTGGATGGCGCTAGATGCTAGCAGCAAACTGCAGCCTAGCTAAGGGAGCCTCTTTTGCTACTGCATGATCTCATCCTCTATCTGTTGGGTTGGAAAGTCCCTGATTTTCCAGACTTATAGGTGATCTCATTTACTAACATCACCACTAGTATTAAGGATTGGTTGAGGGGTTGTACCAATGTGGTTGAGAGGCTTCACCCATGTGGGATCTATTCTCCAATCCAAATACTGTATCTATGCTACTCTTCCTTGCTTGTAAAAATGGTATAAAAAGAATAAACACTGCCCAGGCAGTCAGACATCTTGGCACTCTGCACAATGACTGGTCTTTGAAACTCATCAGTAAAGATGCAAGCAACACAGTTATAGTCATAAGTGGGAAATAATGAAAGCCTGACTATAGCCAGCAAGGAGCTCTCAGGAATAAGGTATAAATGCAATGCCATGTAAGAAAGGTGGCAAATGGGTGGAATGGTAGTAATGCCAAGGATTCCTTATGAATAGTGATGGGGCTGTTGGAAAACATGCTTATTGCATTAGGAAGCAGCGCTTGCTGGACCTTGGGTCACTTCAGAAAGCATAGAAGAGATGAATCTTCTTAAAACTTAGACTGGAAACCACAAAGAAATCCCAGGATAACAGAATAACTGAGTTGGAAGGGACCTTGGAGGTCTTCTAGTCCAGCCCCCTGCTCAAGCAGGAGACCCTATACCACCCCAGACAGTCTCTTCTTAAAAGCCTCCAGTCATGGAGTACCCACAACTTCTGGAGGCAAGTTGTCCCACTGATCAATGGTTCTCACTGTTGGGATGTTTCTCCTTAGTTCTAGATTGCTTCTCTCCTTGATGAGTTTCCACCCATTGCTTCTTGTCCTGCCCTCTGGAGCTTTGGAAAATAAGCTAGCTGAGAGGGACCTTGAAGGTCTTCTAGTCCAGCCCCCTGCTCAAGCAGGAGAACCTGTACTATTTCAGATAAGTGACTTTCTAGTCTCTTCTTTAAAACCTCCAGTGATGAAGCACCCATGATTTCTGAATGGCAACTTCTGTTCCACCAGTTAATTGTCCTCACAGTCATGAAGTTTCTCCTTAATTCCAGGTTGCTTCTCTCCTTGATGAGTTTCCATCCATTGCTTCTTGTCCTGCCTGCTGGTGCTTTGGAGAATAATTTGACCCCCCTCTTCTTTGGGGCAACCCCTGAGATATTGGAAGATTGCTATCATGTCTCCCCTCGTCCTTCTTTTCACTAGACTAGACATGCCCAATTCCTGCAACCTTTGTATGCTTTGGTCTCCAGGCCTTTAATCGTCTTTGTTGCTCTTCTCTGTACTCTTTCCAGGGCCTCAACCTCTTTTTTAGTCTGTGCTGACCAAACTGGATGCAGTATTCTAAGAGGTACGAATGCTTCACGTGATCTTGATTCTATCCCTCTTCTGGATTAGACTGGGGAACTGGAAAAATAAAAGCTTTCTGGATTAAGACTGCAGCAAGCAGTTCTGTATCCTTGACAAGAGAACTTACCAGGATGAAGTTTCGTGACTTGATCCATTCACTTGGGCCAATCTACAAGATGCCAAGGCAGGTCCAGTTCCTCTGCCTCATATAATTGGGGTGTAATTTTATTTAGTGGGAAAAGAAATGGAGGGGAAAAAATCTGCCTTTCCTGTACATGGTTTTTCCCAGTTTTTAACTCTCCCCCAAAATGTAAAGACATCATTCAAGCCCCAGAGTGTTAAAGAGCATTAAAAAGATTTAAAGTGATATAGTCTACCTGAACTGAAAAAAATCAATGCATTTAGGAGCCTCGGTGGAATCTGTGGTTGACTTTTCTTTGAAAAATATGGTATACTTTGAAGTAAAGCTAAAACACAAATGGTTTTAAAAGAAGCATATGTTTAACTTTTTTATTATAATAGAGGGGGAAAAAGAAGGAAAGAAAACATTTTTCTTTTTTCTTTTTCTCTACACAGAAACATATCTCTGTAGACATCAGATATCAGGCAGACTTAGTGCACAAACCAAATATATGTTGTGTATGTTTGTATCTACATTAAAATCTTAAAACTAAAATGCATTCAACAACAGAAAATGCTGGAAATTTAAAAGTTAAGATCAAGATTTTTAAATGGTTTCCTCAGAACAGAAATTCTAGAAATAAAATACAGGGCAGCTGTGTGTGTGTGTGGGGGGGTTCTTCCTATCCTTATATAACTGACAGCCATTATTTTTCTCCCAATCATAACAATGTGCAGAATTCATTTACGCTGTTCCCCCACTTCATTTCCAGACCATGGATGCATGGTTCAACAGAATTTTTGTTTTTTTAAAGCCAGCGAACGGTGCTGCATCATTCTTAAACAAGCCCAGGGAATCTGAGATGAGTTTTTTTAACTCTAAAATAAGCAGGCGCATAATTTCATTCTGCAAGGAAAGAAATATGAAGGGAGGGAATCCTGAACCCAGCTAATGTTGTTATTTTTAACTCTCTCATCCTATCAACTGAATAGGCTTCAGGAAAGGGCTGTTAGGTCTACGGTATTTGCTCTTAGATAATGTCCTTTAAATGGAAAAGAAAAATAATTGAAATCTATCTCTCTGTCTATATCTATATCTATCTGTATCTGTCTCTATATATCCTTCATCTCTGTCTGTCCATCCATCGATCTATCAATCTATATCTATCGATCTATCGATCTATTGATCTATCTCTAACTATCTATCTATCCATCGATCATCTATCATTTATCTATACATCCATCAAAGATGCTACTTTTGCTAGCACCCTTGGTGAAATGTTCTCTATTAGTTCTGATGTTTTCTGTTCTATTCCAATAAAGTATTCTCTTCTCTTCTATTCTCTATGTATAATCTACCTACCTACCTACCTACCTATATATCTTATAATCTATCTGCATCCATCCATGCATCCATCTATCTGCCTATTTAGCTGCCTAGATGTTTAGCTAATTAGCTATCATCCCTTGATCTGACACCTTGAGTTTCATCATTGGGTGTTTGGCTTTCAGTCTAGAAGCTGAAGCCGTGAGACATCAGGGTGGGACTAACCATTGCTGATGCCTGGGCTTGGTCCAGCCCATGGACAGCTCATGCATCACCATGGACAGCTCCCTTTGCATTCAGATTGCTGGGAAGTGGGGCAAACAGAGAGAGAGAGAGAGAAAGTCATAGGGGGCAGTGGAAGTAGAACCCTTGCAGGCCTTAGTAGGTTCTTAGTAAGTTCTTTTTAAAAAAATAAATTTTATTAAATGCATTGTTTAAAAACATTGAACATGGTGAAATAGTTTTTGACATATCTTTTTGTCTTACATCTTATACTATATATCTTATATACATTTCTTAGTAGATTCTTATCTTGTGTCCTCACCTCTTGTTTGGTCAAAGTCTGCTCTGTGTTGGGGAAGGATCCACCACAGTGCAGGATCGTCATCTTCCTCCTCCCTTCCTTGAATGCTTTCCAGGCAGATTTCCAAAGCAGCACTCAGGTGCTAAATATATTTAAATTATCTCAATCTAATCCTGAATAGGAATCCATTTCAGAGAAGAGCAATGATCTTGTTAGCAATCTTTTATTGGCTTAACCTAAAAAAACCCACCACACACATATCTTTATCTTGACTCAAGCCACACATGCACAGAGAGAGGTGGGGGAGAGAGAGAGAGATAGAGAGATACTACTATATCTCACAGGTGACCATAAAATGAACATAGATGAGAAAACATGGGCACATGTATTTGAGCAATGACATCATCGTCATGAGTGTGGTGTCATTATCACTGCTGTTCTGAAGGCGGGACAAGAAGCAACAGATGGAAACTCATCAAGGAGGGAAGCAACCTAGAACTAAGGATAAATTTCCTGACATTTATATCAATTAACCAGTGGAACAGCTTGTCACCAGAAGCTGTGGGTGCTCCAACACTGAAGGTTTTCAAGAAGAAATTGGACAACCATTTGTCTGGAATGGTGTAGGGTCTCCTGCTTGAACAGGGGGTTGGGCTAGAAGACCTCCAAGGTCCTTTACAACTCTGATATTTTGCTTTAAATATTTACATTCCCTGCAAGTTTGAGGAGAGCTGTACAGATTTTTTTTTTGAAAACCCTCCTTTATCAAGTCTTATTTCATGTCATTTTGAAAACCAGTAATGGAGTTATATGGTTCACTCTTTCTTCTCCCTCAACGCCCCTGCAGTATTGTGGTCTTACAACAGAGATAGTCAAATGAGGTACAGGGCCTTTTTACTTAACCTCTCTACTTCCTGGACTTAACAGGAATAACTTCAGTGGTCAAATGCTTCTTTCAGCTTTCATTTCACCCGGTTTGCCCACCTAGGATCCTTATGAAGCGATATCATGTTAAGCAGCAGCCATCCATAACCTAGTCATCATTCTACTGTATTTAAACCATTCCCCCTTCTATAACTCTCCAACAAATATTGAGTGTATTTGTTGCTAAAAATCAAGAGTCCATTAGTCTCTGGACTTCAAGATGCTTTTCCAAGATTGGGGCTGTCATCTAATTTTTGACAGGTCCATGGATTGCAAGAAAGACAGGAAATCCTGCATTCCTGTGAATGTTAAAGGCATCATTAACGCCCCTTTCAGGAAAAAATTGCTCGCTTCAGCCTTCCGTCACCTTCAGCTTCTCCTTGGCTCAACCCTTCCGTTATTTTAGCGATGAAAGAATCCACCGGCAGCCTTTCTCTATCATTCCCCCCCCCAAAGGTTTCATGATTGCTCTCGAAATGATTCAGTGGAGCAAAATATTGAGAAGTGAAATAATGGGATACGATGGCCTTTGGTGTCTGCTGGATTGAGGGGTGCTTGTGTGAAAGAATCCGAACTGACAACAGAATACAAAGCAGGCCTGAAGAACTTACATGGAGATCGTGTCTTGTGTGTTGCGGTGGGTTTGCTGGAATGCTGGCTTGCACCAATGGTGGCCATGCAAAGGAAGAGATGCTTCATCAACATAACCCATGAAAATCCAGGAATATTGACTGCGGTCTCATGTGTGAATTGCGATCGTGCAATGGAGCTGGTCTTGTACCAATGGTGATGGAGAACAAACCAACAGGTTGAGAATCGTAGCTTACGTAGATTAGAAAGTGGAGGAGGAACATCTCAGAAGTCATGGGAAACCATATAAAAGTGCACAGAAACAAACACCAGGAATTGCTGTTGATTTGATGGGCGATCTATTGTTCTCTATTCCTACAATAGGGAAAGTAAATGTCTGTGGAGATTCTCCATCATCCTGGTCATGGTTGTCCCAAAAGTGCTTTTTCAAGAGGCAACTGGACTTTCTGTTTTTTTCTTTGAAGATGTTTCGCTTCTCATCCAAGAAGCTTCTTCAGTTCTGGAGAAGTTTTTCAGTTTTCCAGAACTGAAGAAGCTTCTGGATAAGTGAAATGTCAAAGAAAAACCAGAAAGTCCAGTTGTCTCTTGAAAAAAAGCACAAAGACTGAAGTCTGTCCACCCAAAGCAAAAGATCAGTGTTTTGATGTAATGTGAATGATAAGAGAGAGTCAGATATCCTCCTTCATCCTGTACTGGATGCCACATTTTGAATTCTTTACAGAAGCATCTCAAGAAGATGCCAGTTACAATATGGCTGCTTAGCCTGGTTGGACATGTTTTACATGTGTACCTAAACTGTTGAAGTATCATTTATGACTGAACATAGACAAAAAGAGGAATTAGTCAGGAAATCGTGTTTGGTGACAGAAAGTCCAGATTTATCTGAAGGTGCAGCTTAAAAAGAGCTTCATGTAGTAGAAAATCTCTTCGGAAAGTCGAAGCAAGAGAGAAAAACTACTAAGTATTTTGAGGGCTGCCCTGTTCATGTCCCACTCCTTAATTGGAATATGGGAAGGATATAAAATGGGTTTGGAGGTTTTAAAGAAAGTTCTGGTATTAGGATATCCATTAAGGTCCAGAGCCTTGCAACTCAGGGTCCTGCAATAAAATCCACTTAATTCATCAAGGCACTTTGCAGTTCCTACCCATCCTTGGCAGTTAAATGGTAAGGTATTGTGTGTTTTTTATAATTAATATTGTTTCGTTCACTTTGGACAGCATTGAGTAGGCTCTATGTTCTCTGCTGCCCTCTTGCTGCAATGAATAAGTAGGATTAGCACTTCTGGAATCGTTTCATTCATTTGTTCATTCATAGCAGATCAGGGAAGTCTTCACACATCACTCATTTCTCTCACACACTGGTATTCTAATTTAACTGAATAATCTAATTTCTTTTTTTTACTAATAAGTTGCGTCTGCTTCTCCATTGCCTTTGGGAAAGTCACAGGTTGGTGTTAGGGTGTGCGAGGCCTGGCTACACCTGTCCAAAGATAAGTAGTAGGACAGCTCCACCCCACCATCCCCACCCTAGCTTAATTTTTACTCGTCCACCCTGAAAATGGCAAGATCTTAATTGGGGCTTATTTTGGGGGAAGGGCTTATATCGGATGCACATGTAAAAATCAAGCTAGGGCTTCCTTTCAGGGTAGGTCTTATTTTGGGGAAACAGGGTAGTTTGAGGCCCAACACAGAGCTTAGGTCGGCATCTGAGCCAGCCCTCTTCGCATGTCTGTGTGCAACATGAGAAACTTGGGAACAGTGATTCTGCTTCTCTTTCTGGCAAATTGTGAATACAGGTAGTCCTTGATTTACAACGGTTCATTTAGTGACCATTTGAAGTTACAACAGCCCTGGATAAAGTGACTTAGGACTGTTTTCAGTCTTATGACCATTGCAGCATCCTCAAGGCCATGTGATCAAAATTCATACACTTGGCAACTGGTTCATACTTACGACAGTCGTAGGGTCCCAGGGTCACGTGATTCCTGTTGCGACCATCTGAAGTCAATGGGGGAAGCCAGATTCACTTAACAACCGGGTTGCTGATTTAACAACTGCAGCGATTCACTTAACAGTGGCGCCAAAAATGGTGGTAAAATGGGATAAAACTCACTTAACAAATGCCCCACTTAGCAACAGAAATGTTGCGCTCAATGGTGGTTGTAAGTCGAGGTAGGTAGTATTAGGTCAGAGCACCAAGCTGATCCACAACACTTTAAAACAGGGCCAGGTCTATTCGTTGACAGCGTTGGGCGAGCTCCCTGCCAGACGTAGACCCTAAGCCAAGAATCATGGTTTCCCTTTGAGGTCCAGAGGAGAAGCCCAGTGAAAGGCCACTCAGCCTTCTTAAATCTCAAGCGTCTTCAGGCTCTGCGGCAACTTTAAGAAGGCCATCAATTCCAGGGGAAACCAGTGTTTTTCTCCTTGACGCTGGCCTGCTCCCCCCGCTGCCTGTTTAGGATCCCGTCCCCTTCAATGGGCTGCATGAGAAGCCGCTGCTAAGGATCACCTTTCAGAGGCCCAGGGGGAGAATGGAGCGGTTGGGAAATGCTGCGCTTTTCATTTCCTTTGTAATTAGAATTTGATTGCTTGTATAAATTAGCCTGCAATGCCGGCTGCTTTGTGGGCGACCTGTTTCCCAGCGCGAATAACTTTAAATTAAATGACTCTTATCAACCCCAAGGCATCGGTGCTTAGAACTTCAGAGGGGAACTTGGGAATTAGGAATCAAACAGGATTAATTGCTTTCTCAAAACACAGTTGGATAATGGTTCCTCTTTCCCCTTCTTTAACCATATTGGTCTCCCCCTCCTCACAATCACAGCAAAAAAGTTTATTTGAGGAAATCGACTTGAATGCAATGTTCAATATGAAATACATTCTCCCACACAAACAGATTAACAGGGTTGGAAGGGACCTTGTGGGTCACCTAGTCAAACCCCCCACCCAAGCAGGAGACCCTACACCATTTCTGACAGATGGCAGTCCAGTCTCTTCTTCAAAGCCTCCAGGGATGAAGCTCCCACAACTTCCAAAGGCAACTTCTGTTCAGAAAATGTCTCCTTATTTCCAAGTTGAATCTCTCGTTGGTCAGTTTCCATCCATTATTCCTTGTCTGGCCTTCAGGTGCCTTGGAAAATAGTTTGACCCCTTCTTCCTCTCTGTGGCAGCCCCTCAGATATTGGAAGACTGCTCTCCTGTCTCCCCTGGTCCTTCTCTTCCCTACTAACATATTTATATAAAATGCATGATGTGTGTTGCAATTTGCATACATGTAACATATACGCCCAATACAATCAATGGCTTAAAATGTGGGTCAGCAAATGGTAGGAATTCAGGAGGCCCCTCCCACCTCAGTGTCATAAATCCTTCAAAAGTTGGACGTGACCTAATTTATGGACAGCACACATAAATTCCCGGCTAATGGGCAGATCTGCGCTGATTGGGGGAGGGGTCTTTGCAGAGCAAGGACAGCTTTGATTGCCCAGTTGAAGCTCTGCCCCTGTGGACACGTACTTCCATTGTATATTGGTGGCTGACCTCTTGGCTTTTCTGGAGCCCCCGTGGAATGTCCTTGGGAGCCCCATCTATGTTTATTCAAAAGGGGGGTGGGTGTAAATTCACAAGCAAGGCTCTGAGTACATCTCTCATTTTAATAAATGGGAGAGGAGGCTTCGAATCGAGTAGGAAAAATCTGAGTGGCATTGCTGGTCGTTTTCTTTCCGTGCCTTTCACCAAAAGGATCCTGAACAAAGACTTCTATGTGAAGAAATTATCAGGGAAACATAGCAATAGCCATAGCCCTTAGACTTATGTACCTCTTCACAGTGCTTTTAAGCCCTCTCTAAGCAGTTTGCAGAGTCAGCCTGTTGCCCCCAACAATCTGGGTCCTCATTTTATCCACCTCGGAAGGATGGAAGGCTGAGTCAACCTTGAGCCGGTTAGGATCAAACTCCAGGCTGTGGGAAGAGTCAGCTTGTAATCCTGAATTCTAAATACTGTGCCACCATGGACAGAAGGAAGGAAGGAAGGAAGGAAGGAAGGAAGGAAGGAAGGAAGGAAGGAAGGAAGGAAGGAAGGAAGGAAGGAAGGGCAATAGCACTTAGACTTATATGCCACTTCATAGAGCTTTTACAGCCCACTCTAAGCAGTTTATGGAGTCAGCCTATTGCCCCCAACATTCTAGGTCCTCATTTTACCAACCTTGGAAGGATAGAAGGCTTGAGCCTGGTGAGATTCGAACTGCTGAATTGCAGTCAGCCAGCAGTCAGCAGAACCAGCCTGCAGTACTGCACTCTAACCACTGCACCACCGTTACTCCAAAGTCCATAGACTTTGAAGCTGATTTGAAAGAAATCTTTGGGCACCAGCAAGCACCATTCTGCTCCATTAAAGCTGCCCATCTTTTGCACCAAACTTCTGCAAAGATACTGCTTCAAAGGAACCTGATCCTTAAGAATTGGTTTCCTTAAGGCAGGGGGTCCTTTTTATTTTATGCTTACAAGTGTGGGCCGGGCTCTGTGGAGTCATTAGGCAGGCCACTGGACCTTGAGGATCAACAATTAGCTCAAGTAATGTCTGGAGTGTTGTTGTTTCCTGATTTCAAATCTTCTGTTGATGAAAGGAGAGACACTATGGGATTGAAATCAAATGATTCCTGGGTTTCATATATGACCTTTCATGCATATATGGTCACCTTGACCACACAATCTTGGTTCTCCCCTTCCAGTTGTGATATGTGTCCTCACCTGCTTTCCTTTATGCTTGGAGGACATATTTCTAAAGCAGGAAGTTGACCACAGGTTCATCTCCACTCCTCAAAGCAGACTTTGCTTTGTATACAACATCTGCAGCCCTGTGGGAAGCACAACCCTTGACCTGCCCAGAGAAGTCCAGGAGATCAAGGGCTGTGCTTCCCACAAGGATGGGTCAAGAGCCATTGAGGGTGGAGAACCTCAGCACTGAAATGACGTCCTTAACCATTGTAGGTCCTAAGGCACCCATATTGCTCCTTAACTTCACTGCAGGTTGTCTTTCGCTTATGACCATAACGGAATCTGCTAATTGGGGTAATAAATCATGATGATTGTAAAGCAGATCATCACATGACCTACCCCACATAAAAAACTGGCAGCACTTTGACTACACCATCGTGGCCAGCACACTGAAACATGTGGGCTGTCAGGGTTCCAGCAATTGCCCTAATTAAATCATAAACCTCGAGCCAAGCTTCAAAAGAATCCAAAAGATTTATTAGGAGCAACATGTCAGCATTAACCTAAATGAAGCCAACTCTGGCATACATAATTTACAGTCACCTGTGACCCTGTTTCTCCCCTCCCCCCTCTCCACTGGGTGTTTCATAAATCAGCTTCTTCAATAAAGCACCTTCACGGGCTGGGTGTCATCCATATCACATTCTCCAATGAAAGATTTTCATGGGCAGAAGATCCGGTAGCCTAGCTACAATCTTTGTAAGATAAGCATGGAATATACTTCTGGTTTTCAATGGCCATTCTGCTCCTTCAGATTTCCCCCCCTCCCTTGTTTATGGCAACTCAAAAACAGGCATTGGAATGTTTTATGAGTTGACATGGACACCCTGCACACAGATATTTACACAGGGGAGAAGAAGGTCCGGGTTTGGTTCCATCTGGGCATGATTGAGAAGGTGGAGAAGATGAGTAGTCTTCCTTTCTAGTGGGAGGATGAAAGGGGTCAGCCTTAAAGTCAGGCTCATCATCATCATCATCCTGATGCTGTGGACCGAATCCTGTAGATGCTTCCCTTGAAGCAACCTTCTTCCGCTCTAATCGTCATTTAAGACCGTGTTCCTTTCCAAAGGCTTTGTGGTGATGATGTCTCTATTTATATAATGGCTGCACTGTGAAATAAAACCAGGTGGTGAGGGTAATGAGGTAGTTCCTCTAATGATGAGCCACTACAAATTGCTATCGCACACGGAACCAGAGGCAGGGAGTTAATGAGGAGATGAAGGAATGATAGATTGTGACAGGAACAACCTTGGAAAGTCACAGCCTCCCCTGAAACTCCAAATAGCATCCACCGTCAACCCTGCAGCTGGCAACTTGTTCAACTGTCACTCTGGGGTCTTGCGTTGTTGTCGTCATTGTTTGTGAGTATCACACTCCAATGGGAAAGGGCCAAAAGTAGTCCGTCCAAAATCCTTTTCTTCAGGTGAAACTCAAAACAACACCTCTCCTTAACTGTGTAGGTGTCGCTGAGATTGACACGATGTTGTGATGTTCGTTTTGGCCTTGCCAAATTTTGGTTGGTGCAAGATCCCAGACTCTTCCTGTAACTATGGAAACAGAAACTACTGGGAATAGAGAAAATGATTTTTAAGAATTCCCTGTCAGGATTATCCAGCAGGCCTTTTGAAGGGATTGGAGAGGCTGGGTTACATTTCTGGAAAGGGTACAGATGAATTTCAGAAAGCATGTCAGCTGCAGTGCACTATCTTGGGAATTTATTTTGTGTTCAGTTCTGGGAAAAGGAAGTTCTTTGTCTCTCATTTATATGCACACACATACACACAAACACAAGGGGGAGAGCAGGGGGGAGGAAAAACCAGAGAGAACAAGAGAGAGAGAGAGAAAAAAGAAAGAAAGAATGGGGAGAGAGAGAGAGAGAATATGAGAATATGAGAATAGCAGAGTCTGCAATTCTGCACAGATCAAGGGAGAAGGAACTTTTAGATCCGTTGAGATTTCTGACCAAAAAGCCACAATCTTGGTTACAAAATAATTTATTTAAAGACAAGCATGTCAATTGTTAAGTATATCAATGCAAGAAGAAGGGATTATTCCTTTTCAACTGTTTAAACCATAAAAGAAAACCATCATTTCAGGGCAGGGGACCTGAAAGAATGATCTTAAATTAGATTTTGGTTGAACATGGAAAAACTGTCCTTTGTTAAGAGAAATAAGTTCCCCTCTTTTAGGTGTACTCAGGGAGCAGCTCAACAGCTACAACAGGGGTCCCCAAACTTGGCAACTTTAAGACTTGTGGACTTCAACTCCCAGTATTCTCCAGCCAGCATAGCCTTAAAGTCTTAAAGTCACCAAGTTTCACTACAACATCTGTCAATTATCCTTCAAATTGAAGTCCTGCATGGGAGTTGAAGGCAGTGGCCTCAGTGTTCCTTCCAGCCTGAAGATGCGATGAGTTTATGAACTCATAATCTAGTTTGAATTCTCCAAAACATGGTGACCCCCTGACCTGTTTACTAAAGTCATCTCACTTTCTTTGGATGGACCCACCATTCCCAAAGCTTGCTTGTTCTCAGATGGGCATCATGGTGCCCACACTGATTATCCTACTTGCTTGCTTCTTAGGGGATTAATTTTAATGAACCCATCATGTCTATTATTCAGTGTTAATCTAGCAAAATCTTTGGCCAAAAAGGTCAGGTTTTGGACCAGGTTTTGGACCAGGTTTTGGATCTTGGGCAGATTGTGGCTAAACAGAATCATTGAGATGAATGAAGACCAGGCTTGGAAGCCAGAAATAAACCAAAATAATGCTAGAATTGTTTAATATTTCTCTCTAGTTTCATGAATCATATTGGGTCTCCTAAATCTCATAATCAGTTTTACTTACTTGGGGGGGAAGCCATTCATATTTAGGAATTGTACATTTGTAATTGTAATTTGTAATCATAATTAAAAGGGACATGGTGGCTCAGTGGCTAAGAGGCTGAGCTTTTCCATCAGAAAAGTCGGCAGTTCGGCGGTTTGAATCCCCAGCACCACATAATGGAGTAAGCTCCCATTCCTTGTCCCAGCTTCCGCCAACCTAACAGTTTGAAAGCATGTACAAAATGCAAGTAGAAAAATAGGGACCCCTTTGATGGGAAGGGAACAGCGTTCCGTGCGCCTTCGAAGGCTTTTAGTCCTGCTGGTCACATGACCACGGAGACGTCTTCGGACAGCGCTGGCTCTTCGGCTTTGTGATGGAGATGAGCACCGCCCCCTAGAGCCAGAAACAACCAGCACGGATGTGCGAGGGGAGCCTTTAACCTTTTACCTTTAATTGTCCTCTGTGTTTCTGGGTTTGAGGGAACAGCTTTACTAGGGAAGTAAGACACAGAAGAACAATGAATTCCAATATTTAATCATCACAGTGGGCTCCCAGCAGTGAAATAAGGTGGGATTTAGGTCCTTCTCCAACCCTTCCAAGCCTCCCAGCTCCCATATTGATAACAGCCTCTCAGTATTCAATGTATTTGATAATTGATGAAGCACCAACAAAAGCAATTTAGAAGGTCTGTTTTGAAGGCCAGTTGATGCTAGGAATTCTGAAACAGCAACTCTTTCCAAGGAAAGAGACCGACGGTTTTTCCACGACTGCAGAATCCTACAGTTGGATGCAAAACTCTTTTAAACTTCAAGTTGCATGTGATATCCCCACATTTTATAACTTTTATTGGAGGTTTGGCAGAGCACCTGATCCAGTGGGAATTGACTAAAGCTAATTATAAACGAGTGCATTGATTGCTTTGTCCCAGAAAGTTGTTAGCTACATCAGGGCCTTTTTCCTTCTAACTCGCACGTATTTTGTTTGTCACTCTATCCAAAAGGCACAACAATACAAGAACATATGAACATAATATGAAAACCCTATTTCCTTCCTATTTCCACAGCTCCCTTCCGTTCTTCCAAGTCTGCGGACAACCTTGTTAAATTTGATACCTACGGTGACGGGATCGGCCGATACAATGTCTTCAACTTCCAGCAAGCTGGAGGCCGATACTCCTACCTGAAAGTGGGACAGTGGGCCGAAACTTTGACCCTGGAGGTCAACGCCATTCACTGGTCCAGAGGACTGGTCCCCGTGGCCCAGTGCAGTGACCCCTGCGCGCCCAACGAGATGAAGAATATGCAACCTGGAGATGTCTGTTGCTGGATCTGCATTCCCTGTGAATCCTTTGAGTACCTGGCTGACGAATTCACCTGCAGGGACTGTGGCCCAGGACGGTGGCCCAGTCTGGATCTGACCAGCTGTTATGACCTACCTGAAGATTATATCAAGTGGGAAGATGCCTGGTCCATTGGGCCGGTGACTATCGCGTGCTTGGGTTTCATTTGTACTTTCTTAGTGGTGGGAGTTTTCGTCAAGCACAACAACACACCTTTGGTGAAGGCCTCCAGCCGCGAGTTGTGCTACATCCTTCTTTTTGGAGTCTTCCTCTCCTACAGCATGACCTTCTTCTTCATCGCCAAGCCTTCTCCAGCCATATGCACCTTGCGTCGTTTGGGTCTGGGCACGTCCTTCGCCGTTTGCTACTCAGCCCTCCTGACCAAAACGAACTGCATCGCCAGGATATTTAATGGGGTGAAGAACGGGGCTCAGAGGCCAAAATTCATCAGTCCCCGCTCTCAAGTCCTCATCTGCCTGAGTCTCATCATGGTGCAGATCGTGTTGGTGTCTGTGTGGTTGATTTTAGAAGCTCCGGGCACTCGCCGACACACCCTTCCGGAGAAGAGGCAGACGGTCATCTTGAAATGCAACGTGAAAGATGCCAGCATGCTCATCTCTTTGACGTATGACGTGATCCTCGTCCTCTTATGCACTGTGTATGCCTTCAAAACAAGGAAGTGCCCAGAGAATTTTAATGAAGCCAAATTTATCGGATTCACCATGTACACAACCTGCATTATCTGGCTGGCATTCCTGCCGATCTTTTATGTGACATCGAGTGACTACAGGGTAAGGCATCCGCCATCATTTCAGCCAAACCCTAACCCATTGTAAGAAACACCTTCCTTCCTTCCTTCCTTCCTTCCTTATTGTGAACACTTTCAAAAGTCAGCCTGGGGCTAAATGAATAACTGAAGTGAATATAGTCTATGGCAGATAGAGATTTTCAGCAATGTTAGGGCAGAGAACACAGACATGTGGAATAGAAATGCCACCATTCAGCAAAAATTATTAGAGGTTGTGTCCTTGAGGTGGATAGAGTCAGGAGTTCGGCCAGGGGGAGAAACTGACCTGAAGCATGAGTAGCAAAGTCTTTGTCCCTCTATTTTAGGCTTTCATTTCATTCATTCACCCATTGTTTCATTCATTAGATTCATATCCCACCTTTTCCTCAGGAACTCAAGCTCATGTCTGCAAACTCCCTCTTCCCAAAGTCCTATGAAGACAAAGACTGATCAAAGTCACCCAGTGCACAGCAATAGCAATAGCACTTATATACCGCTTTACAGTGCTTTTACAGTCCTCTCTGAGCAGTTTACAGAGTCAGCCTCTTGCCCCAACAATCTGCGTCCTCATTTTAGCCACCTCGGAAGGATGGAAGGCTGAGTCAACCTTGAGCAGTCGGCAGAGTTTAGCCTGCAATGCTACACTACCAGGGCTCCCTTCATTTGTAGATAGCCTGGCTGTGCTGGAAGTGTGTGGATCCATTCCAATTATGTTAACATTGACTCAATACTACAAATCAATCTGTTTAACTCTTTGATTCATTGTTTTTCAGTTTGGAAAATTAATTTTCTGCATATCCACCCTAAACATTGAAAATGAATCCAGGATTTAGTTCACTTCATTGAGTTGAAGTGATTTGGAGAACTGATTCACTGAAATGATTGCGGGGTTTCACTAATCAAAGTTTTACTACATTTATTTGATATGGGAAAGCCTTGCAGAACCCCAATATCCACCCATTGACCCAAACACATGAAGTCAAGAATGCACATCATTCATTTGCATTCTGAGTCCCATTCACACCAATAAGAAGATGCCTCCATCTACCAAGATCCTTATTTCTCTGAAATTCTGTTGGTCCTCTACTTAGACCTCACCCATAATATCAGTCTACCATAATCTGAAAGAAGAAGGGCCAACAAGAAAGTTGTGGGCCATAACTCAACCCTATGATAGACTTCAGAAGTGAGAGCATGACTCTTCTATTGCTCTAGATTATTGATGCAATCTGGGGCTAGTCACAGGCAACCAGGACATCCAACCATGATTTATGTAGACACCAAAGACTAGCAATGGTTACAGCTTTATTGGGCAGCAACTGTCAGACTTACAATCCCCTTGGTTTTTGGCACGAACCTCTGGATATTAAGGTCCCAAAAGTAGAGAGACAGGACTATCAAATCCTCACCCAGAATTGGCCAACTTACCACAGCCAACTTGCCATATTCAACTCATTGTTGCCAACTCACCCTGACCCACTCTCCATGGCCAGCTCTCCATGGAACAACTCACTGTGGCCAATTCACTGCAGAAAAATTCAATTCAATTTTATTTAATGATTTTAAATATTTTTAAAAATAATTTTATTTTTTGTCATTCACATTTCATTTTGTCCTTCCTTTTGCATCTTTTCTTTAATGATTCTATTCCACCAATTTCTTTGATCTTCATGTCACTTTTGTCCTGCAGCAAGTTGTCCTGTTGGCAAATTGGCCAAGGCAAGTTGACCCCTCCCATCTCATAGGCTGCCGTTGAGAGGAGTTGTCCCCTAAACACACGTAGAAGGCTACCTTGGATGCAGAGTGTCCATCTTTCATTCTTTTGTTGGCAACATCTGGAATGAGAATCCATGTCCCCCCCCCTTGCTGATGTCCCTAATTCTGCAATATCGTTATTTTCTTTCCCCTCCATGTAGGTGCAGACCACAACCATGTGCATCTCCGTCAGCCTGAGTGGCTTCGTTGTCCTGGGCTGCTTGTTTGCCCCCAAAGTGCACATCGTTCTCTTCCAGCCGCAGAAGAATGTGGTCACTCACAGGCTGCACCTCAACAGGTTCAGCGTCAGTGGGACAGGAACCAGTTATTCCCAAGGTAATTCAATAACGGTGTTCCAGCCTTCTCTTCCTTTGATAAGAAAGACTTTGTTCTCTTCATTTGAGCACCGATACTCTCTGTCATTGTCCCAGAAAGTCATAGAAGCTTATAGCCGCAGCAAAATATTACAAATATTTATTTATTTGTATCTGAACTGTACTATTTTTACAAATAACTCAAGGCAGTGAACAAATTCATCTTCCTCCTTCTATTTGCCCACTCTAACATCCTGTGAGGTGAGTTGGGCTGAGAGTGAGCAACCGGCCCAAAGTCATCCAGCCAGCTTCCAGGCCTAAGGCGGGACTAGAACTCACAATCCCCTAGTGATTGGGCCAAAGTCACCCAGCCGGCTTTCATGCCTAAGGCGGGACTAGAACTCACCGACTCTTGGTGATTGGGCCAAAGTCATCCAACCAGCTTCCATCCTTAAGGTGGGACTAGAACTCACAATCTCCTGGTGATTAGCCCAAAGTCATCCAGCCAACTTCCAGGCCTAAGGCGGGACTCGAACTCGCCATCTCTTGGTTTCTATTCTTAGTTATCATTTCAGCACTGACACTCAGATTTCCAAGGAGTAGGATGTGAAGTCAACCAAATCAAAATCATATCGGTAACCATGTGATCAAAGCGCTGCTTTTTAAAATATTTATGCGTGGAGGATTCCTTCGGTTTAAAAACATCCCACTGTGATCCTGAAAAGGATCTTGAAGCTTGTTGGTGGTCATCATCTCTAGCATCTAAAGTCCTGTTTTTTTCCCCCTCTCTTCCAGCCTCTGCAAATGTCTATGTCCCCACAGTCTGCAACGGAAGGGAAGTTGTGGACTCCACCACGTCCTCCTTATAGTCCTTCAGCCGGCTTTTGTATTCTTAGATGGTTAGAGAGAAAAGCACATTTCTTGTGCACCCTGGGATAAAAAAGTGAACCTTTTAAGAGGACTAGCATTTCTTTTCTAGAAACCGTGTTAATAAATTATTTTTGAGGACTGTACAGTCTTACCGTGTTGTTCTGTTCGGAGCAACGTTAGGAGCCTTCTGAGAATAACCGTTCTAAGGGATGTAGAAGTAGCTACCACTCATATAGCACCAGTCTGTTGACCTCGGAGGGGGGAGGGGGAGAGGATGATAAAACTGCCATGTTAGGTGGCTTTCTTTCTAACAAGAGACCTTTTTTTGGTAAATTCCTTGTTGTAATTTAGATTGCATTTCTATGTTGTATATTATAGTCACATTCTGTACGACAGACGGTTTTCATGGCAGTATTAAAGACGTCCGTAATAAAATCAGAAAAGTTTTTCCAGCATGTCTGTTTTCTTTCCAAAAAGGGGAAAAAAGAATCCCTTTATTCAGGTTTATTCAATCACCTTGCACACAGAGAAGGGCAACCAAGGCACGCTATTTCCAGCTCAGCTACGATGTAGTAGAAAACTGCAGCACAGACAAATTTTATCTAGTTTGTTACACTTCCGTCCTTGGGGAATCTGCTGCGAGAGAAGGATGGTCTTGAAACTGGGTTATGACAATGACGGTGTTGCATCAAATTAGCTGGTCAATGAACTACATCCCATTCTCTGAGGTGTGCTGCTAAATCTCCAGGGAAAAGGTAAACCTTTCCCCTGACCAGTCATGTCCAACTCTAGGAGGTAGTTGTTGTGGCCTGTCGGCCGCCGGCCCCTCCAGCAGCCGAATCAGAGGAGGAGGAGGAGGAGGCGTGGGAGTTAGGGCCAGCATCAGGGCAACCTGGGAGCTCCAAGGCAGAAGAGGGAATAGAGCTGGCAGAGAGAGACAGAGGTGGAGCCTGGGCTGTCCATCAACCCTCCGATGGAGAGTCAACAGCCCCCAGTTCTGGAGGTGGCTGATGAGGAAGAGGAGGAACAGGTTCAGTGCCTGACACGCAGATGTGCAGAAGGCAGAGGAGAGGAGAGCAGTGGAAATCTATGAGCTGGTCTTTGGGATGGAAGAGCCACTGCTGCTAGCAAGGCCCCATCCTAGCTCTGGGGATAAAAGGCAGGGGGTGGAGCTAGATAGGGGTGGCAGACAACTATCTATCTCCTGATCGGCTGGATTTGTTAGCTTGTGTTGAGAGAGAAACGTCTTTGCCGGCGCTCCTAATAAAGGAATCTTTTGAGTTCACATCAGAGGGTTTGTCGTGTTTGGGGAGCTGGCTCAGAAGAGTAGTGTTCACCTCTGTTTCTAGGCCCAGCGTTGTCTGAAGACATTTTCTGTGGTCAGATAGCCAGCATGGCTATAAGTCATGGCGCATGGAATCCTTTTACCTTCCCACCGAAGTGGTGCCTATTTATCTACTCACTTCTGCGTGCTTTCGAACTGCTATGTGGGCAGCAGGTAGAGCAAGGAATGGGAGTTCTGGTCTTGAACCCGGGCTGTCAGCTGTCCCAAAAAGGATAAGGCTTTAGTAAATTAGTGACATGCACAGTGTTTTCATCTGTAGCCTTCTGCAGGAGCATAATTCAAGTGAGTTACTTTAAGTTAGCCAAAAGTTGGCATTTCTTCCCTGTCCACACTCTGCTCTGCTTCAGAAATTCATCTTCCTGAGGTTTAAATACAATAATAGCATAAATAAAGGAAGCTACGACGATTCTCAACGTTTACAAGCATTGAGATATTCTGAAAAAATAATCCTTTATGTCTGTACTTGACCAGCGGGTGTTAAGAAGAAAGATACAATTTCAGGCCAATTAGATCAATAAAGGTTGACATTTATTAGTGGAAATCCAAAGGTTAGACCTTCTGCATCGTTCGAACTTGTAGCAGCAATTTCATAACCAATATGGCTACACACAGGATACAACAGAAATTCCAACTGCAGAATCGGCATTCAAGCCAATTTGGAAGTCTTTAAATGAAAACTTTCTGGAGAAATATTGAAGAAGAAGGGGAAAAAACCTCTTTCTTAATCACATAAATAATTGCATTAAAATCAAGTTTCCGTCATTCACCCTTGAATGTTCATAATTTCCCGGCCCACCCAAAATTATTATGATCCTTTAGGGTGACCTCCTTTTCCACTTAGGTGAGTTATATGTATACAGGTAGTCCTTGACTTACAACAGACCATTTAGTGACCGAAGTTACGACGGCACTGAAAAAAGTGACCCTTTTTCACACTTATCACTGTTGCAGCATCCCAATGGTGACATGATCAAAATTCAGCTGCTTGGCAGCTGGTTCCTATTTATGATGGTCGCAGTGTCCCAGGGTCACATGATTCCCTTTTGCGACCAAGCAAAGTCAACGGGGAAGCCAGATTTATTTAACAACCGTGTCCCCAACTCAACAACTGCAGTGATTCCCTTAACAACTTAACAGATAACCAATAATCAGAGTTGGAAGGGATCTTGTAGGTCATCTAGTCCAACCCCCTGCCCAACTATGGCAAGAAAGCTCATAACATGGGGCAAAACTCACTTAGCCCTTGTCTCTCACTCAGTGACTGAAATGTTGGGTTCCATTGTGATCGTTAAGCCGAGGACTACCTATATTCTCAATTTTGCTAAGAAAACCTTTTCACTGGCTCATCAGCCCTTGGGACTGCCTTGAAGTTCAACCAAGGCCCTTCCCTGTATTCACATAATTCCCAAAGTAGCTCCCCATCACCTCAAGGAAACATCTGTTGATACCTCTTTACAGACATGGGCGGCAAGAGAGATTTTGATAGTCTTACTAACACTTCAAATTGCACATTGAAAATGGCAGAGGGTGAACTGTAGCCAGGATGACACCCTATGTATTTCCACCTTGCTCTAAGGCAGGGGTCCCCAAACTTGGCAACTTTAAGACTTGTGGACTTCAACTCCCAGAATTCAGCTATGCTGACTGAGGAATTCTGGGAGTTGAAGTCCACAAGTCTTAAAGTTGTCAAGTTTGGAGAGGTCTGTTTTGACCAAGTCTTCCTGAGACACCAACAAACTCTCATATAATCCAAAACTCTTTTATTCTAGTTCAATGGCTGTGAATTATCATCATTCACAGCCCGGAATGAGTTTCAACCAGTTATTATTTGTCCCAGGGACATCTGCCAAAGTTCTTCGAGAGACGTCTGATAAGAATGCACCTTATCTGACTTGAAGTGCTGCCAACGACTAAAGTCCCAATTAGTTTTTCCAAAACCAAACAGAGAACAAATTCACCACGAAGCTTTCAGAGCCCAAACCGATCAGAGCGAATGATGTTGCTTCCTGCAAAGGTTTCCCTACCTTTGCACTTCCTTTATCCCTTATGGGAAGGGCAATCACCTCCCAGCCTTACTCCCAAGTCGCCCCTTTTGTCTTAGCTGCTCTCGCCTTCTGGTAGCTCTGTGCACACACGCACTGGGAACAGGCTCCCCTGGGTCCTCTGCCTCTCTGCTGCCAGACTCCAGAGGCTCCAGAGGCAGCACCCCACTCCTTGATTACCCTGGCCCCATCTCTGCTTCGGATGCAGGACCCTCATCCGAGTCCTCTCCAGACTCCTGGACTGATCCCCTTTCTTCCCCACTGTCCGATTCCACTGCCGTCTGCAAAGGCTGCCAGCGAACCACAACAAGCTCTGCTCTAAGAGCTGATTTGAAACCCATACAAGACTCTGCCAAGCTAAACTCTGTTACCAACTCAATTAAAAGTAAACCGAGTGGAACCACCTACTAAATTTTCAGCGGGCCAAACTTTCGAAGCTTTTGACCGATGTTTGGCTATTGTCTTCATTGAAGTCGTTGGATGCTTCAGATGCAGCAGGGAGACAAAACTTTTCTGTTTGGCAGGCTCTCCTACAACCCGGAGAACCTATATTTTTGGTAGACCTTCTGTCCCGGGGATATTATTATAAAGTAAGAAAGGGAAGCATGTGTCCCTTCCCAAAAAGGGCCAAACATAATCAGCCTATTGAGGAGAGGACACCGTACACACCACACCTCAATGCATAACGAGGCAAACAACATACTTGGTGGAATTCGTGTGACATTGTGTTGTGCATGGCAACAAGGCAAACTTCCCCTGCTCTCCAACAGCCCTGTTAAGGTTGCAAGACATGTTCACCCTCGCCCAGAGGCCACAGGTTCTGACTCCACCCTCATGAAGCATGTAAAAGAGATGCTCTTGAGGAAAATGAGAAAGAATCCATGTTTTGGTCTTCATAGAAAGAAAGAAAGAAAACAAGTAGAGACCATTTTTCACACTTAACCACCGTTGCAGCATCTCTGTGGACAGATGCTTGGCTGACTCATATTTATGATGGTTGCAGTGTCCCGTGTGTGTGTGTGTGTGTGTGTGACCTGATCCCTTTTTGTGACCGTCTGATGAGCAAAGTCACTGGGAGGGAGGGACCAGATTCACGTCACAACTGTGCAATTACCAACTTCAGCCAGAAAGGTCGTAAAATAGGACAAAAGTCACTGAACTGCCTCTCTCTTTTAGCAATGGAAATTTTGGGGTCCGTTGTAGTCATTAAGTCGAGGAATCCCAAACAGTTACAGAAAATAAATAAAGAAAATGTTATAGATAAAAGCTCACCAATACACAAACAAAGGGCCTTTATAATTATTTATCCAATGCATAGTGACCGTGGAGTGAGTCTCACGGTAACCCCTTGCAACCGACTTCTGAGTAAAAATGCACGAGATTGTTTTGTTCCAAGCATTCAAAGGTAAAGAAAATGTGCTGGGTTTTGGTTTTGTTTCTTTTGCACCTTTTGTGTGCCTGTGTCTGTCGGGGGGAGGCACAGCGCAGTTTTAACAATGAGGAATTGCAAAGCCTCTCTGAAGGTCTGTGACTTCCCCCCACGCAGAAAGAAGGAGAAATCTTATGTTCTGCCACTGCATGTAGCACATTTGGTAAACGTAAATTATCTTCCTCCTATGAAAGATTAATAAATCTTCAGAGTCTGATATTGGGAATGTGGGATAATTATTCAGAATGCATACAGTTTCAGATTGCGGTTTCATTCAGAGAAGGATGATTAATCAAACGTCTACCATAAACCACAGCACATGAATGGCTTTTCTTCTTTTCTTTTGTCTTTTAAAAAGAAACCTCACTACAGTACTCTCACTTGGTTGTTTTCTTCAGTGCTTTGTATTATACACCCAGATATATATATATATATATATATATATATATATATATATATATATACTGTATATATATTTAGAACTCCTTAGAACCGTTCTAGAACCTATTACAATTCATTTAAAATCCCCCGTCCATAATTTAACTATACGTTTATAAAACATACTGTATCTTTCATAGAATTTATCTCCCTGGTTTTATGCTGATGGCTATTTTTGCACTGATAGACTTTATGTTGGAAATTCTGGGGGGAAAAAGTGTGATAGATTATAGGAAATCCTTATGGCTGATTTTTGACATGGTGGGAGGCGCTCAGTAGAAGAACGGAGGGCCATAAGGAAGACAGAAATGGTCCTGTGGTTTTTCCAGCCCTGGGCTACTGTTCAGGTGCTTCTCACCTGCTGTGACAACAAAAAACCTCTTAGGATCCATGATTTAAACTCTTTCCCCCACACAGTTCTTATACCCAATTGCTGCCTCTGTTCACCTGGAATATTTCTTCTGTTGCAACAAGGAGCGCATGCCCAGAAGCAGCGTGCAAGGCAGCAGTGGGATCCTATCTCTTCCACTACCAGTTCGGTGATCGTGAGTGCAGCTCTCTGCACACCAGCTGAGACCTGCAGCGCTGATCAGCTGAGCGGATAAAGAAGAGAAAAGCCAGGGGCCGGTGAGAGGGTCGATCTTGCCCTTTTTCTCTTCTTTCTCCTCTCAGCTGATCATCGGAGGCCTTTTTTTTAACTACCGGTTCGGCAGAACAGGTAGCAATTTTTGCTACCGGTTCGGCTGAACCGGGCTGAACCGGTAGCATACCACTACTGGTGCAAGGGAAGTAAGATCATGTCACTGTATTTTTTTGAAGCCCAATTTGCACTATTTATTTCCTCTAGTTCTAGACATGTGTGCATAGACCAAAAATGGTCCTTAAGCATTCAAACTTTTCAGCTGAATGTGGACATTAAGGGCCTCCATTCAGTAGCCATGGGCCATCGGTGCTTTGAAAGGCATTTCAGTTCCTCATTAACAAACCCAGGTCCTTAACAGTCCCATCTTTCACGCCACCCTTGAAAATAGCGTGTGCAGGATTGATGAAGGTGTAAGCAAAGCAAAGAAAATCACGGGGAAAGGGGCCTCCATAAGAAAGGGGTTGTGTAAAGCCAGTGGGTTTCGGTGTGAGCTGCACCAGGCCTCTGATCCTTCTTGTTAGGGAACACGTCCCACCAAAGACGGAGGGGTAGTGGGGGGGCCTTCTGGATAACCCCATAGAGAGTGACATGGTTATCCTTGAGTGTGGTCCATCTCCTGGACATATCTGCAGCCAGATTTAGCTGCTTCTGCTGGAGAGGAACTAGATTCCTAGCCTTCACCAAGACCCCACCTTGGCTACCTGCATCAAGCATCTTCCTTGCCACAGTTGAGGGAGGGGGGAACCCTTTCCAAAGATGAGACTGGAACCCTTCTTCTGTTTCAAGCATTGATGGATGTTTCAATTTCAAGGTGAAAACTCAACGCGGCACCTCCCAGCTCATCGAGGGAGCCTGGTCACGTCCTAAGAACTCAAGCAGTTTCATGTGGGTGACAGCAGGGAAGTTGAGGGATACCAAGAAGCAGCATCGGCCATGCCAGAGCAATGCACAGGTAGGCCTCTACCTGGCATCAGGTAGGACATTCTCTCCCAGGACAGAGTGAAGCAACGTTTGGAATGGAGGATGGGAACCGAGGGAGCAGGGAGGGCAGAAAACTGTCGGTTTCTCAATTTCTTGCTACTGTATATTTTGAGGAAACGCCATGCAGATTTTCTGCCTCTGAGCCAACCCAATGGGCTACGCCATCCACAGTTCCTCATTCCCTGAGTTGAGCCACAGCTGTAGGATGCCAAGGGCTGGCTTTGCTTTAAGGCAGTGTCTCCTCTTTTCTCTCTCTCTCTCTTCTCCTCTTTCTCTGTTGCTTCCTTTGCCCATCGCTCAACGTTTCTTACCCAGGAAGCCAATCCTCTGATGTGGTCCCAGCACGAGTTTGAAAAATTGGTCCCCTGGAAATAGAAATTGAGCACAACGGGCAAAACCGAGCCTTCATATATTTTGAGATCTGGAGGATTTCAGCTGGACAGATTCGAAGCGGTCTTCTTTTTCCTAGGTCAGGAAAGAAAGAAGTTTGAATGGGGTCACTGATCCACCATTGGATCCTCCAATTGAGCAATTGAGCAAAAGGCCCCTCCCTCCCTCGTGTAGTGTACTACTAAGAAGTGTAGTTCCAGCAAGACTACAAAATGACAATAGCACTTCGACTTATGTAATGCTTCACAGTGCTTCACAGCCCTCTCTGAGCAGTTTACAGAGTCAGCAAGTTGCTCCCCACCATCTGGGTCCCCATTTTACTGACCTCGGATGGACAGAAGGCTGAGTCAACCTTGAGCTGGTGAGAATCGACCTGCTGGCAGTGGGCAGAATTATCCTGCGATGCTGCATTCTAACTAATGTGCTACCACGGCTTTTAATAATAGGGAGAGCACAATAAAAATATTGAATCTCACATATAGCATTGTGTGTCTATCTGTGTGCAGGGACTGAGTTTCTAAATATTACTTTTAGTATCTAGTTTGCATACTTATCACACATCGGGCGGGAGGGAAGGAATTATTTTTCAAGTACAACTTTGTATTCCGCTCACTCATTTCCTGTTAAAACATTCCATTTTGAATATGCTTCATTGCCTAAATGTTAAATAGCTTTCCGAAGATTTTCTGGAAGCTCCTTTGAAGTTTAGAGCGATGGGGACACCATTGTTTCATAGGAAGGAACAGTTCCATCTCCCTTGAATTAAAAAGGGGGAAATAACCAATGAGCAAGAAGGGGGGAACAATCACAAGAAGTAGAGCCAAGATTTGTACCTTAAGAAATAATAAAAGAAGAACATAGAGGATGTTTTCCTACACAACTGCACCGCACAATGATCAGTTTTATTGAGGAAATATTCTGTACAGGTGGCCCCAACTGAGACCGGAATTTCCATTGCTAAGTGAGATGCTTGCTAAGTCAATCACGACAGATTTGATTATCTTTTTGGCACATGGCTGGTAAGTGAATCAATATGGTTGTTAGGTTAATCATGGTCATTAAGCAAATCCTACTTTCCCTATTGACTTTGCTTGTGTTGTGGCCCACTGGCAGCTGATGGGAGCTGGCAGCAGAGACGGACAGTAGTGAGGAGGCTGGGGAGGAACCTGGGCCAGTCTTGGAGGCTGAGGAAGGCTCGGACGAGGGTTCTGCATCGGAGGCAGGGATGGGGCCAGGGCAGGCTGGCAGTCAGCAGCTGCCTTCGGGCACAGACAGCAGTGAGGCAGGGGAGTTTCTGGAGCCGGTTCCCAGGCTGCACATGCGCAGGGCTACCAGAAGACAAGAACAACTGAGAAAGCAGGGTCGATCAGGACCTCGGAGATGATTGGCCCCTCCCACATGACATAAAAGAGGATGGAATGGGATGTGAGCTTTTGCAGGAAGCAATTAATTCTCCTGGTCGGTTCAAGCTTTGAAAAGTTCTGTTGGACTCTGTGCCAAGTTTGGCCTTGCCCTGCGTCTGGCCATTCGTTCTCCTGCCGCATTCCAAGTGCGGTAAGGAGGGTGTTTATCAACATTCCCCTGAAAGACTGTTTGGGAAGCCTTGTGAATGAACGTAATTCACAGCTGTGGAATAAAAGAGGTTTTGCAGGGACTGAGATTGTGTGTTATGCTTGCTAAGGAAGCCCAGGTCAGAACAGCTTGTTGGAAGCCAACAGAGAAGGTCTCATCAGAAGACTTCAACTGTGGGGATGCTGCAATTTTAGCAACAGTCGTAAGGATGAGAACCAGTCGTCAGGCACATTTTTTTCGCTGCTGTGGCCGCTTCCAACAGTCACTAAAGAAGTGGTTTTGTAAGAGGAGGGCTACTACCTATTTTGGCAATCCACCCGCATTTTCCCCTCACTTATTCTGCGGTGTTGATTCTGCAGTCAGAATTCTCTCTCCCATGCTTACCTTGGTGGCCAGGGACTTGAGTTTTCCTAACAAGGACTGTTTATTCGAATACACAATTTCCTCTTCGTTGTCTTCTCCTTCCATGATAGCACAGCTATCGGCAGCCGGAAGCTCACACTCCTTGGAATTGGCCGTCATCACCAGTTTTGAATATTTATACTCCAATCTGTGGGAACCGATACAGACAGAAGCAACGTTGTGGCTAAACTGACTGCTTTGATTAAATAAAAATAAATAAATAAAACCACAATCGCTTGAAAACCACAATCTGCTTGGAAACCACTTCTGGACTTTGTGCCCGAGGTCGGGAAAAAACCTGAATCCTTGATTTTGGGTTTTACTGATTAGATAGGTTTGTCATTGTAGAAATGGCTAGTTTTTGTTTCATTTTTCTTAATTTTTTTTACTAAATAATAAAGGATCTTTATTACCTCTTTCTAAAGTTAAGATAGAACTTATATATGTCAGAAGATCCTGATGAAGTTCACAAGTGTTAAAGTTGCCACAGTTGGATACCTTTGGTACAGAGCCTGTTTGGTGGCTTCAATGAACTGCTAATTTTATGTCTCTCTCTCTCTCTCTGTGTGTGTGTGTGTGTGTTACAAGTTCCAGATGTAGCTATAAAAAAGAGAATATAAAAGAAAAACGATGTTAGCAGAGGCTAACGAAAGCTAAGTTGATAATATATTTTAAGTACCTTATCAAAGTTCAGCTTCTGAAATTATGCTTCTTATTAAAGAAAAAAGCCACAATTATTCTGTTTCTACTTGGAAACCACCTCTGGACTTTGTGCTTGAGGTGGAAAAAAATGAAACTTTGGTTTTGGGTTTTACCAATTAGACAGGTTTGTTACTATGGAAATGGCTAGTTTATACTATTCTGTAAAAGCAAAAAGTTGAGGTTTGATGCTATTATCTTATTCTACTGCATCAAAGAGAGTCAGAATCCAACATCTTTTCTTTCTTTCCCACCTTTTCTTTCCCCCATTTTCTCTTCCCTTCTCCCTCCCCTATTTTCCTACTATTTTTTTAATTTTATTTTAGAGTATAAACTAATAATAAAAAAGAAGCAATCTTGTCAACTCGCACAACAGTCTATACCTGGAGGTATTATCCAGTGAGATAAGAAAAGATTCTTCAGGTTGATCTTTAATACAACCGAGCAGAACTTTGTACCAGTTTCAGAAACAAGATAATACAATATAAGTTGTAGATCAAAAGCACAGAAGACTTTTGGGGTGTTTTCATGGGCCATTCCTCTCCCTCCTGTATAATTTATGTTGCAAGATGGCAAGAATCCTGCAGGCTGGCTCCTTTAGCAAGGTAATGTGCCAAACTAGTGGTGGGGGATCAGGAATGGGGAGGTGGGCCAATGGAACTCTCCACCAATGGGAGGACAAGCTGCCTCTCAGACAGGCAGGAAGTGAAGTAATTATGAGTTCATTGATGATGTTACCCAGTTGGGTAATGAAGCATCTGCAAGAAAATCACAAGGCTCAGAGACCCCAAAGTAATTGCAAATTTATGCCTTTGTGAGGCTACAGCAAGGAGTCAGATCTAATTAAACACGGCCTTGTTGATTTGGCTAGGATTTCTTCTTAATGAGAAAAACTGGGGGGGGAGGGGAAGAAGAAGGAGGGGGATTCCTTTTTAAGATGATTAATTTGGGGGGAAAGGATAAAAAGAGGCACCCCAGAAACTCTTGTCAGCTGAGAACAAGAGATCTCTGCAAAATTGGCCGATCAATTTGGTATCTTCTTAAAAAGGATGTATAGGACTCACTTCTGATTTTTCTTCCAGAAATAGCAAGTTAGGGCAATGAGCAGGACTCCTGTGAAGGCACCGACCCCTGCACCGACTTTCAGCCAGAAATCCACCGTTTCACAGATTATAATCTTTTTTTCAGGCAAGGAAACCCCTTTTATACAGAACTTGGGTTCATTCCAGACGTATAAGGTTTCCTAAGACAGAGAGAGAACGAACGGAGGAACGAATCAGTCAATCAATCAACCAATCAATAATCCATCAACTTTTTACGTTTGCTTTTTCCTGGGAGGCAATTCCCTTCAAGTTCTACGGAGTTTCATGTTTAAGCAATGACGTAGTCAGTCAGTTCCATGAAAGCTAAGGAGGCCTAAGAAATCATGTGTGTATATACACATAGATACGTCATTTCAATAGTTTAATATCAAAGTGAAGCATCCTAGGAACCTCGGGATCTAATCAACCATCACCTAGGATTTCCACTGAGGTCAAAGAATTCCGCTGTAAGTCAATAGTCAGGATAGGAAGGCAACTAGCAATGTTTTCCCCCTTCCCCTCTTCCTCGTTGTTCAGCACATTTAATTGGCTCCTCCTTGTTATGTTCCTGAGCAAGACCCCCCCCCCCCATTCAAGGTGTTTCTTCTAGAAGTTGAACTAATCTGCATGTCGCTGAAAGTATCTTTTTGCTGAAGAAGTACTTTCCTGCCTGGGCCAGGGAATTCTTAGCATTTTCTGCAAGAATCTTTGCAAAAAGCAAGGATTGCGCCTTTTACCTATGGAGATTTTCAGTCATCCAGGTCATGGTTATCAAAATGTAGTCCCCTGACCAGTAGTAACAGCGGTTGAATCCCACCCCTGCCTGGGATGAACGAGAATCTCCATAGAAGGAAGACCTGGTCCTCTTTATTGAGACTAAATCTTCCATTCAAACAATACTTTTCGCCCTCTATGTCTTACTTGATACCCTGTGGATATCGTAGCCTCCTGTCAGTGTGAGACGGAGTTGAGGGCTGTTTGGAACTGAAAGAGTATTTGCTGTGTGAGCAAGAAGGAGACAGCAAGGGGCCTGGGTGTGGCTTAGCTCAACTGTTTTGTACTAAAGCTGCTTGGTGCAGTGAAACTGAACCTCTGCTTGTGTTTTGCATTGGGAACAGATTTCTTTTCAGGTGGGGAGGGGGAATCGAACTCCTTGGCATCAGAGCATGTTAATAATAATGATAATATAGGAAATACTCTAAATGCTCTGATGGTCATTTGGAAAAATCCTTTCTTAGTGAGCACCTAGAAGCCAAGAGGAAGCTATGGGCTAAATTTCAAGTTTGTAGGCTTTATGATTCTGGAGATTTCGTGATGATGCATGAGAGGCATTTCACTTTATAGATAGATAGATAGATAGATTTTGAAATTATCTTGTGTTTCAGCTTTTCTCATGGGAGGAAAAACATGAAGGCCCAAGTTCACTGGTGATACATTTGGGGTTCCTCATGCCTTCCTTACCCAAATTTGTAACCAAATTATAATTTTTAATAAGACAGAAAGCATAACGTGCAACTACACAACCTGTGCTGAGGCTGCCCCCAAAGATGCAACCAGTTAATTACCTGGTGTCCTTTTTTACAAGCACCCTCGATCTCGTGGTAGTCCTGCTCGGTACACATGGGACAAGCTTCTGCACTTTCCCACAAGAAGTAGAATACACACCCATCACAGGTACCTGCAGGACAAGAACTGGAGGAGAAATGCTGGCTGGGTTAGAGTGATGCATTCAGAAGGGAGAAAATCGTTAACTTAATTGGTTCTCAAAGAGACTTCCTCCCTGTCACACCCCAATCCATGAACTGCAAAAAAAACCACACACACACATTGCCAAGTTGGCCATTAACAATGTTCTGAAAAATGCAAAACTATGGCCGTTTGTCTCCTGCGTCCAGGATAAATATATTATGAGCACTCAGCTTCTTTAATGGACCGTCTTCTACTTCGTTACTCAGTGTGCTTTCAGGACATTCTCCAACAAGGATTCAAAATCTCCAACATATAGTCTTCTCCTCTTTTGACTCTGAGTTAGCAGCCTGCACATCTGGAGTCATCCAGAGGCTGCTCTTTGGTGACCATCAATCTGTATACGGTTTATAATTTAGTTTGCACGTGGCTAAGAGTTCAGGTTGGTGGAACTATCATAAAGAGAAGGTCTCATTTGGTCTAACCTAAACCACAAGGTCAAATTCAGAAGATCCTCTGCAGGTGAACAGGCAAAGGAAGGGAAAAAATCCTACAATTTGTTCAGAAGAAGAATGAGAGCACAACATTCTAGACCAGAGTTGTTTTTTTAAGATGGTGTTCAGGGACCACATCTGTGGACAGATTTCAAGGCACTGGGCAACCTGGATGGGGAAACGGTTAAGCCTTTGGTTTTTCATTCAATTCTCACTAAAATTTAGACCCAAAGATGCTTTTTCAAAAGGCAAGTGGACTTCCTTGGGTTTTTTTCCCCCCTTGAAAACGTTTCACTTCTCATCCCAGAAGCGTCTTCGGTTCTCAGCATCTCTTGAATGAGAAGCAAAGCATTTTCAAGGGAGGGGAAAAAACCAGAAAGTCCAGCTGCCTCTTGGAAAAGCACTTTTGGGATCAACCATGACCTGGATGCCTGACAATCTCTGTAGACACTAAAACCCAGCTTTTCCTTCATTACAAGGAAAACCCATGACATCAACTGGGACCTTAATTTCCACGGCGAATAGATGCAACACATGACTACAGAGGAGTTGGGAAAGCCAGAAATTCCAAGGACAGGTTGCAACTACTGTGCCTTCATTTCCGACCCTGACCGAATGGCCGTAGGGCAAGGACTACTCATTTTCAATGTAGGCGACAAAGCGGTGGATGCACGACTCCAAAAATGCTTGGTGACTTGAATAAATCTCACTATCTAATGTTATCTGAATTATTTTTGATATTTCGATCGCTGAGACTAGGTCGTTTCCTTGGCGCATTTGATTTTTAGGCAACGAAAACACGTGTTTCTGAGAGGAAGCCCACAGATTCTGGCCAGATTTTTCAGGAGGATCCATGGCCCCAAATGATGGAGGACGCCCCCTCAAGAGGCTCTCCACATTTCATTTAAATTGAAGGGAAACCAAGCACACAGGTGCTTCTTCCAATTGATGTCCTGAAAGAATTGCATGTGAAACAAATTAAATGATTCAGGAGGACGGAGATTTATGGAGAGGTGTCCACTCAGGGGTGGGATTCAAATTTTAACAACCGTTTCTGTGGGTATGGCTTAGTGGGCATGGCCATGTGACTGGGTGGGCATGGCTGCTTCTCCTCCTCCTCCTCTCCTCCTCCTCCTCCTCCTCCTCCTCCTCCTCCTCCTTTGCAGCACCCCCCCCTGTTTTTGCTCCCAAGAAGCTTCCCTCGGGCCCAGGAAGGCAAAAAATGGACTCCCTCCCCCACACTGCCCTTTTTGCCTCCTGGGCCTCAGGGGAGCCTCCTGGGTGAAGCAGTAACACAGTGAGGGGGATCCCGGCACAGCTGATCATCGGAACAGCTGATCGTCGGGAGGGGAAAAAAGGAAATACCTTAAGGAGTGACTGGGCAGGGGAGAACGCAGTCAGCGATGTTGGGCCTGCGTGATAAGGACTGACTGGGGTGGGGGGAGGAGAGGGGTGGGCAGAGAGGGGCAGAACCAGCCAGGGACACAATTAGCTGGTTCTCCGAACTGCGCAGAATCATAACAACCGGTTCTATAGAACCAGTCCGAACCGGTAGAATCCCACCCCCTGCGTCCGCTCGAGTTTCCTACCCTAACATATACCTGGGAACTGAAATTTCTCCCTGTCCGAGTTTCATGGGGTTGCACCTCATCGTCACAACAGACGCACGGCCGTTTTCACAAGTGGCTGACGCCCCCGAAGACCTGGGCAGAAAGGAGAAAAAAGGATTCCAGGTGTTACCCAGAGAGATGCAGGGTTTCTCTGCCTCCTGCAGTGAAAAAAACCAGGAGTTTTTCATTTTGGAGGGGGGTGGTCTTCTTGTCTCAGCTCCAAATGAAACTTTGGCTGGAGGCTTTATGAAATGATCGCCAGTTTTTATCAAATTTATTAGCAACTCTGGATTTGGCAATAAAATATAGGACACTCTTGAGTCAAGCTCTACCCCTGGAGACTTCATGAATTCATGCAAGCTATTTTACTGACATTTTCTGCCATTGCATTCTTTCAGATTTACTGTTGTTGTTATTAATTATTATTATCAATAATAATATTCACAGTCTGGAACTGGTAAAAACTTAACAGTTCAAGTGAAGAACCTAAGAGCTGTTAAGGTAAAGTAGTATAACAACAATAACAATAACAACAATAATAAAAGCAACAACAACAATAATAATAACAACAGTTAACAGTTATTAACAGTTCCTAATTCCTTGGTTAGGACTCAAGCTGTTGAGCTACCAACCAGCCCCAAAGGCTGCGAATCTCACTAAAGATTAAATAATAATAATAATAATAATAATAATAATAATAATAATAATAATCGACCTGGCCATCGAAACTACGCGGTTATGGATGAAACATGCGACAGTGATACCCATTGTCATTGGGGCACTTGGCACCATGTCTAAGAATTTTACAAAACACATCAAGAAATTGCAGCTTTCCCCAATAACACCAGCGGAACTGCAAAATTGGTTGACCAAGAAGAACAACCGAATCCTACAGAAAAAGGACATGAAGCACATTTATAATATTACATATGATGCTAAACAGAACGTAGCCAGAGAGAGAGAGAAAGAAAGAAAGGATAATATTACAGGAGGGTTATTAACACCCACAGTCAAAACAAATTATGGTGCCTCTTGACTGTTTAATTTGGCTCTTGGTGACAATGGAAGCTTCTCCTGAACTTTCACATCCCCTCTGCAGATTGCAAAGGAAAACGAAGAACCGAATGATTCATTCTTCTACTTACTTGTAATAGAAATGAACATCGGGCAGCTTTGTTTCAGACGGCACAAACATTTCTGGCTTAATATTAACATCTCCCAGGGTTGTTTCAACAGTTGCTCCTGCAAAGAAGAAAAGGAAACTATTTCTGAAAGGATTTCTAGGCGGTTGGGAGGGAGACTATATATTCCACAAAACGTTATCAGGCAGATGTCGGGCTCTGAGTTCGCTACAGAGCCTGTCAGCTCCGAACACGCCTCGCAGCAAGTCAGATTTGAAGATTTGATTTGATACAATGCAAGCTGGTCTAAGGCCAAACTGAGATGTTTCAACGCTTGATACATTTTCTGGTTTTCTTATAAAAATCCCCAAGACTGTGTGGAAGAATTAAATGTAAGTTCAAAGTGTGCTTATACTTTGCAACCATTGTTGCTTCTCAGCTTGCCAACAAACCAAGGGGGAAGGAAGGGGGAGATGGAATGGAGGCTATAGATGCCAAGAAGACAAGCTGTGAGACCCAAGGACACTTTGGCAGGTGTTCGCCGAAGTCACAGACTTTTTCTCATAACAATACAATGATATGCCATTGGACAATGTGACCTGCACTAATAGGGGAAGGGAGAACCCTATACTTTAATTATGTGGGTTTGCACAGGGAAAAGCTAGATCTGGTTTTGCCCTCATCAGTGCTGAATTGATGTACTCAATAGATTGGATCGTTTCCACCGTGCTTGCTTTGGTTGGGTTTGTCAGTTGGAACATTGATGGTACGTGTGCATTTAGACTAGCCAGGAAATTGAAAAATACCCCAGAAAAAACAGTGGTGACAAACTATTTGCCTGTCCTTGCCAAGAAAAGAATACGAATATAATCACTAGGAAGCAAATTCAACTCAATCAACGCTCTGAGTGATACTTTTGTGAACAAGTAGTAGATTTTGTTTTTGACTCAAAGAAAGGAAGACGAATGTTCCTCAGTTAAATCAATTAAGCTCTGAAGCTACCCTGCACGGATCTGTAATGATACCCCTTGAGCAATGGAGGCCTATGGATAAAGAAAGCTTTCTTTTAAAAGTAATTTGTTAGCAATTAAGCATGGAAAACTACCCAAAAAAACCACCCCAATATCTTAAAAGAAGGTTTTTCTTCTATCAATAAACACAGTATTTTTATCTATAATAAAATCGCAAGGCTTTAGACTTCTTTCAGGTCATTAGAGCCCCTGAACTGAGAATGGATGATGTGACCACTGATTTTAAGTACTACAGTAATCTATTAAAATCAGTTGGCTGGTCGAACAGAGATATTTATTAGTAGATACTCCTGTATAAAAAGCTAGGAGCACTCATGATGTTACCTAATTGGGTAATAAAACATCTGCAGAAAAACAACCAAGCTTAGAGAGCACCAAGGACAATAATTCTTCTTCTTCTTCTTCTTCTTCTTCTTCTTCTTCTTCTTCTTCTTCTTCTTCTTCTTCTTCTTCTTCTTCTTCTCTTTCTTTCCTCTCCTCTTCTCCTTTCTTCATCTCCTCCTCTTCCTCCCCCCCCTCTTCTAGCACTGATGATGTTCCCTAGCTGGGTAATGAAACATCTGCAAGGAAGCTGCCAAGCCCAAAGAGCACCAAGGACCCAATAATTAAACCCTGAACTATAAATATTCCCCTCTATCAATGCCATCCTTGACAGGTGATAGAGACACCCCTGATCCATGTCTTTAGACTCGTAAAATCGCCCATCGCAAATCAACCTATTTCTACAAATCACAGTTCTGCTGGGCTGTGTCCACACGGCATCCTATTCCGCCCTGCCTGGGCTTTACTGCTGCTCATTCTTGCATCCCAACAAGGAGAAGATTACCAAGGAACACGTCAGCCAGGCTGTTTGACTGAAGGGCCAAAGCGGTGCGGAAGCCCTTGCTGTCCGGAGGGATGATGGTTGACTGGCAGACAAAGGCCCTCACCACGTTGGAATAATCTTCTGACTCGGCCACCATATCCTTCAGCGTGATATCCGTTATGTTGTCTGCACAGAGGGCTCTCTTTTCTCCCTGTGGAAGTTAAAAGGGGGAAAGGCCATGGGTTTGTTTGTGAGTGGCTTCCATGGCAAACGTCTTCTTAAGGTATGTCAAACCAGACTCAGATTCCTCTACAATTGCATGCTAATTGGCTGGCAAATTCAGTAAGCCATCCGCCAAAATGGAGCTGCAGCGACCATGAAAGGAACATGCCAGAGGGGAGCGGAGGAGGAAGGAAGGAAGGAATGGAAAGAAAATGGAGAAGGAAGGAAGGAAAGAAGGAAGGAAGGAAAAGAGAAGGAAGATAAGGGAAGGAAGGAAGGAAGGAAGGAAGGAAGGAAGGAAGGAAGGAAGGAAGGGAAGGAAGGAAGAAGGAAGGGAAGGGAGGGAGGGAGGGAGGGAAGGAGGGGGAAAACCAGAAGCACAGATAGCAGCAGAGAATTAAACATTTCTGTGATTGTCTGGTGTTTAGGTATGACCAGACCAGCCACCAACCTCCCTCCCTCCCTGATGATTGGGTAGCCTACATCTTCCTAACCGGGTAAAGAATCCACCAGTCCCTGTTTCATTTCCGTTCTCCGATTGGCTGGAGATCCCAATAGGATGACAAGTTTTATTTAGCTTTCTTTCTTTGGATTTATATGCCCTCCCCCCTCTCCAAATTGCGTGACCATGACTCCAGGCATCGGACATTGAATGAACAGCGTGGCAGGAACCAAACCAAAATCAATGTCACTGCGGCCTCCAGGTGGCGACCTTCAAACCCACCTCCCACCTTCCCAAACCTGCCTTCTCTGTTATCCGGGTTCATCTCCCGTGGGGAACACCAGGTTTTTGGAACCTTCCCAAAGGCTAAAGACACCCCTTCCAGCTCTGACCAGATCAAATTGCCTCACATCTCAGATAATAGTCATTTTTGATCTTGGGAAGGCAGGCGCTTACTTGGGACCCACACAGGCTGATATTGAAGAAATGGAAGAATTTGGTGCCTCTCGCGGTGAAGCTCGGTCCGTTCATTAAGGAGCCCACCCTGCTCAGGCGACTGAAATCGTATGCCAGGCTCCGGTTGTTCCTGACGTAGGAGAAGAGGCAGTCATTGTAGCAGGCTGAGCGGTCCTGAGGAAAGGAGAGGAGGACAGAATAGAAGTGAGCGGCTGCAGGGAAGACTAAGGGAATCAAGTTAGAAACTAGGCAGGAGGAAAACCAGCCACCCAAAGCAACATCACAATGGGGTGGATCAGAAAAGGGAGACCGACGGCTTCCAGACACTCATCAGCTGTAACTCCCAGCATCCCTTCCTTCCTATTCCTCATTCTGGGGCTGGGTGTATGGGGAATTGTAGCTCAGTAAGGTCTGAAAGTTCCAGATCCTGATATTGACCAAAGAAGGGACTATTATCATCTCCATGTCCTTTGCAGTAAGAGAATCAATCAATCAATCAGAATCGAGCTGGAAGGGACTTTGGAGGTCTTCTAGTCCAGCCCTCCCTGCTCAAGCAGGAGGCCTTCTACCATTTCAGACTGGTGGCTGTCCAGCCTGTTCTTAAAAACCTCCATTGATGAAGCACCCACAACTCCTGGTGGCCGGCTGTTCCACTGGTTGATTGTTCTGTTAGGAAGTTTCTCCTTAATCCCAGCTTGCTTCTCTCCTTGATGAGTTTCCATCCATTGCTTCTTGTCCTGCCTTCATGTGCTTTGGAGAATAGCTTGACTCCCTCTTCTTTGGGGCAGCCCCTTGAATACTGGAAGACGGCTATCCTGTCCCATCTAGTCCTTCTTTTCTCTAGACTGGCCAAACCCAATTCCTGCAGCCGTTCTTCGTATGTTTTAGTCTCCAGCCTTTCGATCATTGAAGAGGGATGAATGAGTTCTTGAAAGCTCCTGGCATGAGCAGGCAATGCTTTGACAAGAAAAGAGAAAGGCAGGCGCCCTCTTCTAGTCTCTGGAAAGGTGTTCTGGTTTACAACTGCTTAAGACAGCTGTGTCGCCCAAACTGGGCCGAACCGGTAGAATACCACCGCTGGAATTAGTATGTTTGGCCAACGAAGAGAAAGCTTGGGGAGACCTGGTGATGGACCAGGATTGGGACACATCCTGGTCTATCTAGACAAGCCATTGACTGAATCCTCCATAGTCAGGCTTCTTTCAAAGCCCGAGGTTCTTGAGGGGCCCACTTTACCTGGGTGCTTTGGCTGCCAGGCCCACAAGGGACGCAGGCCCCTTCCCCGTAGGCTTGGTGGATAGAGAGGTACGTGTTGGGAGGGCACGCTGGCACTGGTTGGTCTCCTTCTCTATGTAGTGCCCAACAGGGCACGGGACGCAGGAGGAGCCAGACTGTTCTAAACCAACGGCACAGGCTCGGCAGGAGGAGGCCACTCCGTCCACTGCGTTGCTGACAGTGATCGAGTAGATCTTGGCCACATCGTTGATCAGCTTCCTGTTCTGAAAGAAAGAGTCCCCCCCAAAAGATAGACCACTAAGACCCATTGAATGCATCAGTTTTCTATCTTGTCTGTCATCATCATCTAAGAAATGCTACACTCAGGTATATAAAGAGCCATTTGCAACACCTCTACTTCAGTAATTGTCAAGAGAAGAGAATATTCGTAGCTGGAAGTTAAAGTCTGGGGTCCTTGGTGCTCTCTGGGCTTGGTGGTTTTCTTGCAGACGGTTCACTCTCCCACTCGGGAGCATAATCGGTGCTAGAAGGGAGTGGGGTTTGCAGAAAAGAGGAGGAGGAGGAAGAAGAAGAAGAAGAGAAAGAGGAGGAGAAGGAAGAGGAGGAGAAAGAGGAGGAGGGGAAGGAGGAGAATTGTGGGGTCTTTGATGGTCTCTATTCAAGGTTACAACAGCCCTGAAAAAAGGGACTTATGACCATGTTTCACACTGACGACCTTCGTAGCATCCCCAGGATCAGAGGATCAAAATCCAGACACTTGGCAACTGACTCACATTTATGACGGTTGCAGGGTCCCGAAGTCACATGATCCCCTTTTGGGACCTTCTGACAATCAAAATCGGGGGGAAACCAGATTCACTTAAGAACCGTGGCAAGAAAGGTCACAAAATGGGGCAAATGCCGCTTAACCAACGTCTCACTTAGCAGCAGAAATGTTGGGCTCCGTTGTGGTCCGAAGCCCAGGGCCACCTGGAACCTTAATGGTGCTGCTCCAATGGCTGCTTAGGGATTAGAACTTGCCGGCTCTTTGAAAGCGGGAAACCGAAGTTTGTCTCATAGCTTTGCAAAAAAAACCCACAAAAAACCCCTTCGTTTTCAGTGCAAGGATTGTGAGGCTTACATCTTGGCCTTGATTGGTCCTTTGGAAAGCCCAGGTGAACGTAAAGGAGGCATTCTTGGAAATGAGGTGGGCGTAGGACTGCTTGCCCTTGGCCCCACTCCACGACTCCACCACGTTGGTGCTCTTCTTATTGATGTCCTGAAAACCAATCAAATCAACAAAGAACCATGAAGAAAGCACGCCTTAGGGAGCAGGACAGTGGTGATATGCCGCCGGTTTGGACCGGTTTGGCTAAACCAGTAGTCAAAAAAGCCAACGATCAGCTGATAGGAGGAAAATAATCCTCCCCCTGCACTTTTCTCTTCTGTATCCTCTCAGATGATTGGCACTGTAGGTCTTGGCCGGTGTGGGAATAGCTGCACGCCGGCATAAGGCAAAGCACACCCACCAAGCCACGCCCACCGAACCAGTGGCAAAACCATTTGAATCCCACCACTGGAGCAGGACTGAGGTTGTTAGATAAAGTTGGCAGGACGGGGCCAGCAGTAGAATGTCTACAGACTTTCCTCCATGGATCCTCCTCACTTACCACCATGAAGTAGAGCACGCAGTCTGCAGAGCAGATGGTCTCAAAGACGAAAGTGATGCGCCCAAGTTCTGAGCCCATCGCTCCTGTTACCGACGTGGGAGGCCTGTTCAACAGAGCGGAAGGGATGAGTTGCCAGGTGCTTCAAGAAAGCATCCTTTCAAAACAGCTGGCCATTCAAGGTCAAAGAGACGAAAAGCCCATCTTGCTGTTCATTACCTGGCTCTTCTAAAACTCGGGAATGGATTTCTTCTCACAAATTAAAAACAAGTTGACCATCTTTAGCCTTTGCAGGCTGTTTTTGTTCTATTTTCCTAATTTTTAAAATTAAATAAGAAAGGATCTTTATTACCTCTTCCTAAAGTTAGGACAGAACTCATGTGTGTCAAAAGACCTTGACGAAGTCCACATGTTAAAAGTTGCTAGGGTTGGACCTCTTTACTATAGAGACTGTTTGTTGCCTTCAATGAACTGCTATTTCATGTGTGTGTGTGTGTGTGTGTGTGTGTACTCACGTACAGCATGTATGCTATTTCTACTTTACCTTATCAAAACTCAACTTCAGAAATTATGCTTCCCATTAAAGAAAAAAGCCACAATTATTTTGTTTCTTCTTGGAAACCACTTTTGGACTTTGTGCTTGAGGTGGAAAAAAACTGAAATTTTGATTTTGGGTTTTACTGATTAGATGGGTTTGTTGTTATGGAAATGGCTAGTTTATACTAGTCTGTAAAAGTAAAAAGTTGAGTTTTGATGCTACTATCTTATTCTACTGCATCAAAGGGCGTCGGAATTTCAGTGCCTTTTCTTTCTTTTTTCCCTTTTCCCTACACTTTTCCCTTCCCTTCTCCCTATTTTCATACTGGTTTTTTTTGTATTTTTGTATTTTAGATTATAATCTAATAAAATAACAACATATTTTAAAAGAAATTATGCTTCTTAACACACAAACAAAGCAGATTGTAAGAAGGACGCTCACTGCATCACCTCCAGGTTGCCAGGCTCCATTTGAAAGCACGCTAAAGGACCAGAGCATAATCCCCATGCCAGACCCATCAGAAATTACTCTACTCCTTACTTAAATCCTGGTACGTGGAGATTCACAATGAGATAGTCGTTATCTGTGCCTCCTGCCCCGCTCCGGATGTGGTCACCAGCAACTTCCCAGCCTGAAAAAAGAAAAGTCCCATCTAAAGATAGACCGTCCGTAATTTTGCAAATGTAAACCCATCTTCCCTAAATCCAATCACTTTTGTTTACACACACACACACACACACACACACACACACCTTGCCCATGGGTACAGAAACTACAGCTTGCTATGGTAGCCTTCAAGGAACATTGACCAATGGTTATGAAGAGGAATCACTGAACATGCAAATGTTCCCACTCACCAGAGGTCCAAGCAGAGGCCATCTCCAAGCTTCTGGCCACCCAAAGGGCCGCAGGAGACAACTCGAAGATGCCATGAGCCCCCAGGATGGATGTAGTCAATTTATGGGAATTGTTGTGGGCTTTTTAAGAGGAGAAATGGGGCCTTGAAGTCTCTGAGAGGCGTAGCAGTCCCATTTCTCAGCTTAAAAACAACGGCTGCATCTTGGATCTAACGTTCTCCTCTACCAGGGACGGCTGAGTTCCTTAGAAGGAAATTCTTCATTTGCTCTCGGTTGCAGGTGCTTTTCCTAAGCACACAGCTGACCCTTGGGTGAAGGTTAAAGCTTGGGAGAAAATGCTCTCCAATCTACGAGAACAGCTAAATCCTGATCTCCTGATCAGACAAAAGCACAGTGCGAGTTCTTGAGGTTGTAGGAAACACGGCGCTCGGTTTGATCCTTGCTCATCCAACATCTCTTTCAGCGTCTGAAGCAACACGAAGGTAGAGACGGGAAATGTAGTATAAAGACCAGCTCACCATTCATCCCATCGCATTTGGAGTTCCCAACGTTGAAGCAGGAAGTCTTCATGTTGAGAGGCAACATATTCCACCACTTATATTCCAGTCCAAGCACTGGCTCAGTGCCAGCAGGACAGGCCTTGCACTCTAAAGAAGGAGGAGACGAGAATTAAGATACTCCTGTTGTGGCCTGTCAGCTGCCGGCCCCTCCAGCAGCCGAATCAGAGGAGGGGGAGGAGGCATGGGAGTCAGGGTCAGCATCAAGGCAACCTGGGAGCTCTGAGGGGGAACAGGGAATGGAGCTGAGAGAGACAGAGAGAGAGGGGGGGAAGCTGGGCCATCCATCAGCTTTCAGATGGAGAGTCAAGAGCCCCCAGGTCTGGAGGTGGCTGATGAGGAGAGGAGAGAGGAAATCTAGGCTGCTAGCAGCCACTCCAGCTCTGGAAGGCAGGGGCAGAGATGAATAGATGTGGCAGACAACTATTCCTCTCCCTGCTGGACGGACTTGTGAGCCTGCGGTGAGAGAGAAACATTTTGATGGTTCTGCTGGCGCTCCTGATAAAGGAATCTTTTGAGTTCACGTCAGAGGGTTTGCCATGTCTGAGGAGCTGGGTCAGAACAATCCCCCCCCCAAAAAAACCCTGATTTTAAAAAAAAACTATTTTATTAAGCACCATAAGAACAAAAACAACCCCACCCCAGTCTATATGCCTTTGGTGATCGCAATCATGGAGTCCAAGCTCTGTCCTTTTTTTACACAAGCCATACAGATCACGTGGTTGTGAGTGGCATCTGGAATGGAATGGAATGGAACAGAACAGAACAGAACAGAACAGAATAGAATAGAACAGAACAGAACAGAACAGAATAGAATATAGGAAGGGAAGAGAAGAGAAGAGAAGAGTTGGAAGGGACCTTGGAGATCTTCTAGTCCAACCCCCTGCCTAGGCAGGAAACCCTACACCACTTCAGAAGGACCCACCCTAATGAATCAATCACTTAAAAGTGGAAGCAAGACGTTTGTGTCTTCAGACATGCCAGGTTCTGCTAATGTAGCCTTACAAGAAAGTCAAATTAATTCATCCCGCCTAGTTTCCTGTCTGTTTTGCTTTCGCGTTTTTGAGAGGCACAAGATCCTTCAAGATCCATGTTGTATATCACAGTCTGAGTTCATAGAGGACGCATGGCTGCCACCAACACAACCCCAAGTGAAAGCGAGGGCTTCTATTGCTAATCCAGAGTTTCCATCCCGGTCAGTTTCTCATACCCTGGTTTCCATTAGAAAACATCCCGTGTGGGCAGGGAGCACAGAAAGACGAGCCATTGTTGTAGAAACCAGGGTTGCAAGGCGGGCATTCTTTCTTCTCTCCGGAAGGAGGGAGCTTCACCGCTTCGGAGACGTCCTCTTGGCAGATCTTGGGCTCCACCCATTTGTACATGATCTGGGTCTGAAAATGAGAAGACACAGAAAGAAAGAGAGATGCTTTGAGAAAGAGGGACAGTTAGGAAGAGAAAAGAAGCAAGGGAAGGAAGCCACTGACAGGGTTCCAAGTCACGTACCCGTAGCAAACAAAACTCTGAGGCAGTATATTCCTCAAAGAATAAGTATGTCATATTGGCACAGGCTGGTGAAAACCGACTCTGAATATTCCCGCGGTTTTCACCTAATTTCGAAACCAGGCCCGTGTACCTACAAGGCGTTGGAGAGCATCTCACTCTTATGCAGGACACATGCAGAGTTCAGCCCAGCCGAAGACTTTTATGCGCAGGAGCAGATCCCTGGTGAAAGGAGGAACAGCCTCCAGAGGCTCCTGAGTGAAGGCTTCTTACGTGGGACCCATTGCGGTGCCCCCATTTTAAAGAGTCGGGGGAAGATTTGAGGATTGGGAGCAGGGGAAGGGATGCCACTCACTTTTCCCTCCCAATCGCATGGGGTGTGGATTTGGAAAAAGTCCTTGCTGGAGCAAGGCAGGCGTTCCAGACACTGGCCTGATCCTTCATCTGAAAGTAAAAGACAGGAAGCGTAAGAGCCACCTTGCTTGGCCAATAACGAGGCCTGAAATACTGCAGGTGGGGCTTTCTCATAATTGTTCTCACTGGTGGGAAATTTCTCTTTATTTCTAGGTTGCTTCTCTTCGTTTGTCTGCTATTTTGGTTACAATAAATCTGGAAATCAGGTTCTCTTTAACAACCTCTCAATGCAACTTTATTTATGAAGAGAAGGATTATGGGGGGCGCATGTCTTCTGGTACTTTTGGGCCCATCGTAAAGAAGAGGGGGTTGAGTTGTTCTCTAGATAAGTCTTATATGCTTATCTCTAGATAAGCATATAAGTCCCATTAATAAATAAATAAATAAATAGAGAGAAGGACAAGAAGCAATGGATGGAAGCTTGATCAGGAGAGATCCAACTTAGAAATAAGGGGGAGAAATTCTGATGATGAGAATAATTCACAGAATAATCTCTCTGATCTTCCATTAGGTGCAAAGTTTCTCTCCCAGTTGATGTCGGGATACTTAAAGTCCCTCATTGCTATTGTGGTGTGCTTCCTACATAACTTAACTGACTAGCAAAAAGTTCATCTAGTCTGTATGGTTGGGGTGGCCTGAAGTATGCACCTATGGCAACGTTATTCTTTTTAATTTTTATATTGACCCAAAGGCATTCAAGTTGGTTTTCATAGTTGTCCTGCTATATTTCTGTAGAGATGCAGTTATTTCTTATATAGAGTGCAACTCCACCTCCTCTTTTATTAAGTCTGCTTCTTTTGAACAATTTAAATCCCTCTAGGTGTGTATTCCATTCCTGGATTTCATCCCACCATGTAATGACATTTGCCCGATTAATCCATGGAATAGCTTGCCTCCCAGAGTCATGGGTGCCCCATGACTGGAGGTTTTCAAACATAGATTGGGCAACTGTTTGGCTGGGATACTAATAAGGCTCCTGCTGTCAGGGTTCCACAAATTGCCCTAATTCAATCACGAGCCTCGAGCCAAGCTTCAAAAAAATCCAAACGATTTATTAGGAGCAACATACCAGCATTACTCTAAATGAAGCCAACTCTGGCATATGTAGTTTACAGTGACTTGTGACCCTGTTCCCCCCCCGGGTGTGTCACAAATCAGATTCTCCAATGAACCACATTCACGGGCTGGGTGTCATCCATCACATTCTCCAATGAAAGGTTTTCAGGGGCAGAAGATCCAGTAGCCTAGCTACAAGCTTTGTAAGATAAGCGTGGAATGTACTTATAGTTTTAAACTGCCGCACTGCTCCTTTAGATTTCCCCCTCCCTTGTTTATGGCAACTCAAAAACAGGCATAGGAATGTTTTACAAGTTGACACCTGCCTTGAGGTGGGAGTTGGACTACAAGACCTCTGACATCCCTTCCAACTCTTATCATTCTATGTTCTATAATGCCACTTCATCCATGCAAAGTTCTGAACATGCAACATTAATGACTTTTCTTATTTAATTTCACATCACAAAGGCCTCCATGCTTAGAAAGGGCTTCTCTGGCTGGCTATGAGTTCTCAGTGCTGCCTTCATAAAAAGTGGATCTCTAATCTTCGAATCCCCCTGAAATCTTTCTTAGCTTTGAGGGGAACATCTCCATCCAAACTGGGCCACCCGGTTCTCCTTGGAGAAGGGAAGAGTACCTGAATAATGTGTGGCTTCTGGACACTTGTTGCATTCCTGGCCCCTTTTCTGAGTAGGTGTTTCTTGGACAGATTTCACAGAGGGAGGAACCTGATTTGTTGCTAAAGGTGCCTGGCTTGCAGGGAAAACATTCAGATGTGTAGGCCACCCCTGCAAAACAAGAAGAGTGGAAAAAGAAAGTACACAACCACCCAGAAGCAGGCTCCAATGGCAATAATGGAGGGGTGTGTGTGTTTATGTATATATGAGGTTATTTTGGAGTGCATAATGCTGGATTGGAGCAAGATTATCTGGGTTTCAATCCCTGTTGAGTTACAAAATTCATACAAAACTCAAAATTCTATTTACCTAGAACAGGGGTCTCCAAACTTGGCAACTTTAAGACTTGTGTACTTCAACTCCTAGAATTGTCCAGCCAGCATAATTTGTGGACTTCAATTCCCAGAATTAAGAATTAATTTAAGAATTACGTCTTAAAGTTGCCAAGTTTGGAGTCCTCTGAGCTAGAACTTTCTTGGATTAGCCAGAGACCTCTTTATATTCTAAAAAGCGGAGGATGTATTTAAAAACTTAACCCAAATAGCAGATCTGCTTTCTTTTAAAAGCTTCAAGGGTGCTATTGAGCGAAAGTGTTCCCTTTTCTTAAAATGACAGCCAAAGAATAAAACTCTATGAATCCCTTTGACACCTAGGGATGCATGTCGTCTTCTACACTCAATGTCAACTTTCACTCAACAGTTTGGCAAGAGGTTTTAAAAAGGGATTGAGGTGGGAAGAAGGGAAACTCCTGGGAGGCAGGCATGCTGAAGGGGCCACTTATCTCTTCCATGGGAGCAAATTGGGTGCCTCTCCCAAAACATCTTGGGGAAAAAAACTCCTTGGTATAATCCATTTCCTAGGCTGCAGTCAACACATTTGCAGATCACTCCCATCATCCTAATAATAAAATATATACAACGTACAAATTTTGCATCATTTAAAAACTATAATTCCTTTCCCACTCAATGCATTTTTTTTCTTGTTGCTGTTCTACAAAAGAGCAACCATTTTGCTTAATGATATTATTGTATCTATTGTTCTATAAATCATGAGTTGACCTCCTGTGAATTTTAGTTTTTCACTTGTCTGAACTCTTAATCAAGCTACTATTTTCCCTGCGTATTTGCTCCTATCCAGCAGGTGTCACTGTTTTCCTAGTAACTAACTCACCCGCCAAACTGCTGTACTACGTTTTTAAAAATGCCACTGCAAAAATTTCTTTATATTCCCTATTTCCTAACCTCCCATCACCCTCAGAGAGATGTAAGAGTGGGAAAGTAAGAATAAGAAATCAAAAATCAGAAACTTTGCATTTTCATGTTAAGTCTTCTCCTATACATCCCCCATCCCAGCCGCAAAAAAAAAGATTTTCACAAGCTGATCTTAATTCCTGGAGTCTGCATGAACCTATCTATATTGTTTGCCTGGCCACAGGACACAAATAGCCAGTTCCTTTTTCCAGGATTATTTTTTAAAATTATTATTATTGTTACTTTTTTAAAGGATTTGTCTTCAACTTGGGGGTTTCCAGTTGGTGTTCCATCCATCAGCCATGCAGCTAACTAGCTGAGCTGAGCCTGGTGAAAATTTGTGCCTTTGGATAAAAACATTACACTGAAAAAGCGCCACTCAATTCCTCCTGATTTTTTTTTAATCTCCCTTTTGTTTGCAATTTGATTTAATCCTCTCTCCCAGGTTATTTTTTTTTCCTGTCATTGGCTTTCCTTGAAGAAATGCTTTTTTAGAATCAAGGTGTTTGTATGACCGGTTTTGCATGATTAGTCTTTTGATTATTATTTGATTTTTTTTTAAAGAAAAGCAGAACAGAACTCTTTCAAGTACCTGAAAGTACAAGAGCTGTTACTATAAGACAAAGATCTTCAAACTTGGCAAGTTTAAGACTGGTGGTCTTCCAACTCCCAAAATTCCTGAGCTAACATGACTGGAGGAGGAATTCTGGGAGTTGAAGTCCACAAGTCTCAACACTCCCAAGTTTGAAGGCCCTTGCTATAAGACAAGAGTGTTCCTTGCAATGAAAACAAAATTGTCATAAGGATGCACTGAAAATGGTCACACCTTCAATTGTGATGTTTTTCACAAGGATGGGCTTTACCACCTGCGACCCCATCAATATCCCCGTTGTTCTCCAGTACAAGATATTTGTTCCTGATTTCAGGGTTACCTGGGAAGAAAGGAATAACAGCATTAGTACTCCAGACTCAATTTAAAGACACTTTATAACAATATACCAGATTCACTTTAACACAAGCTAAGCATAGCACAGACTGGGGGTAAGAGAAAGAAGTCAATCAATCAATCACAATAGAGCTGGAAGCAGTGGTGGATTCAGCCGGTTCACACCGGTTTCGGAGAACCGGTTGTTAACTTTCTGAGCAGTTTGTTGAACTGGTTGTTGGAACAAATCATTAAGGCAGAGAACCAGTGGTTAAATTATTGGAATCCCACCACTGGCTGGAAGGAACCTTGGAGGTCTTCTAGTCCAACCCCCTGCTCAAGCAGGAGACCCTACACCAGAGGTCTCCAAATTTGGCAACTTTAAGACTTGTGGATGTCAACTCCCAGAAGTTGGCGGGAGAATTCTGGGAATTGAAGTCCACAAGCCTTAAAATTGCCAAGTTTGGAGACCCCCTGCCCTACACCATTTCAGGTAGGTGGCTGCCCAGTCTTTTAGTCAAGACAAAGATAAAGGTTTTTTCCTGGCAAAAGTAAATCTCTGACTGGCCAAATGCTCATAGAAGGAAATATATAAATTAAAAAAAAAACAGAATAATGAAGCACAGAGATTGATGTGATTTTAAGACACCACGCCTTGTTTGGCTGAAGCGCCTTGAAGGAATGAGCTAACTAAGGGTAGAGCCAAACACAGTGACAACGCAATTTAAAAGCACACACACACAAGCACACACAATTTCCACACCCCACCTCAACTCCAAGCTGAGAGGAAAGGAGTTCCTTTCTAAAAGGAAAACCTCACCCTGTTTGTTCAGCTCATGGGTTTGCTCAGAAATGTTTACATGTGTGATAAGGATACACTGGTGTGTAACTAAAATGGGCTGCATCACCCCTTCGAGCATTGTATGTGACATCTCTCTCCATTGTTCTAGAGACACCAGGCACAAAATCTCAAAAATAGAAGCACTTTCTCTTTATTGGGAAGGTGAAAATTTGGAGTTCTCTAGGAGGCTGCTTATAAAAAGGACTAAAGCGGCCTCACTTAAATGCCGCTTTAATCGATCAATCATTCAAAGCCATGGATTCTATTCTATTTTTTTAAAAAAAACCATATGCTTTTGGGTTCTTAGCACTTCATTATTTGGACATTAAGTAATAGAGACCCACAAAAGGGTTTTGAGATCAAAATAGTTTGAGGTCAGAGCATCTGACCATGAAATTTGTCACTGTTAAAATTCTGGAATATCTTCAAGCCAGGGCAGAGATGATCAGATCCAGAGATAAGCCATTCTGACCTTGGAATACGGTTTGGAGCACTGTGGGATGTTCTGAGCTCAACATAATCTGTCTAAAAAACAGCTCCTTTCAATGAAAGCCACACAAGGTCGCACTTACAGAATAAGAACCCCATTCTCCATTATCTGTTAATTTCACCCATTTATCACTGGTGGAGTCCATCTCTTGGCACTGGTCATTTTGAATCTGAAAAAAATAAAAATAATAAAATAGTGATAAGTAATAAGAGGAGTTACCAGGCTGTCGATCAAGGCAAACAAACCATTATAATTTATGCAACCTGTACTTGCAATCCCATAATCCTTGCCCTATCATAAAGTGAGCCATGGGTGCCCTCACCTTATTTGCAGAATTAGAGGAACGTAACAGAACTGTGGTTTGCATAAAATGTTGTGTTTATTTATTTTATTTTATTTATTTGATTAGTCAATTGCTTACAAGATGATAGGTATAAGTATAAACATAGTTATAAATACATGGATACATATAAGAAAATAAAAGAAACAATAGGACAGGGATGGTAGGCACATTGGTGCACTTATGCATGCCCCCTACAGACCTCTTAGGAAAGGGGTGAGGTCAATAGTAGACAGTCTAAGGTTAAAGTTTTGGGGGTTTGGGGAAGAAACCACAGAGTCAGGTAGAGTATTCCAGACATTGACCACTCTGTTGCTGAAGTCGTATTTCCTGCAATCAAGTTTGGTGCAGTTTACCTTGAGTTTGTATCTATTGTGTGCTCTTGTATTGTTATGGTTGAAGCTGAAGTAGTCATTGACAGGTAGGACATTGCAATGTATGATTTTATATACTTAGATCGGACCAAAGATGGTGCAGTTCTAGGTTTTCTAGGTCTAGACCCTCAAGTTTGCTGGCATAAGGTATTCTGCAATGAGTAGAGAAGTGGAGAACTCTTCTTGTGAAATATTTCTGGACTTTCTCTACAGTATTAATATCAGATACGTAATGTGCGTTCCAGGCTGGTGAGCTATACTCAAGTATTGGTCTAGCAAATGTTTTGTATGCTCTAGTTAGTAGTGTGATATTACCAGAGAAAAAGCTATGTAAGATTACGTTAACAACTCTTAATGCCTTTTTGGCTATGCAGTTACAGTGGGCTCTAGCACTTAGATCATTAGAGATGAGTACTCCAAGGTCCTTAACAGAATTGGGATCATCAACAAGGTCTTGACTATTCAGCTTGTATTTTATTTTCTGATTTTTTTTGCCAATATGTAAGACAGAGCATAATTTCTATTCTACTCTGTTCAGTTCCTTGTTGTACCTGGCAGCCAATGTGAGTTCTGCAGCAGAGTCTGTGGCAGAGTCTTTCTTTACAAGAGGAGAAACTCCCTGGCAGGAGAGAAACGAAAGCCATTTCCTGCAGGGGAGGGCACTGTCTGATCAGCCCAAGGGAGGAGCTGGCACAAAGTCTGCAGAGGGAAGGAGATTTTTGGCCGGCAGGATCCTTTGGCCAGGCTCATCAGAACCTCCTGGCCAGGATCCCTTGAGGACCTCCAACCCTTCTGCAAATGTCAATGAAGGCTGAATGCCCACTGCCACAGCCACTCTTTGGGGATCTGAGTTGGCCACGGTGGTGATTCATGCCTTGCCCAAAAGGAAGGAGGAGGGGAGGCCGGGACTTCTGCTTCAGTTGAGCCATCTAGCGAGGTCAGTGTCTCTGCCCATTCAGCCGTCGCAATTTTGCTCGGGACCCAGGAGAGAACTGAGAATTTCAGCCCTGGAGGCTTTGGTGATGCATGGAAATGTCAGCCTGGATTCTACACAGCTGAGTAAGAACAGGAACACGGATTGTCCAGGGAGAAGCCTTAGAAAAGAGGAAGGAAGCCTTCGTCTCCTCTGGACATTGACTAGAGATTGAGATGGTCCTTCTATATAACCCTGTAAACAGGGGTCCCCAAACTTCTGATACAGAAGAGGGAGGGAGGGAGAGAAGGAGAAGGAGAAGGAGAAGAAGAAGGAGGAGAGAGAAGAGAAGAGAAGAGGAGAAGAAGAAGAAGAAGAAGAAGAAGAAGAAGAAGAAGAAGAAGAAGAAGAAGAAGAAGAAGAAGAAGAAGAAGAAAGCAATGGGAAATCACTTCCATATTTTTGCCAAGAAAATGACCTAGACATTTTGATCAGAACTTGTCATCCATGAAGCACAAGAGGAACCAAGCCATAGAGTACAACTAGAGCCCCCAAAATCATGTGAACTTACTCTTAAAGAGCTGATATCTAGAATGTTCACTTTACAAGGTTATAGTTTACATTAGTCATGGGGTGGCCCACTTTTCCTATCTGGTGGACATCAAAGCTCCAGAGATCTTGGAGAATTGCAGCCCAATCCGATCAGATCAGGCAGCTCTGGATCAAGTAATCAAGTCTTATTGTAGGGGGAGAATCATGTTTTTGTAAGGCCTAAAAAAAGGGTCACTGGGAATGCCAACACACTGCCTTCAACTTATCCTCCCTGGGCTCTGTTTTGGGATATCCCTGTCAACTTAAGATGGATTTTTAAGGTGCAAAATTCCCCCTTACAAAGAACTCAAAGAAGATGTTGTTGTCAATGTACTGGTACTCAAAGAAGACGGAGCCCGGTTTCTTCAGGTGGACGGTGTAGATTAGAGAGACGGTGCAGTCGTCCCTGTTGGACTCGATGTAATTCCCACGGGGGGTCCACGAAGATCTGGACAGAAGATATAAAGGGAAACAAGGCCTTGGGTTACTCCAGCCAGGCACCTCAAGGTTGTATTTAGGAGGAGTATTTAACTTATGGCCAGGGTGTTAAACTCAATTTCATTGAGGGCCACATCAGGGCTGTGGTTGACCATGGAGGGAGGGAGGGGCGACTGGGTGGGTTTGGCCAACGAGGTGGGCATGGCCAGCTTGACACCACTCAGTGGGTATGGCTGACTCAGTGGGCATGCCAACAGTGGGCGTGCCAGGTTGATGCCACTCCCCAAACTGCTGGCATGCTTCCTCTTCGCATTGGGTAGACCAAGCCGAAGCCATGTGGACCAGCCCCTTAACATTTACCAGGACAGCCCCTTGGCTGGATGGATCCAACCACATTGTGGGCCTTTTGTTTTGACACCCCTGACTTGTAGGTTCTTTACTTAACTATTTATTTGTTGTAGGTCAATACGCTGTTTAATAGGCTACTGGAATTGGGGGAGGGAGTTTGTTTTTTTAAAGAGGCCAATCTTCAAAGATCTTCTTTTTTAAATGGACCTATTTTCCTTCCGACACTGTCCGTGGGATTTTCAAAGCCACGGGGTTTCTGTGCGGCTGTGAGAGTTGGACACAAGGAAGGCCGAGCACCGAAGAATGGAAGCTTTCTAATCGAGGGGTTTTGGAGGAGGCTCTTGAGAGCCCCTTGGAGATCCAACCAGTCGATCCTAAAGGAAATCACCCCTGAGTGCCCTCTGGAAGGACAGGCCCTGGAGCTGGAGCTCAACTACTTCGGCCACTTAATGAGAAGAGAGGACTCCTCGGAGAAGACTTTTGGGAAAGGCGGGAAGCCAAAGGAGAAGAGGACAACAGAGGAGGAGATAGTGTCATTGACACAATGAACGTGGATTTGGGCGAACTCTGGGAGAGAGTGGAGGAACAGATTCCCCCCCTCCCCGTCCTCCATTGTCTCCTGGAGTTCACCCAAATTCCTGTTCATTGTGTCAATCACACTATCTGGCCTTTGGTAGAGATGCTTAAATAAAGACAGGATGGGTGACCATCAATCAGGAACATTGCAACGAAGCTTCCTACACTGGACAGAAATTGGACCAGCTACTTTCCAAGGCTCTTCCGGACTCCTGCATTCAATGATTGTGTAATACAGCCAACACTGATCTCTAGGAGGATGCTGGGCCTTCTGAATGCTCAACCTAGACCAGATTACTGCCAGCTAAGTGCCTGTTTACATCCTCTGGCTGGCATCTTCTGGCTACTATTGGAGTCCTGGCATCCATAAGGAGGAAGGGACTGGTTCTCAATGAAGTCCTGGAGACCAGAAGATCCATGAGGTCCTTACTTGGCACAGCTGTCTGCTTTACTCTCAGCTGAGCCAAGAGCAGAGTCCATGTACGTGGCTACGTTAGAGAATCCTGCCGGCAGCTCATCCCACTCATCGAATTTGATCCCGCTTCCCAGCGAGTAAGTCCCTTCGGCGCATTTGCTGCAAACCTGCTTCTTCATCTCCAGATATTCACCAGAAGCGCAAGAGAAAGCTGAGAAGGGAAACATTTACAAAGGATTAGTAGAGAAAGGCAGTCAGTCCAAGAACATTTTTTAAAAAGCATTGATTATTGCACAATTCGCTTACAACAAAGGTAGCAGCAATTTGGGGAATTGCACTTCCTTTCCCATTTTTTGCATTCAGGGACCTTCCTGTTTTAATTATGGTAGGGAGTGGTTAGGGTGAGGAGGGGCTGGCCCAGACCACCTCTTCTATTCTCACTTCAAGACTCACTGAAAGTGAAAGAGTAAAGCAATTCATTACAAGGAACAAAACATTTTCCTGCTGAGGTTTTGTTTTGTTTTGAGCACTTTGGGTAACTTATTGTTACCTGTTGCGGTTGTGTGGCTGAAGTTGTGAACTTTGCCACCAAAATCCCTCAAGTCAACCAGAGAGGGGTCATGGCATCTGGTTATCGTGTAACTGGTTTATACAAAAGGTGGCCTGTTTTTTGAAGCTTAAAATAAATATATATTTTGGTATGATTAACTAGAATTTATTCCTTGTGTTCTAACACTACAGCAGGGAGGGAGGGAGGGAGAATGAGAAAGGGAAGGGAAGGGAAGGGGAGAGGAGAGAAGAGAGGAGAAGGAAGGAAGGAAGGAAGGAAGGAAGGAAGGAAGGAAGGAAGGAAGGAAGGAAGGAAGGAAGGATCCAACCAATATTCTTTAGGTCATCTTCTAATTCATCTGCAGGAGAACATGCAATTTCCGTAATGCTCTTTTCTTTGCAATGTTGATCTGTGGTGAACTCATGGGCCTCATAGCAAGAGGAACCACCTAGGAATGGAGAATATCATTTGAATGAGTGCCTTCTGACCAAACTTGACTTTCGGGTTTGACCACAGCCCACACATTCTCCTAAGTAGGTTTTCATTCCTGACTGACAGCTGAACATGCAGTGAGTTAGAACTAGGCTAGTTTTGGGACATTGCTAAAGTTCTCTGTTGCTTCATTGACATCCCTTAGCCTCTTCTTTCCATGTTCCAGGGCTGTGTTTTTGTTCCTTAATAGCACACATCTCCATAAGGAGGGATTGCTCTGAGAAAGCCAGCTATTGCCTGGTTTAATCAGCAGCCGATTGCCATAATAGCAAATTAATACCTGGGGCCCCTGGACGACTTGATTTTCAACTAAATTTGTTATTCTCTCAGACCATGAACAAGACTTCACGCACCCTGCAATCAGCTGGGCCCCACACTGGGTGAGCACGGCGTGGTGAACACACCTTCTGGGCTTGTGATGGCTCTCTGGGGAGACCAGGAATACACACCTGGTTCCCAGGTGAGTTTGTGGTTGCTAAGCTGCCTTTCGTGAAAACTTAAATGTCTCATGTTATTATTTCTCTTCGCCCTGAAAAGCAAATGCTCACAATTTCCCCAAAGCTTCGTCTTTGTCCAGAAGGATGTTGCTGGTAATTTGTGAGATCTAGTTCAAACCCCTGCTCAATCAGGAGACCCTGCATCATTCCAGACAAGTGACCATCCAGTCTCTCCTTAAAAACCTCCAGTGATGGAGCTCCCACCACTTCTGGTGGCAAGTTGTTCCACTGGTTAATTCTTCTCACTCTCAGGAAATTTATCCTTATTTCTAGGCTGAATCTCTCCTTGATGAGTTTCCATCTGTTGCTTCTTGTCCTGCCTCTCAGGGGCTTTGGGGAAATAACTTGACTCCCTCTTCTTCTCTGTAGGAGCCCTTCAAATATTGGAATATTGCTATCCTGCCCTGCTAGTCCTTCCTTTCTCTAGACTCAACAGAGATTATTCCAGAAAGAATCTTAAAAACCTCATTAGGCTCTTTACTGTTTATGGAATCATAGCAGAGAACCTTAAATGAAACATTAATACTCGTCAGCTCAGGTATTTTATTTTATTTTTAATTCCCAAAGATGAAAAAAATCCAACAAAGATACATTGGCCAGCTATCTGAAAAACAACAAGCATTTTAACTTGGAAACAAGGCTGACACTTTTCTGCTAAATTATGACCAGGCTGGGGAAGAAAATCCCCAGCAAAATTGTGAAGCCTCATTAGCCACAATTGCTTTTTGCTCTACTAAAATATTAGCAATGCATCACTACATAAAAAGAAATTACATTTCCCTCCTGCGCTGGTAGAAAAACCACACTGGGCAGCTAATTGTAAATTTATATTCTTCCACCTTTTACTTAAAATATCAAGGTGGTTATGAGTAAAATGAAACCACAGAACGGCAGGAAGCAAACACTCCTCTAACAGGCAGCCCCATAAAAACAATAAAATTTATAACCAAGAAACAATTAATAAAAGAGGAAACGGATCAAAATCCTGAAGAGAAGTCTGAGAAACAGGACCTACATGGAAGAAAACTTGTATGGCTCCAGACACACATAAATAGGTCAGCAATAGAAATACCACTTAGACTTATACATCGCTTCACAGTGCTTTCCAGCCCCCTCTGAGTGGTTTACAGAGTCAGCCTATTGCCCTCAACAATCTGGGTCCTCATTTGACCCACCTCGGAAGGACGGGAGGCTGAGATCACCTTAAGTTGGTCAAGATCGAACTGCTGGCAGTCAGCAGAGTTAGCCTGCAATGCTGCATTCTAGCCACTGCGCCACCAGATCCTTCCTTCCCTTCCCTTTCTTTCTTTCCTTCCTTCCTTCCCTTCCCTTTGCATTTAGCACTAGCCCTTAGACTTATATACCGCTTCAGAGTGCTTCGCAGTTCTGTCTAAGCAGTTTACAGAGTCAGCCTCTTGCCGCAATCTGGGTCCTCATTTTACTGACTTTGGAAGGATGGAAGGCTGAGTCAAGCTTGAGCTGGTCAGGATCGAACTGCTGGCAGTCGGCAGGATTAGCCTGCAATCCTGCATCCTGACCACTGCGCCACCAGAGCTCTTTAGGTTAAGAGTTGCCAGGGGTGGGATTCTACCAGTTTCCCTACCGGTTTGGTGATCATGCACTTTCCCAACGCCAGCTGAGGCTCTGCCACGCCAATCAGCTGAGAGGATAAAGAAGAGGAAAGCTCAGGGGCAGGTGAGAAAGGACCGATCCTGCCTTTTTCTCTTCTTTCTCCTTTCAGCTGATCATCGGAAGATTTTTTTTAACTACTCATTGGGCCCAACCAGTAGCGACTTTTGCTACCGGTTCAAGTGAACCGGGCCAAACCAGTAGTATTTCACCACTGAGAGTTACCATGCTTAGGGGCCACCCCTGAGAAGACCCAAGTTCTGCCAACCTCTGATATTAAATAAATAGTTCATATGAGGATTAAGCAAGTTTTCAGCCAGGAGTCCGAAGGGCTCCTTTTGAGGTCAGGCCTTGTCAGCTTCATGGCATCACCCAGATAGGAATCACAACCAGGTGAGCTAATTCCACTTCCATGGGGAGCCACATTGGCAGAGCCTCACAAGTCTACAAGTAGATTTGTACAAGTACAAACCTTCCCCTGTCTCTTTTATAGCCTGAGAAACTAGATGAATGTGGCCCATAAGGAGAAGCATTTGGGGTTGGCAAGTTCTGTAGGAGACTTGCCACCACGTTACGATCATCATTACTATTTAAAAAGTTTTTAATTTAAAAAGCTCAGTTCTTTTTTTTCTGATGGATTATGACATTTAATTTTTAAATCAGAGAAAGGCCTACTGCATTCTTTTCCTTTGACGGGGTCAGGCAAGCCAGAACATTCGGCGCCCGGATTCGGGATGGCCACTCTCCATCTGGACTCACTGCTGTCGCACTCGGTGTACTCGAAGTGGTAGTCAGCCTGCAGGACATTTAGGAAACAAAAGAACGACATTTGTCCATTTGTCTGAAATAGGGCTTCCTGCCTGAGCAGGGGTTGGACTAGAAGACCTCCGAGGTCCCTTCTGGCTCTATATTCTAAATCTTTTCCCCCTCCTTAGATAAGCTTTTTGTTTGGGTCAGATTAGATTTGTGAGATTCAGCCACGACATGACCTGGTTATGAGGCTCCCGAGGGATGGCCAAGGAACGGGCCCACCTGTCCCAACTGCTGCTGTTTCTGCCACAGCCAGAACCCAATCGGACATGCTTTTGACAAGTCCACACTATCTAACCCTTGTTATTCTAGAGCCAGCACCTCCGGTTTAGATCTTGGTCAGGGGATGGAGAAAAGAAGAAGGGGTTTCAGAAAGGAGGTGGCAGAAGAAACGTAGTTGACTTGCATCTCAAAGACACAACACAAATCTGGGTTGCAACTGACTTTATCTACAGCCTGATATAAGATTGAGGTTTGAGGTCAGAGTCAGAAGGTGGCTATCACTATTAAAAATCCACCTACTGCTTAGCCTTTTATATATCTTCATCTCTCTCTCTCTCTCTGTGTGTGAAAGAGAGAGAGAGAGAATGGGAGGGAGAGAAAGCAGACAGACAGACACAGAGAGGGAGGGAGGGAAGGAAGGAAAGAATAAATGTGTGTTCTATCTAACTGTCTATCTATCTGTCTACCATCTCTCTTTCATCTCTATCTCTATTTCTCTCTATCATCTGCCTACATTTATCTGTCTGTCTGTCTATCTTCAATATCTATCTTTATCATCTCTATCCATCCATCCATCCATCCATCTGATATTTTCCAAGTATTCCAGAGAGCCTGCCATAATAAATTTTGCAAGGGTCAGCTATAAAGGTTAATACCATAATAACATAGCAAAGAAAGCAGTGTGTGTGTGTATGTGTGTAATTGTTTCCTGCTGCACTTTCCTTTGACCTTTCCCTCCGTCCCCCCTGAGAGTGAAAAGCCAGCTGTTTCCCAACAAATGGACCCTGTTAAAAATGTTTTTTTAAAGACTCCTCCAGCCAGAAGGGACAGAAACAGGGAGCAGGGTTGATCTGATCGTGGCGGTTTTCCAAACTGAAGGGGGATGCCAGGCCGGGGCACTGGGAGCCATTTCAGAACCAGCTTTGGACCTGTTTCTGTCTCTTTAATGTTGACGCTGCCCAACTGATGAACAGCTAGCTTAGCTATCCTTGGTCTGAGCCCACCCCAAAGGGGGTCTTTTTATCAAAAGGGAGACAAGACTGCAGAGTTTATGGGGGATGCATTCCTTCACCAGCAGGAATTGTAGCTTCCCACCCACCACCCCCACACATACATGGCCCCCTCCTTCCTTCCTGCCTTCCCCCAAGGAGGCCTAGACACTGTCGCCCTATTTTTAGACTTTCAAGACACCAGGAAGATGCTCCCAAGTCAGGCTGATGGTCCTGAGCAAGGCTGCGGGATGGAAATGATGGCAGGTGCAGAATTATTCCGGGAAGGAGAATGCCCACGATCTGTTGGCTTGGAATAATTGCCTAGGTGAGTTATATTCGACATAATCCCTGCGCATGACGCCCAGGGGGTAGTGTGGCTGATTCATTTAGTCTTCATCCGTCAACTGCTCAGTGCCAGCGGCTGCAAATCACTCTCTAATTGTCATGATTCATTTTGCACCCTCTGGTTCCCATCTGTTTTGTCTGCCAGATGCAATGGGGATTTTACTCACCCTCCTTCCCTCGTCTCTATTTCACCTCATTTACTGGTGGAAAGCAGAGTTGTCCACAGGGGAGGCCTTTAAAAGGCCATCAAGATGGTGGCCGTAACAATGCAATCAGAGCTGCCATCTTGATTCACCTGACCTCTTTGCCCCTTGATGGAAAAACCTCTTTCAAAGCCAGGGGCATTTCTCTTATGGAAGACACGGTTTATCTGTAGGAAAAGAAGAGGCAGACCTGGAGGCGGCGTCAAGAGAGGAGTCAGCCTAGAATCATTACATGGTCACAAATGGTCTAAGTCCAAATGGCTGGCTGGGAAATTGAAAGCACGGCAATAACTCAACACAGGTTTCCTCCACAGCCAACAGAGCCACACTCCCCATCCCTGTCAGCTGCTCATTTTCCTCCTTGGATTCAGACTTCGACAGGGTCATGACAGGAGACATGCAAGAGAAGCATTGTTCTTTCACATGACTCACTAATGATGATTCTGTGTTTACAGAAACGCAATGCACCTTCCGCGCCATCTGTGCAGAGGGCTAGATGCCTGAATCCTGGCTTAGACGTTACTTCTTCTACACTCTGAACATGTAGAGGGAACAGTTGGTGGATCTCCCCCACAAACATGTCACCAACCTCCACAAACTAACAGAAGGTCTTGCAGACAGAAAATGACCAGAATTTGACTGCACACATGGCAAACCTCAATACAGGTTTCATGGTGATAGTAGATGACAAGATTGGGTAACCAAAACCAACCCCAAATGGGTAGTAATTTCAATACTACGGTAATTCGACAACACAATGCTCTCCAGCTGTCAACGAGTTGCTCATTCTGGGAGTTGAAATCTTTGTAACCTTAAGACAGAGGTCTCCAAACTTGGCAACTTTAAGACTTGTAGACTTCAACTCCCAGAATTCTCCAGCCCAGACCATCACAGGGAAATTGATATACATTCAGCTGGGCTTCTGAATGCATCTCTCCTTGCAGCATGCAGTGCAGAGGATTGACTTCTGCCTCCGCTTCCACTTGGCCTCAGACAATAAAATTTTGTGCCCCAAAATATTTTTGGAAGCCTGAGGTTCAAAAAGGAAGGAAATCTTACAAAGCACAGCTAGCTCAACAAGGATCACAGTTGAGCAAGACAGCCGGTAGAGGTACAACTCTTCCTTCGGCCCCTGGTCAAACATCAGAGGGAGCCACGCTTGATCTTGTATTGACTATGTAACACCAACACAGAACTTGCTCATTCAATGACTCCAACAGTGTTGCAACGAGAGGGCTCTTTCAGGTAGGACAACCATGCTAAAATCCAGCTCTACTTCCAGCTCTGCTCTGATTGATTGACTCCTGCCCTGTCTTACATGCAGCAAGACAGTATGTGACCCAACAGCAGCTGCTATTTTCTAGCTGAAAAAAAATTATGCCCTTGCTTGCCTCTACTCAGAGGTGCCTTCTCTGCTTGTTGGTTTCATTCGATTCAGCCGTATCTGCCTCATGGCTTCGAGGGCGTTTGAAGTGGGTCGGGAGTGAAGGCACACTGCCAACCTGAGCACGTTCTCCTTTACTTAACTCTGTGGGGGGGCTGGCTTGTGCAGCAAGGGGCAGATTGTGACCCCGGGCCCAGAAAAACGCCCGTTGCCATCCATCTTCTCCTAGGCAGCACTGGGGAACCTGTCCAAGGTTAATGTACTCTAGACAGCAAGAGAGAAACCGCAAGACCGAAGCGAACACAGCAACCAAACAGCGGATTGTCAAATCCTGCTAATTCAGCACCCTAACGCACAAATTACAAGGCTGCCTCATTTTTCCCTTCAAGATGTAAATGATTGTGGCTGAAAAAAATAGGGGGTGTTTTGGCTGCAGCTGCACCAACCCTCCCCTATAATTTTGTTACACCTCTTCTATTCCGCCCCAGAAGCTGTGAGAAGTCTCCAAGATCAATTATAGGTCATCCTCAACATATGACCACAAATGAGCCCCAAATTTCGCATGCGTTCAGTGAATTTTGCCTCATTGACCTGTTCTGACCAAGGCTTCCTAGACTGTAATTACGCACACGCTTATTTTAAAAACAAGCCTTGTTTTATTGCAACACTGGGAATTGTTTTCATTCCCAGCTGGGAATGAATCTCAAACAGTCCCTCGAGATAAGCACCCACCTTTCTTCCCTGTGAAGTGCTGCCAAGAACAGAAGTGTCCAATGAACTAGGAAAAAAACCAACCGAAGTACACAGAGCTTCAAGAATGATTCTGAACCGATTGAATGACTTTGCTTCCTGCAAAGGTTTCATCATCTTTGCCTGTCCTTTATCCCTTATGGGAAGGGCAGTCACCTCCAAGCCTTACTCGCAAGTTGCCCCTTTTGTCTCAGCTGCTCTCGCCTTCTGGCAGCTCTGCGCACACGTGCACTGGGAACAGGCTCCCCTGGGTCCTCTGCCTCACAGCTGCCAGACTCCGGAGACTCCAGAGGCAGCACCCCACTCCCAGATGGTCCTGGCCCCATCTCTGCATCAGACGCAGGACCCTCATCTGAATCCTCCTCAGACTCCCGGACTGATCCCCGTTCTTCCCCACTGTCCGACTCCACTGCCGTCTGCACTGGCTGCCGGCGAACCACAACATGAATTAACTTTCTTGCCATAGTTGTTAAGTGAATCTCTACTGTTGTTAAATGAGCAGCAACAGCCCTTGGACTTATATACCACTTCATAGAGCTTTTACAGCCCTCTCTAAGTGGTTCTACAGAATCTGCCTCTTGCCCTCAACAATCGAGATCCTCATTTTACTGACCTCAGAAAGATGGAAGGCTGAGGCAACCTCGAGCCAGTCAGGATCGAATTGCTGGCAGTGGGCATAATTCACCCGTGGTACTGCATTCTAACCACTGTGCCACCACAGCTCTTTGGTAATATGGTTGTTAAGTGAACCTGGCTTCCCCATTGTCTTAGCTTCCCAGAACGTCGCAGAAAGGGGTCATATGATGCGGGGACGCTACGACCATCATAAGTATGAGTCAGATGCTTGAATTTTGATCATGTGCCTCTGGAGATGCTGCAGTGGTCTAGGGTCTGCTGCTTGAGCAGGGGGTTGGACTATAAGACCTCCCAGGTCCCTTCCAGCTCTGTTATTCTGTTAGGTATATTTTCCTCTTAGCCTGGCAGGAAGAGGCTAATCAGAATTCTCTCTAACTGAATAGCTGAAGTGCATCAGGAGCCTAACTCAGTTTCCAATGTGATACAAGACGGGTCTCCCCCGAAGATTGTAAGCACTGTAATTTTGTGAGTCAATGTGGTATATCGGGATTCAGAAAAGAGATAAAAACGCAGCAAGAATTGCTTAATGGAAGTGGGAATTTGCAAATGGTTAGAGTACCTACAAATTACTACAAGAATAAAAAAAGAGCTCTCAAGGGAACTTTGAGAAATATGGCAGAATTTTGAAGCATGCCCAACTCAATATAATCAACCAAGACGCACCTGTAAATTGCACTTGAAATAAGCCACGGAAACAGAACAGAACACATTAAAAATTGGGTGACAAAATGAATGGAAAACTCTAAAGAGACAATTGACTGGTGGGGGGAAAAAATCAGTTTTAAAAAATCACCCCAAACGACAATTTGAGAGAAAATTAGTACAAAATCCCTGTCAGTGGTTAACCAGAAGAAGAAATCCTAAAATAAGAAATGTTGGAAGTGCAATATTTAAAAAAAAGACTACCACACATGGTACTTATTTGAAAACAACCAAGGCTAGAGGAAGGGAATGCAACAAAACATTAATAATATTTTTTAAAAATAACATCTGACTGAAAACCATAAATATTTTTTTTAGTAGGATTAGTTCCAGAGAGGAGAAACAAAGTTATCACAATCTACTAAGAAACTTTAACATCAGCAAGAACTAATTTGGCTGAAGATTAGAAAAGTGAAACCCTGCCAAGAACACAAGAACGGAAGGCCAAAAGCTGGAGAATATGTAGGGATGGCAAAACTAACTTTATTTATTCATGGTTTAACTAAATTCAAGCTAGAATGGCTCCCATACACATAAATTACAAAGCAAGGTGCATTTAGATATTTCAATACAGATTATAACAAAAAGATTTTAAAAATTAGATGAAAATGTTTTTAAAACATAAGCAACAGTTTTCCATATTTCAAGAAAAGTACAAATATTGAAAATGTGATTCATGTCTACGGACAATGGAAGAAAAAGGAAAAATGAGTTGTCTATGGTTTTTTTCCTTATGATGTTCTCCAGATTTTTAAATTTTGTTTTGGTGTGTCTTTTTTCTGTAACTTTTATTCTTCAATATCACTGAGAAGAATGCAGTGACATTAAAGTAAAAAAACCAAAGAACCCCCTGCTATCTCCTTCTGCATTGCGATCCAGCCCAAACGTTGATTTAGTTCAGTTCTGGATTCCACCTCCCTGCTCAGAAATCTTATCAGCTCCTGTGAGCTGCAGTGATTTCCTTCCTTGATTTCCTGCAAACTGATTTTTAAATCCCAAACACTTTCCACCCCAAACAACCATGGCAGGCAGTGTATAACCTCATTTTTTTCCAATTCCCACAAGAGACTCAAACATGCGTTCAATCTGTTCACCCTAATTGAGAAAGAAAACCCTTGATAAGGTTCATTAAACCGTGTGTTTGATTTCAATACCTGAATGCAAAGATTTGAGTGTGAAGCATCTGCGTGTTGGATACAGCCACATTCCTTTCCCAAGGAGTGTACAGCTAAAAGCCAAAGGTTCAATCAGTCAGAACAGAGCTGGAAGGGACCTTTTTTTTTTTTAATTACATTTATATTTATTATTATTTTATTTTATTGGACTTATATGCCGCCCCATCTCCGAAGACTTGGGGCGGCTCACAGTTAAAACATACAATATAATAAATATTTTAAAAAGGATTAAACAATTATAAAGCCCAATAAAACCAAATTAAAATACTTAAAATTATCCCATGCCCCTGGTGAGGTAGTCACAGCCCGATTTGGTCGAACAACCGGAAGGTGCGGAGGTCAGGGGCCAGACGGAGGTCCGAGGAGTCCTTGCTATATGCCGCCCTTCTCCGAAGACTCAGGGCGGCTTACAATCTTTTGGGATACAACCCAATGTGCTCAGCAATAGCCTTCCTTCCATTGTATATGCCTGCTTATTACTAAGCGGCATTTTTACAAAGTCAGCTTATTGCCCCCAACAATCTTGGGTCCTCAGTTTACCTACCCCGAGAGGATGGAAGGCTGAGTCAACCTTGAGCCTGGTGGGATTCGAGCCTGCAGTAATTGCAGGCAGCTGGAGCTAAGTGCTAGGTGCTTAACAGCCTGCACCACCAAGGCTAGAAGACCTTGAAGGTCTTCTAGTCTAACTCCCTGCTAAAGCAGGAAACCCTGGCCTATACCATGTCAGACAAGTGATTGTCTGGTCTTTTCCTAAAAGCCTCCAATGATGAAACATCCACAACTTTTGAAGGCAACTTCTGTTCCACGGGTTAACTGTCCTCCCTGTTAGGAAGTTTCTCCTGAATTCCAGGTTGCTTCTCTCCTTGATGAGTTTCCATCCATTGTTTCTTGTCTTTGCCTCCTGGTGCTTTGGAAAATAATTTGACCCCCCTCTTCTTTGGGGAAGCCCATCAAATATTGGAAGGCTGCTATCGTGTCCCCTCCAAGTCCTTCTTTTCTCTAGACTAGCCAGACTCAGATATCCTGCAACCGTCCTTCATACGTTTTGGTCTCCAGGCCTTTAATCCTCTTAGTTGCTCTTCTTGACCCATTTTCCAAAGTCTCAACATCTTTTTTCTAATGTGGTGATCAAAACTCGATGCAGGATTCCAGGGGTGGCCTTACTAAGGATTTATAAGGATTTATTTATGTGGTCCTCGGATACACTGTATCATATACAAATTGGGATAATATAACTTTATACCAGGAAATTTGCAATCTTTCTCATCAGAAATATGTTGTATTTTTCCTGTGGGATTGTTGTTTTTTTCAACAGATGGCTAACCCTATTTTGGCATCTCCCACTTGTGACAATGTTCTGTAAAGTCTCTCCCATGTGCATTTAATTCCAGACTTGTCCCATAAAACACAGGGCCGTAATTTGGAGGGAAAGGCTGAACCAATGCCTTGAAAAATCTCCTGCTTAATACCAAGGTCGCTTTCCAGAAGACGATCCCAACTGCAACGGCAGAAGCAGCCGTTCTGAGACTAAACATTTTTTCTTTTGAGTCCAGCTTCAAAGTTTCATGCCTTCAGTTGGGTGAACAGATTCAAAAGCAGAAGTTGAGCTTGTAAAAAGGGAGAGGAGGGAGGGAGGGAGGAAGAGAGGAAGGAAGGAAGAGAGGAAGGGACGGAGGGAGGGAAGGAAGGAAGGAAAACAGAGTGACAGAATAAGGAAGTTGGAAGGGCCCCTGGAGGTCTTCTAGTCCAGCCACCTGCTCAAGCAGAAGACTATACCATTCCAGACAAATGGCTGCCCAGTCTCCTCTTAAAAGCCTCCGTGGAGCACCCATAATTTCTGCAGAGAAGCTGTTCCACTGGTTGATTGCCCTTGCCCTTAGGAAGTTCCTCCTTAATTCCAGGGTGCTTCTCTCTTCGATTAGTTTCCATCCGTTGCTACTTGCTTCTTCCTTACCAACACTTCTAGCCATTATTAAATTATTAAAAATAATTTGCCCAAAAGAAAAAAAAAACCCTCCTGAGTCCCACTCTGCATTATCATCTGAGCATCCAAGAAAGGCCACCTCAGATGGGAGGGGGGGTGTCCGTGTCCTTGGCGTGTGTCCCTGGCGTGTGTCCCTTGCTGTGCCAGCAGAAATGGAAGCCAGCAAATGACAGGGCTTGGGCTGAAGGGAAGGAAGGATCCCAGCTCCTGCACAGAATGACCTAAAATGTTCTTCTGTTTTGAAACGAAAGACGAACGTTTAGCTCTTCGCTGATAACTAGGATCGGCAATTTCACTTTTAAAAAAAAATAGCAGCGTCTCGAATTCCAAAACAGAAAAATTGGCCTTGTGAAAGACGCAGCCTTTTATGATAATGCATGTAAAAACACTGGCAATTCCGTAATGCTATAAACTGGCATAAAACATTCTCAGGGGGTTTGGGAGTAGCCTTTCTTGAAAGTAACTTTCGGTGAATAAACACAATACCTTTTTAAAAAGAAAGCATTTCTGACTTTTGCCATTATCTTTAAGGCAAAAAAAGGAAAAAAAACAGATATAAAAATTATATGAGTTTCATACAAGGAAAAGCTTTCTTGGAAAAAAAATTGCAGTGTTTTTATTTATGCCCTTGAAATTCACCAGCACTATAGCAATTCCTGAAAATATTGGAATTCAGATCTCAAATATTTCCGAGTTCCCTTAATCTGGTTCCATCATTGAACATTTACTTTGGGCTAAATGGGATTTATGCTCTAATCTATATCAAATCAGAACGGGGCCCTTCGCTCATCGCCCAGCTGATCCAGAGTCAATTTATAAACCTTGTTTACCGTTACGTGATACAGGGAATCGATGGCTTAGTTAAAAATGATACAAAACCCTCTTGTGGTTTCCTTGTCTGCTTTTGCAACCGAGGTCCTGAAAATGCCAACAGGCTGGGAAAATGTTAACTCCATGCCAAAGATTGTCCTACTTCCAAAACCAAGGCCAATAGATCAATTGCAATTAGGCAAACTACGAAGCAAATCAGATACAACTGGGTTTACAAATTGCCTGTCTTCAGGGGAAATTTTCCTAACTGGACATCTCCATCGAAGAACCAGGGTGAGCTGAACAGAGCTTGGGCCATGGTAAGAATTGTTTCTGTGGTCAGATAAAGGACAGTCTGTGTCTAAAAAGAGTGCAGAGAAGAGCAACCGAGAGGATTAGGGGACTGGAGGCGAAAAGATATGAAGAACGGTTGCAGGAACTGGGCCTGGCTAGTCTAGGGAAGAGAAGGACCAGGGGAGACAGGAGAGCATCTTCCAATATTTGAGGGAGGGGCTGCCACAGAGAGGAGGGGGGGGTCAAGCTATTCTCCAAAGCACCCAAAGGCCAGGCAAGGAATAATGGATGGAAACTGAACAAGGAGAGAAGCAATTTAGAAATAAGGAGAAATTTCCTGACAGTCAGAACAATTAACCAGTGGAACAATTTGCCTCCAGAAGTTGTGAATGCTCCAACACTGGAAGTTTTAAAAAAGAGGTTGGACAACCATTTGTCTGAAGTGGTGTAGGGTTTCCTGCCTAGGCAGGGGATTGGACTAGAAGACCTCCCAGGTCCCTCCCAACTCTGTTATTCTGTTCTATTCTAACTCCCCCTTTCCATTTCCAGAGTTAAAGGCAATACAATAAATTATATATCTTTGTTAGAAGTTGCCTCTCGGAGTTGTGGGTGCTCCATCACTGGAGATTTTCAAGAAGAGACTGGACAACCATTTGACCAGGATGGTATAAGGTCTCTTGCCCCTCATCAGGGGGTTGGACTAGAAGACCTCCAAGGTCCCTTCCAGCTGTAAGATTCTATGTTCTAAGAATAAGCCGGAAAGGATTGGAGTTACAATCTCATTCTCAAGATTGCAGTTAGAAAGGAGCATCATGAAGGATCTAGGATTAAGAACAAAGGATGCATCTTTTTGTTCTTAAAACAGAAGCATCCATGGAAGGAGTCATCGCCAAGGTGTGACTACACAATCAATATTTTTTTGAGTTCCCAGGGATGCCCATTCCTCCCTAGCAATAGATCCACCCAACCGTAGGGTCCTTTTATCCATAGTATTACTGTTCCTACCGATGCAATTCACGTCTCCCCGGTTATTAATATTGCATGATGCTGATGTTAGCATACCAAGCATTATAGATGAGTGGTATAAAACATCTGTAGGTAAAAATAAACAAATACTGGCGTTTTTTTTTAATGTGTTGTTTTTCTGCTATCATTCCGTTTAGCCTACTGATCACATTATCTACAGAATGATGAGCTGGCTCCTATATGAATCCCCTTTGTCACAAAGAGGTCTTTTATTATTCACTAGGAGTTACGATAACAGAATAACAGAGTTGGAAGGGACCTTGTAGGTCATCTAGTCCAACCCCCTCCTGCCCAAGCAGGAGGTCCTACACCATTTCTGACAGATGTCAGTCCAGCCTCTTCTTGAAAGCTTCCAGGGATGAAGCTCCCACAACTTCTGAATATTCTTCTTCGTGTTGTACCATATCCGTCATTGGATGTTGGCTGAATATCTGAATCTTAGGGATCTGTATCAAGCAATTAAGTGATTGCACAAAACAAAAGAAAGAAAGAAAGAAAGAAAGAAAGAAAGAAAGAAAGAAAGAAAGAAAGAAAGAAAGAAATAAATAAATATTGGATACTAAAATTAGGAAATGTTGTTGCAATGTCCCGAGGGAGGGTCATGTGACAATCAAAGTCAACGGGGAAGCCAGGTTCACTCAACAACTGTGTTACTAACTTAACAGCTGCAGTGATTCACTTAACAGCTGCAGCAAGGAAAGTCGTAAAACAGGACAAAACTCCCACTGAACAAGTGTGTCACTTGGTGACAGAAATTTCAAGCTCCCTTGTGGTCTACTTGTACGATAATATCCTAGGTCAGGGGTCCCCAAACATGGCAACTGTAAGACTGGTGGACTTCTGCTGGCTGGAGAATTCTGGGAGTTGAAGTCCACAAGTCTTAAAAGGGGCCACGGTTGGAGACCCCTCTGCTAGGTTCTTGTGTAAGAGTCGATGCCAGGCAGTCCAAGCCTGGATAAATAACTGATTTGTGATGGCAGATAATATCACTGAGATGCAGGCTGACTCTGGAGTTTCCCCAGGGTCCCTGGGTGACAAATCCCAGCAGATCCGATGCCTCTCAGTGGGGGACAGAGGGGTGGGGGGGGAAACGTTACTTCAACCCCCATCACAGCTCAGGATGACTTCAGCCTCTCTGACTCAGGGGCTGGAGCCCACATGGTGCTCAGGCCCACCGCAAAGCTTGAGGAAATATTGTTTTGCATACATCCAAGAGGAAATGCTCACAGATAAAGAGAGAGAGAGAGAGAGAGAGAGGGAGGGAGGGAGGGAGGGAGGGAGGAGAGAGAGAGATGCACAGGGGGAAAAAAAAGCTGACCAAACAAAACAGGAAACATAAGCAAGAAAGCAAACAGTCTCACACCAACACAGACTAACTACCATGAAACCTATCATCATTATTATTATTATCATCATCATCATTATAATATCAGCCCAACTTGAAGTCTCCAGTCCGATCCCCAGCAACCTTGGCTGCCTTTCTTGATCTATTCTTGTTGGGGGGGGATTTCCCCTGGATGGAGACAATTGTGGCTGAGCCACCTCCATTTTTAGCTTTTAGGCATGTTCCCGGTGCCTTTGCAGAGGCCAGAGATGCCAGAGTCCTTGCAAATAAAAAGGATTACGGTTCAGGTTTTGCGGCTTGGTGGCCTGACAGCCCCTTCAAGGTAAATAAGTAAATATCATTCTCCCCCCCAAAAAAACCCAAACCCCCCCCCACCCAATGAAAGAGTATGTAGGAGCAGAAAGAGAGGTCCAGGGCCCAGATTTTTAAAACCTCCGTCTTCAAAGCAAAGTAAGTGGAGTTATGGCAGAAGCAAAGCAGCCACGGAATAATTCAGCGTGTCAACACTGATTACGAAGACGGCTGCTTCTCCATCCTCCCTATAAGCAAGAGGCTTGTTTGTTTGTGAAGGAGGAACGTCCTATTTTCTCTCCAAAATGTAAAAGAGAAATGAAACCAGGCCAGCCCCCCCTAAAGGTGAAATTCCAAAGATTAGGAACCACGAAAGACAAAGCACCCAATAACCAGACACTTAATAACTTCCAGAATATGAACAAGAGTCTTCGTTCAAACCCTACAGCCAGAAGGAAGTTTTCAGGCCATCAGTCCAGAAATCCAGATTAAGCATCCTTCACAATTGGGGTGAGGGGTGTCTGCCTTCTCTTGGGCAGGACAGGAGGGAGGCCACCAACTCACTGCACCCTCCCATCACAAGAGGACGGTGAATTCTAGTCCTGCCTTAGGATGAAAGCCAGCTGGGTGACTTTGGGCCAATCACTGGGAGATGGTGAGCTCTAGTTCTGCCACAGTCATGAAACCAACTTGGGCGACGTTGGCCCAATCACCAGGAGGTTGTGAGTTCTAGTTCCACCTCAGGCATGAAAGCCACCTGGGTGACTTTGGGCCAATCACCAGGCAGCTGTGAGTTCTAGTCCTGACTTAGGCATGAAAGCCAGCTAGTGACTTCAGGCCAATCACCAGGAGACCATGAGTTCTACTTCTAGCTTAGGTGTGGAATCCAGCTGGGTGATTTTGAGCCAGTCCCTTTCTCCCGGCCTAACCCACCTCACAGGGTTGTTGTTGTGTGGGAAAAGAAGAGGAGTATTAGGGATGTCCACTGCCTTGAGTTACTTATAAAGTACTAAAAGTGGGCCCCAAAATTTAAATAAATAAATAAATAAAGCCTACAGCTGAGTGCTGTCGCTTGTTACGACCAAAAGATAACAAACTCCTTCAAGTCAAGCTTGAGGCCAGTTGCCTTCCTGGCCAGGGCCACGTTGCTTCCTAGGCGGCGGTACACCAAAGAGACCCCCAGTGCATAAGCTCGCAGTGTGCACACATACGACCACAAAGTGACAGGTCACAGACCACGAATCACAGTTAAAATCCTTAAGTATAAGATGACGGTCTCTACTCCGCCGGGTTCTAGATCAGTTGAGAGCAACATCAATGCATCGTGATCCAAGGAGCAAGAATCCAACTCCTGGTTGGTTCTGGCATGAGGAGCTAAGCAGGACGGGATCATCAGCCACAGAGCGGTCAACACCTGCGATGCCCTATTGGACCCTGTGGTTTCTTCCACTAACCCCAAACACTTTAACCTCAGACTGTCTATACTGGTGACCTCCCCCCATTCCTAAGAGGTCTGTGAGGGGCGTGCATAAGCGCACCAACATGCCTACTGTTCCTCTTTCATTCGTACCCATTTCATATATTAATAATCATGTTTATACACACACACACACACATATATAATCAAATGCATGCTTGACAAAATAAATAAATGAAATAAATAAACCCAGATGGGAGAAGAAAATAAACAGACTTCCTAGGAGGCACTTATGGCAAATCCCTTCCCTCACTGCATAGACACGAGATGGAGACAAATCAAAGTTTCCTAAACCGCATTCTTATTGCAACACAGGAGTGAAGAATTTCTCGGAGGAGACTTCCAATATTTCATGGCTCTCTCCAGGTAACAAAGCCAAACCCCCCCCCCCCACCCCAGGCTGATAGTTCGTCCTGATGGCCCATCTATGTTCCTCCAAATAGGAGTGGGAAACCCTCCTCGATTCTCGGATGCAATCCCAAACTCCCTTTCCAAGGAATACGTGTTGGAAAAGCCCATTTCTCCCAGCAGGATGGCACCTTTACCACTTGCACTTCTGAGTCACAAAAGCCGCATTTCCACAACAAAGAAAGAGGGCAAGGAATAAAACATGCAGAAAAGCCTGCTAAGGCTGGTTAGGATTAACCTGGTTTGTTAGAAAGGGGGCTTATAAGAACGTTGTGGGCATCTAGTCTATTTTTTTTTCCCCGTTTTTCGGATTCAAACAAACTGCAGGTTAACTCAGTAACCGGCTGAACAACCGTTGATGTGCCAATAGAGGTATTCCATTAAAGAGAAGAACAGGAAAAGCGGGCTTATTCCAGAACCAAGTTTGGATTCCGGAGGGAATGTACGAGCCGATCTTGTTCCTTGACAAATATAAGAGGTGCATCACATTTATTCTCCCTAAGCCCAGAAGATGGACATGCAGATTTCTGTGCTTGAGGCTCAAGGCAGCTAATGCCCCAACACGGCTTACGGGGCTCCAACCTTGGCCGCTTGAAGCCTGGAGGACTTCAACTCCCAGAATTCCCTAGCCAGCTTTGCTTAAAGTGGCCAAGGTTGAGACCCCTGCCCTCACATCTTTCCTGGCCCTTTGATGGTGATGGTTGTGGTTATGGTTGTGGTTATGGCGCTCTCTCTCTCTGTCTTTCCCTCTGCCTCTGCCTCCCGCCCTCCCTCTCTCTCTCACACACACACACACCCTTCGGGGAAATCTCTCCTCCTCTTGGAGCTCCAAGCGATCCATCCCAGGAACTGTCCAAATCCCCGCAGCCCAAGAAAGCGGGGCCACCCGAGCGCCTTTTGCCTTGGCCCCCGGCTGCCTTTTCCCAGCGCCCCGTCTAAGTGACCCTCCTGGGCTTTCCTGGTGGTCTCCTCACCCGGGCCAGCCCCCGGAAGAAAGCGGCTGGAGGCAGAGGAGAGGAAAGCCCTATCCCCGCGCAAGGCTGGGGAAGCGGTGCCCACCCACCCCGCCAAGGACGGGACCCCGTTGGGCTGGGCCAGGACCCCTTGGCAGCCCCCACCCCCCCGTACACGGCAGGCGCCGCGATCGCGCGCGGGGCTCTCACCTCCCGGCAGGGCGGCAGCTGCAGGCTGGCGGAGGCGGCCACGGCATCGGCCGGCCAGCCCAGCAGGAGCGCTGCCCAGCCGCCCAGCCAGCACAGCGCGCCCGGCAGCCGGAGCATCGCCCAGGGCAGGCGCTCGCCGCTGCTCCCTGGAAGCCTCGGCCGGGATGCCCGTCCGCTCCCTCCGCTGCCCTCCCGGCCGGGCACCGGCGCTGCCTGCCTGCCTGCCTGCCTGCCAGCCAGCTGCTGGGCGGCCGAAGAGCCGGAGGGGGGGAGGAGGAGGAGGGAGGAGGACCTGCCAGTGCGCAGGCGCCAGGGGGGAGGGGGAGGTAGGGGCTCCCCAGCACCTGGCCCCCTTGTGACAGCTCGGGTGGGAGGAGGGGGATGCGCGGGGTGTGTGTGTGTGTGATGGGGGAGGATGAGGTGGTCCCTGGCGCCGCAGGTGGTGGGAGTTGCAGGCTGGGACCAAGCCAGGAGGGCCTCCTCTTAAGCACAATAAAGCTTAATTTTTACAAAAATTGATGTAGTGAAATGTAAGAAGAATGAGGGGGACAGGAGAGCAGCCTGCCAGTATTTGAGGGGCTGCCCAAAGAAGAGGAAGGGGCCAACCGATCCTCCAGAGCCCCAAAGGCAGGGCGAGAACCAACGGATGGGAACTCAGCAGAGAGAGAAGCGACCTGGAACTAAGGAGAAACTTCCCAACAGGGAGGACAATGAACCCGTGGAACAGCTGGCCACCAGAAGTTGTGGGGGCTCCAACACTGGAGGCTTTTAAGGAGAGACTAGAGACAGTCACTTAACTGGAATGGGATAGGGTCTCCTGCTTGAGCAGGGGGCTCGACTAGAAGACCTCCAAGGTCCCTTCCAGCTCTATTCTATTCCAAATTCTATTTCTATCTTGTGGTCATAAGTCAAGGGCTACCTGGACTGGGGAACACCCCCACAATAATAATAATACCCCCCCTAAAATAGGACAGTTGGACTTCTTGATTTATTCAGCTAGGCCTCCCCTTATGGCCACAACTCAACCCACAAGGCATCCATGGAGGAGCGAAACGGGCTTGTTGAGGGAGTTTTGCCCCAGCTTTCTCGCCCCCGTTGTTAAATGAATCACCGCAGTGGGTTTAGCTAGGCATGCAGTTGTTAAGGGAAACCAGCTTCCCCTTTGATTTTGCTAGTCAGAAGGGGGCCAAAGGGGGGGGGGTCACATGACACACACGCACGCGCACACACATACGCCCGGGACGCTGCAACCGTCATAAATACGAGTCAGTTTGCCAAGCGTCCAAATTTGGGGCATGGGACCATGGGGATGCTGGAAAGCTCATAAGGCTGGGAAGTCGCTGGGCTGAAAGGAACTCTTGTAAATTGAGGGTTGCTGTATTTGTCGCTCAGGGTTGGAGTTTTGCTTTCATTGACACATCATCATGTTCAGTTCAGTGTCGCCCAGGGCTGGGATTCAAATGTTTGAAGAACTGGTTCTGTGGGTGTGGCTAGGTGGGCATGTGACTGGGTGGGTGTGGCTTCTTCTTTCCTTCTTTCTTTCTTTCCTTCTTTCTTTTTTTCTTTTTTGCAACACCCGCCTCCCCCGGCTCCATTTTGTTTTGCCTCCTGGGGGGGCGTTTTTGCTCCCAGAAGGCTTCCCTGGGGCCCAGGAAGGCAAATAATTGAGCACAGGCAGGGGGAACCAAGATTTACTTCACCATGGTTACGGGTTGCATGTGATTCTCCTTCCTTAAAATCTTTCCCAGAATGTATTCAGATGTTGCCATAAAGTAGAATGTGAGATTTGCAGTGCAGATACCATGAAAGTCAAATAGTAGATGAATACTCTTTAAAGGCTTAGAAAAATACGGCTGCAAAGTTAATATTTGCAAAAGCAACAGCAATCCGTCATAAAAGAGATTCTGAATAAACATACTTTTTTTCCCCTCTCTGGTTCAGGAAAAAAAAAATAGAAAATGGAATCTGATTTTTATCACCTTCATAATCATCCCTCTTAACCATTTCTCCTTTGACTTCCTTGAAAGATCTTGCAAGGTAATAATTTTCACTATTTATGCAAAACCAGAGAAACTTAACTAGTATTTCTTAACCTTTATGGGACTACAAACCACGTTATCAGTGGCACGTTATTCTTATATATTTGAGTGGGTGTGTAACGTAGGAGCAACAATATACAGAAATCTGTGGCTTGTAACCATTTAACTCATGTTTCCAAAAATTGCTGTCAGCAGCTGCTAACACTCAGCTCTGCTGAATTTCTTTTATTGTTTATTTATTTTGTTTCTTTGTTTGTTAGTTTTGTAGGCCGCCCATCTCGCTTCAGGCAAATTTCCTTTGTTCTTTTAGGAGTCTATTTGAGGGCATGCTTTCATTTGTAGCTGACCCCTACATCTAAAAGTCAGGATGTTATACCACTGGTGGGTTTTTTTTTGCATGCTGCCAAATTTGGAGAGCCAGTTGTGGGGAAGAAAAAGAGAGATGAGGGGGAGAGGAAAGGGAGGGGGGAGGAAGGAGAAGAGAGGAGAGGAGAAGAGAAGGGAAAGGAAGGGAAGAGAGAAGAGAACAGAGCAGAGGAGAGGAGAGAGAAGAGAGGGAAAGAGAGGAGAGGAGGGGAGAGAAGGAACGGGAACTCTGAGCCTTAATAAAGGACTTTTACAAAAGAAAGAAAGAAAGAAAGAAAGAAAGAAAGAAAGAAAGAAAGAAAGAAAGAAAGGAGGCAATGTGGTATTGTAACTATGGGATGAAAGCTGGATGGATCTGTCAACACCCAGTGATGGCCACCACCTTGGAGGAGCCACGGAGGTCCACAGGGCAGAAAAGGAGCTTTGAAATGATGGGACACCTGTAATGCTTTGCATCCTGTTGACTTCCACTTCGTGTCAGTTCAGTCCAGCAAAGGCTGAAGGCCGCTGCGTGTATCTCTCATCAAGGGGAGAAGCACCCTGGAACGAAAGAAGAAACTCCTGACAGTGAGAGCGATTAACCAGTGGAAAGGCTTCCCTCCAGAAATTGTGGCTGCTCCACCACTGGAGGGTTTGAAGAAGAAGACTGTCTGGAATGGTATAGGACTTCCTGCCTGAGCAAGGGGTTGGACTAGAGGACCTCCAAGGTCCCCTTCCAACTCTGCTCTTCGGGTTATGTTTACAGCCATAGATGACGATCAGATAAAACAGGTTGATGGCATTGTTGTCAAGACCAAGAGGATCCTAAGTAACCCAGTTTCCTCTTTCGAGATCAAGCGGATCTAGGACATCGTGTCGTAACGGTTCGACGATGATTAAAGAAATGTTATTCTGTCTTCCGCAGCATGAAGAGCTACGGGAAGGCTGGCATTTCAGTCCGCCCAATTTCAATCCAGAGAAGGAAAGAAATGTGTTTCATTGACATGTTAATGCGAATTCTGCTCCCTCTCAAAGGCTTTGGGATGACACAAAATACAGTTCTATAAAATACAGGTTGTATCATGTGCAAAAATGCTTCAGAAAAAAAATGCTTGCAAAAGGTCATATACTAGGATAAATGTATTGAAGACGTACACGTTTGAGAGAAAATATTATCCTAAAATGCACCCGTTAGCAGAAAAGCCTGGGTAAATATTCATTGAATACTTGAATGGATGCGTCCTGGAACGCCAAGCGATCTTATCCTTCGTTTCATTCAGGAAACTTCAGAGCATCCATTGGGAGCAAAGGCCCAAAAGATAAGCAGAGATCTGAAGAGATCTTACACTGCTTTGCAAATAAATCTACTCCAATTACTCACCTCCCACCCCCGGTGAATTTATTTATTAGGTTTGCAGTCCACAGCAATCTCAGAGACTCTTCATATACATCAACAGCAATGCAATAAAGCATCTCAGCCAAAGAATATAACGGCAATTAATCAACAGCAACGCAGCCATCAGTCACTTTGGTGGCCTTGGCTTCTCCTCCCAAAGGCTTCCAGAAACAATTCCAGTTTTCAGTAGCTTCCAGAAAGATAATAAAGTGGGAGCAGGTGGAATTTTGGAGGGAAGTCCATTCCGACCCCCCAAAAAGGATCTTCTACAAGCTTCTCCACCACCACCACCCCTTATTTCATGAAAGTGGGGTCTCCTGGGCAGGTTATCCCAGGATGTCCAAGTCAGACAGGTGAAAATTGGTGGAGAAAAGGTCTTCTTGCAATACTCTGGTGGCAAACCATGTAGGGACTTAAAAAGGTTAAAAACAGCATTGGAGTTGCACATCAAGAAAGTGTCCAGAATGACAGAGTTGGAAGGGACCTTGGAGGTCTTCTAGTCCAGCCCCCTGCTCAAGCAGGAGACCCTACACCACTTCAGACAAGAAGGTCTCCAGTCTCTTCTTGAAAGCCTCCAGTGATGGAGCTCCCACAACTTCTGGTGGCAAGCAGTTCCACTGGTTAATTGTCCTCCCTGTCAGGAAATTTCTCCTTAATTCCAAGTTGCTTCTCTCATTGATTACTTTCCATCTGGTTGCTTAAATGAGATGAGTGACCACACAAATCAAATGCATGATACACAAGGCTCATTTGTATACATTTACACATGTGGAGTAAATTTACATTTTATGCAGATGAGGTAATTGCATGCAAAGGTTTGTCTTCTTGGATGTAGCCAGCCTTCACCGCCTATACTTCTCCCCTTTACATGGCTCAAAAATATAGCTCGCCTGACTTCTTTGTTGCAAGGCGACTCCTAATGTTTTTATGTTTAATTTTGGGGAGAGTCCATAGAAGATATACACACTGTCAACATTTCCATTACAAAAGGCCCCGCTGCTTGGATCTGCCTCTATACCATATCGATTCAGGTTCTTGGGAAGAATGGGATGCACATGGAGGCCAACACCAGCTGAAAAATTGACAGGTGTGATTTCACTTTCATGTGCATATTATTATTATTATTATTATTATTATTATTATTATTATTTCATCTTTAGTGAGATTCACAGCCTTTGGGGCTGGTTGGTAGCTCAACAGCTCGAGTCCTAACCAAGGACCTAGGAACTGTTCGGGTAGCGTCAGAGGATATGAGCTGTTCCAAGTAGGGTGGTTTTTTGTAGAATCAGGGTATTCAAGTCTGATAAATTCAGGATTTCCAAATAGCGAGGCAGCCCTTTAGGTATGGCTCCAAGGGCTCCAATTACAATTGGGATAACACACAATTTCTTTCTCCAAAGTCGCTCAACTTCAATTTGTAAGTCCCGATACTTTGTGATTATTATTATTATTATTATTATTATTATGTCTTTCTTATCAACAATTATTAAAGTATTATTATTATGCATCTGGCTGACTGTGCCATGAATAATAATAATAATAATAATAATAATAATAATAATAATAATACTTTAACAATTGTTGATAAGAAGGACAGAAATAAGCCTGGATTGTGGACATGGCAGGACCTGGAGACAGCAGAACGGAAGAGGAAAATCTCAAGCCACAAAGATCTACAAATAGAAATAGAACGAGCAAGGCAAAAGGAAGCGAAGGCGGTCCCAATTGTCAGAGGTGCCTTGGAGGCAATCCCAAAACATCTAGAGCTCCAGTGGAATGCCATGGTCATTAACAAAATCCCCATCAAGTCAATTGCAAAAGGCGGCTTTACTTGGAACGGCTGATGTCCTCCTACCAGACTTTTAACAACCTCCAAACCTCCATGTCTGCCTATCCCAGGTCCTTGGGAAGAACTTGACAGGTGGAGAAAAGGGTCAAATCCAGTGGTGGGAGTCAAATAATGTAACAACCGCTTCTCTGCCCTCATGATTTCTTCCAGCAACCAGTTCACCAAACTGCTCAGAAAGTTAACAAGCAGTTCTCCCAAAGTGGTGCGAACCGGCTGAATCCCACCACTGGTCAGATCCAGTCTAAACATCTGGCTGACTATTATTCTTCCTCCTTCTACCTTTATTACACCAGTTTTTGCCTAAATGTTGCCGGTCTTTTGAGTAAAACTAGTTTTCCATACTCAAACTGCTTCATTTTTACCATTTCTTGGGTGCTACTAAGACACCAAGGTCAATTTTGGCCGGTGGGAAAGATGCAGCTTCCAAAAACGCTTTTCCAAATGGGTGCCCCTGCTTTCCAGCTATCTTGCCTTTAAGGAATCAGCTGATGGAGAAAACAAATGCTGCCTATTGCTTTTATAGAGGAATGTATCCGGTGTTTTCAGAACAGGAACAAGCTTTTAATAAGTTAGTTATTGGGTCAAGGAGACAGCGTAAAGTGTTATCCAAATATTAGGATTTCCAGATTATATGGGCTGATCTGCACTTCCTGTTTGCCCCAGTGAGGCAATGGGCCACCTGTCAATTTGGGAGGGGAGGAATGAGTGGTGTCATGAGTTTAATTTTATTTTAATATTTGTATTGTATGTTTTTTAATGCCCTGTAAACCGCCCTGTGTCACTTTGAGAAGGGCGGTATATAAAACCAATTAATTATAAATTATAAATTGTTCTCAGATGGCCCCTTAACCTGCAAGGAAAGTGAACCTCACCTGAGGTCTCTTTATTGATAAAAAAATTAATCTTCCCCCTTCTCTGCTGGCTCAAATGGGATTAGGACAGTCCATTAAATGTGTTGCACTTCCTTCAAATCTTGCACAAATGGGACTTGAAGATTCCCAACCACTTCCCAGGATTCTTTTAGTACGGCTCTCAGTGGGCTAATAATATTTTTATTAGTATTATTATTATTATGGTTGATCCCACAGGATTTGGCCTTTGTTCCACTCAATGAGTCCTTCCCCAAGGACCTGGGGTAGGCAGGTGCAATTGTTCAATGATGTGAAAGGGCCTCATTGGAGGATGTAAGCTGTTCACAGTAAAGCGGCCTCTTGCAATTGACCGATTGGGATTTTGTCAATGCCCGTGGTTTGTGAGAGATGCTATCCGGAATCTCAAATCACCTGGTCCCATTGTCAGGAGTAGAATTTCTCAGCCACATTAATATTACCTGGTCTGATGGGACTTACTAATGGTTATTCAGAGGGAGGTGTGGATCAAAGGTGGAACACACAATTCCTGCCTTTATTATCGTTCAGGAACTCCACATTTAGGTTTACATTTCAGAAGGCAAACAGGCAGCTGATAAAAGCTCTTCAAAATAAGTGTGCTTGCCATAAAGGCAGTGCTGAACCATCGAGCAGCCGGTGAGTCAAGCCACCTCTGATATTTACTTGGATTACAGCAGGCGTTGCTTAAATAGACCCTGGAGATTAATGCAGCACCCAGGCGCCCTTCAATAGGTCCATTGTGCAGTTGTGAAATTTGGAGGCTTCTGAAATGCCTCTTTATTGTGGCGCTTTTTAATTCTCCGGTGCTGAAATTGTGGCCTCTCTGGGATGGCACGATCCTATTCTAGAAGAAAGCCTCTTTCAATACAATAAGAATTTACTCCTTGGAGAAATAACCCCATGGCTATAAAAGCCATGAGAATTGTTTTTAAAAGCCCCCTAATGCAGGGGTCTCCAACCTTGGCCTTGTTAAGCCTGGCAGACTTCAACTCCCAGAATTCCCCAGCCTCTGCAGAAGGTTTTCGGGATACCTTTCAAAGCCATCTTTGTTGTGTATTGTGCATCCCTGCTGAAAACTGCCTGTCTAGATATTAAATGCTGCCTGTTGTGACCCAATTGTGGCTGGTCTGCATCCTCTTAACAAGCTCATTACCCAGCAAGCACGGAGAGCCCTCCGAGGGGCCGTTATCTGCACAGGCAGTTTCTGCAGAGTTGTGAAAAGGAGCAGGCAGCAGCAGGAGCTGCTAAACTTCAGGGCTCGCAGACAGGAAGGCCGAGGGAAGGTTCCCCGAAATCATTCGATGCCGTCGTGGTACCGAGCTGGAGGGAAAAACCCTTTCGCCCGTTATATCTGTATCCTGCCTCTTCAATCCCAAGGGAGCCCGAGGCAATTTCTCATCACAAGTCAAGATACTTAAACCGTAAAAACACATCATCTGTTTAAAAAAAACGTCCAGGTCCGTGATAGGATGCTATTCTGCTCCCGGTGTTTTGCCAAATGTTCCTTGGTTAAGAAGACAACATGTCATGAATGATGATGAGAAATAAAGTTTCCTGGATTATTGCAGGGATTTGGTATCTCCAGTCTGGTGGAAAGAAAGACTAGGAGTGACATATTATTGCGGGAACCGGGTATGGCCAGCCTAGAGAAAAGAAGGGCCAGGGGGCAGGATAGCCGTCTTCCAGTATTTATTTATTTATTTATTTATTTATTATTTATTAATTCGACTTATATGCCACCCCCTCTCCCAAGGGACTCGGAGCGGCTCACAACTAAAATAGAATACAACAATAAATTACTTAAAAATATATTAAATTAAAGCCGAATTAATATTAGTATTATTATTAAAACCCCCAAATTACATAAACAACCCCAAGGGTCAACACTGCCCAGATTGTAAAAACAGCCAGGTTTTTAGCTTGTGGCGGAAGGTGCGGAGATCGGGAGCCAGCCGGAGCTCCGGCAGAAGGAGATTCCATAGAGTGGGGGCCGCCACAGAATAGGCCCTCCCCCGGGTCCCCGCCAAGCGACATTGAGTGACATTTGAGGGGCTGCCACAAGGAAGAGGGGGTGAATCTCTTCCCCAAAGCCCCTGAAGGCAGGACAAGAAGCAACGGAGGGAAAATATCCAAGGAGAGAAGCAATCTAGAACTAAAGAGAAATTTCCTGACAGTGAGAACAATTGTTTTTTATTTAATTTTTTTCAGAATTTGTTCTATTGTATTTTATTAATTTATTTGACTCTTTTCATTAGTTTTTGTTGTTTTTTTTAATTTTAAATATGTTTTACGTTCTGTAAGCCGCCTCGAGTTGCCATGGGCGAATAGGCAGCAATATAAATTCAATTAATTCATTAATTAATTAACCAATGGAATGGAAGTTGCCTCCAGAAGCTGTGGCTGCTCCATCACTGGAGGTTTTTAAGAAGAGACTGGACAGCCCTTTGTCTGGAATGGTATAGGGTCTCCTGCTTGAGCAGGGGGCTGGACTAGATGACCTCCAAGGTCCCTTCCAGCTCCATTGGTCTGTTATTCCTGTTGAACCTCAGGTTGCAGCTCTTGAAGAGACTACGAGAAGCACCTGTCTGAGTACCTCAGAATGTTTTCTTGTTTTGCACTTAAAAAAATTATTCATCTCCCTTGGCAGCTTCTTCATATCTCTGTTAGGGGCATAACCCCTATTTTCTATGTTCTCCTTGAACACACATCCATGGTGATGACTTCTGCCCTTTGCTTTGCAGTGCTGAAACCTGATTCTATTCCTTCCTCGTGGCTTGCAAACTGCAGACTGAAAATCAAGTGGTGGATCTCTGCACTGGATGTGTTTACAGAATAACAGAGAGGGAAGGGACCGGTCCAGCCTCTTCTTGAAAAGAAGGGAAGCTGTTCCACTGGTCAATTGTCCTCACTGTCAGGAAATTCCTCCTCAATTCCAGGTTGCCTCCCTCCTTCATTAGTTTCCATCCATTGCTCCTTGTCCTGCCTTCAGGGGCTTTGGAGAATATGTTGACCTCCTTCTTCTTTGGGGCAGCCCCTCAAATATTGGAACTTCCCATTGGGGAAGTTCTACCTGACCAACAGTTTACGATGGGATAAATTCCCCTGTTAAAAAGCAAGGGACAATTTGTGCAGTCTGGAGCAACGCTGCTCACTGGTTTGGCAAGAAAACCCAGGTCGCTTGTTTGTGAAGATGATCATTTACCGCAGCAGAAGAACTCAGGGAGAGATGAATGCCCAGTGCAGATCATTTCTGTCTGCTCTTTCCAAGGATAAAACGGGCAGGTGTGAAAAATCTACAGTGGCTGGGAACTCTTAGCGGAGATTGGCTTGATTTCTGTTATAAATGAGCTAGCCAAATTCACCTTCCAGCTGCAGGCTGGAGAAAGCTGGGTGATGGGCAGATAATGGCAGCTGTGTTAAACTCTCTCTTGTTTTCCTGAGGTTGTCAGGGGGGGGGGAATAAAGCAAAATGGAAGCGAATAAGAAGAGGATTTAGTGCATTTTTTCTGGAGGGTTGTTTTTTTTTTCTTTTGGCCTCTGTACCTCTGTGCTCGGCTATTATGTTTTCATTCCAGGGCATTGCTGAAAGCAGCTGCCCTCAAAGGCTTTCATGAAAAGACGGATCACGGACAAAACAAAGCTGCATTCACAAACCCTGTGCAAGCAGGACAATGGAGCCCCATACGCAGAGAGAGAAGTCAAAGGAAGGGAGGTCTTGAGGCCAGAACATCTGGGCATCTAGAACAAGGCCAAGTTGAGTTTGTTCCACCAGGAATGAATAATCATGATTAGAAGGTGGAAGACTAAAAAACATACGACGAATGCTTGTAGGAACTGGGTATGTCCAGTTTAATGAAAAGAAGAACTAGGGGGGACAGGATAGCAGGCTTCCAGTATTTGAGGGGCTGCCAGAAAGAGGAGGGGGTCAACCTATTTTTCCAAAACACCAGAAAGCGAGACAAGAAACAACGGGTGGAAATTCATCAAGGAGTGAAGCAACCTGGAACTAAGGAGAAACTTCCTGACCAGGAGAATAATTAACCAGTGGAACTGATTTGCCTTCAGAAATTGTGAATTCTCCAACACTGGAAGTTTTTAAGAAGAGACAGGATAACCATTTGTCTGAAACGGTGTAGGGTTTCCTGCCTGAGCAGGGGGTTAGACTAGAAGACCTCCAAGGTCCCTTTCAACTGTTATCCTAGCCTATCCTAAAACTGCCCAGCTTGGGCACCCCTGGCCTAAGGTTTGAAGGGCTGAGGCTGTGATAGGCAAAGGCATCAGATCTTCTGACCGTTCAGACTATTCCTCACCCCTCTGCCTCCCCAACCGTCCCTGTGCCTCTTATTTCCTCCGTCCTGATGGGAGACGGTGACTCATGAGCGGTAACGCACTAAAATGTGATTTTCTCTCCGGTCAATTTTCTGAATGGGGAAAGCACCACATACCCACATCCTGCATTATCGGAAAGCAGCCTGCATCGGCCTGTATAAAGAGCTCTCGAAAGAAACGGCCGGGGCTTTTAGCATCGATTATCCCTGATACAGATTCCTAATTACGCGCTGGAGAAAGGGTTCCACTCCCTGAACCACCAAAAGGCAAAGTGTCCTCTTCCCTTCTGATAGGGAACACAACTGTATGAGAGAGAGAGACAGAGAGAGACAGAGACAGAGACAGACAGACAGAGAGAGGGAGGGAGAGAGGGAGAGAGAGAGAGACTAATTCCGCCGAATAGGAGGCAGGCAGTACTCAATGCCGTGCTAGGAATATATGAGCTTTAGTGAAATTGGTAGCAATCTCCTTCCAGAAATCTCCTTTGGAAATCCATCCTGGCAGCTTAGCAGGAAAAGCTTTTAAAGAGATTGTCTTTCATTTAGAAGAGATGTTTGGTTTGATTTCCGCTTCTGTTTGTTACCCTTGACGCTCGGAATCAGCTCTGTCCCCTGGTGGATTCCCATTTCCATTTAGCTCCCACTTTAAGAAGCCCTCCTCTCCCAGGTCTTTGACAGCCAGGCCTATCAAGCAAGATGAAAAAGGAACCCCTTCACTAGCTTCAGAAGCTTGGAAGCAGCAGAAGAGTTCAACCGAATGCCACGATCGGTGGCTGCCATCAGGCTCTGGCCACTGACTGGCTTATGACACTCTAAGCTGTTTTATTATGCAAAGATTTCCAGGCACTGCCAAGCTATTACAGAGAAGGTAATATTCAAAGGGAAATAATTCAAAGCATGCAACCAGTCTGTTCTGGGGTGGGTTTTTTTTCCTTTGCTGCAAAGGCACAAGCAGAAATACTACAATCTGTGGCTTTTCTTAAAAAAGGAAGAAGACGATATCAATAAACCGGGTCGTTTGTGCAGAATGTCACAAATAGAGTTCATCCTTTAGCCCCAGCCGTTCAGCACATATTGAGTGTTGCTCTGGTGCCTGTCAGGAGTGACAAACCCAATGAATCTTGTTATGTATGCAGGTTTGAATGTCATTGGTTTAGTTTGAACTGTTCTTGAAAAATGTCAGAAATGATTGGTTTAAAAAGTGCGGGAAAACCCTGCACTCTGATTGGCTGGCAACTGCGGCTGCTGGCTATAAGTAGCAGCCGCAGCTCCGCCAAATTGGGTCTGTTATGAGCTGTAGTCACTAATAAACTCTTCACTGAAGCATAATTTCCTGCAGAAATTATGGGTGCTCCAACACTGGAGGTTTTTAAGAAGAGACTGGACAGTCACTTGTCTGGAATGGTATCTGGTCTCCTGCTCCAGCAGGGGGTTGGACTAGAAGACCTCCAAGGTCCCTTCCAACTCTATTCTGATTAAAGATGAATGCCATCTTCAGGTCATCCAGAAGCCGGAAGGAAGCTACCTCCTCCTGTATTAGCAACCTCTTATTTCTCTTCAGTCCCCTGAAAGAGTTTGGGGTGGAATAAGATGGAATCAGAGAGAATCAAACACAATAAGATACAAGGCAGGCCTTGATTTTTTTTCACCCACAACCAAAACAAAAATTAGAAAGCAGGGAACGGAATGTCTTCACCGCCCCCTCTGTGTCGTGCACCTACAGGCAGCAGGATCCAAAAAGAAATAAAGGCCTGGCTTTTGAAATGAAAACCCTGTGATGGGCAGCGCATGATGATCCCCCTGAAGGGAGGAAGGGCTCCTGAAGGGTTCATTTCGAGTGGCATTCACACGTATTTACAGAACAAAAGGGCCAACCCAGTGCAAGTCGATTCACTTTTATTCTTCGGCAAATAAACCGTCCTTCCGAATGAAAAGCCTGGGAGGAGGGCAGACTATTTAATTGATTTATAAATCACCCCATCTGCCTTCTGATAGCTAGCGGTAACCACGGCGTCTTTCGTCTCCGGCAGAGGCGGGAGAAGGGTTGCCAATTGCAGCAAGGGTCGTGTGGACAGACGTCCTCTTCGTTTGTCCTCACACAGATCCCCACCAACATCTTCTGCAGGAGAGAGGAAGACCTCGCCCTGCTTGGCACGTGGGGCTTGCAGGTATGAAATGGGACTGTAACCTGAGAGTCATTCAAGGGAATCCCTCTCTGCTTTGGCGGGAGAGCCGAATGCCGCCAGGACGTGTGGCCTGTTGCAACTCTGCTCCCTTCCTCCGTACAATGAGGTGCCACATCCGGCTTTCCCCTCTTTTCACACTTTTGCAATCTGGAGAACACCGCGCGAAGGAAGGATAGACGTAGAATATAGAATGACAGAGCCAGCAGGGACCTTGGAGGTCTTCTAGTCCAGCCCCCTGCTTGTGCAGGAGACCCTATATAGCATTTCAGACAGGTGGCTGCCCAGCCTCTTCTTGAAAGGCTCCAGGGATGGAGCACCCACAACCTCTGCAGGGAAGTCGTTCCACTGGTTAATTAACAGAACAACATAGTACCAGAGTTGGAAGGAACCTTGGAGGCCTTCGAGTCCAACTCCCTGCTTGAGTTTCTTGGATGAGAAGCGAAACATCTTTCTCAAAAGAGAAGAAGAAGAAGAAAGAAGAAGAAGAAGAAGAAGAAGAAGAAGAAGAAGAAGAAGAAGAAGAAGAAGAAGAAGAAGAAGAAGAAGAAGAAGAAGAACCCATTCTGGTGCCTTTTGAGATGCAAAGTTTAACGGGACCTTTAAAAATCCTCCACTGCTGACAACCCTGCAGCACTGGCCTTGCACGGCTTCCCTACCTAAGGAACAATGGTCCACCCCCTTTACCAAGGCATCCTCTCTAATGGGTGCCAGCACCGTTTCTCCCCCCTCCCACATTTCCCCCCTTCGCCTTGACGGAGTCTCTCCATCCCAGCCGTAATAAATTTGGGTGGAGGCCTCCTCCGTGTCGTTTTGCACAAGAAGAGCCTGCGGTTCTTCACAAGACCATGAAAAAGGCCTGTCATGCATCGCTCTCTTCTGAAGGGATGGAGGAGGAGGAGGAAGGGGAAACTTTCTGCAAACACGTTCTGTGCTCTCCGTGGCATTTTGGGCCCTGACGTTCATTTGCCCAGCAGGGCAGAAGGGAACAAACGAGGTTCAAACTGACAGGAAGGAAAACGCCGACTGTCAGTCTTCAAATGTTGCTGGCTAACCTCTTTGGTCCTTTTCTGTCACTGCTGACAGTCGCCCTGCCACGAAACCCACAAGCTAAGCTTCCCCGTGACTTTTCTCTCTGGTCCTTGAGACCGCTGCCAATCCCCATCTTCCACCTTTCACCTGTTACATGTCGATTTTCCTGCAAAGTCCATTTGGACCTTATTTGTTTTTCCAGCCTCCGTCTTGACCGGCGTTTCGTTTCCTGCGTGCTCCTTGGACCTGCCAACAAATCTGTTTTCGGAGGTCATCCTAGCTTCCCTTTGAGACTTTTCAATGGCTCTACTGACCATCAGAGGGGTCCTTTGTGGTTGTGGTTGTTGTTATAGTGAAAACAACAATGCAGGACTGAGATTTGCTTCTAGTTGCTGAACCTGCCACCGCTGGCTGCATTGTGACCAGACGCCATTCCAGAGCTGCCAATCTTTGGGAGCCCAAAGCACATCCAGACTTTTGAGGGCAGGTGGTGGCAGACAGACCAAATGAGCCCCCCCTCTCGGCAAGGAAGAATTATTTAGTTGAGAACAGCAGAATAAGCAGAGCTGGAAGGGACCTCGGAGGTCTTCTAGTCTAACGGCCTGCTCAGGCAGGAGACCCTGTAACAGTGGTCGGTACCTTTTGGGGCTCCTGTGCTGAAAATTGCATGTGCGCTTATGCGCGCTCCCTCGCACTCGCTCGCGTGCCAGCCTCAGAAGGCAATGCACGCAGGGTTCCCCCCCATGCCCTCTGTGCATGCATGCACAATCCCCACCACCACCCCTTACCTGCACTGCGCATGCGCATGCCTCCCAGCTGATTTTCAGGCCTTTTTCAGCCTCCCAGAGGCTCGAGGGAAGCCTCTGCAGCCTTTGGAGGCCGAAAAATGGGCCCGTTTCGTCACTTCCGGTATTTCCAGTATTTGCCTGGGGTTCACCATCACGGCCCTACACCATTTCAGACAGGTGGCTGTCTTCTTAAAATGGTGGATCTCTTCTTAAAAACCTCCAGCGTTGGAGCACCACAGCTTCTGGAGGCAAGTCCTTCCACTGGTGAATTGTCCTCCCTGTTGGGAAGTTTCTCCCTAGTTCCAGCTTGCTTCTCTCCTTGATTAGTTTCCATCCGTTGCTTCTCGTCCTGCCTTCAGGTGCTTTGGAGGACAGATTGACTCCCTCTTCTTCTCTGGGACAGCCCCACTTGTTTTAAAAAACTTCTCTTACTTTTTCTTTCTTCAAAGATTTTTAAACTACTGGAGGTGGAATTAATCAAAGGTGGAATGAGCCCAAATGCAGGAAGGGGCTACATATTTCATCTACAGTCACTGAGAAGATTGTCCATTTCTGGAGAAGCCAACCTACTGAGTCATTTCCAAAAATAGCAAGCACGTTCTGCAGGGGGAAGAATCCAGATCAGGATACAACATCCCACTGCTCTTTTGTACGTGAGTGTCTGTGGGCGGCAACGCTAAACTGACACGCTAAGCAGGTCCAGCTTTGGAAATGAAAAAAAAAAAGTGCCGAAGGATATTCAAATCGTTGTGGGAGTGAGAAAAGCGTGAAGGACGTTTTCCCACGCATGATGGACTTGTGGGAAAAAAAATATCGGAGACAAAGGCCTACGACGAGGCAGAGAATTTTAAAAATCAACATCCAGACAAAACCAGGAATTTTCCTTCCGCTGTGATGTGGCACAATATCTGTGGAATTGCTGAATCGCTTTCAAAGGGTACGTAGCCCTGCTGGATGAATGGATGAGAGACCACCAGGAGATGACAAGGCCGATAGGCTGGACCGTGAAGTTTAAAAAAAAAACCACAAGAAATTAGTACCATAATAGCAAACGTGTGTGCTACTGGATATTTTCCTGTGTTGGACGGAAGCCAAGCTGAATACAAGGCAGCCTTAGCCTTTTGTAATTGGTTTCCCACATTTGATTATCTGGAAGCATGCCTCAAAGGCTGGTGCAGTACAACAAGCATAAGAGTCCCACCGTGGTGCGATGGGAGCCATATCAATTAAATAAATAAATAAATAAACAACACGCCAGCAGAAAACCGAGTGGTCTTTTCAGCAAGTCAAGAAATGTCAGGTGCAAACAACCAGACCCAGATGTGCAGAGTTCAGGTTAAACTACTTTATTATGGTCTGCCTATAATGCAGGAATCTCCCCCAGTCTGAAAACCTACTCATCGTGGTGCAGTGGTTAGCTTGCAGTATTGCAGGCTGACTCTGCCCACTGATGATTGATAGATAAATAGACAGGTAGATAGATGATAGATAGAGCCATGGTGGAGCAGTGGTTAGCATGCAACATTGCAAGCAAACTCTGCCGACTGCCAGCAGTTCAATCCTGACCTACTCAAGTTTGACTCAGCCTTCCGTCCTTCCCAGGTCAGTAAAAACGAGGACCCAGGTTGTTGGGGGTGATATTCTGACTCTGTGAACAGCTTAGAGGGGGCTGTAAAAGCACTATGAAGCAGTATGTAAGTCTAAGGGTTATTGCTATTGCTACTCCTGGGAGCAATTAGATAGGGCTCCAAAGAACTTAGGTGGGTCATTCCTACCCCTAGCTTTGTGCTGGATCTCTCCTCCATGCCAGGCTTGGTGCTTGGTACCAAGTATTTTAGATAGCACAGTTCTATGGACAATGGGTGTGATACATTTATTCTCAATAATGGAATCTTAATAAAACAAGAATCCAAAAGGACTCTTAGGAAATCACAGAGCTGAAAAGCCGAAATGTGGCAATGAGAGCCATCTGGTGGTTACCAGGCTGTAGGAAAATAATTGTAGTAAAAACGTCGAGTAGCCACAGAGAATCGATCAGGAATTACCCACAGAAAATAATATATGGCACATCTGGACGCTTCCTGGCTTTCTCAGGCTAGTAAGACCACTTTTGCTAGGAGAATCAACCCTGGATGGTGCCAAGTGCCCCGATGACAATGAGTATCACTGTGACACGTTTCATCCATAATTGCATAGTTTCAATGGGCAGGTTGTGATATTTCATGATTCCCCACCCACCCTGTTTTTTCTTTGACTCTGGCATCTCCTGGTACTGCGATATCAATCAATCCTATGTTTCAGTTTTTGACAACTGTGATATCTGGCGTGTTGTGCTCCAAATGACGATCTGTCTGTATTTGAAAATCCCACCAGACCTTCACCATCTCACTTTTGACAACTTTTTCCACTTTGTGCTCCCATGACTTTTCAGATACAGGTAGGGCATATTTTTACATAAAGACCAGTGGATTAATTTAGCAACTCGGCCGTGTATTATTATTATTATTATTATTATTATTATTTAATCTTCAGTGAGATTCACAGCCTTTGGGGCTGGTTGGTAGCTCAACAGCTCGAATCCTAACCAAGGACCTAGGAACTGGTCAGGTAGCATTGGAGGATATAATTTTTTTTAATTTTTATTATTATTATTATCTCTTTTATTCATTAAACATGAAACTCAGACAACTGAACATTTAAAAATGTATCACAAATATCATTGACTGGCGTTGATGGTTGATATGGGTTTTTGCCAGCATCCTAGGTATAAACCAAGTTGTTATTATTGTTGTTGTTGTTATCATTGAGCATATGCTACAGGGATGACGCATTCGCTGATATGCAAATTTCACCCAAATCAAATGTCCAGGCATGAGCCTCGATACAGGAGAGGCTTCCACCGCCTTTCCCTCCGTGCCTGGGATCTCCTCGTGGTGTCCCATCCAAGCGCAGACCACACCATCCCGTCCAGGGGATGCCCTTAAAGAGCAAGGCGGAGGGGGACCCAGGTTGAAATCCCTTCAGGTCCAAGCCCCCCGGACCCGCTCGTCCAGCCCCTCTCCCAGGCGAGGCGTCTCCCTAGAGAAAAAAGACGGTTCTGAAAAGGGGAGGGGAGAGAGGGACGAAGGCTGCCATCGGAGCAGACGAGGAGAACGGGCGGGTGGGGGCGAGAAAGAGGGGACGCTTCCGGTCCGCTCTGCGCGGGCCTCTCTGTGCCTGCTCCTCCGGAACCGCCCCCTTCCGCTCTGCGGCCTCTGCTGCTGCTGCTTCGCCTGGGCCGCTTGGGCTGCTGCTGCTGCTGCTGCTGCTGCTGCTGCTGGCGAGGGAGGCGGTGGCAGCGGCGTGGCGGCTCCATCATCCTGGCATTTCGGAGCCTCCATCCTGGCCTCTCGAGTGCCCGGACCCAAAACAGGAAGTAGGTGCCTGTCAGCGCCCGACGGGAGGCGGGGAGGGGGGGGAGGGAGGGAGAGGAACGGGGCCGCCTCGGGGTCCTCCGGAGGGGGGAGGGAGGGAGGGAAGATAGCTATATAGATATATATACATATCAATTCTCTCCCTGTGTGGTAGATTTCCTTCCCTCCCCCCCGAGGGCGCCTCCTTTGAGCGCGTCCCATCCCTCGACCCCCCCAAGGAATCCGTGGGGTGGGAGGGGGGCTTTCCAAGAAGGGTCCGTGGTGGGGAGGGGGGGCTGCGGGAGGCCAGGCAGGCAGGGAGGCTGCCAGGAGGGAGGCGGCTCGCTCAAGGCATCCTGGACCTCTGGGGCGGGGTGCAGGGGGGCGTTGTGTGTGTGTGTGTGTGTGCGTGCGTGCATGTACCTGTATGTGAGTGGCCCTTGGGGGGCCTCAGGCGGCTCCTTTTCTGGCAAATGTCTCATGACCCAACTAGGCAACATTACCAGTGCCGGTCTAGTGTGTGTACGTGTGTCTCTGTGAGTGTATGTATGTATGTGTATATATACACACTGACACACACACATATATATACATACATACATATACATCACATCTATATCTGTCCATCTGTATGTATGTGTGTGTGTGTATATATATATATGCATACATACACATATGTATGTGTGTGTGTATTATATATTACACACATACACATATGTATGTGTGTGTGTATTATATATTACACACATGCTATATATATTATATATATGTGTGTGTATATATATATATATATATTCATACTTTGCTGGCACACGCACAAAGCCGAAGACACCAGCCTGAAGATGGCGAGTGGGATCTCGTCGAAACGTCGCCAAGATACTCTCAATCTTACACGGGATAAGACCCGAATACACCAAGACCTACATACCTTTACCCGTGAAAATCTACGAAAACAATATACACACACACACACACACACACACACATACATACATACACGTGTGTTTATATGCATGCATGTGTGTTGCAAACTATCCTAAAAATACGAGTTCCAGGTATAGCTATAAAAGAAGAGACAAACACACTGGATAATATATTTTAAGTTCCAGTGATCGTGATGTCTGTCTCTTCTTTTGTGTGTGTGTGTTATAGATGTAGATAGATATAAATATACAGTTATATATACCCAAATGATAGATATATAGATGATGGACGTATGATATTGAAATTCCCAGGCCTTTGGCAAGGAAAAGCTTCTGGTTTCATTGTACTTGCCACCTGCTTGCTTTATCTTCCATTTTTAAAATGTTGTTTTATATTATTTCTTGTCACCAGAGCTATTGAGAGTTGGGAGGCCTTGAATCTAATTGTTTTTGGTATGATTGTGTATAAAAAGCAATATGCATATATGTCTCTCTCTGTGTGTGTATACACACATGTGTGTGTATGGGAAAGGGAACTAGAAATGGAATTCTCTCTTGTCCAAGTGTCATTGGACACAAGGAATTTGTCTCCAGTGCATAAAATGTAAAATGGTAATTTTACAAACCACACTTACACTATGGAAAATGAAGGTCCACATATTCTGTCCACATTGATGATTGATTGATTCATTCATTCATTTTCTCCCTCCCTCCCTCTGTCTCTCTCATTGCAAAATCTTGGGGTACTGTGTTATTGAAGTTTGTGGTTTGAGGCTAAAAGATATTCTAATATCATTTAATATAGTTTACTTTTCTAGTAAAGTAAAACAAACCCTCTCCTGAATTTGATTGTTTTACCATTCAGGCTGAGAGGTTTTGAGTTATTATGGCTGCTGGGTGTTCTTGTGTAGGATTTCTCTATTTCATAAACAATATTGGGATTTTCACAAGAGAACAATTGACAAACAAACCATGGCATTGTAAAACATAAAGTAGATAGATATATGGATATTTTACCACTAAATACTGTGAAATAAACGACCTCCGTCTTTTCAGTTGGTATGTTTACATAAAGTATGCTACTTGCTTTAATGCTTTGACAAATAAAAACTATGTTTCAAAATGTCTATTTTCTTCCACTGTATTTTCAAAAACATCCTTTAATTTTACACCTGCACAGAATACACAATAATAGTGTTTCAAAACGTTTCAAAGTGTTTCAGTTCCCAGGCAGATCAACTTTGCTCTTCAAAACATTGCTTCATGCTGAATCTCAAAGGTGCCATCAGCTGCAACAGATTTTTGTGGGCTCTGAAAACAGATTTATGGAGAGGACTATTTGTTTTGGGTTTTTGAAATCTTCTGTTACATTTAAATATGTCGATTGAAATGAACGTTGTAGTTAAAGACCAACCTTCTGGAACTGACTTCTGGGCACTTAAGAAGGAAGGTAGGACAAAGAGGAGAAAATCTCTTATCGGAACACTGGATATTGTAGTAAAGATATATAGGTACCCTCGACTTACAACAGTCCATTTAGTGACAGTTTAAAGTTACAATGGCACTGAAAAAGTGACTTACGAACCTTTTTCACACTTACAACCATTACAGCATCTCCATGGTCACGTGATAAAAAATCAGGTTTTTGGCAACTGACTCACATTTACGACCATTGCCATGTCCCTTGGCAAGAAAGGTCATAAGATGGGGCAAAACTCACTTAAATTCCTCACTTATCAGTGCAAATTTTGGGCTCAGTTGGGGCCGTAAGTCAAGGACCACCTGTATTCTGCTTCAGTCAGCCTTGCAAGGCAAGATACTACAGTTTGCAAACCACAACTTGTCTTGGTTTGCAGCTCAGGTTAAAATGGTGACAGGTCTCACTAACCCTGGAGCAAGGATGCGCTCCGTGGGATTAGACAAAGGAGCATGTTGATGAATAATGGCAAATTTAGAAATTCTTCCCCAGGGAGGTGGGAACAATTCTGTAGCATTCTGGAGGGTCCAGAAGGGGTCCAGTTTGGAAATTAAACCTTCCTGACCTCAGTACAGTTTCAGGATTCAACTGCTACTTCCATAATACATTGTGCATCTGGTTTCAAGGTCCAAGCAGTGGCAGGTCAGAACTTTCTGTGATGGCATGTTTTGCACATCCTTGATTTATGGCAGCACCGAGATGTCTCCATGTATGCCTCGGTAGTTCCACACCACGCAAGGAATGGCCGGAGGGCCTTGGAGGTTTTCCAGTCAAAAAAAATGCAGAGATGGGGCCAGGGCTGTCCAACAGTTATCAGCTGCCTTCAGAGTCGGAGATCAGTGGGGCAGAAGAACAGCTGGAGCCTGTTCCCAGTGTGCTCATGCACAGAGCTTCCAGGAGAAGGGAACAGCTAACGAACAATGGTCAACTTGGGAGTAAGGGCACAGGTGAATGGTGATTGACCCCTCCCATTGGGATAAAGAGGAGCAAAGGGGGAGTGGGATTTGCAAGAGACAATTAGTTCAATTCATTAGGGCGAAGATCTGTTCCTGACTGCTTGCCAAGTAATTGCTGCTACAGCGTGGCGTTTGGAAGCTGTCAGCCTGGCAACTCTCCCAGCCTGATCAAGGTCTGCAGTTGTGAAATCTCATGAAAGACTTTGCTGGAGAGGAATTCCCTTTAACCTAAATGAAAGGGGTTTTGTCGGGACAAGGAGTCGGCTTTGTGATCTTGGGAAGGTCTGGGTCAGAACATCTTGATGGCAAGAGATGATCATCAAGGGAACTGATCTGCCTCAGGAACCAACGAACTTTCCTTCCCTGGAGATGCTTCAACAGAGACGGGGCGTCCCTCTCTCCTGGGTGCTGGAGCAGTGGGGTGGTGAACCCCATGCTCTCCAAAATCCTAGCCAAGCCCTGCATTTCCCCCAGTCTTTCCCTCACCTTTCTCTTCCTTGAAGAATGTGAGTTTCTTCTTGGTCCTCATCTCCCACAGGACCTGCTGGCTCTTCTTTGCTCTTAGGATAAGGGTTTGTTTTTGAAGTTGTGAATGAGAAGGTGCAGGAAAGAGTAAAGGCCACCCATTAACCCAACGAGGAGCAGCTGTTTTCTGTCTAGGTCTATAACATGGCTGTTTCACTTTCTGTCCATGAAGTACTGAGGGCTACTTTGATTCTGAGCTAAATAAGTAGTTGGGGGTGCCAAGTAAATAACTACGGGCTCCTCTATGCCCTCTGAGCTTGGTTGTTGTCTTGTAGACGTTTCATTACCTGAACTAGGTAACATCTTGAGTGCTAGTAGACTTAACTCTGAGGATGTAACCTATTTTGGACAATGAAATGTCTGCAAGAGAAAAACGGCCATGCTCAGAGAGCACCAAGGAGCCCACAGTTCAACCCTGGGCTTCCACTATTCTCCTTTACCAGTGAACAAACAACCACCCTGTGGCTAATCTGTGATTCTTCTCTCATAGATTTGATTATGACCACAGTTGAAGAAGAATCTGACACAGTGACAGTGGAAACCGTGAATTCCGTGACTCTGACACAAGATACCCAAGGCAACCTTATTCTTCACTGCCCTCAGGATGGTATTGAACTCCTGTTACTTGACTGTATGCTTTCATCCATGTTATTTCAAATTACGATCACTCCTCAGACCAGGATATTGGGCTTAGTTGCCCAGCCGGGTGGGACGGATGGCTTCGATTGGTAATTTAATTGTATATTCTGCACTGTTTTTATGATTGTACGCCGCTCCGAGTCCTCAGGGAGATGGGGCAGCTTAGAAATCCAATTAATAAATAATAAATAAATAAATAATAAAATTTGGGAGAAACAATTTCCAGTGTCCCAGTGTTTTCACTGGGAATTGTAGCTTCCTAGAGGAATTTCAGGAATGTCCTTTAAAAAAAAAAATCAAGGGTCTGCAATGGATGACTTAAGACTTGCATTTTCTTAAGACACCCACTTCACTTCCTGAATCCACCCCTCAAAATAGACCGTAATCACACTGATGAAGTATGGTTAAAAAGAAGGTATCCAGTCGTGTCCAATTCTGGGACATGGTGTCCATCTCTGTTTCTTGGCCGAGAGAACCAGCCTTATCCGAAGACCATTTCTGTGGTCACGTGGCCAGCAGGGCCACATGCCAGAGGTGCAGAAAGCACCCTTACCTTCCCATCAAAGTGGTACCTATTGATCTTACTCACATTTGCCTGCTTTCGAACTGCTCAGTGGGCACGAGCTGGAGCGAGGAACGGGAGCTTGCTCTGTCACGGAGTGCTCAGGTCTTGAACCTGGGCTGCCACCTCTCCAGCTGACAAGCTCAGTGCCGTTAACCTCTGAGCCATGGTGCTGAGGCATGAGGAAGGTGCCCAACCCTGAGCCAGTCTGGACATTTCCCTCTAAAGCCAATTTTTTGGGGTCTCCAGAAGGAGTTTGCACACTTTACACACTTTACATTCAAGTTGCTTGAGAGTGGACATGGAGGTGGGAGGACGAGACCACATCAATTACACACACATTAATTGCACAACAATTGCACAATAGCTTTGATGACTTCTATTGGAATTGTACATTAAAACAACAAATGCTTCCTTGTGATGGTTTGGTTATTGCAACAAATGACTCTTAAACCATTAGATTTTAATATGTATGAAAATTGGATGAAAGGAAATTCATTTTAATGATATTGTGGGCAAAGTATTAGAACTGGAAGTTGCACTTTAAAAAAAAAAAAGCAAATTAGGCCATTCATTCTTTAGAGGGCATGGTGCCAGAGACCAGGTCAAACTTTTTGAACTTTCTCTCCATTAAATGCATTTTTAAATTATTTTTTTCTTATAAGCGAAGAATCACACCACTGAACATTAGCTGCTAGTCTCTGGGGATGGGAAAAGGGGTAAAGGCGTGAATGGCACAGTGGCCTAGAGGTGAAGACGCTCTCCTCCCACTTGGGAGGTTGAGAGTTTGATCCTAGGTAGCAGCAGATATTTCTGTCTCTGGGCGCAAAGAGAAAACATCTGCTGTGCACTCCGCACAGGCATCAGGAAAGGCATCCGGCCAGTAAATGCTCAGCTCCACTCAGTCGCCCGACTCCATCTCGAAAGGGATTAAAGGGTCATAACAAGGGGGGGAAAATGGATTGTGCACCCCGGACCAAGAGCTGCAGTGTGAATATATTTCAGGGACTTTTCAGGAAAAGTGGCACTTTTTTCAGTGACTCTGTTTCTCCCTAGGATTTCCAGTTCAGTGTCAGGTGGCGCCCTTACCTGACCCTGCAGCAGGCAGTTCAGCAAGAGATAATAATCATGTCCGATACGGTTCCCTTGCGAGTCTCATGGCTGTCCTTCTCCTCCTTCTCTCCGCGGGCGTTTAGAGGCAGACGGAGTAGACTCCGAAGACAGCTCCGAACCTCCCCCGCACAAACGGCTGTGCGTATCCTCGGAAGATGACGAGAGCGTGGAAGGCAACCCTCCCTGCATCTCGGTCGTTGCGCTTCCAAGTAAGGGGCCCTTCGGGAGGCTCTGCAGAGGCTGCGGGAGGGAGGGGCTGCTCCAGGGAGGCCACACGGGTGGAGGTCCAGGAGGGGTCTGTGGGAAAGGTGGGGAGGGAGGGAATTTTGGTTCGGCTGGTCCAGTGATCCACTATTCCTCACCCCAGTCTGTAAACCATTCATTGATCCACTCATTTATTCATCCACTCATTTATCCATTCACTCATTCATCCACTCATCCACCCACCCACCCATTCACCATCCATCCATCCACTCATTTATCCATTCATTCATCCCTCCACTCATTTATCCATTCATCTATCCATCCACCATCCATCCATCCACTCATTTATCCATTCATTCATCCCTCCACTCATTTATCCATTCATCTATCCATCCACCATCCATTCATTCATCCCTCCACTCATTTATCCATTCATTCATCCATCCACTCATTCATCCACTCATTTATCCATTCATCTATCCATTCATTCATCCATCCACTCATTCATCCACTCATTTATCCATTCATTCATTCTTTCATTATTCATAGATCACTTTTATTATTTTTGCAAGCAACTCAAGGCAACAAACATATCCAACCCACCTTCCTCCTTCTAGAGACATAGGAGCAACCCTGTCAGGTTCCCCAAAACAACAACAACTACCCTGTGAGGTAGGCTGGGCTGAGGGAGTGGGACTGGCTTTCATGGCTAAAGCAGGACTAGACCTCCTGGCCTCCTGGTTTCTTCACCACTAGACCAAAGTGGCCCTAAAGAACCCAGGTGGCAAGACAGAAATAGCAAGGAGACCCAGCTCATGCTCACCGAGGAGGGTAGCTGTGCGCACGTGGGAAGAATATTTACAACAATCCTACTAGGCAACCTGAACCCGTGGTGTGCTTTCCAGTTTCAGAAAGCGACCAGAGCTTTGAGGTGACCATGACTGCCACCACGGAAGTAGCTGACCATGAGGTTAACGAAGGAACGGTGACTCAGATTCAGGTATGTGAAACACCCCTATGGGTGTCCCATGCAGTCTTGGGCCATGGCTCTGGTGGGACTTGACAGTATAAAACATATAGTTTATTGTTCTGAGTGCTGAAGTCCACCCATCTTTTTTTTTAATTACATTTATATGCGGCCCTTCTCCAAAGACTCAGGGCGGCTTACAATTTTTGGGATGCAACCCAATGTGCTCAGCAATAGCCTTCCTTCCATTGTATATGCCTGCTTATTACTAAGCGGCATTTTTACAAAGTCAGCTTATTGCCCCCAACAATCTTGGGTCCTCAGTTTACCTACCCCGAGAGGATGGAAGGCTGAGTCAACCTTGAGCCTGGTGGGATTCGAGCCTGCAATAATTACAGGCAGCTGGAACTGAGTGCTAGGCGTTCAACAGCCTGCACCACCAAGGCTCTTGAGCTGGTCGTGGTCAGAGGAGCCGTGGCTTAAAGAGCTTCCTCTCCTGTTTTCCTCTCCCAGATCCTTCAGAACGAGCAACTGGACGAAATCTCTTCTCTAGCCAACGAAGAAGTCTCGGCTGTCAGTCAGGCCTGGTTTACAACCAAAGAAGACAAGGATTGTTTAACAAACAAAGGCAAGTTTGCATTTTCCGTTTGTGGGGGCATCTCGGGGCCTTCCACAGGAGGGAGGCCTGTGAGTATTTGGTGCATGACAGAAAAGTATGACCTTATTGTGAGAGGAATCAATCTGTTTTATGAAAATAATTTGAGGACAATATGCTAGCTTATCTTGCAATGAGAGCTAGTACATTTTATATTTTTTTAGTGTATAGCTAAATTATTATAACGTGTATTTTATTGGACTCCCTGCCATTCCGCCCTTTACATTTTTTTCCCTTGTCTGGAAATACTAGAAATTCAAGTTGAGGCATTTATTATCAGTACTAAACACCAGCATTTGTGTACATATAGTATGACTTTTGTTGCATGTATGAAAATATAACAGATAAGCGCTTGTTGAATTGGGTGCACAGATATAAAACCACTTTGCATGACTCGGAAAAGCATTGAAAAAAATTATACTTTGATTTAATGATCGTAACTTACTATGTTTTAAGCCACCCAAGAATTGCCATTCTCTGACAGCTTATACTAAAAAAAACGATGTTATAGTGGCTACGAACGGTTGCTAAAATTTATCTGCTGGATTAGAAGTGGATCTAAATCAGAGGTCTCCAAACTTGGCAACTTTAAGATTTGTGGACTTCTTGTGGACGCCCAGAATTCTGGGAGTTGAAGTCCACAAGTCTTAAAGTTGCCAAGTTTGGGGACCCCTGATGTAAAAAACCTTCTCCACTTCTCTGTGCTAATCGTTCCCCGTAAGTTGAACTGCTCGTGGGGTGTCTGTGTGTGACAGCTTCTTCTCCATTTTTAAGGTCATAAGTGGAAACAGGGCATGTGGTCGAAGGAAGAAATTCAGATTTTGATGAGCAACATTGAGCGTTATTTGAAGGTTTGTGTTGCTCTCAATATGCATCCTAGTTTCAGACAATGGTCTCTTCTGCCTGATGGGTTTCAGAGTTTTCATCAGTGGGATTCTGTAAAGTTCTCCCATCTCTCTTGTAGCCCCCAATTTCCGGGAAAAACTCCCTTCTGGGTACTGATGGGTCCCTTTCGCTCCGTAGGTGAAGAGACTTACTCTTCATCTGAGTTTGCAGGAGCTTATAAAGCAATGAATCTGGTTAAGCAGCATCCAGACTGTTTACTTACCATTTAACCAAATAATGAATGGTGCTTTTGTTTAACGTGGGACTGTCTGACCTTCTCATAGCCTTAAATCAAAGGCTCAGTAGTTGGCATGAAGCCAGCAAATCTTAAATCAGGACATCCTGAACCTCAGCTTGACCCTGACTGATGTTGATTCAACCTTTTCTTTAAAAGTGCACGAGGAGGCCCAATTCATCCCAGTTCCTTAATCAGCCTGTCCCCCTCAGAGAGCCAGCTACAAAGAACTTTTTAGCTGGATTCATTTATAATAGATTTTGTGTGTATGCATGTGTGTGTGTGTGTGTGTGTATAAAACAATTATGGATTCAAACATCCTTGTTTTGATCTTAAAATCCATTAGAAATAAGAGGTCATTTCTTCCATGTTGATTTCCAGGGAAATGAATTTTGTACCTTTTCCTGGTTGCTAGTTGTTACTTTTCAAAAAGGAAAAAATATCACTGCTCTCTCCGTTTAACTTCATATTAAACCTGTAGTTATTACAATTATTGTATACCCAAGCAATAGTATAAGCCCTGGGTTGTTCAGCCACCGTCTTAAACCTGCAAAATCGAAACCTGCCCCCCCCTGCCAAATTTGGGGAAGTAATTAAGATTGATTAGAGTTTGAATTGCCCTACTTATTTTGGGAGGCTGTCCAGAAAAAGAAAAGAAAATCAGTGTTAACTTCCTGTCACGGGAGGGAAATTGAAAGAGTCCTCTTCGTGTGAGCAGGCCCGTGGAATCAAAGATGCCACTGAGATCATTTTTGAGATGTCGAAAGATGAACGGAAAGATTTCTACAGGACCATCGCCTGGGGTTTGAACCGGCCTCTCTTTGCTGTTTATAGACGCGTCCTTCGCATGTATGACGACCGAAACCACGTTGGCAAGTATGAACCTTCCTACGGTTTGACCCGAAGGGGAGGAGTGTGAGCTGGGAACTGCTCCAGGGCCCCAGGTTCTAGGTGGAAGAGAGGAGTACAGGCTTTCAAATGTCAGGAAGCCATAATGACGGAACTGACCGGGGGAATTGTTTTTATATAACGATTCATATATCGTGTTAGAGATAAGGCCAAACACTGGGGAAATAGAAATCTTTTCTCGTGTGCTGAAGTTCACCGGAAGATCTGGGAGCTTAATCCAATTAACTTCCGCTCATTCCTAGCAAATATCCTGAGCACCAATCCAAAGGAAGGGGAGGAGGTAGGTTCAATGGTGGCCTCTCCACAGGGATCATTATCAGGATTAAAATCACGATTTCTGAGAATGGGAAACTACCATGTTTCCCTGAAAGTAAGACCGTGTCTTATATTTTTCTGCCACCAAAATAGGCACCAAGTCTTAATTTCGGGGGATGTCCTCCCCTGACTAACCTCACTTACGTGCGTCACCCCCTGGCCTCCTTTTCTCTGTCAGAGGCCCTGAGGAACTTCTTCTTCTGCAGCTGGCAAGGCTTCCTGAAGGCCTCTGCAGCCGATAACGGAGCTCTGGATCGATCCAGAGCTTTGTGATCAGCTACTACAGAGGCCTTCAGGAAAGCCTAGCCAGCCTTGCCTTGCCGGCTGCAGAAGAAAAGGGCCAGGAAGGCAGGTGTCTGAGTTTGAGAGGCCTGGCTACAACTCTCCAAAGATAAGTAGTAGGGCAGCTGCACCCCCCGCATCCCCTCCCTAGCTTAATTCTTACCTGTCCACTCTGGAGCGGGCGGGATCTTAATTAGGACTTATTTTGGGGATAGGGCTTATATTGGGCGCAGGTGTAAAAAAATGAAGCTAGGGCTTACTTTCAGGGTAGGTCGTATTTTGGGGAAAACCAGGGAGCAAAATTGCATGCAAGCTAGCGAAGGATAGGAGACCTCGTGGCTTCCCTTTTATCCCCAAGGTCTCCTCAAGGTAGAGGCCCAAGATATATTTGTATTCTGAACATATATTTCCATCTTCATTAAATATGCTGTTTCCATGTTTAAACAGGTATACTCCCGAAGAGATTGAAAAACTCAAAGAGTAAGTTTTATTTAAACCGGATTTTGCCAATCGTTCATGTATCCCATTCAAGAAACTTGGGTTTCCTCTTAGATGGACAAGTGAAGACTCCTGAATTGACACTCAAGGAAAGACACGGAACATACTCCAAATGAATTGTGTGAATGAACTGTCACCACACACACACACACACACACACACACACAGACACACACACACACACACACAAAGCCTCTGCATGGGCATAGGGGAGGCCTTTGAGCTTTGTTTGGGGCAGAAAACCTTAGAAAAGCTTTGTTGATTCTGTGCTCTGTGTGATCCTATAGAGCTGAACGGTTCCATACTCCATTTCTAGAAAACAACATTTTGGAACGATGATCTTGTCTTCTTTGCTGCTATTTCCATCCGTGTAGATGAGCCCACCGTGCAGCAGCTGATCTTCCCAGCCCTGACGAGCAAAAATTAATTGCTTCCCCTCCCCCACTTTAGATTAAGAATCAAGCACGGGAATGATTGGGCGACAATAGGAGCTGCTCTCGGACGGAGCGCTTCGTCTGTAAAAGACCGGTGCCGACTGATGAAGGACACCTGCAACACAGGTATGGCGATTAAAACACCTGACAGGGAAACTCTAGTCATACTGCTATACTGCCTTTGCACGGAAGGCAGCTACGTCGACTTCAGGAGACTAGTGTCAACTCCTAAAACATTTCTATGCCTGTTTTAGAGTTGCCATGAACAGAAAAGGGAGGGGAAGAAATTGGAAAGAGCAGTGCAGCAGTTTGGAACCGAAAGCGCATTCCATTTTTATCTTGCAAAGATTGTAACTAAGTGACCGGAACTTCTCCCCACAAAAACCTCTAATTGGAGAACGTGATTGTTGACTTTCAGCTATGAACGTGTTTCGTTGGAGAATATGAATTATGATACACCCAGAGGGGTGGTGGAAAACCAGGGTCAAAGGTGACAGTGCATTATGTGTCTCAGAATTGGCTGCATACCGCACCCAATTTTCAGCCTGCACGTGCCCCGTTTTCTGCCTGTTCCGAAAATGGGGCTCATGGAGGCCAAAAACAAGGTGCACAGAGACGGCAATAGGCGATGGCGATCCCTGCAGCCTGAAACAGCTGATTGTCGGGAGGCCGATCCAACCGACCATCGCTGCTTGTGCTAATCAGGCTGTGCTGGAGCTGAAACCGGCTGCTTGCTGTTTGCTGCAAGGAGGCCAGTGGCTGGGAGGCAGAGGCAGATTTTTTCCCCCTTGTTCTCCTCCCCAAAAGCTAGGTGCATCTTATACTCCAACAAGGGGGGCGTTTGCCTGGTGCGCCAGTTGCGCCCCTACCTGGACTGAGATGCCCTACGCACGGTCACTCGCGCTCGTTACGTCCCGGTCGACTACTGCAATGCTCTCTATATGGGGCTGCCCTTGCACCATGCGGAGGCTTCAACTGGTGCAGAATGCGGCCATGCGGGTTGTGATGGGGGGGTATCCTGATACTCCCATGTTACACCCCTTCTGTGTGAGTTGCATTGGCTGCCAGTTGCCCTCCGCTTGAGATTCAAGGTGTTGGCGCTTACCTATAAAGCCCTACATGGGGGGGAGTCCCTGCGGGAACGTCTCCTGCCAGCATCGAATACCCATCGCCCAGTGCGCGCTCACAGGCAGGGCCTCCTTGGGGTACCGTCGGCCAAACAATGTCGGCTGGCGGTCCCTAGGGGGAGGGCCTTCTCTGTGGGGGCACCCACTTGATGGAACCAGCTTCCCCTGAGCTACGAATCGCCCCTGACCTCCACTCCTTCCGCCGTGGCCTAAAGACTTGGTTATTCAAACAAACCGGCCTGGACTGAGGGGGGCGGGGTTAAATGTCATGTGATGGGGTTTTAAATACTTTTATTTGGTCGAATTGGGTTTAATGATCTTTTAATTCCTTTTAACTTTTGTATTGCGTGTTTTTATGTGAGCCGCCCTGAGTCCCTAGGGAGATAGGGCAGCATGTAAGACCAATTAAATAAATAAATAAATAAGTAAGTAAATAAATATGGTGTCTAAGGGCTCTGGCTGTTTGGATTGTTTCCCCTTCAGGGAAATGGACGGAGAAAGAAGAGAAGAGACTCGCTGAAGTGGTCCACGAACTGACGAGCACCGAGCCTGGGGACATCGTCACACAGGGGGTCTCCTGGGCCGCGGTGGCCGAGCGGGTGGGGACCCGGTCAGAGAAACAGTGCCGCTCCAAGTGGCTCAACTACCTCAACTGGAAGCAGAGCGGAGGCACCGAGTGGACCAAGGAGGACGAAATCAACCTCATCCTCAGGTTTGCGCCGCTTGGCTTGGGGAGGGGCGGCTTTGGGGGCGGTGGGAGAGACCAGCTCCCCCCCCAAAGGGCTTCCTTTGAATGCACAGAGCCTCTCCCAGCCACGTCTCCTCTGCTCGAGGCTCCCAGGAATGTCTTATTTAAGTATTCGGGTGTTCACAATGGTGGTCCTCAAATTGTGACCTAAAACAATTACGTGGCTAAGTGAGAAATTTGCTGAGCCCGTTTGGCCCCATTTTATGACCTTTCCTGCCACGATGGTTGACCTCAGTTTTTAAGCTAGAAACACGGTCGTTAAGTGAATCTGGCTTCCCTGTTGAGTTGCCCAAAGGTCATCAAAAGGGATCATGTGACCCCGGGAAATGGCGACCGTCATAAATACCAGTTGCCAAGCATCCAAAATTGGATCGCGTGCCCCTGGGGATGCAGCAGCGGTTGGAAGCATGAAAAATGGTCGTCAGTCACTTTTTTTTCCCAGTGTAACTTTGAACAGGTCACTAAATGAACTGTTGTAAGTCGAGGATCACCTGTAGGCGGCAGCACACTGCCAACTTTGGCCAATCTTAGAAAATAGGAAAGGACAGGAGACCACCAGAAATATTGGAAAAGAACAAAAAACCAAGAATTCTTTTTTAAGTATTTATTGTTATTGTCCTTTTAACCGTGAGCCGCCCCCAGTCTTTGGAGATGGGGCGGCATATGAGTCCTAGAAAGAAGAGAGAAGAGAGAGAGAAAGAGATGAAAGAAAGAAAGAAAGAAAGGAAGAGAGAGGGAAGCAGTGAAGCAATTCCTAGATGCTGCCAATGAGAAACCTTCCCTGCATCCGTTCCCAGAAAGGTGCCCGGATGCTTCCAGATTGTTACCTGGGATCAAGGTTGGCTTTAGAGAGACCAATTAGGTTGAAGGCATTGTGTCATGCCCCCCATCGGAGCCTGACTCTGTGGGGAAGGCGAGCTGGAACCTGAGCCGACAGAAATTGTGGGGGCGTCTTTGTTGGCTCCAGAGGAAAATGGGGAAGGCCGGGGCCTTTCAGGATTAGGCAGGGAGGAACAGGGTCAGGATGAACATGAAAGACAGAGCTCAGGTGAGGAGCAAGGACCGCCGCCTCCTGATCCGAGAGCACAGAGAGTGGAGAGAAGGCAGGAACAGCGCAGACTGAGCAGGCTACTCAGGAGGAGAGCGCCCCACCCCTCTTTACAAGTCACACCAGGGGACGAGGATTAAGGAGGCGCTGTGGGGAGGGACGTTTGTCGGGAACAAATGCTGAGTCTCTGAAGAGTGGAGAGCCAGCAGTTGAACTTTCCTGGATTCCTTGCATTCTTTCTGGACTAATTTCACGGATCCTTTGCTTCCCAAACTCCTCGATTTGCCCTGCCGGATGTACACAGCGCTGGGCTGGACTGTTTGCAGCCAGAGGCTGCTTGAGGGGTGTGTGTGTGTGTGTGTGTTATATTTGTTAAAAGGAACCATTTCTTCCTGCGTGTGATCCTGTCAGAATAGCAGAGCTAGAGGTTGCGGATGAAAACGGCATCAACTGGGACTTGCTGGCTGAAGGCTGGAGCAGCGTCCGCTCACCCCAGTGGCTTCGGAGCAAATGGTGGACCATCAAGAGGCAGATCGCCAACCACAAAGAGGTGTCGTTTCCCGGTAAAGTGGCCTCAGTTGATTCCTGGCTTGCTCTCCGACCAAACAGCCAGAATCCACAGGGGAAGAGTTCAGAGTTAGCCCTTTATTGCTTGTGCCTGTTTTACAGGAATCTTCCCACCTGACTAGATCAGGCTCAATGGCATCCAAATGGGGTTAGACTTTGCCCTCTTTGTGCCTACGCAAGATCCCAAGACTATTTCCCCACTTGACGCCTCCCTCTCATTTGGCCAGTTTACTCAATACTCCCTTGGTCTTTTTAGTTGCCAGCAGGAAGGGAGTGGGGGAAAGCAGGGCATTCCTTAAATGCCTCAGATAATTGCTAGGCAGCCAAAGCTGTTGGCGCTCAAGATTATTACTGGAGAGCATGATGGATGTCTCTGGGCTATGGATGTGTCCCATTGGAGAATATACATCCAGGAGGTGGGGGGAAGACCAGAGTCAAGGGGGAAATGAAGGATGTATTTTAGTGTCAGCTGCACCCAGCTAACGCCGACATGGCCACTCCTAATAAATCAATATTTTTTTTTACTTTTGAGAGATGCGTCTAGAGACTTAGGATTTGAATGGGGGTGGATTTGTTGGAGCTCTGACATCAGCATCTGTCCCCCTTTTAAATTCTCCCATCAAAATGCACACTGAGTTGTGTCCCACTTGACTGAGGGATCGGAGCCCAACCTTTCCCCCAAAAAGGCTCCTTGCAAACTCACAACCACTCTCTGGAACTTGCATCGAGACTGCTAAAATTTGGGAAAGTTGCCCTTTGAAACATCGATCCCAACCTGGGGAGAGAGACGGCTTTTCCCTCTGGTAACTTGAAGAGAGTTGAATAAAAACATAACTAGCACTTCCCAACCTTGGCAACCAGGGCAGGATGGGATTTGAGAATCCGCTCGTCTCAAAAAAGTTGTCAAGGTTTGGAAATGCTGAAATAACTGATGACTGAGAGATTCAGTGCGAGAGTAGCCTAGGACCCTATTCACTCTAATTTGCTATCGTGAATGTGTAAGGTGGGCCTAATTGCTCTTGGTTGTTTTTTTACTAGCTCAATACCCATGCTTTGCTACGAAACTATGTGGTTGGGCTTAGTTTTTGGGGAGGAAAATAAGAAAAAAAAATTCTGCCTCTGCCTACCAGCATACATTGGTATTCACCTGGTTAGTGTCCTGTCAGTGTGTGAGAGAGTTAAGGGCTGTTTGGAAACTGAAACAGTATCTGCTGTGTGAGGAAGGAGACAGCAAGGAGCCTGGGTGTGGCTTAACTCAACTGTTCTGAACTAAATCTGCTTGGTGCTCTGAAATTGAACCTCCTCTCTCTGCTTGTGTTTTGCCTTTGGAAGCGATTTCTTTTTTCCAGGTGGGGAGGGGGAGTAGAACTCCTTAGCATCAGAGCGTGTTAATAATAATAATATACAAAGTTCTAATGCTCTGTTGGTCATTTCGGAAAATCCTTTCTTAGTGAGCCCCTAGAAGCCAAGAGGAACAGATGTGCCAAATTTCAAGTTTGGAGGTTTTACGGTTCTGGCGATTTTTTGCTGATGCGTGCTTGGATGGATGGATGGATAGATAGATAGATGATAGATAGATGATGGATGGATGGATGGATGAATATATATATACAGAGATAGATGATAGATAGATAAACAAATATTTACTTCGGTTTCCGTGTCCAGCAACCCTGAGTATCTTTTCCTTCCAGTTCTCATAAAAGGTCTGAGGCAACTGCATGAAAGCCAGAAAAACGCTCCGACACACCAACTTCCAGACGCTAAATCTTTACCCGGGCTGCCAAATTCCCACCCTGGTTCTGGGGTCCAGCACGTCCAGATCCGCGTGGCCCGTTTGGAAGAGAGTTCCGTCTGCTCTCCTGCTTCCGTGGCGGCCTTACAGATCCCTCTCCAGATCACCCACGTCTGTGAGTCACCAGAGCTCTCTTTGTTCCTAAACAGATCCTCGCTGCTGCTTCTTGGATTGGGGGTGGGGGTGGGGGAAGAGCCTGTTCAGGGAGGGGCAACTGGCAACGTTTGCAGGGTACAGATATTATTGCTGGTTGGTCTTGCATGGTGCAAGAGCACAGTGGCAGTCAGGCGGGTAGGAAAAATTGGAGGAGCGTCATTAATTTTATTTAACTGCAAATTAACGAGAGCCAGGGAGGTTTTAGGGTGAGGGGGCTGGTCTTTCGCCATGGGGACTCCCTTTGGACGAGGGTCATTTATTTCCAGGCCAATCTGAGTTACAGGTTTCCTGCTGGGAGAAAATGGAGGAAAGGCAATACTGCTGGTCCTTCACTTAGAGCAGTTCATTTAGCGACCCTTCAATGGCCCTGAAAAAGTGTGAACTAGGACCGATTTCCACACTTAAAGACTATTGCATTATTCCCCGTGTTCACATGAGCAAAATCCAGGCGCTTGGCAACTGACTCAGATTTACGATGGTTGCCGTGTTCCCAGGGTCAGCTGATCCCCTTTTGTGATCTGACAGGCAAAAGGGCAGATGCACTTAATGACCGCCGTTACTAAATGAACAACCGCAGGGATTCCCTTAACAAGTGTGGCAAGAAAGGCCGTAAAATGGAGCAAAATTCACTTAACCGTCTCGCTTAGCAACGGAAATTTTGGACTCTGCTGTGATCGTAAATCAAGGACTACCCGTACATAAATCTACAGATAAAATTCTCCTGTGTTTCCCCATTTATATAATGCTGAGAATACAGACATTCCCGCTTCCCTTATCTTTCTGGCTGTCAGGATTCTGGCAGTTTCCCCCATTTAAATTGTGAGTCTTGAGCCAAACTTCAAAAACTCAAAAGGGATTTATTGGGAGTTAAACTATCCGGCACCCCTGGGTGTATTGCAATTCATATTCTCCAGTAGGACACATCCGTAGCCCAGAGTCGTCAATCATGCTCTCCAGTTAGAATTTTGCGTGGCAGAAGCTTTGGTCACTTAGTTACTATCTTTGAAACCATTTATGGAATGCAGTTTCAGTTTGCAAGCTGATGCACTGCTCCCCCCTCCCTTTCTGTTGGCAGCTCTAAAAAGACCATAGAAATATTTTATGAGTTGACAGACAATGTGGTGCAAACACACATTTGTTCTTATTAAAAATGTTGCATTGAATCAGCCAGCAACGGTGTCTCCAGTTGCTTTTAGCCAGTGCATTTTTGATATTGTGGCTTCCCAGAGGTCCTGAGGCCCCCCCGGCTCCCTCTGCAGAGCCTTTCTTAGCCACGGTTCCTCCTTTTGTACTTTGAATGCGGCTGCCACGTGGACGTTTGCGTGGATGGATAATAAACCAGGGTTGGGCTAAGAACCTGGATCGCAACGGAACCAAAGCACCGTGATTTGAGGGGCTGAAATCTTTCGCCATTGCCAAGACTGAGAGAAGCACGAGACACGGATCGGTGGCACTCAGGAACCTGGCCAATGTTTCTCCCTCCTTTAAAATGCGATTCCAGGGGACATTGTTGCTCATATTGCCTAGAAGATTACACCAACGGGACATGGAAGTTACTCAGAGTGGAGCTTGACCTTTTACTTTTGTAGTTAAGGAATTGATTTCCTGCAGACCCTGAAGTTTATTGAGTGGAGAACAGCATTGTACAGATAACACACAGAGAGAATTGGAAGAGAGGCAGTACTCAAGATAACTTGGGTGTTTCCATTAGCCAAGGCCAGAGGTCAGCAAAGTCAACACAGGATAAAGTCACGTTTGCTCCCAGCAGCTGCCACACTCAGCCTGCATCTCTTTTAAACTCTCTTCCCAGCTGTGCCTAATGAAGGGAATCAGGGCCCTTTCCTCCCCCATAAGCCACGCAACCCATGTTGCTCCCTTCTCCGTTCCTTCCTGCCTGCCCTAGGATGAAGAGGGGGTGGGCCTGGGTCTCCCTCTGACTTCCCTCTCCCTTGTTCTACCTCTCCCCTGCTCTGCCCAGCTGGACTTTGCCCTTCTCCAGTTTCCTCCACAGCCAACGGAGCCACACTCCCACTCCTTGTCAGCTGCTTGGCCTCCCCCTGCAAATCAGATTCCGACAGGGGTGTGACAGGAGGCATGCAATTTAAGCTAACAAAATCTGGGCCAGGGAGCAGTTTGCAGTGGGAGGCTTCCCTGTTTAAACTCTTCCAAACTTTGGCCAACGGTCCCTCTTAATATACAAAGTCCCTTTTCTTATTCCTGCTTTGACCACCCGGGTGCATGCTCTGTTTTACATTCTCTTGCAATTAATATGCTCAGAACCTGTTTACTGAATTGAACCTTTGGTCCTGGGTTTTTTTTCTTCTTCTTTGCCTTGTGTAGCTTCTGCTGATTCCCCTGCGGCTTCCGTTGACTCCGAAACGATAACACTAAATAGTGGGACGTTGCAGACTTTTGAGATTTTGCCGGTAAGTATTCTGGAGTTGACTTGATTACATCTGTTTGCACTGAAAAGGTTTTAACTGAGATGTTTAACGCTCTAGAGCAGGGGTCTCCCACCTGAGCCACTTTAAGACTTGGGGAATTCTGGGAGTTGGTCCAGAAGTCTTAAAGTGGCCCAGGTGGGAGACCCCTGCTCCAGTGCAAAGCAGAACACGTGCCTAGCATCAGCATTTCCCATTCTGATGCTCTCAGAATACCTTCCCCTCACTTCGAATCCTCAACCAGCATGGCCCCAGATAGTAGACAGTAGAAATCAGAGGTGGGATTCAGCCGGTTCCCACCGGTTCTGGAGAACCGGTAGCAGAAATTTTGAGTCGTTCGGAAAACCGGCCAATCCCACCTATGGGTGGCCCTGCCAACCCCATCTCTTCTCTGCCTCCCATCGAGTCCCAGCTGATTGGCTGGGTCTCCTTTGGTTGCCCTGCACAGGAGAACGGAGCTGGAAAGCAGGTTAGTGGGGTGGGGAGGGAAGGGGGATTTTGGAGTATATCCTTCCCCTGCCACGCCCACCAAGCCACACCCACAGAACCGGTAGTAAAACAAATTGAATCCCACCACTGGTAGAAATAACCTAGTTTGTCACACCTTGTTTCAGTTACCTTTTTATAAACCTGCTTCTCGGGTTCTCTTTGATGTCAGCCTGGGAAGGAGCTCCGTTGGGATGGCCATGAAACACCTGACTGCTTCTCTTTTCCTTCTCCCTTCCCGCTCGTAGTCCTTCCACCTGCAGCCGACTGGAACCCCAGGGACCTACCTGCTCCAGACCAGCTCAAGCCAGGGGCTGCCTCTGACCCTAACCGCCAGCCCCACGGTCACCCTCACGGCTGCTGCAGCCCCAGCCTCTCCAGACCAGATCATAGTCCACGCCTTGTCCGTACGTATCAGAACAGTAAGACCTCCGGGGGAGGGGGGACATGGGGAGAAGGCGGTCTGAGGATGGGAGGGGGGGGCTTCAGAGTTTGGTTAAGCAGTGACTGACTTCATCAGTACAGAAGATCCTCAACTTATCACCACAAAGAAGCCCAACATTTCTGTTGTTAAGCAAGACACTTGTCAAGTTATTTTTGCCCCATTTTACAATTTGTGCCACAGTTGTTAAGTGAATCACTGCAGTTGTTGAGTCTGTTAAGTGAGTCTGGCTTGGTGTTGGGAAAGGAGGAGAAAGGGAGGGGGGGCAGAGGAGGGTTAGGGAGGGCCATCAAAGCAACAAACGTGAATTTGGGGAAACTCCAGGAGAGAAGAGAGTGCTGCGGCTGCAGAGTCAGACATAACTTGGAGACTGAACAACAGCAACAATTCCGCCAATGTAATGGTTGTTGCTGTGCGTGCTTTGCCTTTTCATACGCTGTGCATGCCATTCCTGGCAGGTAAGTAGACACCCATGTATGACACATGCATGTACTGGAGGTGTGGATTCTCCGAGATCAGCTTCAGCTGAATCCCAACCCACAAGGAAAGGAAGCTGGTCGGCCTGCCTTCCAGTCTCCCATTCCTCCTCTTCCTTTTGGGCAAAGCTGAGAGGTGAGGTGGCCGATGTCCGGTTTCCACTTTCTTCTACAAATATTCCCAAGAAACCTGCTGGGCTCTGCGCAGCCGCTACCCGTCCTGCCCAAGAGGACGATTGCAGCGGCCGTGTTTGCTTTGCCACCTTTGCCAGATAGCAAACCGCCCTTGTGTGGCCCTTTCCCGCAGCCCGAGCATCTGCTGAACACAACAGAGAACGTCACCGTCCAGTGCCACGCGCCCAGCGTCATCATCCGCACCGTGGCAGCCGAAGACGTTTCTGCGCCCGCCAGCCAGGCGGAACTGAGCGCCGATTCGGGCATGCAGGCCGTCGGTTTGGCAGGCACGCCGACCTCCCTGGAAACGGACTCTTTCCCGGAGGACGCCCACCCCTCCAAACTCCCAGGGGAAGACAGCGCCGGCGGTTCCTCCGAATTTGGCAGCCGAAGCAGCCCGGAGCTCCTGGGAAGAGCAGGCGTTGGCATTCTGAACGCAGATCTCAAGCGGGAAGATAACTGTCCGTCGGATTTGGCTGGCACTTACGTTTCCGAGGTAAGGAAAAATAAAACCCCACTCATAAACCTTTGGAGCTGAGGTTTACATGGCCCTGCGCCATGCTTCTCCAAATCTGGCAGAAATGTGAAATGGATTTAAGTATTAGAAAAGGGAGAACATCAAAGCACTCTCGTCTGATTTCTTGACTCCATCATGCACTAAAAAGACTTCTCTGTGTTCCTAGCAAGAAGTTAGAATTCTTTATTCTCATCTTCCTTTTAAAACTCAGCCTCTAACTCCCTTTTTGCTGGTCAGGGCGACTGAATGGAACTGAGCATTTACTGGCCGGATGCCCTTCCGTGACGCCTATCCGGAGTTCACAGCAGAAATTTTTTTTCTTTGCGTCTTGAGACAGAAAAATCTGTCGCTGACTAGGATTGAACTCTCAACCTTGTGAATGGGAGACAGGTGCCTTCACCACTAGGCTACCATTCTTCTTGTGCCCTATCCGTCATCAGATGTTGGCGATGATGTTGGCCATCCTATTTTGATCAACAGCTGCACAAAAGTGCCACTGAGTTTTGTCCAAACCGGTCCCTTCGATGTTGAAGCCACTATGTTCTTCTTCTGCCTGGACCTCATTTGCCTTCAGTCTTTCCCTGGAGGATGAAGTGAAGGCTGGTGTGTTTTTCTGGATGTTGCATCCCATGTCCGAAATATTGTAACTTTTGCTTTTTAATGGTTTTGAAGACTTCCCTTGGCTTTCCCAGGCAGCTGATCCCCTCCTCCTGTCTGGTTTTGAGAATTCTTTATAGAATTCTTTATCTGGCCAAGTGGAAGTGGACACGCAAGGAATTTGTCTCCGGAGCAGCAGCTCTGAGCATCCATGCAAGCAACAAAGTGATAAGTCAAAGATCATAAACCATAGTTAAAAATCATAAATCCTAAGATACAAACCAGAAGTGATAAATCATAAAGATACCAATAGGAGAAAGTAGTAGGGAAGACGAGGAAGATGAGAAGGATAAATTAGCAACGCAGCCCTACTACATGGATAAGTATCTTTAGCATGAGGCAGGGCTGTGGGAGTTAGGTGTTATGAAGTTATTAATAACCCTCACACTGTTAAGATTGTTGTGGGTTGTGCCTCCAACGCTTCTGTTTGCAGGAATTTGTCCGTAGCAAGAAACGCCGCTCAGCTTTTGCTTGGGGGTGATGGGTGTTTTTCCAAAACGCTTTTAAACTTCTGCGGAAACGGCTGGGCACAGTTGTTGCTCGTTGTCGTTGTGCAGGCCCTGGGCTCTCCCACAGCCGAGGAACCAGTAGAACAGTCCTCGCTGGACGGAGCCATTCTCATCGTGCCTTCTCCCCGGGGCTTCATCCAGGCGTCCGATGACATGGACGGAGAACCAGTGCTGCCTCTGACCACCTTAACAGGTAGTGTTCCTGCACCTGAGCCTCCTTTTTATTTTGTATCCCGCCTTTCACTGTTTTTAACAAGTAACTCAAGGTGGGGAACCTCTCGCAACACACACCTTCCTCCTAGTCTGCTCACCGTTTTGCTTGTTCAGCATTAACTCTGCACTTCGGGAGCTTCAGAGCCCGGCTGAATCCTGCATCGTAGCTAAGACTTGGTTCCTTCTGAGCTCACTGCAGGTAGTTCTCGACTTAGGACCGCAACTGAGTCCAGAATTTCTGTCGCTAAGCGAGAAGTTCGTGAAGTGAGTTTGGCCCCCACGACTCCTTTCTCACCGTGAAGCTTAATCAGTTTGTTGCGCAGCAACCCCGCTGTTGCGAACCGGCTTTCCCCTCATGACTTGGCTCGGCCAGACGGTCGCCGTCCTGCTGATCCCCTTTGGCAACCTGAGTCAGTTGTCAGGAATGCAAATCCCGTGACACCTCCCCCCCCCCCCAGGATGCCACAAGAGCTGTAAGTGTGAAAAACGGTCCTAAGTCCCTTTTCTCAGGGCCGTTGTAACTTGGAACGGTCACTAAACGAAATGTCATAAGTCGAGGGCTGCCTGTACTGAACTTTTGGTGAAGGGGAAAATTTTCACCTTGCATGGACCACCTGGAGGTTCTGAGCTTCTGGCAAAGGGCCTCAGGTTTGCTCTGAAGGCCAAAGGAGAGTTTTTGCTATTCTGAGCATCGTTCCCGCCCCAGTTCCCATCCTCCCTATTTCAGGTGAAGGTTAAAGCAGCCAGCCTTAAAAAGTGGTGTAGGTCACATGTGTGTAGCCAACACAAGAGACAACCTGTTGTGTCTTGGTTCTCCCTAGATCCCATCTTACAGCACCATGGAGAGAATTCTCACGTTACCGGCTCCTCTTTGGACAGCCCCAGTTCAGAAGACTCGAAGGGCATGGAGAACTTGGTCAGCTGTCACTGAGGCTCTTCCCGGTCCGTTAACTCCTGCGCTGGTCAAAGGAGGCTCCACCTGGCAGGGCTGACCCAGAGGCCCCTTTGGCTCCCTTCTGATCTCGAACGGGGGACCGTCCCGGATAGTTCCCCTCCGAAGTTTCTGCATTCAAGGTGGCTCGTGGTGGACAGGGAAGAAATCCCAACGCTCCAGGCTACTAACCCAGCAGGAAACGAGCATCTGGAATTGAGGTTACACCATTTAGGATTTGCACCAGTCCTCCTGCTTCGGGGTGAGACTATAGTTACAGCTGTTGTAACTACCGAGGGAGCCAGAAGGTACGTGAGGGGGAAAAGGTGTATTTTTCTAGGGGTTCGAGCAGCAGGAAAGCCGGGAACTGAAGAATCTGTTGCTGGCAACGGATGTCGTGTCCGAAGGATCAGGCGTAATCCTTAAAATGCTACCGCTAGAACCCCCGAGGGCAGCATGGAGACCTTGAAGCTGCAATAGATTTAGGAGTCCATTTTAAACCCCTGAGGAGACCTTCCTTCTGGCATGGATTCAAAAATCAACTGCAGGAGCCAAACTCTGCACAGGAAGCCAACTTGGATGCCCCTTTTTGGAGACATTTCATCGGGAACGAGTGTTGGCGGTGGGCGGCTCTGCACGTTCCTTCTACGGGGAAGGCTTTGCAGCCCAAAACACCAAGCTGAAATTCGGTGCAACTTGGCCATGGCAACCTGATTCTCCCTACTGCAAAAGGCTGTGGTTTAAAAAAAAAAAAACACAACATGATCCAAATCAGTATTGACTTCTGTCCCTGATCAGCTTCCTCACTTAAGTTGTTAAGTGCTTGGCCCAAGAGTCCGCTATGCACTCACAAGTCTGTCGTTCAGGCGGCCAGTCGGTCGCAGAAATGAAACCAGCTCAATGCAAGCGAGAAACTCTCTTCTGTCATAGTAGATGCCTTTTTATTTATAATGTAGGATAGACATTTGCAGTGCTGAGGTTTTTTTTGTACAGTGTAATAATAATAAAAACAAGGCCGTGTTTTTTCCCCCACACACAACAGGGGGGAAAAAGGGGTGTGCCACTCTGAAAAACACAAGCGTTGTACAACTGGAATGTTCATTAAGTGCAGTAGTAGCGACTGTGTGGCTCACACCCGCCCACCCACAATCCCCTAAAGCAGGTGCTCTTCTTGTACTGCACTACTTCACCTCCCTGGTGGAGGAAGAATCGGCAAAACACACCTCAGTGAACCTTCTTCCTCCAGGTCTTCCTTCCAGCCTCTGGGCCCTGGGCCTTGTGTGGAAGCCCTCCTGGCCACCTCTCCGGAAAGCAGGGCTGAAAAAACGCGGCCGTGGAGCACCTGAACGCCGTCGACACCTTCGCCCCAGCAGAGTTCATTTCCCCACTTCATGGAAGTAGAGGTTGGCACATATGCAAAGCATGATGATCGAGAACAAAATGTAGTAGATGAGGTTCCTAAATTTGGGCTCAAGGTCTCCTTGTCGATACCAATAGATCTGGAGGGGAAGAGAAGCGGGGAGACACAAAATATTAAGAGGAGGCAGATGCCATCATCGTCTTAGAAGGACCCTGGACTGCCTCTGGCATGTTCCTAGGTTTTTTGTTTTTTAATTACATTTATATGCTGCCCTTCTCCAAAGACTCAGTGCGGCTTACAATTTTGGGATACAACCCATGCTCAGCAATAGCCTTCCTTCCATTGTATATGCCTGCTTATTACTAAGCGGCATTTTTTTAACAAGGTCAGCTAATTGCCCCCAACAATCTTGGGTCCTCAATCTACCCGAGGGATGGAAGGCTGAGTCAACCTTGAGCCTGGTGGGATTCGAGCCTGCAATAATTACAGGCAGCTGGAACTTAAATACAGGCATTTAACAGCCTGAGCCACCAAGGCCCTCTGACGTTCTCCTCCAACCAGACAGAGAAGGCTGCAGGGCACCTGGGCTCCTTGGCAATGGGAACTGAACCCAGTGGAGCAGTGGCGCTTCAGGCCTCCGCTGGTGTGGGGAAAGCTGTGCATGTGCGTTAGGTGCACATGCAATCACTGAACCGGTAGCGCAACAGGTAGGATTCCACTGCTGCAGTGGAGGCTTTGCTTCTAGGGCAGGGTCTCTCCATTTGAAGACCCAGACTTCAACTCCTGTGGAATTCTGGGAATTGAAGTCCACAAGTCCCCAAAGTTGGAGAGCTTTGCTGGCTGGGGAATTCTGGGAGTTGAAGTCCACAGGTCTTCAAGTGGCCAAGGTTGGAGACCCCTGAAACTCGGCTGAGGGCGAGTGAAAAGATGCAACCGCTCTATTCCAGGGGCCTTCAAACTCGACAGCTTTGAGACTGGTGGACTTCAACTCCCAGAATTCCTTTTCCTCCAGTCATGTTAGCTCAGGAATTCTGGGAGTTGCAGTCCACAAGTCTTAACCTTGCCAAGTTTGGGGGAGAGAGATGAGATAGATGGATGATAGATATATAGATTAGATAGAATGATGGATGCATGGGTGGATGATAGGATAGATCAGGGGCCTTCAAACCTGGCAGCTTCAAGACTTGTGGACTTCAACTCCCAGAATTCCTCCTCCAGTCATGTTAGCTCATGAATTCTGGGAGTTGGAAGTCCACAAGTCTTAAAAGCTCTCAAGTTTGAAGGCCCTTGCTCCAAATGGTCAGTTTTTCAGTGCCCCTTTTTCCACTGCAGGCAACGGCAGTCTGGCCCTCAGGTGGCCCAATTGCTTGCACGTTCCCCACTTTCCACGTAGCTTTTCCTACGGCCACAAGGGGGACACAAAATTTCTCTCGCTAAGAAAAAGCCGACAGGAAAGTTGCCAATTTTCAGACCCTTTTTGCCCTGGTGGTGAAGCAAATCACTGCAGTTGTTAAGTGAGTGGTGTGGTCGTTAAGTGAACCAAGCTTCCCGCCCACCACTCCCCCGATTTTGCTTGACCCCACGGGGAAGGTTGCGAGGGGTGACCCTCTGGGCCCCAGGATGGGCAACCATCCAAGTACACCTCCTGCGTTCATTGTTTCTTTAAGTGAGTCGTTCTGATGGGACAGGGACATTGTCCATGTTGCAGTCCTTGACTTACAACAGTCCACTTAGTGACTGTTCGAAGCTATGATGGCACTGAAAAAAAAGTGACTTGCAACCCTTTCTCTCCCTTGTGACCGTTGCAGCCGCCCCGTGACCAGGGGCTCAAAATTCAGCCGCTTGGCAAATGTATTTATGACGGCCGCGGTTTCCCGTGATTTGGCGACCTTCTGACGAGCAAAGTCAACAGGGAGGCTGGATTCACTTAACAACGATGGCAAGAATGGTCATTAAAAGCTCACTTAAACTTAGCAACAGAAACTTGGGGCTGAATTGTGGCCGCAAGTCGAGGGGCAACCTCTGTGCCTGTGTTCGTGGTGGCAACCAGCCAGCAGCAGATTTTTTTCACCATGGAAAAATTAACTTCTCTGTAGCTGTTCCGTCTGCAGCAGCCACATCTGTCAACTGTGATGGAGAGAAAGGCTGAGGCTGCCAATCCAGGGTGCTTTTAGTTGCACTTCAAGCAGGTGTAAGGGGGGTGGGCTTTAACCGGCCCTCACCAGCCCCTCACCCTATTGAAGTGCTCTGAGCTGTGTATTTAGCTGCAATGCATACATCAAACATTTATAAACAGCAGCTAAGGAAATGGAAGCATCCGTGTTCACAGGAAACACATGGAAGGTTCTGAAAATAAATGCCAAAATGTACATTACAAATGCATTATAAAAGGTATTGGCATGGATGGAATGAATATTTCGCTATTCCCTGGGGGAAAAAAATAATAATAATGACCCCCCCCCCTTTACAAGCTGCTAGGAGGCAAACCCGATCTGAACCATTTTGGTACCGATTCAAAGCTAACTTCTCTTCCTGAATTAGGTTTGCAGGGCCAAGCGGGATACTTACTATAAGCAACAAGGAAGCTACGATGCCAACAGCAAAATTGATTATTCTGTCCTGAAAGACAAGACAAAAAAAGAATAAACAAACAAACAAGGCGTGCTCTGCAGAGTACCAGGAGGTGGAACCGATTGCAAAAAGGCAGAGTGTTGGTGCCAGTTGGGTGACGGGGCACAATAAATCCCATGTGGCACCTCAACCTGAAGAGGGGAGGCTTCCAAGATTTCAGGCAAAGGAGCCCGAGAAGATAGGAAACCGTTGGGAAGGCAACTGGGAAGAGGCTCACATTGAAGTAAACGTCATAAATAAGAATGTCTCTCTCTTTGCAATCAACACAGCTGTCAACTCATACAATATTTCTATGGTTGTCTTAGAATTGCCAACAGAAAGGGAGGAGGGAAAGGGGTTTGAAAGAGCAGGGTGGCAGCTTGGAAATCGAAAGTGCATTCCATCAATAGTTTTTCAAAGATAGTAACTAGGTGACTGAAGTTTCCGCCGGGCAAAATTCTAACTGGAGAGCCTGATTGATGACTCTGGGCTATGGGTGTGTCCCATTGGAGGATATGAATTACGATACACCCAGGCAGTGGCAGACAGTTTGACTCCCAATAAATCCTTTTGAAGTTTTTGAAGTTTGGCTCGAGACTCATGATTTAAAGGGGAGTAACTGCTGGAGTCCCGACAGCAGCAACGTATCTAATAACGCTTCAGGTGGCTTAACGCCCACCTGTTTGCCTCCCCTTCCAAATGACAAGAAGGGAAGTTTGTTTGGGGACTTCGGCCCCCTTTGCAATTCCCCAGTTGGCTTCTCTTGGGTTCATCAAATCACAGCCGCTACTTCAGCTTCCCTCCCTCTTTACTCCTTGGTTCCCTTCTGCTGAGAAACCCCCCCAAATTCTCCATCGCTGCTGCTTTGGCCCTCTTCCTTGCATCCTTTTAAAAAAAATCCCCCCTACCCTTACTCCTTTCTGCAGAGGGCTTTCCTACTGCTGGGCAGAATGCATGGAGGACTTGTTTTAATTCTTTGCAAAAAGGAGAAAAAGAAGGGAAGGGGGGCAGTTTAGAGAAAGCAGAGTTAAAACCGTTAACTATTGTAGGTGCCAAGTGAGGAGGCTGGTTTGGGATGGAGGGGAATCTTATTTTACATCAAGAGGCGTCCGGGCAGTTAAGGGAGAAATTGATTTAAGGGGTGGATATTCCCCCCACCCACTTTGGGAATGCGTGTCCTCCATTCACATGCCACTGTATGTACAGATAGTCCTCAACTTAGTGACGGCACGGAAGACTGTGACTTATGACCATTTGTCACACCACCGTTGCAGCATTTCCTCTGGTCACGTGATCGAAATTAAAGGCAACTGACTTGTATTTACGATGGTGGGAGAGTCCCCCGGGGTCACGTGATCCCCCTTTTGCCCCCTTCTGAGAAGCAAAGTCAACGGGAGAAGCCCGGTTCGCTTAAACGACCGTGTGACTCACTTAACAACCGCAGGGATTCTCTTTAACAACAGCAGCAGGAAAGGGACATGAAACGAGGCAAAACTCCACTTAACAACTGTCTTGCTTAGCAACAGAAAGGCTGGGCTCCATTGAGGTCATAAATGGAGGACTAGCCGTATTGGGGAAGTCCAGCCTCATCACAGGGCCTTCCCCAACCAGATGCCTCCTCACTTCCCTCCTTCTTTCCATTAAATGAGACATAATCCGATTCAACTGGATTCCTGGGCAGATTTTTCCTGGGAATCCAGTTGAATCGCATTATGACTCGTTTAATGGAAAGAAGGACATGAGAGCAGCGGTTCCATATTTGAGGGGCTCCTACAAAGAGGAGGGTCAACTTATTCTCCAAAGCCCCTGAGAGCAGGACAAGGAGCAACGGATGGAAACCAGTCAAGGCGAGAAGCAACTTGGAAGTAAGCAGAAACTTCCTAAGAGGGGGAAAAATTAAGCAGTGGAACTGCTGGCCACCAGAAGTTGTGGCTACTCCATCACTGGAGGCTTTTAAAAGAGACTGGACAGCTGTTTGTCTGGAATGGTGTAGGGTTTCCTGCCAGAGCAGGGGGCTGGACTAGAAGACCTCCAAGGTCCCTTCCAACTCTTTAGAGTTCTGAATTAATCAAATCTGTATAGGTACTCCTCAAGTTACAACCATTTCTTTAGCAACTGTTCCAACTTACAACGGAGCTGGGGTTAAAAAACGAGACAGCCAATTCTGACTCTTACAACTACTGTACCTCCTCCCTGCAGGCCAAATTACTCCAACTCGTCCTAAGGGAGACCGGCTGTGAGCCTCTATTTTCTTCCTTCTCAGTTTGATCCAGCCAGCCCTTTGCCCTGGGGTGGTGCCCCTTCCAAAGGGTGACTTCCGCAACACATCATTTTATCTCAACAAGTCTAGATTAGGAAAGTCACTGAAATCAGGATTAAGAAACAAAAACAAAGCGATATTTTCCAGGACAGAGCTCAAAAGACGAGGCTTCGTATTCTTAACAACTTATGAAGGTGCTTAGAACTTCCTTTCTTCTCTTCTGGCCTTTCTTCTTATTTCTACTCCTGTCCTGAAAAGGGTTTTTTTTTCAGTCAGTTGGGATTCCATAGAATTTAGTCGCGTCATCCAACCGTCCCTGCATTTCAAAACGATCCTTATCTGTTATCTCTTATAAATCCATTAATCCAGAAGACTGAGTCACTCCGACCAATTCATCCGAACGTCACGCTGAACAAAAGATTGCCCAATTCTATACTTTTTTTTTTAAAGAAAAAGACATTTTGAAAGTCAGAGATTATCCCACCCTACAATTACACCCTCCATCCCACATATGTGAGGTGGTATCGACACAACAGATGTTTTTCTCAGCGTGAAGTTTATCCACCTCAAAATGAAATAGCCGAGGAAGGAAAAAACAAATGAAGTCTGTTGCAATTTAAAAAGCCCTGGGAGAAAAAAAATCAACTAAAAATGTCAGGGTACCAAAATTGCAAATATTGGTTTCTTCAGAGCTCTTATCAATAGACCCTGTGCATAAACATCTCTGCACGTTGCCATCCTCTCTGGTTGGGATCTGACTAGCCTCTTAACGTTTTTTGGGGGGAAGTTGCTAATGAAAGAGAATATTTGTAGCTCAGGGTTGACGTGAGGGATCCTTTTTGCTTTCTGAGCTTGGTTTTCTTGCAGACGTCTCATGACCCAACTAAGGAACATCATCAGTGCTCGTGTGGAAATGGCAATGCACACCAAGATACACCTCTTTGATCAGACATGAACTGACCCTGTTGGCTCCATGTTAAGATTTACTCAAAGAAATAACCTTTAGATCAGGTCTCCAACCTTGGCCCACTTTAAGACTTGTGGACTTCAACTCCCAGAATTCCTCAGCCAGCAAAGCAAAGCTGACTGAGGAATTCTGGGAGTTGGAGCCCACAAGTCTTAAAGTGGGCCCAAGTTGGAAACCTCTGCTTTAGATATTATCTGCCTAGGATTCAGACCTGGAGTCTCTCTACTTCTCACTGAGAATGGTACACACACACACACTCACACCTGAATGCCTCCAGTGCCCACTTGCAGGTAGGGGCAGTCTGAAAAAAGCCTCGCCCCTAATACACAGAAGACCTCAGTGTCCTAAAACATACCAAGCTGGTTGGGAGCTTTGAGAACCGTGTGGTCCAATTTCTTTGGAGGACATCAAAAGGAGGAAGAATGGGACATCAGCTAAGGATAAAAAGTTCCTCTAACAAACTCCAAATATAAGCTACTAGCTCTATGCCCGTGCTTCGCTACAAAACTATGTGGTCGGGCTTAGTTTTGGGGGGAGGAAAATAAGGGGGGAGGGCGGAAATTTGTGCCTCTGCCTACCAGCATCCATTGGTATTCATCTGGCTAGTGTCCTGTCAGTGTGTGAGAGTTGAGGGCTGTTTGGAAACTGAAAGAGTATTTGCTGTGTGAGCAAGGAGACAGCAAGGAGCCTGGGCATGGCTTAGCTCAACTGTTCTGTACTAAAGCTGCTTGGTGCTGCTGTGAAACTGAAACTCCTCTCCTCTACTTGGGTTTTGCATTTGGAAGAGATTTCTTTCCAGGTGGGGAGGGGGAGTAAAACTCTTTAGCAGCAGAGCGTGTTAATAATAATAATAATATAGGAAATACTCTAAATGCTCTGATGGTCATTTAGAAAAATCCTTTCTTAGTGAGCCCCTAGAAGCCAAGAGGAACATATGTGTCAAATTTCAAGTTTGTAGGCTTTACGGTTCTGGAGATTTTGTGATGATGCCTGAGGGGTATGTTTTGCTTTTCTATATATATATAGATTTATTGCACAGTCCATGACTGACCACAGCAAATTGTAAGCAAATTCCACGTAAACTAAAATCTAGCGTGTCATACTTAATTTAAGACAGAGGTTCAATCTCCCTCTCCTGGCTATAATAATAATAATAATCAATGCTTGGGAAGTGTTTGACTAGTGATTTGTGATATGAAACCCAGCATAGTTATCTCGTTTGCTGTGTACATTGTCATAATAATTAACAGTTCCTAGATCCTTGGTTAGGACTTGAGCTGTTGAGCTACCAATCAGCCCCAAAGGCTGTGAATCTCACCAAAGATTTAATAATAATAGTAATAGTAATAGTAATAGTAATAAGAAGTATTGGGACTTACAAATTGAAGTTGAGCGACTTTGGAAAAAGAAACCGTGTGTTATCCCAATTATGATTGGAGCCCTTGGAGCCATAAAGGGCAGCCTCACTATTTGGAAATCCTGAATTTATCAGATGTGATTCTACAAAAGAAACCACCCTACTTGGAACAGCTTATATCCTCCGACGCTACCTGAGCAATTCCTAGGTCCTTGGTTAGGACTTGAGCTGTTGAGCTACCAACCAGCCCCAAAGGCTGTGAATCTCACCAAAGATATAATAATAATAATAATAATCTTGGAAAGTTTGTTGAAATAATCCCGTTAAATCCAAGGCAATCACACCCTTCGATCTCTCCAACTAAGATGTGCCCAGATTGTGCAACACAACAGAGCTCTTTACAGGAGGGGATCCCAAACGGAGTCAGCCAGGGCTTTCAAGGCTGAAGGCCTGCCGTTGTGTGTGTGTGTGTCTTACACAATCACAGCATTGCTCCATCACACTCCCAAGAAAGCTCACCCGCCCACGTGCCTGAGGCCGGGCGCGCTAGGAAAACTCCGTCAAGCCTCCATCATCACAAAGCGGAGCAGAAGCTGCCATTTTGGAAAAGGGGCACAGAGGCCCCACTCCCATCCCGCGATGACTGCAGCCCTCTGCACGGTGGAACCAAAGGACAACACTTCATTTAGCGACTGTTCCAAGTTACAACGGCACTGAAAAAAAAGTGACTTAGGAGACCATTTTTCACACACATGATCGTTGCAGTATCCCCATGTGATCCAACTTCAGGTGCTTGGCAACTGACTCGTACTTATGACGGTGTCCCGGGGTGTGTGTGTCATGGCCACGGGGAAGCCGGATTTGCTTAACAACCATATCAACGCAGGGATTCACTTAACGGTGGCAAGAAAGCTGGTCAAATTTCCCCCAAGAAATGTCTCGCTTAGCGACCGAAACGTCGGGCTCCGTTGCGGTCGTAACTGGAGGACCACCTGCAGACGGCGCGCAGAGCCACACTGAGCTCCTGCCCTTTCCACCTCACCTGGGGAAGCCCCAGGGGGCGCCACTAAAAGCCACTCAGAGCCCCCCACTTGGGAGGGGTTTGTGGGCCCAGGAAGAAGGACGGGCCTAGTTCTGCCCGGAAGCCGTGGTGCCCCAGGTGAGATTCGAACAGCTGTCTTGGGCCAGCTGTGGAGCCCAGCTGCAGCTGGAACTGGCAGCCAGCTGGTCAGGCCTACATCCGTGCTGCCTTCTGGGGCAGGAACCTGGTATGGGATGGACCAGGGGTCTCCAAGCTTGGCCACTTGAAGCCTGGAGGACTTCAACTCCCAGAATTCCCCAGCCAGCTGGCTGGGGAATTCTGGGAGTTGGAAGTCCTCCAGGCTTCAAGTGGCCAAGCTTGGAGACCCCTGGGATAGACTGCAAGTCCTTCCCTAGAGGGCCAAAGACCCATCGGACCTGGGCAGCTTTAAGATGGGCGGACTTAGAATCACCGAGTTGGAAGGGGCCTTGGAGGTCTTCTAGTCCAGCCCCCTGCCTGGATAGGAAACCCTACCCCAACTTCAGACCGATGGTTCTCCAACCTCTTCTTAGAAACCTCCCCTGTTGAAGCATCCACAACCTCTGGAAGCAACTTCCGTTCCGCCGATTCATTGCTCCGATTGTCGGGAAGCGTCCAACTCCCAGGCTTCCTGGGTGGGGCATTCTGGGAGTTGGAAGCCATGTTTCCCCACACACACAAGTCTTTTATGGTTGCCCAGAGACCAAGAACAGCTCCTTCCCCGTTACCCTTGGTGACGTCTCTCCAAAAAGAGGCCGGTTATCCAAGCCTCTGGTCCCATAGGTCCTGGTGCTGAAGTCCTCCATGGTGTCCCTGCCCAGGCGGCGGCTTCTTCGGCTGTGGCTTCTCCAGCAGCCCCGATCGGAAGCGTCTCCAAAGAGAGTCCGGCCTCCTTCCCAAGAGGGTTCCTGAAGGCCTCCAGGGGCAGGCGGTGCATCGGGCGGGGCGGTGGGGCAGGGGGGGGCAGCCGGCCCCTAGGAGAAGGGCATCCCACCTGGAGCGCCTGCAGTTCAAGGCCACCAGCGAGCGGGGCCTCCCCTCCACGCCTCGGCTCTGCTCCTCATGATCGGCAGCTGCGGAGAGAAAGAAGAGAGCGGCCCTCAGAAGGGGCCCAGGACTCCCCCTCCCCCAGGACGCCCCAAGCCATTGGTCACAGCTGGGGGAGGCCAAGGGGGAGCCCCCCCCAGACCGTTCACGTCCCGCCCTCCCCACGAAGGTCCCCTCCCGATCCTCCCAGGCAAAGGATGGGCGTTGCAGGGCCAGGAGAGATTGCGGATCTGGGACCACGGCCTGGATTTCTCCTCTCTTCCCTCCCCCCCAAATAATATTATTCAAGGTTATAACAAAAGAGGAAGGAAGGAAGGAAGGAGGGAGGGAGGGAGGGAGGGAGGGAGGAAGGAAGGAAGGAAGGAAGGAAGGAAGGAAGGAAGGGTGATAGTAGGTATGTAGAGAAATGAGAGAAAAATGATAGATGGATAAATAGAGAAAGGAAGGAAAGAAGGAAGGAGAAGGAAGGAAGGAAAACAGGAGGAGAAAGGAAAGAAAGAAGGAAGGGGATGAGTAGAATAAGGAAAGGAAACGGGAAGGGAAAAGGGAAGGGAAGGGAAGGAAGGAAGAAGGAAGGAAGGAAGGAAGGAAGGAAGGAAGGAAGGAAGGAAGGAAGGAAGGAAGGAAGGAAGGAAAGAAAGAAAGAAAAGAGAAAGAGAAAGAAGCTCAGCGTGCTCTCTAGCGTTCTCCCTGCCTGCAAATATCCCGTCCATTTGAGACGTTTCCCAGCGAGGCGCAGTGAGCGGCATCCTCTCCGGGGCTTGAAGTTTCTCTCTCCTGCCTTCTACGCGCTACACTTACTAGCCTGCTAGATCAACGGCAAGCCGGCGCAAAGCAGCCCAGTTCAGCAACCTGCTTAAGGCCGCTGGGGGGAGGCAGCCGGTCTGCTGGGCGCCTCCGGCTGGGACTCTCCACCTTGCGTTCCTCCGGGGCGGGACTCGGAGCCCGAAACGCGGCTCAGGAGGGGCAACCGAGGCGCGGACTCTGCCCCCTGCGCATTGCACGCCGCTGCATTCTCCCTCGGCGGTTTCCCCGGGAAGGCGGCCCGCCCCGCAGCAGCAGCAGCCCCTGCAGCGGCCCAGCATTGGAGCTGGGAGCGGCCGGTGCAGGGGCGGCCTGCGGGGTGCAGGAGAAGCCGGGTTCGGTTCTGTTCCAGGAAGCCCCCGGGAGGGGAGGTTCAATCGCCGAAGCCTCGCGAGTTGGGGCAGCGGCGCTTCTGTATTTGCCCCGACCGGCACGGAGCGCCTCCTCCGAGGGGCTTCCTGGGGGCGAGGGAGGGAGGGCGCCCCGCTTTCCTCTTCCTCCTCCTGCTACCCTGCTCGCCCGATGTTGCTTGGATGGCTTCCTCCGGCGCTTGGCCGTCCGGTTCCGATTCGGTTTTATTTTGGAAACAAAAGCAAAGCCCCGTCAACTCTCCTCCCGGCCCTCCGGACGAGACGCTCCTCCGCTCCGCTGCCTGCCTGGGAAGCACCCGCTGGCCAGGACCCTCCTTAGAGCGGCAGAGTTGGAAGGGACCTCGGAGGTCTTCTAGTCCAGCCCCCGCTCAGGCAGGAGCCCCCCCCTCCCCGAGGCCATTTCAGCGTCTTCCCGGAAACCTCCAGCGATGGAGACCCCCCGTCCCCCTCCACGCCTTCAAACAGCCACCGGGGAAAGCAGCGCCAGGGCCCGGCCAAAAAGAGGCTCCCCCGCGCCCCACTTCCCGGCGCCGGATCGGCCCCACCGGCAGAAAGCCGCGCCCGCCCCGCCCCCCCCCCCGCAGGACCTGCCCGGGAAAGTCGCCCCCGCAGCCTTCCGAAAAGGCATCTCGGCCACCCCAACGTTCCCAAGCGGAACCCCGGAGAAGCCAACATTCCGAGAAAGAACCCTGGCGACGCGAACGTTCCAGGAAAGAACCTCGGCGAACCCAACGTTCCAAGGAGGCCCCCCCGGCGCCGGCGCCACCGTCCCAGCGCGCTTCCCCACCTCCTGCCGATGCCGGGCGAGCTGCGGCTGCTGCGAGGCGGCGGCCCAGGGAGCGCGACTCGGCTGCCGCAAGTGCCTCCGCCGGGCCGATGGGCGCCCGCTCGCTCTGGGCCGCTGTCGCAAAGTGCCCCGTTGCGCCGCTGCCTCCGCCCCCGCCGCTCCTGCCTCCTTGCCCGGCCCGCCCATCGGCCCCGCGCCGCCAATCCCGGCGCAGGGAGCCCGGCACCACCTGGGCTGCCCGACCTGGGGATGCTGCTCGCTTCCTCTCCCGAACCGAGGCCGCAAGGCGGGCTTTCGGGTGGGCCGACGAGCCCGCCCCGGTGGAGCCTCCCGGTCCGGGCGCAGTGTACCTGCGCGGGTAGGGAGAGAAGGGAGACCCCCCCCCCCGCGGGGATCCTGAGCAGGTTTCGGTTGGCTTTGGAGTTTGCGCTGCTCTTCCCGGGCTGCGTGGATCGGACAGCTGCAGAGATGCCGGGAGTAGCTACACCAGGAGCAGCAGCTCCTCCTGGCCCGGAGGGGCTTCTCCAAAGGTCCTGCGAGGGGTTCTGTCCATCCCAGCGTGAAGGCCCCTGGGGGCTCCTTAAGGGCTCCGCCAGAAGAAACTGCAACTGGCCTTTGGGACTGCAGACAGGTGACAAGCCTTGATGGGCCACCCAGAGACCATCAAGGTCCTGACAGCAAAAATCCCGAACGGAGCACAAAGTGGACCTGAACCCCTGTTGGAAGGGGAATCCCAGATCTGGCTCAAGGTCCAAGCTGGAGGAAAGAGGCCGGAAACACCTTGGAGGCCAGTCGGAAAGAAGGTCCCTTTCCTGATGAGGCAGAACCAGCAGGGTTGAGGGTTCGGGGCAGCTGACCAAGTGGAGTTGAGAGTAGCTGGATTCCAATGGGGTCATGTAGGGGTCACAGCTGGCTCTATAGGCAAAGGGGGAAGATGCAAATCCTAGCTGTTTGCCTGGGCTAATCTTGTCCAGCTTTTTTGTTGGTTGCTTATCTGGAGTTTCTGTTTGGCCCAGCCTTTCTGAACAGCTGGCCTCCTCAGTCTCTGCTTGGGGCAGGGAAACTCCCTTAAGGGTTTTTCCCCCCCTTTCTGCTTTAGAGGAAATATTCTATCCTGGCTTTTTAATATCCCCCAAAATATTCCATTCCCACACAACCAATGGCTAGTTTCCCATATCTCCTAACCCTCTTTAGCAGTCTCACCTGGATTTTTGGAGGTCATACAGGGTGTAAGTCTATTTTGGGGAATATTTCTGCTGTTTTCTGCGGTGCATACACAGGTAGTCATCGACTTATAATGGTTCACTTAGTGACTGTTCAAAGTTACAATGGCACTGGACAAAAGGGGACTTGGGACCATTTTCCACCCTTCCACCTGTTGCAGCATCCCCTTGGTCATGAGGTTTGCATTCAGACCCTTGGCAACTGTTTCATACTTATGACGGTGTCCTGGGATTGAGTGATCCTGTTTTGCAACTGACTGCCCTGCAAAGTCATTGGGGAAGCCAGATTCACTTAACGACTATGTGACTAATTTAACTGCAGCGATTCGCTTAAAATGCGGTGAGAAAAGTTGTAAAACGGGGCAAAACTCACTCAACATTGTCTGCACAGCCCCGTCAGTGGGACAATTTCTGACTTGGCTCCCATTTTAGCGACCAAACAAAAAAAAGAGACACCATTTTGAAAAGTTCCTGAACCTGGAAACCCCTTGAGATCTTTTTTTTGTTTTTGTAAAAAGTTATTTTTTATATACAACTTCCATTCCATTTCAACCGTGTGTTGATTAGGTACATATTTCAATTACTTAACCATTATTAATAATATTCCTCTTATCAAACTTAACAATACAACAATAATCACATCCCCATGTATATAGTATAAAATGAGAGCCAACATAGCTATTCTTTTATTGCTCTAGGAATATATCCAATCCCTTTGGATTTGTTCTGTTTTCTATCCATTGATAAAACAAATCCCATACCATATAATACTCAGATTCTTCTTTTTCTTTCATTTCCAGTGTCAATCTATTCATTTCTGCACATTCAGATATTTTTTCTATTATTTCCCTCTTCCAGTTTTGGGCAAATAGAAACTCCTTGAGTTCTTGAGAGCCCAGATCCTCTTCCCACCCAACTTCTAGTTGATGAGAAACTCCTTGTAAGTTCCTTGAGGGTTTCTTTTCCTGGCGTGGAGGATATTATTCAGCCCAGTTATGCTTTTGAAATCTGATGGGGGGGGGGGGTGAAGTGCTTTGGGTCAGACTGATGGAGCCCCTGGAGAAAGGAACAGGCGGTCTGACGGGTAGGAAAACACCCCAAAATGAAAGGCTTGCCGGCTTTTTCAAATAAAAAACTGCAGTGTTTCCTGTGTTTGACCAGCACTTCATCAAGTCTGTTTGAGGGCCGCTCCAGATTAAGATCAAATAATTGTTGTAGATTATTAAAATACTTTAATGTGGTCAAGAAAAAACCAGTTTGGTAGGAAAAGAAACCAGTTTGCGAGAAGTGTTCTCTGAGCTCTGGAAAAAAAGGAAACCCTTAATTTACTGGAGGATAAAATCATTTCGTAATAGGAACGTCCGCAGAATGGCGTCCCTGGAATTCTCGACGTCCGTCCACCTGCCTGCTACACTCCCAACGTCTTTTAAAGAAAGGGTTTTCTTCTTTCCAATCCAGTGGAATGGAGGAGGAAGAGGACTTGAGGGCAACTTTTCCAAACCTGGTTACTGTTAGGGAGGAGAAGCCAGCAAGGAGGAGGGAGGGAGGGAGCTGCAGCAATTGGGCAGCAGCCAACAATGGTGCAATGTCTTCTTTCTAGGCCTCCTTATCTCCAAACTTAAGGGAGGCGAGCCTTTGGTTATCAACACGAACATCTGGTTTTGGCTGGCTCAAGAATTCTGGGAATTGAAGTTCACGGGTCATCAAGGGGATGTATTTGCCCACCCAGGATTAGTCTCTTCTAGCACTGATGATGCTACCTAGCTGGGTCATGAGACGTCTGCAAGGAAGCCACCCAGCTCAGAAAGGCCGCCGTTCAACGTGCAGATCTCGTTCTCTCCTCTTGGAGCCCGTTGTGGGCGTCAAATACTTCCAAGAGTTGCAAGCAAGTGGGAGAAATTTGCACGTAGGCAAACCTCAAGCGAGGAACCACTGTTTCTTCCTGCACAAAAGGCCTCTGACAGTGTGCCTCGCCCACCTGGGTCAGGTATAAAACTCCAGGGTAGCTGGATGGAAAATAGCCCAAGAAAGTGAGCAAAAAAATGATACAGCTCATAGGGATGGATACCTCGGATTACACAAAGGTCAACACACCCTATTGGAAACCCTCTAAGAGCAGCTAGCACTGAATATGTTACCTAGCTGGGTCATGAAATGTCTGCAAGGAAACCACTAAGCTCTGAGAGCACCAAGGACCCCACAGTCTTCCTCCTCCCCCCACTCTCTTTTAGCGCTGATGATGTTACTTAGTTGGGTCATGAAACGTCTGCAAGAAAACAAGCTCAGAGGGCATCAAGAACCCCAGTCTCCGTCATCCTCCCAAACCCCACTCCTTTCCAGCACTGATGGTGTTACCCAGTTGTGTCATGAAACGTCTGCAAGGAAGCCACCAAGCTCAGAGAGCACCAAAGTCCCCACAGTTCAACCCTGAGTGAAAAATGTTTTTTTGCCTCCAAATCAGCCAACATTAACAGACCTCACCAAAGCCACTGGAATATCCTCAATGCCACTTCAATGGCAGGCAAGATCCAGAGTAAGATTCAGGCAAGGGAGGGGATAGAGAAGGTAACCAGGTTGATATGTGAATTGAAAACAAGCTCTCTCTGTTCAATCTGCTCTCTCTCTTGATGGTTCCTAAAGGAAGAAGCCACTGTATACAGGCAAGGACAAGCTGTTTCTACCCTGAATCAGGCAATGTTTGTTTCTCCTAATAAGGTCAGCAGGAAGAGGATGTAGGGGTGTCTCTAACCAGCTTAATAAGTTGCTTGCTTTCTTGCAGAGCTTTGTGTTTCCTCCCACAAAACCCCTTCTTGTTACAGATCAATAAAAATCTCAAAGCTGCCCTCAGAGGTGTTTGTAGTTAATCTGGGGGTAAAGGGGAAAGTTTTTCCAACATTGCTCATAGCTTACTACTAGTAGTCGTAATTCCATTCACATACATCAAAGGTACACAACAGAAAGCAGAAACCACCACACCCTTCCTTACCACAGTACGGTTATCTTTGCAAAACAATTCTATTTATACCTACAGAAATGTTTCCTTTGTACAGCTGCATCTAACAAGTTGTTCATCAAAGGAGCTGCAGGATATGTGATGTGTAAAATAAAAACAATAGGAAAAATAACCAAAATAATTAACCCCAAAGAATATTTTCTAAGTAGCCCAACCTGGGTTAATTTCTAAAGCAGAAAAAGACACAAGTTACAAACTGTGTTTAGACAGAATTTGAGTCCTTGAGGGGAAAAAATGGCATAGCCAAAATAAGCTGTGTTAATGAAATAAATTGGTTTAAACAGGATTCCTTTTTCCTCTTAATCTTGATCCATTAAAATAGGCCACTCAGCAAGTGTAGACTGGCAATCTTTGAATACTGCCATTGATTTCAGCATTATCAACTCTGGAACAAGATGTTAGGATTTCGCTCTGTATGGATGGCAATGGCGTAACTGTCACGGAACTCCATAAACTGTAGTTTTATGAATTTTCTAAGTAAACCCATTCAAATTCTGCTCCCAAGTAGCCTTCCCAAGATTCCTTGGGGGGAACTAAAGACAGTTTTCCTGTCTCATTTTCTCATCTGAAATGTTCCTTTTGTGAGAATTTATGGTGGCTATGAAATCGATGGGTTAAAAAAAAGGTCTCTACCACTCATAGCCCCAAGTCCTTTATTTTCCACTCATAGCAAAGCCCAAGTTCTTTATTTTCCACTATTTATTGTCATAATTTTAAGTCATATTTTGAGGTGGCCAACCTTTTGCTGTATCTAATGTTGATTTAGGCAACTCCCGTTGGGAAACCTTAACTGAATGAGTTTTGCAAATATATGGGATTTTTAACTCGCACGTGGAAAAACAATTTAAAATCTGTATGTAAAGCCAACCGTACCTAAACCCAAACTGTTAATTCTAAATATTAATATTAAAGAAATATTAAATCCTTCTTGCTCAAAGTCAATGCAAGCATCAGGGGCCTTGCTCTCTCCAGGCCAAGAGTTTATTTTTATTTACTGACGGAGGCTCATGGCAAAACCTGCCAACTCTACCTGCCAAATCCACTTGGAGCTCAAAGTCTAGTGACAAACAACCAAATTTCAGGAACGCTCTTGAGTTTACATTCTGAAGAGCTATGTAAGGCCAACCAAACGTACCTGGTTTACTCCTTCGGGGATGTTCTGCACACGATTGCCTTCGTTTTCCTTTTTCTTCTTTCCCCCCTAAAAAAGACCCAGGAGGACCCGCCGTTTCCAGAGGGCCAGGAGAACTTCACTCACTGGGAAAGCCGCATCTTCAGGATGGAACTCCAGGCGATGATGATTCCAGGGGAGAAGCCACGACAGTTGGAGAAGGGTCGAGAAGGGAGGACGTCTCCTCCTCTTCTATCTGGGGAGAGAGAGAGCCCCAAAGGAGCCTTTTTTCCAAGAGGCAGCTGGACCTTCTGGTTTTTCTTGGAAGAGGTTTCGCTTCTCGTCCCAGAAGCTGCTTCAGTTCTATCGTCTTCATCCTTTCGACGATCACTTTTATCGTCTAGGCCAGCCTTTCCCAACTGCTCAGCTGGAAATCGGTCACTTCATGACTGTTACAGAGTCACAAGGAACCAACCCAGATGACTCACGACCCACTTTCAAGGTTCCAGGGGCTGAAACCCTCCTTCTCCCCTGCCAATGGAGTCATGCGGTGAGGGGTGGGACTCGGCTGGTTCAGGCAAACCGGATCTTAAATTTACATCTGCTTCATTGAACTGGTAGTTGAACTGACTGGCTGGCCCCGCCCCTCCTCCCCTCCCCGGAGTCTCCACGCAGCCCGTTTTGGATGCAGGTAAGCGCAGGCTCCACGTGGAGGCTCTGGGATTGGGGGAAATGGGCCGAACTGCAAGTACCAGAAGTCCAGAAATGGGCCTGTTTCCGGCTTCTGGAGGGCCTCTGGAGCCCGGGGGAGGCGGTTTCGCTCTCCCAGAGGCCCAAGGGAAGCCTCCAGAGCCTGGGGAAGGCAAAAAATGGCCCTCCCGGAGGTTCCGGTAGGCCACACCCACCATGGCCACGCCCACCCATCAACTGGGCAGTGAAGCGGTTGCTGGGATTTTTGAATCCCGCCCCTGCATGGGATCCCAGCTGGTGTGTATGTACGCCCCTTTGCACGGGACTTCAAGCTAAGCTGTTCAAACTGGTCCTTCTTCCAGGTTTCTGGTTCAAAGCTACCGGTCCCTGCCCTCATGGGACGGGAGAGCAAAGCAATAAGCCCTCCCAGGAGAGAAATGCCCATTCATGGAGGAAGGCAACTGTCCTGGGGGAGAGAGGTTCCCCCCAGGAGGGGCTCCGGCACGAGACTGAAACCTTGGAAGGCTTCTGGGGGCCGACCCGGATTGTCCCCTGCCACAGATCTGCTGGCCACGTGATCAAAATTCAAACACTCCACAACCGGTTCATATTTATGACAGTCGCAGCATCCCGGGGTCGCCTGATCCTCTTTGGCGACCTTTTGATAAGCAAGGTCAATGAGGAAGCCAGACTCACTTAACAACCAGGTCACTAATTTCAAAACTGCCGGGATTCATTGAACCAATGGGGGCAAAACCTGCTTCAAATGTCTCACTTAGCAACAAGAGATTTGGGGCTCAATTAAGTGAAGGACTACCTGCATTTATGATGCTGGCCGATGCTCTTTAGGTGCTGATTTCCTGGCCCTGTGCTTCCTTGCAAGGGGACCCTGAGGAAACCTACAGGGCAGGACACACTGAAGAAGGTGGTTTTAAGGAATCGCAGGATTTGGGGGTCCCCTTTCATGCTGTGTCTGAACCTTCCCTCCATCCAGGTCTACCTTAAGGGGCTGCAGTGAATGCCGGCCTCCCTCAGCATTGTAGCCGAGACTGTTCGGCCGGGATGGTCTGCAAGGAGGAGGCCCGCTCTGCCCCTGAGCAAGGCACCTTCTTCCCTGAAAGGCTTTTCTCTCTCCAACCTCCTTCCCTCTCTGTTTGTGGCTTCTTCCTAGTTTTTCTTTTCAGTTCTCTGTTCTCTGCGTTGTTGCTTCCCCTCCCTACTGTTTCTGTCCCCATAAAAGCTGGGCTGCATCGTCTCTATTGTTCTGTTCCTCCAGTATACAAAGCAGGGTTGCCCCAGAAACCTCCAAACACTTCTGAGGAGTGAGGCTGTGCTTTTAGTGCTGTGGAAGCGTGTAGTACATGCGTTTTGTACTTTCTGGTCTGATTATGGCTGAGGGCATTGCACTTCCTGCCCAACTCCCGCTGCTCCAGAGGTCACTCCCACCTTTAGCGAAAGCGGGGTTCCTTGGGTGCCAGGGTTTCGTGGAGGCAAACGCCCTCCCTGACCGGCACCCTGCAGACAAGAGACTGCCGTGCACCATTCTCTCAGGACACCTTCCAGCAGGTAGAGAAGAAGGGAGAGACTAAGGGACCTTGTTGTGTCAGAGAAGGAACGTGAGGAATGCCAAACTTGGCCCCCAGAAATGGCCTGGGGCCCTGATCCAAAGACCTCCCGCAGGCGGCTCTGTCCAAAGTCTTCTTCTGCCTTGGTGGTTGGAGCAGCAGCGAGGGAGGATCGGGGGGGGGGGACAGGCCAACTCTGCCTGTTGTTACCGACCTGCCTGGGGCAGAGCCGAAGGCATTCCAACGCCTGGGGGCTTCCCGTTCTTCGTTCAGAGGAGGCCTCGGCATGTTCCCTGGGTGAAATGCTGGAGGAAACCATGCAGCCTCCCATCCATAGATTAAGGATCACAGGAGCCTACGATGTCGCCCAAACGCCATAAACAGGAGCTGTCATCCTTCAAGGTCAACAGTAATAAAGGCTCCGCATCCATCCACGTTCAGGAGGGCACCTTTTGTCATACAGAAATGAATTGTGCATTAAAGACTTCCTAGGGACACCCAGCCCTCACAAACACATCTGGTCACTGTAGGGGCCTTGGTGCTCTTTGAACTGTGCACTGAAGTTGTTCCCTAGTTGGGTCATGAAATGCCTGCAAGGAAACCACCAAGCTCAAAGAGCACCAAGGGCCCCACAATTTCCTCCCTCTTCTTTTTAAAGCAGCATTAAAAGTAGCAATCTAGACTTGGTTACGGCCAAAGCTTTCTTACAAACTCCACCTACTGAAACTGAAGTAACATGGAACTGGGGAGCCACGGAGGAACTTATAACCACATTACACAGAAAATACATTCCATGCAGTGGGCCAAGCCAATAGCACAATGCATAAGCCTGAAGAAGCCCACTAAGTTCATCTCCAGGTAAGCAGATACACCTTCATGGCCTCCAGAATGCCCCCAACTAACAAAAATCTCAACATCAATCTGTTGTATTTTACACTGCCCATTAAAAATACCTTTGCATTTGCTTTTTCAGAGCAGAGCGCCAGAGCCACATATAAAATCAGATTGAGTTACTCTTAAAAACGTTTTAATGGGTTCCATACTATTCAAGACAAAAAAAAATCATTTCTAAAAACAGTGGATGAGACCTAGATCAGTAGCCATACATTTTAACGTTATGGACTTCTTTGTCTTCACATTCTCTTTCCTTATCGTAATAGTAGAAAGTATTGTCCCTCCTCTGAAGCTTCTTCACAAATCCAGTCTCTGGCCACCTTTCCACCTGCATGCAAACAAGGAGAAGGAAAGTCCCCGTGGGTTCTTGGAGGGCCGAGCACGCATTTAATCTGCAGGTTCTGCTAGAGAACTTGAATAAGTGACAGAAAAAAGGACTATATTCTACATCTCATACAGAAATATACAGGAGGAGACCAGGCATGCTGAGCAGAGGATCCCAAACCAGATCCAAAGTTGACAATGCAGACAGGAAGAAATTCAGGATTCCACAATCTCCCCTTTTCCATGTTCTCTCCGAAAAGACTGGGTCAGCAGTATTCCAACTGATTCTATTGCTAGGGAATTCTGTGACTTTTGATTCTACTTGGAGAGGTTAGAGTGTCCGGGATCAGTTCATTTAAAGCTGGCTTTAAGCACACATTCTCCTATCCCTTTATTCTTGTGTTGCACGTAACTTATTGTTTTAATCAGTACCTTCCATTCAGAAGACTTGACCAAAAGTCTTAGTAAGCAATACTTTTAATTTTCTTTAACTTTCAATAGTAAATCTGAGTGCTTTCTGTGCTCTCAAAATACATCTTATCAGAAAGAAAGAATTAATCGCAAAGTTTTGAGGATTCTATGAAATTTAACATTGTTGCCGATTCTGTTGAAGGCTAGAACACGAATTAGTAAAGTTTTCTATATGGCTGCGAAGAGAGGGGAGGGGCAAACGTTTTTCAGAGTAAGCAAAAAAGGACCAACGCAGCCCTGTCACACAATACTAAGTGACTCCACTGACTGGGGAAAGAGTTCCCACAGGGGGGAGAGCTGTTTTCAGAATGAAATGGCCATCAGGGTGAATCCAGGTTTTCCGAAGTGTTATTAGAAGGAGAAAATATTTTCATTCGCTCGGTCTGAAGGAGGCAACACAAACCTGATCTCGGTGGCCTGCTGACCAGCATCCAAGCATCGTCATAATGGCCTCTTTGTAGGGAACTGCCACAGGACTTCCCTGGAAGGAATCTCTGCCAGCAAAACAATCTCTTGGCTCAAAGCCAGGTTGCACTGATGCAGCCAGAGCACACAGGAGATGCAGCTGTAATCCCTAAATGCTCCTTTTTGTTATGTATGCAAGCCCTATTGATTAGTCAAGGGTGGCATAATCCTCTATTGGTTTTGTCCATAAATGTGTTATTCAGTATTCTTTAAGAAGCCCAGAAAATCTATTTCTCATGGATCCATTATACATCTGCGGGTTCTTAACAGGATGGCTAAGAACCAATTACTTGTTCCAAGATTTGGGCCTAATTTAGTGGGATTCACGTGTCTTTGAACAGCTGGTGGCCATGCAGCTCTGCCTGCCCACAATACTATATCACCAAGTGCTCCTGAGAGTTGAGAGAGATAAAAAAACCCAGACTTGTTATGAGGCTGGGTTTCAGAAGCTCCTCTCCAACAGAGAAGCCTTCTGAATTAGATGTTGGATGCCAGCCAACGACTATGTGTCATGCACTTTTTTTTAACCCAAGATTAACAAACCATTTGGGTGGTCAGATGGATGCCTGCAGCCTACAAGTATTTTCTGCCCATCCCTCCCTCCCTCTGCCCATATCGAAGTGTGCTTAGGAAGTGCTGCTCCTAAAATCTCCAGCAACACCATGCCATATTTTACCCAACTTCAACATTTTTCAATCCCTCAATGCAATCCCTTGCTGATGGGTGTTTCTACATAATGGAAATCCCACTGGCCACAAAATCCCTACTCTGAAGGGAACTGACCCACCTCTTCTCCTCCTTTGCATCTCTCCTTGGAGACAGAGGGCCAAGAATATAAACAGAGAATGGCTCTTTTGAAGCCAGCACTCCAGGCCCCTGAAATAACCATGCAGTTAAGACAGGGACTAGAAAGAAATGGGCCAGGAATAAGAGTCAGTTCAACCCTTTCTTTGTAGTCCCCAAATGGAAACCAATAATTGCTCACAGTCATGCTCATGAAAGTAACTTGAATTATTATTTTCCGGACCCAATCAAAAGTTTAATGCCCTAAATAGCTTGGATTCCAACTAGACACATGACTGAACCAGCAGAAAAGCATTTGCCATAAGCAAATAAGCTGCAGGGTCATTTAATTCAATATGAACGCAACTGGATATTAAAACCAACAAAATATTTTTGATCGCACACAAAAAGCATCTTGTGCCGTTCCCATGCTATTAAATGTGCTTAGCCTGTTTTCTGATTTTAGGTTGATGAATCAAAGTCTTTGTATTTCACCACCTTTTTTCAATGTGAATTCACTGACAGTGGTTTTAATGGTTTTATTCAGATTTTGCCTTCTTGGCCATCACAAAATCCTTCCAAGAGAAAAGACACCAGGTCAATTAAATGACCAGTCATTATCCCTTCTGGTGATGGATAGTAAAAAAGAAAATGTAGGTTAACATGACGCCTGATATATATTGCACTAGTTTTCTGTTGCTTATCAGACACAAATTCGGCTACTGTTAATGTTAGCAAAATACCCTGGGAGAGCAAAGGGAAGCCCATCACATTTTTAACACTTATATTTTATTGGGTTCTACTTATCTGGGTGAAATGTTAATATATATTGCTGGTCCATGTACGATACGCTGTACGTTAAATAAATAAATAAGCACATCCTGGTCTCTACAACTAGCCATGGTCAAGAGCCATTAGCCCAGCAGGCTTCCAGAAGGACAGCAGGGCAATAAGTGGAGAGGAAAAAGGGCTGAACATTTTTTTCCCTTCTTTCCAAATGTAACACTCAACCATGAAAGCAGAGATAACCTGATTTAGCGCCAATAACCAGACTGAGGACTACAATCCTGTGTGCCCGTGAATTGTACAGTATTTGTGAATTTGGATTATTATTTTTAAGTCAATTTCTGTGCCCCTTTATAGTTTCTTCAAAAAAATCAAAGGCATCTTATTTATGCATACAAACACATATTCACAAAATATAAAGTAAAATGTTAATTAAACACGGAAAACACATCGCAGGGCAGGCAAACGTATGTGCATGATAGCAGCTCTTCAGCGAATATTAATACATGACCCGTAAATGCTTTAGAGAGAGGGGTGTATTTGAAAGTTTCTCCACCCAAAGATTCTAAAATGGGTAAATTCAGCCATCTGCATTTATAACCCATCTTTCATAGTTTGCTATGTTGCACCAATTCAGTTACTTGTCATTTATTTGAAACCCTCACTGAACAAATTCTCTGATGGTGCTTTTTCTACCAACAGCAACATATCAATATCACCCCAGAAGGAAATGATGAAAAACTACCACAAACCTAAGGAGGTTATTATACAGAATAGTAAGTTTTCATCTTTAAAATGCTCAATTCTTAAAATCTATCAAGTCTTACCACATCAACATGCTTTACTTGTTTATATTCATTTTCATCTCTATAGCCAGCTTGCTGAAATCTGTACAGATTTTCAACTTCATCCGACCATGTTTTGGCCCGCTGCATGAATTTTGGCTTGCGATCAATACTGGCTGTTGCCCCGGAAACATCACCAGCTAATTTGCTGATTTTTTTTTAATTGCAATGATATGCATAAAAAAGAGCAGAAGAAACATCATCAAAATTTTTATGAAAAGACATTGCAACTAAATGTATGGACATAATTGATTAAAGCCATAACTGTATTATGAACTGCTTTGATACCACCCAAAAGACTTACCAATTGTTTCTGGCAAAAATCAGCTGTACTTTTGAAAAACAGAGCTACTATTGATAAAGGGAATAAGTAACCATGTCTTTAGACCCAGATTTTCTCTCCTTTAGTTATTCTTTCCAGCCTAAATAGGCATAAATTTAGAATATAAATCCCGATTTGTCCCTTTGCTTCCAAAAAGTAAGATGGAAGCAAAGCTCTTAGGAAGTAGAGCCACCCAGAGTAGCCTCACGGCAAGATAGGCAGCAAAGAAGTTTAACAAATAAGTAATAAACACATCTGTAGATCTCCATTTTGTCTCCTCCCATATTTGGTTCTAGTTCCTAGCAGGCCGATTTAACTTGTGAACTGCTGCTTGATACCCTGGAATGAACCTTCCTTTCCCCCCAACCTCTTGAGACATGATAAGATTACAATCACTGCAACGATTTACATCCTGAAATGGACAAAATCCTCCATCAACAGGATGTCACCCTGAAGAGCCTGCATGATCGCCACTTACGTGTCTTCAGGGCTATCTGCTCCTCTACTGAAGGACGTACCAGGCTTATCTGTCATATGTGCTTCTCCAGAGGAGAAAGATGCACAGGCCATATTCTTACTGTCCATAAACAAAGCTGAACTTTCCATAGGCGCTTCTGCAAAAACAACAAGCATGACACCAGGAATATAAATAGCAACAGCCATCGCCCTTAGACTTATTCACAGTGCTTTACACCCCCTCTCTAAGCAGTTTGCAGAGCCAGCCTCTTGCCCCCATCAATTGGAGCCCTCATTTTACCGACTTCGGTAGGACGGAAAGCTGAGTCAATCTTGAGCCGGGTGAGGATCGAACCGCTGGCAGTCAGCAGAGTCAGCTTGCAACACTGCACTCCAACCATTGCGCCACCAGGGCTCAATGAAAAGGCAGTGTAGCTAAAGAAGACCTTAAAATCTTCAGAGTTCTGCTTAGGTTTGTGTGCAGTTTTTACAACGTGTGATTGTTGTCATTCTGCTAACGAAGATACACAGGTAGTCCACGACTTATCACAGTTCATTTAGTGGCTATTCAAAGTTACAATGGCACTGGAAAACATGATTTATGACCATTTTCCACACTTACAACCATTGCAGCACCCCAATGGTCACATGACCAAAATTTAAATGCTTGGCAACTGGCTCCTGTTTCTTTATTTTAATTATTATTATTATTTTTTATTATACAATGTTCTTTGTTATAATTAAATTTCCATATTCACAATAACAGTGTACTGTCTGGGTACAGTCTCTCCTGTTTCTGACGGTCGCAGCATCCCCCGGATGATGGGATCCCCTTTTGCGACTCTCTGACCAGCAAAGTCAAGGGGGAAAGCCAGATTCACTTAACAACCAGGTTAACAACAATGAACGTCATAAAATGGGGCAAAATTCACTTAACAAATGTCTCCCTTAGCAACACAAATTTTGGTCATAAGTTGGGGGCTACCTGTACCTGGGCTTGTTTATCAGTTGTGAATAGATAGATAGATAGATATATATATATACTGTAGCTTGCATTTTTTAATTTATCATGAAAATCTGCAATTGGAAGCCATCTCCTAAGCTAATTAGAGGAGGCAAGTCTCATTTTGTTACCAAAATATTTAGAATAGAATAGAAATAGAATAGAATGAATAGAATAGAATGCAGAATAGAATAGAATACAAAATAGAGTAGAGTAGAATAGAATTATTTATTGGCCAAGTGTGATTGGACACAGAAGGAATTTGTCTTTGGTATAAAATATTAATTTGGGAACAAGCTGGAACAGGAAAAAAAAATCTGAAACATTTACACATTTCTTAGGATGGGAGAAAAAGGTTCTAGGAAAACCCAAGAGTTTCTTTTGAACTCTCTTATTTCAAAAGCAGCAATCCAATAGTTGAAAATTAAAGACAAGTAATAACGAATTCATAAAACTGAGGCAATACATAAAAGGATTTTCTATTGTTTAGCAGTCAAAACAGATTCAAGATAACGATTTTTATAAATCTCCCAAATCGCTCAGATTCCTTTTCTTTTTATTATTTCACGAGGAAACTGAGGATGAAAGTATTTATTCATTCTATCATTACTATCATTACTATCTTACAATACTTATTTATCTCCTAGTTGCTTTAAAATGCCAATTTTTAAATGGCCCTTTTTTGATTGAAAATTCAAAAAAAAAAAGTCCATCTATTTGTAGAACATTTATATTTTCATGGCATTTGAATTTCTGAGGGAATCCTGGGCCGCGGGCAGCAGTTTCCCAAATCTCCCTCCCGAGAGGCGCACCGTTCGCCTCTCAGAAAGCGTCGCTCCTTTTCCCGCCAAAATGTGGACAAACGGCCCACACACGTGCAGCGCCCCATTCCCGCCGCACCAGCCCAAATCTCGCGATACTGCGTCCCTGCAGTGGAGTTGCCACCCAAAAGAGGCGGGGTCTTAGTACCGACCAATCAAAAACGATGTTTATGAGGAAAGGGTAAACGAGAGGAGCTTCTTATTCCCCTATTTTCTCTCCATCCTCTTCCCTGGCCGGGTCTGCAGCGGTTATCCTCCGCCGAAGGGAAACCGGGCTCGCCCCGCCTCCGAGGCCGGTCCGGACTTACCTCAGGTGAGCTCCTCCACGCACAACGCCCACACGCCTGCCCCGCGGCAGTTACGCGGTAGCTTAGCAACCTCGACACTCCGTGGTTCCAAGCCAATCGGGGTTGCCGGCGAGGACCAATCAAATTCTAGTCAAAGGCGGCGTCTTCGTCTCTTTGGGCCAATCACCGGCTTCTATTTGCTTCTACGGTCGTGACAGACGTGATGGAATTTTGGGAATCGTAGTCCAAAACAGTCCCCGCTGCCATCGTTTTATTGGCTGATGATCGTTATCACCGGGAGCTTCAAACTAGGGAAGCTCCCTATAGAAATTGTGTCTCGTACTTTTGCACTATAGTCTGGGGCAACCTTCCCCTTTTTCGGAGTAAATACAATTTAGCCAATTTAATGCAAGGACAATCAAAGCTCCCACCTCCAAACCATGCCGCACTAGGACCCTGAAGATCATAGATTCCCTTCTCCGCCCCTCCTTCTGCACGTATGAGGCGTTTACGTGATAGGCTGAGGCGGCGCCAATCACAGAAAAGCCTCACCCGGGCGCATGCGCAAATGATAACTCGGAGGCGTTCCCTTCTGGGCGGAGCCTCGTGTCTGGTAGCACCCTCCGAATTCTCCTTTGCGCATGCGTCCGAGGAAGGCGTCCCTGTGATTAGGCGCCGCCTCAGCCAATGAGAGGGCGGCGGGAAGAGGCTGGCGGAAGTATGAAGCGGAAGAGGAGCCGGTAGCGTCGGCGGTAGCATGAGCGTCTTCGGCGGGGTGATGCGGGAATACCCGCACCTCTCCATCGACCGCTTCGACCGGGAGAACCTGTGCGCCCGGGCCTACTTCCTCTCCCACTGCCATAAGGGTGAGCCGGAGAGGCCCAGTTCTATGAAAGGGGCCAGGAAAGGAGACCACCAGGAGATCCCAGCGCTGCCTCTTTTGCTCTGGACACTTTGCAGGATGTCAGGCATGAGTCCGTGCAGGTGGTCCTCCACTTACGACCACAACGGAGCCCAGCATTCCTGTTGCTAAGCGCGTCGTTGAGTTTCTCCCCCTCCCCGTTTTATGGCTTTCCTTGCCCTGATGGTTAAGTGAATCACCGTTAAGTTAGAAATCCGGTTGCTAAGTGAATCGGGCTTCCCCCTTGGTTTTGCATTCGGGAAGGTCGCAAAAGGGAAACTATTTTAATACTAGCTCTATATCCGTGCTTCGCTACAAAACTATGTGGTCGGGCTTAGTTTTTGGGGAGGAAAATAAGGGGGGGAAATTCTGCCTCTGCCCATCAGCATCCATCGGTATTCATCTGGCTATCGTCCTGTCAGTGTGTGAGAGAGTTGAGGGCTGTTTGGAAACTGAAACAGTATTTGCTGTGTGAGGAAGGAGACAGCAAGGAGCCTGGGTGTGGCTTAGCTCAACTGTTCTGCACTAAAGCTGCTTGGTGCTGCTGTGAAACTGAAACTAAAACTCTGCTTGTATTTTGCATTTGGAAGAGATTTCTTTTTTTCAGGTGGGGAGGGGGAGTAGAACTCCTTAGCATCAGAGCCTGTTAATAATAATAATATAGGAAATACTCTAAATGCTCTGAGGGTCATTTAGAAAAATCCTTCCTTAGTGAGCCCCTAGAAGCTAAGAGGAACCTACAGGCCAAATTTCAAGTTTGTAGGCTTTATGGTTCTGGAGATTTTGTGATGATGCATGAGGGGTGTTTCGCTTTTATATAGAGATAGAATATTCTTTATTGTCCAAGTGTGATTGGAGACCCAAGGAATTTCTTTCTGGTGCAGAAGCGTGTAAATGCAAAGCAACAGAGAAATAAACTCCTCTCCTCTACTTGTGTTTTGCATTGGGAAGAGATTTCTTTCCAGGTGGGGAGGGGGAGTAGAACTCCTTAGCATCAGAGCATGTTAATCATCATCATCATCATCATCATCATAGCAAATACTCTAAATGCTCTGATGATCATTTCAAAAAATCCTTTCTTAGTGAGCACCTAGAAGCCAAGAGGAACATATGGGCCAAATTTCTAGTACTTTGTAGGCTCTACGGTTCTGGAGATTTTGTGATGATGCATGAGGGGCATTTTGCTTTTATATATATATAGATATTTTTTAAAAGAAAATATACTATACTATACAGGCTGCTAAAAGACCCCTTAGGGGCTGATCCCTGCTTTTCAGTCTGGGTATCAACATTTTACAAGCGGGGAAACTTGAACTGGTTGAGGTATTTAACGTGAACATTATCTAATGATTTGCATGGAGATTATTTTAATTCATATCATGTTGCTTTGTTTATTTAGATCACATGAAGGCCTGAGAGCCCCTTCCATGAAAAGACGGCTGGCGTGCAGGTAAAGAACTACTTCTTTTCAATTTTGCTAGAATAACAAGACTTAGTAGCATCATACAGGAGCTTCCAATTACAATCGCCTCTTTTTGAATTTCTTTGAAAAGCATATTGCAATAGTGTTTCTTTAACTTGCCATCTTTCCTATCTATATTTTCCCTTTGTACAAAGGAAGTGATATTAAGTGAAATAAAAAGTAATCGAAGTAGATCCTTGCAGGCCTGCATTAAAATACTGTACTTAGCAATTAAACACAATTGTCAAATTGTGGAGGATATTGGCTTCCATGCCTTATGAAATAAATAGCTTAGATAAGAGATCAGAACGCTCGAAGAAGATAGAAATGTCCCCTCCTCATCTATGCAGTTCCTCTGAATTGTTCATCATCAGGAAATGGAGCTGTCTCCCATGATTGTTTCCTATTCTTCTCAATCTTCTCAACTTTTAAGATGTGTGAACTTCACCTCCCAAAATTGAAATATACATTGCATTGTATGTTTGTTTGTTTTGGTTCTATCTTACAAGCTTGAAACTCCGCCTGTATTGCTCCCCTGTGACAAAAGAATTGCTACTGTCCAACCCGCGATACACATTCTGGGAAAATTACATTGTGAGTTACCAGTTTCTTGTACCTATTTATTACCTATAAACACTACAATGGCAATAATCAATTCTTGTAATTAATAATATATATAAGAATAATATTGTTAAGTTAAGGCACCCAACTAGAAAGAGGAAGACAGTGAGTTTTAACCCCACCTTAGTCATGAAAGCTGACTGGCTGACTCTGGCCCAATCGCCAGGAGGCGGTGAGTTCTAGTCCCGCCTTAGGCAGGAAAGCCATCTGGGTGACTTTGGGCCAACCACTCTCTCTTTCAGCCCAACCCACCTGACAGGGTGGTTGTGGGAAAAGCAGGAGGAGGAAGGTGTTTAGGATACATTCACTGCCTATTTTGTAAAAATAATAAAGGTGAGTGACAAATAAAAGGTTGGTTTTGTGTTCCAGGGTTGTTTTTTGACTGAATTTTCCTAAATACAGCATTGGGAATTATATGGCGAGGAACTCTAAGGCAGGATTGGGAAAAGATAATTGCAGTTAAAAAATGTAGGAGCGGAGCCTTCCTGGCTAATCAGGCAGATCCGCTCTGTTCCTTCTTTAACCAGACCAGAGTCCTGCAATTTCACACATATCCGTGTTGCCCCCTAGAAGTGCCATAAATATATCTCCTTTCTCAGCATTGATTTGTCAGTTGTGGTTTCTATGATTTAGGTCACCCTGGAAGTTGAAACACCGACTCAAATTTCTCTCATTGAGGAAGCATCAGGCGAGGTGAGACGCTCAATTGAAACTCAACACTTTTTGATCAAAGTATGTGCCTGTATTTAAAGTTTTCTAACGTGAAGCCACCCTCAATTCTTACTATCTATGGAGGTTCTCGGCCATCCAGGTGACGGTTGTCCCAAAGGTGTTTTTTTCCAAGAGGCAACTGGACTTCCTTGTTTTTTCTTTTTGAAGACGTTTTGCTTCTTCTCCAAGAAGCTTCTTAGGTTCTGACTGGATGGTGGGGAATGGAAGGGTTTATACTCCTTGCAGACAGCTGGTCCTTTGCGTCCTTTTAGAGGGTCCTTGAGGCCACCTGGAGGTTTGTCTGTGCAAATTTGCACTACTCGGGTGACCCTGAGGACAGACAAAAAGAAAAGCACCTCTGGGACCTCAATTCTTGCAAACCCCTACAGACCGTCGTTTGGGGGGAATTCATTTATTTATTTCTGCAGCTAGGTCTCGAGTTATGCCCGTAATGCAGCCTGCCCATGTGACTGGCCTGATTTTGCAATGTTTTCTGCAGCAGTTTTTTTTTTAAATTCACATTTATATGCCGCCCTTCTCCGGAGACTCAGGGCGGCTTACAATTTTTGGGATACAACCCAATGTGCTCAGCAATAGCCTTCATTCCATTGTATATGCCTGCTTATTACTAAGCGGCATTTTTACAAGGTCAGCTAATTGCCCCCAACAATCTTGGGTCCTCAATTTACCTACCCTGAGAGGATGGAAGGCTGAGTCAACCTTGAGCCTGGTGGGATTCGAGCCTGCACTAATTGCAGGCAGCTGGAGCTAAGTGTTAGGTGTTTAACAGCCTGCACCACCAAGTTAAGCAAATGTAGCAGTTGTAAGACGAACACTGCAGCCATTACACAAATCAGTGCTTCAGTATAAGCACGAGTTTGCTGCAAAGCAGAAGTAACTGCTGGTTGTTGTTTTTTTGCCTAACCCATGTAAAATGCAGTGACACAATGCAGGACTGAAAACAGCCATAAATGCAGCCACGTTGTTGAACAAGCAGCAGTGGGGGAAGGGGTGGCAACCATTGAAAACCAGGCCTTAAGTCCCCATAATTAGATCAGTCATAACTTCGATTGCCAAGCAACCAATCATTACTTGGGGATTACCAAAAATTCATTTTCTAGCCATTCGGTTGAAAACCTTAAATGCAAGAGAGGACAAAATTGCTTCTTTGCTGCTTCTTATGGCTCTTCTAACCATTAACAGAAGAAAACTATTAAAAAAACAGAAATCAGAGGTCACACTATTTTTGTAAAATTTGGAATAATTCCAATAAGATCAGAAGGGGATGTTTGGAAGATTTTGAGCTCAAAATGTTTTGCATAGTTGACAAATGGGGGAATAATTCTAAGCAGGTGTCTTTTATTAACTCTGGTCAATCATTGGGGACCAGGTACTAGTATAAAAACCAATAGTTTTCCATCTTTTCTGTTATCTAATGAATTTGAAGCTCCTTTTTCCACCTTTTCCTTCCAGAAAGAAGATATTGTGGTCACTCTTCTGCCAGCCGGCCATTGTCCAGGATCAGTTATGTATGTGTTTTGTTCTCCTATCAGAGAGTTAACAGCAATGATGGAAAAGTGTATTTTGTTTTCTTTTGCCATATTTTTTTACATTTCATGAGGATCTAAGTGTAATTAGCCTAATTTATCCCTATTAGGGAGAAGGAAGAAGAAAATGGGAATGAAAAGGGAGGGAGAGAGGGAAGGAAGAAGAAAAGGAAGGAGGAAAGAAAATGGGAATGAAAACGGAAGGAAGGGAGGAAGGAAGGAAGAGAAAGGGAAGGAGGAAAGAAAATGGGAATGAGGAAGGAAGGGGGGAAGGAGAAAAAGAGAAGAGAGGGAAGGAGGAAAGAAAATGGGAATGAGGAAGGAAGGAAGGAGAAAAAGAGAGAAGGGAGGAAGGATGGGTGGGAGGGAGGGAGGGACAAGAAATGCAATGGGGAAGACAGCAGGAAGTCAAAAGTTGTCCTGCTCTTACTGCTTTTTTGCCCATCCTTGCTCATTCTGCTTCTCTGCTTAGGTAAGGAAATATCTCTGAAACAACAACCCAGGAGGGTTGTTTAGCAGCATATGTGACTAACAAATGCATCCATTTCCCACCAGGTTTCTCTTCCAAGGGGAAAACGGGACCGTCTTGTACACGGGGGATTTCCGACTTGCCAGAGGAGCAGTGGCCCGAATGGAACTTCTGCATTCAGGAAGCAGGTGAGGCCCTGGCTCCTCCTCTTGGACCGCCCGTAGTAGGCCTATGAAGAAAAGGTGAATTTTGTCCCTGCTTTGGGACCTCAGTAACATGCATGGGGTCAATAGGGAGGAATGATTTCTGCTCTTTAGTTAGCTGGCGGAAGATGCTTGGAGGATGCTACTTCCCTCCAGGCCTATGATATGAGAAACCCAAAGCCTCTTATGTACACTTCAGGGTGGATTTCAAAAACCTTAGCGATGCGTTCTCATCATCATCTCCTTTTAACCACCTCATAATCCTTTGTGGGTTTGCGGGGTGGAGTGTGGGCAACTGAATGGAGCTAGCAGAATGTTTACTGGCCAGATGCCCTTCCTGTCACCAGGGCGGAGTTTTGTTCAGCAGGTATATTCCCATCGTGCCCAGAGAGAGAAATATCTGCCTCTACCCAGGATCAAACTCACAGCCTCCTGATTGTGAGACGGGAGCTCCCCCTCTAGGCCACCGCACCACTATTCCTGACATAAACCTTATGAATTCGTGTGCAGCTGACATAATGATGTCAGAAGCAAGTCCTAGACTTACAGCAATTCATTTAGCAACAGCAGTGGAAAAAGTGGCCTTGCGACCAGCATTCCCATGGTCACATGATCAACATTCAGATGCAGCATCCCAGGGTCATGTGACCAACATCTGTGGCCTTCCTAGCTGGCTTCCAATGTGCAAAGCCAACAGAGGGGAAGCCAGAGGTGTTTAAGGACTGTTTGTGATTCACTTAAGAACCGTGGCAAAAATGGTCAGAGGATCTGGCACAACTTGCTTAACTGCCCTGCTTAGCAACAGAACCAATTGTGGTCATAAGTCAAGGACCACTGGACCAATACTGCCATTCTCTTTTCAGAGTGAAAGACATCCAGAGTGTCTATTTAGACACCACATTCTTTGATCGCAAATATTACCAAATACCAAGCCGGGTAAGTAACATGAAAAGATAACACTGCATACTTGCATGCTAATGGTACACCACATGTAAACGAATACCTTTCACCAACTAGTCATGAAGGTAAAATCAAGTGTGCCTTGAAGCATAAATGTAGGGACCCTATGAAATAAATTACAGAACACATTTTGTTGCAGCCAACAGGGGATAGCAATAAAAAATTAACTATCTTCCTATTTGTGATGTAGTTTTGCTTGCCATGCTGCTGATTGTGATAACTCCACTTGAAACTCCTTACAATTCATATATTTGGTTCCATCTATACAGATTAATGATTTGGGCAGCTATCTGCCCAATGTAGACCTTTCCAATGCAACATAATGCATTCAGGCTTATTCTGTGTTACAGTAGGTTGCTGAATATTGTAAGCCAGAACTGTCTGAATTATGATTATAGCTCAATTTTGCTTTATTCTAGATGATGGATCCTGCATGTTGTCCACACTTCTTACTCCTTATTAATTATTTGGGAATGCCCCAGTAGATAATCAGATTGGTTTGGCCTGCTTTGAAAGAAAAAAAAATTACCAACACTTAGTCATCAAGTTCATTTTAAAGGAAATTTTGCTTACGTTTGTAGTGAAGCGACATCGTATTGAGAAGTAGGCATGTGATACTGATCTCCATCCATTCAAGAGGGGGGAAAGTAAGAGAATAAATGTGTAGTATTGTTGCAAGTTAATTGCAAGTTAAAACTCTTTCTTTTTTTTCGCATCAGGAGGAATGCATGAAGGGGTTGATGGAATTGGTGCGGAGCTGGGTGGCCCAGAGTCCCTATCACGTGGTCTGGTTGAACTGCAAGGCGGCTTATGGATATGAGTATTTATTCACACATCTCAGCGAAGAGCTTGGGATCAAGGTAGGACTGCATCCCCAGGTGAGCTTTCCCTGAACAGGAGACAGGTACACTTCCAGAATTCCCCAAGTCCTCATGTCTCGATAGGAAAAGCCCTTAGACTTACATACCGCTTCACGGGGCTTTACAGCCCCCTCTAAAGGGGTCTACAGAGCCAGCCTCTTGCCTCCCTACAATCTGGGTCCTCATTTTCCTGGCTTCGGAAGGACGGAAGGCTGAGTCAACCTTGAGTGGGTCAGGACTGAACTGCTGGCCGTGAGTCAGCCTGTAGCGCTGCACTCTCACCACTGTGCCGCCAGGGTTCTTGGCTTCCAGTTGCCAAGGTTGCCCCATGTGGTCAAACAGAGGCCGCCCTGAAACTCCCAGGTAGCATATGAACATTTCAAGAGTTGCTTCCTTAACCATTGATTTTGCTTCCTGGGTGTTTCCTTCCCCAAGTGTTCAAGCTGACAATATTTTACCAGTAGAAGATAATGTTTGTGGCTCAGGTTTGAACTGTGGGATCTTCGTTGGTCTCTGAGGCTGGTTGTTTTCTTGCAAACCTTTCATTATCCAGAGCTCTAATAGCAATAATGTTCCCTAGCTGTGTAATTAAACATCTGCAAGAAAACAACCCACCTCAGAGACCACCACGCTTTGGCTTGCAATGACAGGTTACAGACCAGTCTGGGTCAGGCCCCGTCGCCTTTCAAAGGCAGTGAGGTTGCCTGGTGGTGCTGGTGGTGGTGGTTGTTTTAATCCATGAGATGAAAACACACTTATGGCTGATTCAATAACCTGCCTTGGAGTTCTACAGTACATTCTGTATTCTCCAGCAATGAAGAGGAGGAGCCAAGACATTCTCTTCCAATGTTTTGTTGAAAAACGACTGCTTGTGTTATCTCTTGTCCCTTGTCTGAGTTGTCTAAAGTACCTTTTCATGCTCTCCTGGCCTAGGTGCATGTGAACAAGTTGGACATGTTTAAAAACATGCCAGAAATCCTCTACCACGTTACCACCAGTCGGCGTACCCAGATTCACGCATGTCGCCATCCGAGGGTATGTATCCCCTTCAAAAAGAACGCGGGTTGCCTTCCTGCTCATTCACTAAGCCCTTCCCTCTGGTGGAACACAAGGTGAAGATGACACGACCCCATATAGAATCATCAACAATGGCAGTTACTGTGGTAATATCCCAAAAGTGCTTTTACTTTGTTTTATTCCTTTGAAGACGTGAAGACGTTTCGCTTCTCATTCCAAGCAGCTTCTTCAGAATTTTCTTCAGAGGAGAAGCGAAACGTCTTCAAGGGGAAAAAAACCCCCAAAGCCCAATTGTCTTTTGGAGAAAAAAAAACCACTTTTGGGACAACCAGGACCTGGATGATTGAGAATCTCCGTAGACTTTTAGCCACGATCTGTCCAGGTGTTTATCTGCCCATTAGGATGATGAAATGTTCCGCGGGAACCGGCTGCCGTGTGGAATGACTTCCCAGAACGGACACGAGTTGCATGTTATCAGTGTCAAGCCATCCACCATGTGGTTTGGAGAAAGGACGCGGAAAAGCAGCGTGATCATGAGGTGAGGGCAGGGTACTTTTAAATTCCCTTTTAAATTTAGCATTAGAAGAATACAGAATATTGGTAGTTCTGGGTTGAACTGTGAAGTCGAGGGTGCTCTCTGAGCTTGGTGGTTTCCCTGCAGACATTTTGTGACCCAACTAGGGAACATCATCAGTGCTAGAAGGGAGGAGGAGGAGGAAGATTATGGGGTCCTTGGTGCTCTGAGCTTGGTGGTTTCCCTGCAGACATTTTGTGACCCAGCTAGGGAACATCATCAGTGCTAGAAGGGAGGAGGAGGAGGAAGATTATGGGGTCCGTCATCAGTGCTAGAAAGTGCAAGCCCCACTCCCTTCTAGCACTGATGATGTTCTCTAGTTGGGTCATGAGATGCCCAGAAGAAAACCACCAAGCTCAGATAACACCGAGGACCCCACAATCCTCCTCTTCTTCTTTCTCCTCCTCCGCTCTCCAAACCCCCCTCCCTTCTAGCACTGATGGTGTTACCTAGTTGGGCAATTAAAAGTCTGCAGGAAAACCACCATGCTCGGAGAGCACCAGAGACTCCACAAAATTAGCAGTTTATCTCTCTCTCATTGATACTCTTCATAGCAATTGAGAAGCAGGCTCTTTTATTATCAGTTAACCCAAGTAAGGTTAGTTGAAATAATTTTGCTTCATTACCAGCTGTTTCTTTTACTACTCTGGGGTGCAGTTCAGGTGGTCCTAGTGATTTAAACTGATGCAAAGTAAGAAGGTCTTCTGTATTTTTGTTTCTCCTTTCATCCTGCCCTTTACGATATACACATAGATTTTTCCTGGTTTATTTGTGAAGAAGGCAGAATGCAAATTAGCACTTATATGGAGTGCTAATGTTTAGGAGTTTTAGAGAAACTAACCATAAAGATTGCCTTGATAAAAGATTTTTAAAATTCCAATTCCAGGCAAGTGACAGATATTTTTCATGGTTCATCCTTGCATCTTCTTGTTAGAAGTACCAGATGCTTGAACCATCTACAAGGTTAAGCTTGTTAGAAAACTGTTTTTCATCCGGAATCAAATTCCTTCCCCTTCTGAAGGTCACAGATTGACTATAAGATTCCTTTAGAAGATGGAAGGCTTAGAAGAACACTCTAGTCTTCCAGATGTACGTTCAATTATTCCAGTCCTCAAGAGGACCCCTCATTCCGTCAGGAAGGGCATGAGGCTCAGGAGGATGGCTGCAAAAGGAGCATTCTCTTATCCCTCAGAAGAGATTTGTGGGCATGATTTTCAGCTTTTTTAAGCTTGTTTTGATCAACAGCAGAGGAAACTAATTTAAATCTATGCCTTATTGTTTAGGGCCGGAACAAGTTCCTACAGAGCTTGCTTCTCATTTCACTCGTCTTACAGTGAGGTACGTTGTTCCGCTTTCGGTTCATTAAATTGCATTTCCCCGTACAACACAAGTCACCAATTGGCAAAGGTTTTATTGATTCATTTGGCTTAAGAGCGACCCATCTTGCCTTAGGAAAAATCATTGTGTGCCTACTGTGAATTAGAATGTAGTCCTTGATTTGCAACCACAATTGAAGCTCAACATTTCTGTCGTTAAGTGAGACATTTGTTAAATGAGTTTTTTGCCCTATTTATGACCCTTCCCTTGTCCACAGTTATTAAGTGAATCCCTGCAGTCGTTAAGTTAGTAACCCAGTTGTTAAATGAATCTGACTCCACCCCCCATTGTCGGAAGGTCTCAAAAGGGGATCACGTGATCCCTGGGAGACAACCGTCGTAACTATGAGCCAGTTTGCCAAGTGCCTGAACTTTGATCCGTTGACCACGAGGAGTGCTGCCAAGGTCGTAAGTGTGAAAAACGATCCTATTCACATTTTTCAGCGCTGTTGTAACTTTGAACGGTCGCTAAACGAACTATCAGGGTTCCAACAAATCCACCCCATTCAAATCGTAAGTCTCTAGCTGCATCTCTCAGAGTAAAGAAAAATGGATTTATTAGGAGTGGCCATGTTGGCGTTAGCTGGGTGCAACCAACACTAAAATACATCCTTGACCCTGATCTTCCCCCCACCCCCTGGATGTATAGTCTCCAATGGGACACATCCATAGCCAAGAGTCATCCATCATGCTCTCCAGTAATAATCTTGCGCGCCAACAGCTTCGGCTGCCAAGGCATCTGAAGCATGTAAGGAATGCACTGCTTTCCCCACCTCCCTTTCTGCTAGCAACTAAATAAAGGAGTATTTTTTAGTTGACAACAAGCTATTGTAAGTCTATCCATACTTCTCAAGCCGTCACAAATCATAAATACAAGAAATGAAGGCGGGGCATTAAATATTATCAATGCGTCCTCTTTTCTCCCCTCAATCCGCCATTCTAGATCCAAGATTTCTTGAGCTACATTTGCCCGGTGAATGCCTACCCCAACGTGATTCCCTTGGGTTCCACCAAGGACAAACTGGAAGAAAAGTAAGTGTTACGTCCTGTTCGTTTTTGTTCTCTTCCATAATACAAACAAAGCGCTCCACTTACACAGCCTGGTCAGCTAGCAACCATTCAGAATCACCACGGACTTCCTGGAAAGCTACTCACAACCTGAATTTTGAAGTTGCAATGGCGGGTGCCTCTCCCCCTCGTTGCATGATCAGGTTTTGGGTGCCCGGCCACGGGGCCACGTTTGTGTCCGTTTTGTGTCCATTTGACGGTCACCTGACCGCATTTTATGATGGGTTTTGTTTTTGAAAACCAGCTTTTAGTTCCTTTTTTCAGCCAAACTGCCCCAACAGCAAACTGTCGGTTCGGTTTACGGCTGCTGTGTTTGCTTAATGGCCACTGCAAGAGAGAAAAGAAAAGAAGACACAATGCCAAGTCATTTTATGACCCCCACAACTTACCACCAGCTTCCGTAACCATTGTTAAGTGAAGGGACTCCCTGTGATGGAATCCACATCAAGCGGCCCTTCATTACACTCCTCCACCCCCTGGACGCAGGCAATAGACCACAAGCTGGGCTCCTATGGGCTCTCACCAGTATTCTGAATGTCCCTAGGCTTTGACCAAGCAAAGCAAGTACTAATCAATAGAATGAAGGACATGGAGTTCCCAGAAGAACTAACTAGGTTGGCTCGCCACAGCAGGGACAGAATCAAACACGGAGTGTGGGAGTCAGCAAGATATCTGAATGATCTGATTTTCCCAAAACAAAGAATAGCATTCTTCAGAGCCAGATTTAATATTCTCCCCTCCGCACTCCTTCAGGGCAGGTATAAGAAAACACCAATAGCAGAACGGGTATGTATATGTGGTAAAGGTGTTAGTAACAAGGTGTTAGCAACAACTTATAAAGCCCTAAATGGCTTGGGTCCAGGGTACTTGCGGGAACGCCTCCTGCCAGCATCACTTCCGATCGCCCTGTTTGCTCTCATAGGAGGGGCCTCCTTGGGATACCGTCGGTCAGGCATTGTCGGCTGGCGGTCCCCAGGGCTAGGGCCTTCTCCGTGGGAGCGCCCGCCCTTTGGAATCAGCTCCCCGTGGATCTCCATTTGGCCCCCCGACCTCCGCTCCTTCCGCCGAGACCTGAAGACGTGGTTGTTTCAACAGGCCGGCCTGGAATGACCCCGGGGGGCAGGGGGAGGGTTTTAATTTTTTTCTTAATGTTTTAATGTATTGGCTTGTTTTATTTAATTTTTTTTTACTGTAAATTTGCTCTGTTTTAATGCTCGCCGCCCTGAGCCCTAGGAGTAGGCGGCATACAAGTCAAATAAATAAATAAATGAGAAGTTGAAGATATCTCACGTGTTTTATTGTACTGTAATTTATACAGAGTTTATAGGTCATTGTATATTCTCCCCCTACTAGAGGGATTGCCAGGGAGGGCAGACAATTTTTATGTAGGCTTTCTCCTCCAGGACTCAAACCCAGCTGTTACGCGTGCAGTGGCAACATTCTGTGCGGCTGCAATGTCTACAAGAAAGAAATTGGTCACAGAATTATAGCTGTCAATTGGTGCCAATTTTTGGAGATAGAACAATCTTTGGAAAATGATGTTCACACACATACTTATTGGCTCTCCACTTATAAACCAGGGAGTGCCCCTAACTGTTTGAGAACGTGTATTTTCTTCACAGGGATGTTTTTATCTACCATTAATGTATTACAATGTGTCACTACTTTTTTTTAATATTGTAAATAGTGATGTCTATTGCTGGTCCAAGACCGTAATAAAGTTATATTCTATTCTTCATTAAACTCCTCCATCAGCCGCTCTTATCAAAAATTAATTTTGATAAAGGCTTGCTGTCTTTTAATCCAAGGATAGCATTTTTTCCCGAACCGAGTGCTGGTCCCCAGGATTGGAACGTCCGGATTACAATCCAAATTTGACTTTGTTCACTCTTAAATTTCTCTAAAATTAAGCAAGGCGACGCGATGCGTTTCCAGTTCAGTGTTGGCGTGGGTTTTTTTCCCCCTTGTAAGATTTTAAGCACTTTGTAAAGTTGGGCCGTTCTTTCCCCTCCTCAGCCTGAAGCCCTTCTGCAGGAACTACAGGCCAGACAGCCGGCCAACCTATAAACCTCTCGGCATGCTGAAGAGACCCAGGGCCTTGGGGATCCCGGACACCAGTAAGATTGAAAAGACTGACCTTCCCTCCCCTTGCCATTTTTTTTAAAAGAGGTTATTTGTATATTTTTCCTTTCCATGCATAAGTGCTTTATGAACAGCGTATTGTCTGGGTCAATTTCCTTACATCTTCTATATAACAGCAAAACACCCCTCACGCATCATCACAAAATCTCCAGAGCCTGCAAACTTGAAATTGGGCCCGTAGGTTCCTCTTGGCTTCTACGTGCTCACTAAGAAAGGATTTTTCCAAATGACCATCAGAGCATTACTATTTCCTGTATTATTATTAACATGCTCTGATGCTAAGGAGTTCTACTCCCCCTCCCCACCTGAAAGGAAGAAATCTCTTTCCAATGCAAAACACAAACAGAGGAGAGGAGGGTTTCAGTTTCCCAGCACCAAGCAGCTTTAGTACAGAACAGTTGAGCTAAGCCATGCCCAGGCTCCTTGCTGTCTTTGTGCTCACACAGCAAACATACTGTTTCAGTTTCCAAACAGCCCTTAACTCTCACACACTGACAGGATGCTAGCCAGGTGAATACCGATGGACACTGATAGGCAGAGGCAGAATTTCTTTTTCCCTTCTTTTCCTCACCAAAAACTAAGCCGGACCCCATAGTTTCGTAGCAAAGCACGGGTACAGAGCTAGTAATATAATGATATATTAAGCATAAGACATACATGATAGTATTTTTCCAGTTTCTAATTTCTACTTCTATTGATCATCCATTGGTAAAATAAGTCCCATGCTTGAAAGTATTCTGTATCTTCTTTTTCTTTTATCTTTAATGTCAACCTATCCATTTCTGCACAATCTAGTATTTTTTAAATTATGCTTTCATCTGTAGGGGTTCCCTCATTTTTCCAATATTGTGCATATACAATTCTTGCTGCCATCAAGACATGTAATATTAAATATATATTCCCTTTATCGTATTTTTCTGGTACTAGGCCTAAGAGAAATATTTCTGGCTTATAATCTGAAAGTCCGGTTGCCTCTTGAAAAAAAAGCCTTTGGGACAAGCAGGGCCTGGAAGACCGAGAACCTCCAGAGACATTTTGTTAATTTGAGTGTCAGGATTCCAGCAATCGCCCTAATTAAATCATGAATTAAATCGGTTGCTTTTTTTTTTTATGGCAACCACTAAAACAGGCACAGGAATGTTTTATGAGTTGTCATTGATTTTTGGCCTCACCTTTTGTCCCAGAGTTCAAAGCACCCACCTCGTCCTTCATCTTCCAGTTTTTTTCCCCCTGTGTGATGGGTCTAGGCCCAAAACCACTGAATGAATTCCAGTAGCAGAGGCTGGATCAGAAACCGGGTCTGCCCAAGACCCACCGATACTTAAGCTACCAAGCCCTTCCATATCGCACATCCAGGAGGATCCTGAGCTGCTGAATACAGAACTCGAAAATTCCCTCCCTGCAGAAAAATCAGCACGCCTGACGGAGGGTTTTTGAGCAACCAAGATGGTTTCCTGCCTGAAAAGGAGTGTGTGTGTGTGTGTGTGTGTGTATCAAATTAATTTGCTTTTTGTTTTGGTTCGTTTTGACAGATGGTGGCAGCGATGACGACGATCTCTTTGACTCTGGACTGGTCCCAACAAATTCCAAGGTTCCAAAACTGGCGCCAGAGATTGGACCTGGGCAGGAGAGCGAGCCGCTTCCCCCAAATCAGCGGAGGGAAGATGGCGACCACCCCATTCGTCAGGCTTCCCCGCTGCCTCCCTCTTTGCAGGTGCATTTTGTGGAGTGCGAAGAATCGAACGGCGAGGAGGAGGAGGAGGAGGAAGAGGAGGAGGAAGAGCCACCTGAGAGCGAGGCGGCTCTTCCTGGAATCCCATTAGTGGGGACAGGCTTCGTGGAAGACCCTCTCGTGGGGGCCACAAGCCCCGGGAAGCCCAAGGAAGGCCAACCGCAAGCTAACTGGGAGGTGCCGAAGTGGGAGAGTTTCTTCAGGCGCCCTTCGGAAGAGCCCGAGGCCGCTGAGCCCGAGGGCCCCCTGCCCTGCCCAGACTCGGCCGAGCCGCCGCCTTCCAGCCCCTTCAACGAGGACGATCTGAGCGACTCGACTCACATCTCCTCCCAGGAGTCCTCTCAGTCCACCCACATCTCTGAGCAGAGCAGCAGCCAAGGGTGGGACAGCCAAGCCGACACCGTCCTGCTTTCCTCCCAGGAGCGACGGGCGGTGGAGTTCAGCCCTTCCAAGGGGAGGACCGACAGGGTGGCCGCCTGCCTCCCTCGCCTCCTGGCGGGAGAACAGACAACGGGCTTGCCCTTCGACCGGGGCGCGTCCTCTGCAGAGCCCGGGCCTGGGGAAGGCAAAGCCAGGCATTGGGGCACAGCAGCAGCAGCAGCAGCAGCTCCCCATGGAGCCGAGCCGGGGGAGGAGAGCGCCAAGCCCGAAGGGAGGCCAGGGCTCGGCACCCTCAGTCCAGACTCGGCCCAAATGGCTGACTCTCAGGGCTCTTCGGATTTTGAGGTGCCACCGACTCCCGGGACCGAGATTCCCGGCCCTCAGCAGCTCCGCCCTCTGTACCAAAAGCTGGCAGCTGGAGACGGCCTCCACTGACCAGCAGGGGGCAGCCCCACCCGGGAGCTCCAGCCTCCCTCCAGAGCTTTCAGGTGTTGCCTCAAACCTTATATAAATAGACGTGTTTTTGTATTTCGTTCAAATTGTAATACAAAATGTTTTTCCATATTGTACTTGGGTGTGTATATACATATATGTATATATTTGTTTTCGTAGATTTTCACGGGTAGTATGTAGTCTTGGTGTATTCGGGTTTGTCCGGTAGGATTGAGATAATTGGCATTCTCAATCCTACACGGGACAAGACCCGAATACACCAAGACCTACATATGTATATATACATACATATACACATATATATACATACACATACCTACATGTTTTTGTATTTTGTACAAAATGTAATACAAAATGTTTTTGTATGTTGTACTTGTGTGTACATGTATATATGTGTGTATATGTATGTATGTATATACACACGCACATGCACACGCACACATAGATGCACGCACACACACACACACACACACACACCACAGGTATGTGGAGCATTTGGGCCTTGGTTGCAAGAAGGAAAGGAATTGGGAGCTCAGGGGACATTTGTGTCCTTCCATCCTTCCGTTGTAATAGAAGCAGCCTCATTTCCGAGGCTTCCTGCTTTTCTGCAGAGTTTGGAGCCCACCAGCCTCTGGTTAGAGACCAGCCAATGTGACTAGCCTCGAACTTGTTCTTTTACAAGCGGCCACTTGGCGAAACTGTTTTATCAGAATTGTTATTGTTGTTCAGTAGCCCACTATGGATCTGGAAGGTTAGTTCTCGCGGGTCTGATTAGATTCTGTTTTTGACATATTTAAATCGTCTGCAATTTTCCTCTTAAGTTCTCCCCCCCCCCTGGCTGTTGGCCTGTGGCCTTCACCCCAAAATCGCCATGCTCAGGCCTTGGGGCCGAGGTGCTTGACCCCAAGGGACCCACGTTCCGGGACCCCCTGTTCTATTCGCACATCCTGGGCGTTGTTTTCCAGGGTTCTTGGGTTGTGGCTCGTAAGGACAGTTCTCTGGCTCCCTTCCCTGAGAAGCGGCGGCTTTCCTGAAGAACATCACTGGGGTTTTCAAGGTTTCCCTCTGCTTTACTAAGGGACCAGGGAACATGTGACCATTCTGCCACGATAGGCGGCACCTCTTTATGTTTGTCTTCTGCAGCTTCTATCACACGCTGAGTTTTGTTTCTCCCGCCTTTAAATCATCCTCACCAGACTGGCGTTGAAATTCTCCGTCAGCACAAGGTTAATGGAGTGTGATTGACTGCTGCCAAATTCTTTTCTACAAAGCGCTTATGTTCATAAAAGAGGCCATTTGTTAATACATCTTCTGTGTTTTGTTGTCTATTTACAGTTCTGGTTTTTTGTTTCCGTACCTTTCGTAAGGAAGGCTCATGTCCTGTTACGTACCTTTATACAGGTTTAAAAACAGCTTTTATCCCTGGGCTGTCAGACTCCTAAACCCAACTACAATCACTACATGCATACCTGGAAACAGGACTGCTTTCTCCCTAACTACTTGTATAAGGACCATTGTGTTGTGTTGTATTTTTGTTACAGATAGCACCAGCAGGAGCAAAACGAATTTGGGTGTATATATGTACAATGACAACAAAGGTTATTATTATTATATAGAGACTGAACAAGCTCCCAGGATTATACCTATTTAAAGGCATGGATTATTACGTTTATTATGGAAGGGATTATTACACTTATGAATAACCTTTTAATGTACCGTACCGTAATCATGCAAGAATAAAAACCACCATTAACAAAGATGTGTGTGTATCAGTTCAGCCCATCCAGGTCACCCTGGACATAATTTCTAGTTCTCTTTTTTCAGTTGCCAACACAGGCCTTCTGTTAAAAAAAAAGTTTGTAACGGTTTTATGACTATAAAAACATAAGGGTTTATTATTCACAAGTAACAGAATAGATTCCCAATGTACACACGGTTGACAAATTGAAATGATGGGTTTGTGGGAATCTCCCTTAAATGTTTCACAGTTCATCGTGAAGGCGCCCAGCTATGACTGGTTGCCTCTGAAGAACGAAATCTTTGCTCGTCTTAAAACGCCGAGCAGGAAAATATTTACTACAGCGGAGGAAACGGGCTTTCTAATTGCACCTACGAGGCCACTTCTACGGTGACAGCTTCGGATTTCCCGGTGTCCTGATCTGTACACGTTACATGTAATGACCCATCCCTGAGAAAAGAAAAATAAATTTTATCCTCACTTCTTCAAACATTTAGATCAGGGCTGTCTCCCAACTTTGGCCACTTCAAGGCCTGTGGGCTTCCAACTCCCCGAATTCCCTAGCCAGCAATGCATTGATAGGCCGTTTTCTGCTGGCCCACACCCCGTTTCTGTCGCCAAGATCTAAATCGGGGGCGTCCAATTCTTGGCACTTTGAGGCCGATGGATGCCAACTCCCAGAATTCCTCAGCAATGCACCGTTGGCTGGAGGATTCTGGGAGTTGAAGTCCACGGGTCTTAAAAGTGGCCACGGTTGGACAGCCCTGATTTCGGTCTTAGCGACAGAAATGGGGTATGGATCGGCATAAAATGCTTATTGAACTCCAGGGTCCCAGAAATTGGTGCAAGAGGGCTGAAAGAAGGACACTTCTGTTCCATATCTTGCTTTTATAGATATATGTTAATTCAGGAAGGGCTTTGTTCTTATTTCATTTCTTTCGTGGCTTGTAACTTGCGAGCAGCAGCCTCCATTCTTCCATGCAAGGATGCTGCAGCCGAAAGCAGGCCCACAACAGGTAGTTCTCAACTTACAACAAGCCATTCAGTGATGATTCCCAGTCAAATCAGTCCTAGAACAAAAGTTTCATGGCCCTCACAAGCACTTCAGGGCTGTTGCACAATGTGGCATTGTCCTCCCCAGTCTCACCACCCCATTTCAGCTGCTGGGCAACCTGTTTGTATTTACAACTGGTTGCCAAGTGCCCCTGTGATCATGTTATAGGCTGGGTGTCCATCTCCCCTTTCCACAGGGGAGGAGAAGGGCCGTTCAAAAGGTGAGAGGAAGTGTGAAATTTCAACTGGAAAATTAGAAAATTAGAATTGCTCAATAAATGTCCTTTCCAGTGTCCATAACATATATTTAGAATCTGGTTATGTCAACATGAAAATTATCACATTGCAAAGTCCATAAGTACTCATGGTTCTGACCCAAAGAATTTAATATTTCTGTTTTCCGTACCTCTTCATTGTAAGGATAGTTAATATACGATGCAGACCTTCTGCTTTGACGTCTAAATCCTGGAGTACAATCTGTTTAAAAAAAAGCAACCACAAATATATAATTCAGCCGCAATGAAGTTTTGAAATCACTGCAAGGGAAATGTTGTAAGGATTAAAGGTTTGCTTTAATCCTCTACTTGGACTAAACGATAAAGGACTTCAATTCTTTCCACAGAGTTTTAAGATCAACAGTAATGGAACTTCAGCACCCCATGCTGGAGAATTCCATATATATATATTTTAACTTGGGAGATTTGGGAAATTAAGAGAGCCAAATCTTATCAGAAAAGTATGGGATGCATAGCAAACCTTTTTTAAAAAATCCTCTAAATTCCTAAAAAAGAAAAGAAAAAGTAAAAACAAACCAGGCTATTTTTTTCTCCCAAAAGATGTATTTCAAAGTGGAAAAACAGCCTTCATTTTAACTCCTGCCTTCTGCCTGTGATATTACAAGATTGCAATCCTTTAAAAAAATCCTTGCAACTAAACCCTAAACAGTAATGCTGAAATGTAAATTAATTTGAAGGAAGCAAGCCATGAGGGTTTTTTTTGTACAGAATAGCTTTAAAATATATGTATGTATGTATGTATGTATGTATGTATGTATGTATGTATAATGTATGTGTGTATAATGTATATATGTATGTGTATATATATGTATGTATATATGTGTGCATATATGTATGGGTACATATATATATATGAACCATGCATGTTCCTCTTGGCTTCTAGGTGCTCACTAAGAAATGGCCATCAGAGCATTTAGAGTATTTCCTATATTATTATTATTAACACGCTCTGATGCTAAGGAGTTCTACTCCCCCTCCCCACCTGGAAAGAAACCTCTTCCAAATGCAAAACACAAGCAGAGGAGAGGAGGTTCAGGTTCAGTTTCAGTTTCAGAGCACCAAGCAGCTTTAATTCAGAACAGTTGAGCTAAGCCACACCCAGGCTACTTGCTGTCTGCTTGCTCACACAGCAAATACTCTTTCAGTTTCCAGACAGCCCTCAACTCTCTCACACATTGACAGGACACTAGCCAGATGAATACTGATGGATGCTGGTAGGCAGAGGCTGATTTTTTTTCCCCTTATTTTTCTCCCAAAAAATTAAGCCCGACCACATTGTTTCATAGCGAAGCACAGGTACAGAGCTTTTGTGTGTGTGTGTGTGTGTGTGTGTGTGTGTGTGTGTGTGTATGTATATATATGTAGGTCTTGGTGTATTCGGGTCTTGTCCCGTGTAAGATTGAGAGTATCTTGGCGACGTTTCGATGAGATCCCAAGATACTCTCAATCTTACACGGGACAAGACCCGAATACACCAAGACCTACATACCTTTACCCATGAAAATCTACGAAAACATATATATATATATACACACACACACACATATATACATATACATACATATATATATACATACACACATACACATACACACACACACACACACATATATATATATATGGAGATAGAGTTATAGAGATATAGAGATAGACAGACATATCGATATGGATATATATATATCCAAGCATGAAGCTTGTCCACTTCTGAGACTGGATCAAACAAATATTCATAGCCTGTAAATGCCACAGGGAG